>OY987277.1:9973054-10584318 GCA_963920785.1 Sphagnum contortum
AACACGGAGCACTCAATATTAGAACATTGTGCTCAATGGGCCACACTAATTCAAATCTTTGTCATTGAAAATTGAAAATTTAATTATTTTGAAATTCAAATAGTTGGGTAATGAGTTCACACTTGGAGCCAAGGAGCCACATCTGACACTAGCACATGTCTTAAGGTGACTTTAAATGAGGGTCCAAGGTCCAGGGTCCAATGAATTCAAACAATCTTATTGGTCGAAAGCTTTAAATTGGTCCCAAGGCCTTTAGACAAGGGTCCATGACCAAAAAGTGGCAAATTGAGGCTAACCTACATGGCATCTGCTTTGGAGGGAAAATCAATTAGTTCAGACCAAAAAAAAATAGTGCTAAAAGGAGAGCTCCTGATTTGGGAGAACCAAGAATCAGGCTAGTGACCAAGGTACAGTCCAACTCAAGGATTCAATTTGCTTCAAATCAGTCCAAATTGGTTCCGAGGAAATTGACCCTCGTCTAAAAGTGTGCCTAATAATAACATAGGAGCATGTTGGAACCTTTGTTGTCCATCTGCATGATTTGAAGTTATTATAGTGATTTGTGATTCTTACCATTATTTTTGAAAAGTAAGTTGTCATTTGTGATGGCTCCACCATTATTTAGGAATCACAACATCACATCTGCAAACTTTGCCTTTCCTGATTGCCCCAAGCCATGGCAAAAGTTTGGCCCAATTGTTATGGTTGTTTCAAAATATCACATCAACAAAAAAGTTCACACTTTTTTCAAGCAATCCCCAATTTTCGGTTTCCATGTCACTAACTTCTTGTATACAATACACCACAAAAACCTTCACCACACAATGATATCAAACTCACAAATCCATTCTTCCTTTTAGAGAGCTTTATCCTTACCCATTGAGAGGGGAAAAAATCATTATATCTAAAGAAGATAAAAAAAATGACCACAAATCCTACACTTGAATGCATCCAACTTGCTTGACAGAAACTACATTACATGCTTAAACACAAAGAGATGGTACAACTACAAACCAGGAGGAAAGCGCTTCCGCCACATTGTAGTTTTGCCCTCTTGGACTACTAACCAAGAGGAAAGCCCATCCACGATATTGTTAGTAACATATCTGGATGCAAAAATTTATGCCCAGGTTTCAGCTATATTCAAGTGAAAGTCTTAAATGTCAAAAGAAAGAAAAGAAAAAAACACATCCGGTAGAAAAATCAAGTCTGGAAAATCTATCCAGGTTCAAATTACCTGTAATTTGGCTCCCACTCTTTCTCTCTTCCTTGTTGCGAATAAAAAGGGATGGTGGAAAAAAAGCTAATCTCTTTTGAGCCATGACCAGTAGTAATGCACTATGAAATCTCTAAACACCAAAAACTATGTTACATTCTTGTTCTCCCTCGTACCCATTCAAGAACATGGAGGTGTAATTGCATCAATCATGAAACCCACTTTCACAAATGAGCTAATTAACCCACCTTCTGACTTACAATTCTGAGATTGTGGCTAAATCAAATCTTAGTACTGTGAGAAAAATCTTAGAACTGTGATGTCTGGGCAAATGTTACAATATTGGGTATCCTAAGAAGTAAGAGTGTGAACCAGCTTGCACTAATTGTCAACGCGATCTTCCAAATATTCTTCCAGGAATGCATCAGAGTGGGCTGGATCAGTGCTGCATTGTGAGGTGACATCGTCATCATCAACTCCAAGCATGGCTAGTGCCATGTGCATTTGCATGTCCACCACCTCACCACCCTTGTCACTCAATGAGCATCCCATGTCATCCAGATCGAAAGATAATCTTGCCTCTTGTCTTTGGAGAAATGAGAGATCCTCACTCTGATCACCATGAAGTATTTTCAACACCTGAAATGTTTCAAATCCGTTGCACTTCTTGAGTCCGAGTTTACAGTATGTTGCACTTTTGGATATGAGAAGAAAAGAGTTCCGTGCTGCAAGTGATTCACTCAGGGGACTAAGAGGGGGAGTAGGAGGAGGGTGGCAGGAGATAATATACCTGGCTCATACTGGGTCTGCGAGGAGCTGATTGTTGTACACATAATGCAGCCACCACTACCATGCTCTCCATTTCATTCGGATCATACATGCCCAGTCCCAACCGTGGATCCACTAACTTTTCCAGATTTCTATCCACCAACAATGGCCTAGCCTGTTTCCCAAAGGGCAAACCAACCCATAGGCAGTCACAATCCGAAGTCAAAAATTGGATTGAAAATTAGCCAGAAGGAGGTAGAAAAGAGTGAACTTGATTAATTAATTAGGAGTTGTTGGTATTGTACACAAATGACTAGAATTAATGAGCATAATGACTCAACTTATAATGTGAACATTTTGAGGGGAAGATTACCCAAGTAACGAGATTCTCTTCGCCTTTAGGCCTGGAAGTGTCAATAGGAGTGAGGCCCGTGATAAGCTCAAGCAGCACCACACCAAATGAGTACACATCTGTTTTGTCATTCACTTTGCCATACATGAAGTACTCAGGTGCCAAGTACCTGCCAGTTCACATTGCTCAAATTACTGATGCTGGGCATACACAGCCCCATGATGCAGTAGTTTAGTATTGATATCACCAAACCACAGAAATACAGATTGCTACCAAGTCTTTTGCAAAGCAGTCCTATCACAGAGGAACACTAGCAACATGTAACTGACCCACGAGTTGAATCTTATACTGCTGGTTTTTAGGTGCAGATAAAGTTACCCAAAAGTGCCAACCACATCATTACATGGTATGTATGTTGCATTTGTGGGACCCCACTTTGCAAGTCCAAAATCCGACAACTGCAAACAATTTACAAATTCAAACCTTCAAATTAGAAGATACTAAAATGCAAGGAGTTTTGGGTTCAGGCCACATCATACTAGTTGCAATATGTGCTGCTTTTGACAATTCTTGTTGCAATACTTCATACTTGCGGTTTTCCTAAGTGCATCAATTGGGTTATTGGCAAGGAAAATTTCCCAACTGCCAAACTGTGATTCACCCTCAAGGTTTTCTGAACTCAACTTCTGCAGGGACAAGTAATGGATGGATCAACGACAGATCTTACCTGAGGCTTAAAATCTCCAGTGAGAAGGATATTTGATGCCTTCACATCTCTGTGAATGACAGGGCGTGGGCAGCCATTTTGAAGGTAGTTCAGTGCTTCTGCCACACCTACGGCCACTTTGTGTCGAACTTCCCATGGCAACACTGGCACCTCATCCCCTCCTGTCCAGAAATCAAACATGCTCTTGTCATGAGCTGGTTGTGGGACTTAACCCAGCACCTTACACTAGCTCTTCAAAAGGAACCTTAAATGCTTTATAAAGAAAGGGCATAACCAGTTTGTTAGGCAAACTCACAAGTCTAGATGACAATGATTATCTCTTTTGAAACCAGGGATGTGTTGTTAATCCTCTTTGAAGATCTGTGGTGAATCCAGAATCATTTTGTGTGTGCAAAGTCAGGCTCATCCTAAAAGTCCAGTTTCTGCTGTTGGTTATGACTTCTGAGTAGTGAAACCCACATGCTTGAGCAGGATTGGAAACTTCCCAAACTTTGTGGGCCCAGGGATCCTGAAAAGCTAGTGTGAACATGACAGAAACCTTCAACAAATGACTTTTTATCCAGAACTTTTAGGTGTTCAGCTTTGCTACAATCTTACCATGGAGATGATCGTCCAGACTGCCTTGTGCAACATAATCATACACTAGGATCATGTGTGGGGCATCAGTACAGTAGCCAAGCAGTTTGACAATATTGACATGTGATAGGGAGCATGTGATCTGGATGTCAGTTAGAATCTCCTCTTCTGCTTGGTGCCCTCCTTGGTTTAAGCATTTTACTGCCACTAGCTTGCCATCCTTTGTCTGCCCTTTGTAGACTTGGCTTGCTCCTCCTCTTCCTATTATGTTGCCTGCAGTCAATCCATTCCTTATTATTTCAACTTTCCAAAACCACACCCAACCATATCCTCCCTTCCAAGTCACAAAAATATATGAGGAAGTGCTGAATGCTGACAAAGATAGTTCAAAAGTGACTCACAGCACCAAAAATGACAAAATTTGTATACTGGTCTCTTATAGAACCAGTCCATCACATTGCAATTTGAGTAATCCATTGAGAAAAACACCCATCTGGCAGTGCATGCAACCTCAGCACATGATCATTACAAGATACATCATCCATAAGATCAGAACTAGATGCGGAAGGAAGCAGGTGTAGGTCTGGCTACAAAGGAGAAGTTTCTCACTTGGTGAGAAATTGGAGGTTGCTGCTTTGAGCTCATTGAACGAAAAACTTGTGCAAGGTCTATTGAGGCTGAGACACTCCAGTTCCTGTGCCAGAGTTGAAATGTTTCCTTGTGATGATGTCCTTGTTGAGATGCCTACATTGACTGGTGACTGCATACTGGTCTTGAAAGCCTTTGATGATAGCTCTGCCAGTAATTTATTACAGTGAGCTTCAACTGAACCTCTAGGCAAAGTTAACGACCCATCAAATCTAGATATTCCTGGCAGTTGCAAAGCCCAGTTCACCACTGACAGACTTTGCTTTATCACTGGACATAAGATAGGCTTTCTACTGAAGCTGATTCCATTGTGCATCAACGGCCAACCTGGGGTTAGCCCTGAACTCTCTGTGGCAGTTTCAGAGCCTGGAGAACTCTTTCTGCTACTCTCATCTCCAGGAAGCTTCTTCATGCATGGAGAGAATGAATTTTTCCCTTGGGGCAAAGGTACTTGAGAGGAAACCAAAGCCTCGCCATCCAATGGGTCTGCGAAGTGAAAGTCAAGCCTCCTAGAGCATGACGATCCCCTCAGTACTCCTTGTTTCTGTCTCTCTGAAGAGGAGATACCAAATTTTTCTGTCCCTGATATTGTAACTTCCTGCTGGGGAGCAGCTGAAGGGAGAACACTGGTGGGTGAACTTGAAGAGTCATCAGTTTCCAGTGAAGAAGATGGCGAGCTTCCGATCATCTCCAATTCACTGCTGTGCCCTGATTTCTCCTCCTCCTCACTGCTGAGCCCTTTCACAGTATGAGAAGCAGTGAAATTTGGAGGAAGTGCTTCATCTGATAACTCATCCACAACTCCAACAGCCACCTTGTGCCTTCTGAAACTCCTCATATTCTGACTCAAAACCTTCAGAAGACTGGGCTCTGCATCATCATAATTCAATGCATCCAAGGACTGGTGAAATGTTGTCCACTGATCACCAACCCTCGCAGCTATGGTAAGGCAACTCATTTGTGATTCATGACTTTTTTACAGTATCAGCACTGGATTTTGCAGGAAAAATATTTCTGTAATCCATCCAAGGTACATTGAAAAAATTGGAAGGTGATTCTGAACAGCTGCAAGAACTTCTCTTAACAAATTGAGATGGGTTTCATAAAAGTTTCTGTTCAGGTGTGTTCTGAGAAAGCAGCTCTTGAAAGACCTCAAAAAAAACGTTTGAAATCAATGCCGTGGGTCTCAGAGTTGACTGGTGGGCAACCGAATTTATGAATGCAAAAGAATTAATTCTTTAGGGAATTGGGCACATCGCTCTATAGTTCACGGTTACATAGATATCTGAGATATCTGAGGAGTTGATGAGGTACTTATGAAGTGAAAGGGAAGACTTACTTGGGCATTCAGTCCCTAAACAGCCTTGTTTATCAAAGACAATGAGGCCATGCTCCACAATAACCACAGTGCACATGCTAGGCAGTCGCTTCTGACAGTACATCCCTAAACAAGTGCTCCAACTGTCACCACACAACCAAAGGTCTCCTTGTAAAATCAAATCAGAGAACATCAGCATTTGCCTTAGTTTTCTTTCTAGTGCATTTTCAATTTCACACTAGCAAATGTCTTTAGGAGCAGGACACAATCAAATTGCTTGCTCCTGAGTCTAAAATCCAAAGTGCAAATGTCTGATCTGGGTTTGAACATGCAGTTTTACTTTCAAAAACCCAAGTCCAAACACAATTAAGAAATTGCTCGCAAGCAGATAACCAGGGACCACTGTTCAGCTTTTAGGAGCTTATAAAAGGAATGAGGTGAAATGTGAAGACAAAAGAGTCTAAGTGGGGGGAGGGGGGATGAGGATGTAAGGACTTTACCCACTGTTCAAGTGCTTATTGGTCCCTAGAACAAGCTTGCAGGCTCCTTGCTTGCGAGCAAACTCCACCAATGATTTCTTGGCTTTACATCCTCTAATGATTTCCAACTGAAGCCTGACCTACATAGTCAAGAAAAAAATGCAACAGATCTTGGAGTGAAAAACCTTATCCATCATCTCAGCATTATGAGCTGGTAGAGACTATGGATGATGATACAAACCAATTATCAAAATGGATATGAAAAAGCATTGCACAAAATACCAAGTGTATGATTATACTGATGTTGTTGTTGCTGCTGCACAGAAGTTAAGATCTTGGAAAAGTTTCAACCAATTCTAGAGACCTTAATGACAAAAGAGAAAGATCCTTGATGGCAAGAGAGAAAGATTGTTAGTGGCAAGAAGATGTCACCAAGGAGAACTGTTCAGAGAGAAAGATCTTTGACTGTGGGGTGGATTGAGTATTGATGAAACTGCAGGTCCACAATCTGGGGGACTGGGAAAAGATCATAAGCTTACTCGCTTCAAGTTGCACATGTCTTCATAAACAGACAACACTCCTTCCAGACTTTTGCCAAGCTGCTGCTGTATGTGGGTGGTGGTGCTTTTTTCTCCCACCTCTGCATCATCCCCATCCATGACATTAACAAAAAACTGGAATGATCAAACACTGCCAGGTAGTTTCATTTTCCCATCTCTTCACGATCTATGCCAAGCTCCTCTAGAGCACTATAGAGCATTGAACAATTTGCTAATCAGATCTGGCCAACTGACCGATTGACACCCATGATCTCACCCTTGTTAGGTTCTACTATTCCAGCAGCAATTCCATTTCCAAACTGGGGCTTGGACCAAAAGAATCAGAGAGGATAGGGATAGAATTCTGCAATCGGCAGTCAGCCCATTTATCTGTCTATCACTCCTTCTCAAACTCCTCTTGTTTCTCATCTTGGGTCCTCGCTGCCAAACCTCAAAGAAAAAGAAGAAGAAAGAGCTCCAAAGCTCCTTCTCTTTGTGGCTAAGATTCTGGAGCAGCTACGGTTATGGGTCCGTCTATCACCCCAAGAAACTCTTCTCGCCAATCTCATTCCTCCCATATCCTTTTGGATTTTGTTCATTCCTAGCAATCTCAAGCTCCCAATTGCACTGTCTAAATTAAGAAATCCTCCTCTTCCTCCACCGCTCGCAAACGATACAGATTTCCGTTTTCTCTCAACTGGATTTCTTCCTCCTCAATGCCTCCCCCCCCCACTCTTTCTATTGCACAAGTAGTTATTCCTCACTCTCTCAGAAAAACCTCATGGGAAAAAGCTCTGGAACAAAACTCAATACCAGCAGCAGCAGCACGAGCTGAGGTCCGACAAGCAGCGAATCCGGCGACATGAACCGCAAGAATGTGATCACCAGGCTGCGCAAGCTTGGCGATGACCCACGCCAACATCTCTCGAGAACACGACGTTGATTTCATCCCCACAACCAGCTTCCTCCCCTGCCGCTGCCGCCGCCGCCCTCTTCCTCCTCCTCCTCCTTCTCCTCCTTCTCCTCCGCTTCCATGCTGCTGCTTTCTACTGCTCCTAGTCCCGACCTCCACTGCAGGCCCCTCCTCCCGCCGCTTCTCATGAACAACTCCTCCTCCTCCTCCTCCTCCTCCTACCTCCACTTCCCCCATATCCCACGCAAGTTCCCGATCCCTCTCCCCTCGAACTGCGTGGAAGCAGCAGCTTCATGTGATGCGCAAGCAAGCAAGCAAACAAGCGAGCAGCTCGACGCTAACTACGAGTCCTGGAAACTATAAACCACAGCATCATATCATATGATGCAGCAGCAGCACAACGACCACAAAAAGCTTCCAAAAACTTGATGTAAAATCGATTCAATAATTGGTCACAGATGCTCCCTCATTGCTGCTGTGGCTATACAAGCCCCGCACTGCAGAGTGGATTTGCGCAGCAACGGACCCCCGACGTCGAGACGCAGCAGACGCAGAAGAACGCCACAAGCGGCACCTCTCTCGCTCGCAGGTCCGGGCAGGATCTCTGGGCAAGGAAGGAAAAAACACGAAGGTGGCAGACAAGGTTGTAACCGCCGACCCCCCCGCCCCCCAGACCGGTCCCCACTTGCTTTATGGGACCTGAAAAGTAGGCACCCGCTTTTTGGGACCTGAAAAGCACGAGTATGCGTTGGGGGGGAGGAGGTGGGATCTTGGGGTACTCAGTCACTCAGTCAGCTGGCATCAGGGAATATTTCGTGAACGACCAGGGAATATTCCTGAAGCTTTTTCTTTCCCCATTCTATTGTGACAGTCTCAAGTCTGCAAAAGAAAAGTTTCTTACTTCTCCCTAAAAAGTAAAGAATCGGCCAACACAGGTAAATTTTTCCGTCACCTAAGGCAGGAAGGGGGTTATTTGGTTGGTTATCGAAGGCCAAGCCGGCTCTTGCGTCTTTTGTTTCACGGTGGGTGTGAATTTTTTGCTGTATTCTTATAATTTTGCTCGGTTCTTACAAAAAATTTCCCCTTCCGTAGATGAAAATTTCATATTCTTCTGATTGTTCCGTCCGACCACAGTGGGAACTTTTGCACTCTGCAGTTCAAATTTAGCATTTCCTGGGTTAAGTTAACTAATAGAGGTAGTCTCTTATAGACCCTCAATAAAGAAACCAAACATATGGGTACCTGTGCCGATTCACCCTGGCCGCATAGTCCGGGGACCCCCAAAAGCATCCTTGTCCCCCCCCCTCCCCTATTGTTATGTCTTATAATAACATATTCTCCACACATTTCCAGACCATTTCTAGAAGCCTCATTTTTATTCCCGTGTGCGCGAGAAATTTCATTTCATTCTCATGTGCCAGAACTTTTGCTGAAATCCATGCATGAGACGGGAGTAGGTGCATAGGTAAGTAACACACAGGAAATTAAATTTTATTTTTTATTTTGGCTCAAATCCATTTGACTTGTTCGTCCTTTTTTCTGGGTCTCTTGTTGTCAACATGTTTGATTTAATTTTCCCCAACTATCGTCACACACTATAGATAGCAGGATAAACATTGCACACCTTCGTTTGTTGGTTCCGTTATTTTTAATGATTTAATTTTTTTTCATTTGGTCCCACCTTACAATTTTTAGGGTTTAGGGTTTTGTTCATGAGGTGTTTGTTGTTATTGTTTAGTGTGAAGTTCAATTTTGGGGGATCTTCATGAAACATTTCTGGAGTGTATTAATATACAAATGTTATCGAATAGGCATATGTGTGTAGCTGTGAAGTTTTTAGAAAAAAAATGTTATGGCCAATGAAATTGTTGGATTTGGTGGTTTGAATTTTTTTGGTTTAGTTATCTGGAGTGAACTAACAATTAAGGTTTGGTAGGTTTGTGAGAATTGTAAAGGATCAATGAAAATAATGGTAGAAAGGGACTATTATTTTCCATGCTCTGCAAAATAAGGTTGTGTGTAAGCCTGAAGTTTTTTTTTGGGGGGGGTGGATTTGGTGGTTTGAATTTGACGATTTCTTATGCCCACTTTATACAAGGGTCCAGGGTCCAGGGTCCAATTTCCTAGTAACCAATTTGGACTCATTTGAAGCAAATTGAATCCTTGAGTTGGACTGTACCTTGGTCCCTAGCCCGATTCTTGGTTCTCCAAATCAGGAGCTCTCCTTTTAGCACTGTTCTTTGGGCAAAACCAATTTATTTTCCCTCCAAAACAGGTGCGATGTAAGTTTAGCCTCAATTTGCCAATTTTGGGTCTTGGACCCTCGTCTAAAAGCCTTTGGGACCAATTTAAAGCTTTTGACCAATAAGATTGCTTGATTGGTGCCTAGACCCTTGTCTAAAGTCACCCTTAGCTATCCTGAGTAAACTAATAAGAGTTCAATGTGTAATAGCTATTTAGGGATAGAAGGGTTAGGGTTTGAGCACACATTATGTACTTTGGTACACATTACTTCCATACTTTGTTAGTTTTTATGAATTTACAATCAAAGGGCACAAGAAACTCACAATAATGCAAAGAGCAGCTTGTTTTGTGTTGTTTTTGTTGGTAAATATATTCCAGTTGTTATTGCTAGTTTAATGCTCGCTTCCATTTTTTCCAGGCTTTCTGAAAGCATCCCTATGAAAGTACCCAAAGGTAATTTTGTCTCGGCTTTTTTTGTTCACCTCTCATCCCTATGAAAGTACCCAAAGGTAATTTTGTCTTGGCTTTTTTTGTTCACCTCTCATCCCTATGAACATACCCAAAGGTAATTTTGTCTTGGCTTTTTTTGTTCACCTTTCAATAATGAAGGAAGGCACCCCAACCAATTGCGTGCTCTCCAAACTACTTATTATTTTGTTGGTGTTTTTCGAGGCTTTGTGGTTGGCATTGCACAATTTATCCTGGACACATTTTCCAAAGTGCCATTGTATTCTATTTGTTGAGTGAAGTGTATAATTTTATGTCGTCATCTTGTGTGGACCCAGTTTGATTTTGCAGGTTATATGGGGGGTGGCTGATGAACCTTTCAGAGCTTTGCAAGCCAGATGAGACCATCTCCATTGCACTAGCAAAAAGGATGCTAAAGGAATAAAGTCAAGAAGCTTCTTTTGTACACCTTAGACCCAATAGATCCAATAGACCTAAACCCTAAACTAAACCCACAAAAACACTAAATTTCCCAAACAATACTTAAAAAAGATCTCACCTCTTGAGTGATGTTTGGAGTTTCAACCATGTTTGTAGAATAATTAATTAATTAATTAATTAATTAAAAAAGATTTGATATCAAAAATAGATTGTTCCTGAACATCCCAATGGATTATGCAACTTTCGTCACAAAATAATTTTTCAAAGGGTTTATAGTAAATTTTTTTCTGGTAGCATATAAAAATTGATTTTTTTCTTTTTGACAATTCTCCAAATAATGTAATTAGAGTGACAAAACTACCAAGGTACATACTATGGTCGTCATTGGGCCATGGTTAAACCGGTGTGATTAGCTATGCACTAATCATCCACATGCATCCACTTATCTAATAGCCACCAAGTGTGTAACCTAATTATGTACCAAGATAGTTCCTAATAATTTTTACATTCATTAGCTATTTTTATATGCTTCTTAACGACTTTCATCTATGTAGGGTTAGGGCAAAGTAAGAAGATTTTATTGGATAGGTTACCATGGTGAAAACTTGGTGATTTGGTCGGTTGTGATTCATCCGAGTTGTAAGGGGGGTTTTTGATTGGATGGTGCAAGGGTAGGTAATGTGTCACATAATCCCTATTATTGTCACTTTACATAAGAATATTATACATAAAAGGACCCGATTATGTTGGGTTTGGAACTTCTATCTCCGGATGTAAAACCAATATATATATATATATATTAGGGTTTGGAAACTTCTATGTGCTTATGTGAGAACTTTCTTCCTAACCCGATAAGTGGGGCCAAGAATTTTGAAACTCAATATAAAACAACACTAAATAAATAGGGACTTTGGGAAGTGGAAGCTAAGTTTCACTCTTTGGGCCTCTAATCTCAAAGACGAAAGATGATGGCTTGTATCCATGTCGGTCCATATCTTCAAAGCCACCCAACAAAATCTTTGCTCATGCTTTGCATCGAGGTGTGATTGATGTCACAAAGTGAAAAAACTTTCAATTTTCAGCTGGCTCCACAAGCCATGCTCATCACACTTAAGGGTCGGAACAATAACTCTTCATTGTAATTTGCCCTCTAGTTACAACCACAATCACCTCTTCACATTTTCCTAAGTGTCATCTCATAGCTCTATAGGTCAAGCATTGAACTTGAATATGGACCTACGGGAGTTAGGAATCAACCTGAGTCTAGTCAAAAATATAAAAACTTCTGCAAATTAAGTTTCAAAAAACAGATAATTCATTTACACAAATCCCCAAGTAAGAGCCCAAGTTAATGTGTCTCTACTAGCAAATGGATATTCCAATAATCAATCAATATGCATTTTTTATGTATATACATACATACAACTATTAACTTATTTTTTTTAGACCCATTTATTATTATTATTTTCTACATTTGCCTCTCCATAGGTGCATGTCAACAAAGGCCCTTCACTTAAAATTTGCAAATCCATTTAAATAGTCAGGTCTAGTGTCTCCATGTTTCAATTTCTTTTGGTGGGTAGGGGAATGTTTATGTTTCAATCACTTACTTGGCTTCATGGAGTCTTGACTTCGGTCATGTCGTGTGTAGTTTTGCAATTTGAATATGAACAAACATGCAAAAGAATTCAGCAATGATTCTCTTCACACAACATGGCGAGAATGAACCATTGCACCCACCATTACACCATGCAAGATGGCTCATATGTGGACATGAAACACTTTTCTATTGTAACCATGTCCCATAGGTAACCATGGCAATATGAGGATTTTCGAAAGATGATATTTTGGCTTCCTTTGAAACTTGAGATAAGTTATAGAGTTCTAATATCTTGAAGGATTTTGGTTTATTTCAGAGGATTGGGTGATTCTTACAATTTTTGTGAGAATCAACAACTTTGATCTTCTCACAAAGTTGTAATAACCAACCTGATTCTTTTTAAAAAGAAATAAAAAGAAAAAAGGAGTTTTATGAGGATTATTTATGACATCAAAAAATTTATATTAAAATAAATTCAATTAGTTCTCAAGTTATCATTGATTCTCACAAATGAAAGAATAGTTAATTAGTCCAATAGTTCTCACAAACCAATAAATTGAATTTATTCTAATAAAAAAACAACATGAAAAATGTGCACGCAAAATACTTTTGAATTTAGTAACATAATTTGTCTCATATTCTCTCTCCAAACTTGGGCATGTATTGTATATACATGACCTAAATTAGTGACCATATTGGGATGCATCCACAACCAATTAATAAAAATTGCATATTACCTATCCTTACAATTGGTATCCTCTTAATCCTAGATCTCTAAAATTTTGAAAAACACCTTTAAAAAAATTTAAATATACACTTGGGAATTTTTTAAAATTTCAAAAAAATAAAATCATCATCAGATTTCTATACATGATTTAAGTACGTAGCCCAAAAATGTATAACAACCTTTAATTTTTTTCCTTTCATATATATATATATTAGTCAAAATTTGGATGATCACCACTCATTGTGGCTACATTGATATTGAAAAAAACAAAAGAAACACTTCTCAAAATACAAACAAAAATTAGGTCAATGTTTATACATGTTTGGTGAGGTTTGGTGACATGAATGCAATCAACAAAACTAGGTTCATAAGGGAGTGAAATGTTAACAACCCGGTAAGTTAGGTACCAATTATAGGGAGAGAAACTCAAACCTCACACACACTCTTTCATTCCAAATGTGTGTGGTGTGTGGTGCGGTGAGAGATTGTTGGGTGAGATATGAGTACTTAACACCAACTAAAATGTGATCTGATTGAAAACAAAATGTTAACAACTTGTAGGTACAAATTTATGAAGAAGCTACGAAAGAATTCTCTCCATGGATTCAAAAAGAAGCAACGTGTGGAATCTTAAACCTCCATTTGTGTTGTTAAAGCTAGTTTGATCACATTCTTTCAACAAAATTCACAAGCCCCCAACCTCACTCTCACCCAACCTCTCAACAAGTCTTCAAAATGTTGGTAAAAACAACTTGCAACCAAAGAAAGAAACCCTAGTGAAAAATAATCGAGATCCATGGGACACACACACAAATGATCCGCTCACTAATATTGCTCACAATGAAAACTTACATCACAACAAAATGCCATTGGAAAATAGGGCACAAAACACATGCACCAAGACTTTTTCTCTCAATGGGTTACAAGCAATCATCCCCACTAGCCTCACCTTGCCTTACTCGTTTCCAAATCATTGAAGTACCATACAATGGGCACAAAAACAAATGTCGTGTAGTTGGCCGATTCTTTCAATATGTTAGTTGATCTATTTCTCGGCCATCATTTGTAATTTCTTGTCGTCTTTTTTGCGGGGGAGGATTTGGTATTTTGTTTCTCTATTCAGGAGCTTAGGGTTAACCAAATTTCTTCGACCAAAAAAAAAATTGAAAAATGTTTGAAAATAATATATGTCTTTTAGTGTCCTTTCCACACCCAAATAAACCCATTACTAATATAATGTCCTTCATTTCTTACCCTAGGGGTGATGGGCCTCAGTGGTATAATAACCATAGGACCCCTTGTCTAGGACTCTTGGACCTTAATAAGGGTTCTGGGTTTGCATTCTTCTGTGTTGCTGGCTACCTACTTGGAACCTAATATAAAAATCTGGTGATATTTTTGGTTTGAAACCTGACAATTTAAAACCCCAAAATGCAATTTTAAAGTGCAATTTGAACTCTTCAGTTTCTGAATAAGCTCCCTTGACAAAGGAGCTTCATTTTGCTTTAAAAAAAAAGAAAAAGAAAAGGTAAAATCATACCCAGCTCAAAGATTTCACCATGCAAAAATTATAATCTTCAAAGAGTCCTCTAAAAGAAACCAAAATCCTTCAAGATATTATAACTCTATTATGACTAATCTCAATTTTCAACACAACTTAGCCAAAATATCATGTTTCAAAAATCCTCATATAAAAGTAGACCTATTATTATTACTACCTCAGGGCCAAAATGCCTTAAGCTACTATACTCTATAATGAATCTTAAACACAATATCATTGCCTTTGGCAAGCAAGGCCAACAATAAAAGCCCAAGAACACAATGTCACAAAAAAAACATAACAAAATCAGGACACCACTAATACCAAGTTACCAAGGTCCCCAACCATGGTAACCTATACTCCTCCCTCACACTACTTAGTTAACTACCTAGATGTAAATGGATAAGTGTTATAAGCAAGTAGGTAAAAAGTGAAAGTGATTCCTATTTAGGTAGGCAAGTAGGTAAGGCACATGGTGGTTACTAGGTAGGTAGGTAGGTAGGTAGATGCATGTGGATGATTTGTACATAGCTAACCACAATAGGTGAGGCACAATGGTTAGCTATGCGACAAGAACACAACCACAAAAGCTGTTTCATGTCCACCAAACCCAATCATCCATCCATCCATCCATCCATCCCTCCTTCATGGTTCACTCCGGTCCACAACAATAGTACCAACTTTGATTTCAAGTGTAACGTAATGGCCGGGGATTTTAAAGCTGCAAATTCTTATCATTCGATTTGTTGGAAAGCCATGAATTTGTTGGTAATGTGGGGCTTCTTCAGTTGTTAACAACCCCTTTCATACTACCAAAGATGTCCATGGCAACTACATAGTTTTATGATAGGGATTTGCTACCTTACCCTAAACCCTTGTCTTTGGGCCCTAGTTTGACTCTCTAATCCCTTGTTTCACCCCCTCAAATTTGAGTGTAGTCACAAAAAGTGAGCAAAATTGAGTATGGTAAGATGAAACTGGGTATCAATTTCACAAGTTTTGTAGTAGGATCATCTTCTCACAAGACATGATTCCATGAAGAATATGGGCGGCATTGAAAGTATAATTGATGACAATATAATGAATGGTTCTCAAGGCGAGTAGTTGATATCCAACACGTATGCATAATTGGTGATTATTAATGGAAAAACATGTAAGTCGAAAATTAGCGTATTCCTTTGATAATTGGAATTGATAACCAATGGCTCTAAAATTTCAATTTTTTTGATATTAATAAATATCTGTGTATTATTAATATGGGAAAGAAATCAATCCAATGGAAGAGCTCTATAAAACATTACAAATTTACTTAATTACCAGGTTTTTAATTGGGTTTTCTTGTCTTTAATCAACTATTTTCTACTTACTTTGCGCCCCCCCTAATTCAGGGTGTCCTTGAACTTAAAGATCCCAAATGCTAGTTTCAACCTCTTATCCTTACTAATAATTTCTTGAGCATCACAACTTGATGTATGTTTAATATATTGGTTCCACTTTGAGTTTTCCATCACAAGAACAACACTCACAACATGCACACTCCCAAAATAGAAGATTAAGTAGCCTTTCCCTTTTGGTCCCTAGAGCTTTCTAAGTTAGAAATGTCAACTTACAAGGGTAAAATTTTGGGCAAAGGATACCCATAACTATGACCCATGTTCCACACTAATTCATTCCTAAGAAGGCAAGTTGAAAATAAATAAATAAATAAATAAATAAATAAATAAGAGTAGTTTTGTCAAAATTTAAAAAATATCAAATCTAGTTCAAAACACAAGATAACTTTGAAAACTTCCTAGTGCAAAACACAAGATAACTTTGAAAAGTTCCTAGTGGACTTAGCATAGTTATAGACTAATGTCAAAATCTTAAAACAAGCAGATTTTGAGGTTGTCTTAAAGGATTCTTAAAATGTTCTACCTCCATATCTGGTCTATAGCCAAATTTGGCTAAAAATTCTTTTGAATTATCACAAATTTGGGCTACATCACAAAATTGAAAAGAAAAAAAAAGAAGAAAAGAAGAAAAGTTTCCATCTCTGGTAAAAAGTACACACAGGCAGACATTCCCAGCCATTGTTAGTCTGGAGCATTATTGTTGTCTGGCTCTGACATGAAAGAAGGGTTTAGGGTTTAGTAGGGTTTGGCTCTGACATGATATATATAATGCAGGCAACATATTGCTTGTTGGTTGGTTGGTTCCCCCAAAAACCCATGTAGTAGCCATGTTTTTATTTTAATTTTGGAGGGGGTGGAGGAGAGGGGAGCGCTCAATTTAGTGGTATAGCCAAAGTGGCAATTCATCCACAGGAAGATTTTGCCAAATTTGTGTACAAACTAAATTTAAAAGTAACATTTTAATAACATCCTTCTATATTTTTGGCTACCTACTTGAACCAAGTTCCAGAAAGCTAGCAATTTCTCTTAATTTTTGGGTCAAATTTTGGGCTATTGAAAACTCTCAAAAAGCACTTGATTTTGGCAACTTTTTATTTTCTTTTTGGCAAATATAGTCAGCAAAAAAAAAATACACTGCCAATGTACTCATAATAATTGGATTGTGCACATGCTTTCCTAGAGTATGGGTTGATTTTTGGGGGGAGTACTAGGCTAGTGATATTTTTTTAGTCAGAACTAATAAGTATTGCAACCAGTTTGGGTGTCCTATTTGGGCACTTTTTCAAGCTTTTTCCACTTTTGGTGTGGTCAATTTCACTTATAAATTTTGGAATGGGCTTGTTGCACCTATTACCATCACCATAATGGGTGAAAATCTTATAATTAAATATTTTCATTAATTTATTTTCCTTACTACCTACCTACCTACCTACCTACCTACCTACCTCTTCCCCCAAGGGACGTGTATTACTAGTGATCTCAATGTTTTCAGGAGATTGCATCTATTTTATTTTATTTTAGGTCATGAAGGAAATTTGTGTATAAAAAAGTGAAGAGATTATTGTAAATTAATTGTTTACAAGTAGACACACACCCCTTGTTTTTAAGCTTAGCTTTTTGTTCACAACTAATTAGACCTTTGGTCTCTTTCAACTTGGCACCAACTTGATCCTCCGACTTTGCTTTCTCTCTATGATTTGCAGTGTAGATTTGGCTTTGAAAATTTGGATCTAGCTGTACCTTCAAAGTTGTATTTTAAGCTTTCTGGGGTTTACAATCATCTCACTTGTTTTTTTGTCCAACTGGGTATTGTCGCTTCGATCTGAAATTTCTCTGGTGCATAGCACACTTCATGGCGCAGCTTCTCCCAAAATTTCAGCCATTTCTACCATGATACGGAGGTACAATCGAAGGATCGAGTGAGTAGGAATGTTGTTGATGGTTATTATTTTCTTTGATTGTTTTGTCTTTCTGATTAGTGAACAATGTTTTAAAAGTTTTTTTTGTTTAAATCCTTTCAATTGCAGCGCACTCCATATTCTATTTTGTTCCATGATGTTTTTGACTCTCTGTTTGTTTTGCCTTGCCTACAAAGGCAAGGATATTGTGTTTAGATTCATTGTAGGGTATAGTAGCTTAAGGGATTTTGGCCCCTAGGTAATAATAATAGGTCTATTTTTGTGTTGAAACTTGAGATTAGTTATAGAGTTATGATATCTCCAAGGATTTTGGTTTCTTTATTTAGCAGATTTTTTTTTGAAGATTATCTTTTTTGCATGGTGAAAATATTTGAATTTCCATAATTATTCTTTTGCCTTAAGATACTATTTAATGTAAATGGCAAGGCCATAGTGTGACACACCCCTTGTTTTTAAATTTTCTTCAGGCATGTTTGTTTTGAGTTTAAGTTGGTTTTATTGGTAGTGTTGGTTTGACTAATTGTTGATCTAGTAGTTAGTTGGAAGGGGGTAAGCAATACCTAGTGTTGATCTATGGCTTATAAGCTCACAAATGCATTGTGTTATTAGAACTTATGTACTCCCACACTACCTACATAAGTCTTCCACATAATTTACACTTTCTATGCTGGAAACAAAGGCCATTTATTCAATATTCAATAATAAAAAAATTATGGAATGTACTCCTAAGAGGTTCAATTAATCTTTGAATTTAAGTTTTATGATCATGAGTGTAATCTTTGAGCAAGGTTTAGGATTCCATAATTAACCAAGGTGGTTCGTGATGTACTAATTGTACACCGGATCTACCTGCCTAGTAGGCATCAAGTGCCTTACAAAGGTTTAGTCATGTACTAATCATCCACATGCATCTACCTGCCTACAAGACACCAAGTGCATTACCTACTTACATACGAATTTGGGAATCACAATTTGTCAACAGGGAGGATTTCCCCATCACGAGAAACATCAACAAATATCACCGTGTGCAACCAGCTTGACGGACTTAACTGAACTTTCTATTAGCTCCAATGAAATCAGCAAAAGACCAAACTTTTAGTCAATGGTTCAATCCAATGGCACAAGCATTGATATCCCAATCAATCAAAAACACTACCTTAAAAAACTCACTTCTGAGGTCTTTCAATGGTGTAAGGAGAGAGAGAACATCAATCCACCCATATACTGTAAGCATTCACATTGTCAGAGTTTCTGATAGGAAATTGACAGAATACTGTCCTTGTACAGCATGAGAAAAACTGCTAGAATGAGTTTGCTACTTCCTAGAGGGGTTTTAACTAAAGGTTGCAGAAATCTGTTGAAGACTGAGCCAATAATCAAAGGCCAGCAAACTGGCTAGTCTCGCTTATCCTCTTCAAGATCATCTTCCAGGCTGAAAACATCTGTACTAATAGGTTTTCTTTCCTTGACATCAGGTTTGGCACCATTTTTCTCTGTCTCAACGACCACAGTTGATTTCCCTGCAACTCCTGATGTCAAAGCTACAGCCTCCTCATCAAGATCCTCCTCCCCAACATCTTCAGAGTAAGCATACCGAGTTGAGTTTTGTGAAGGTGCCCATAGAATGCAGATGACAACCAAGAGTGCAAAGGAAAGCCCAGACCAGAAAGCATGAATGATCCAGTAGCTTTGCCAGCGCTCACCAAACTCATCTGTTGCTTTGAAGTAAAGTTCATATCCTATCCAAAGGACAGAAACAACAACTGCTACTGCGAGAGAGTTTGTGAACCTCCTGTAGAGTTCCAGCTTTGCAAACCTCCGTCTTGCCTGAAGCCTCTCCAGTGTCTTTGACAGAGAAGTGAAGATCCAGAGGATGAAGAAGGCATCGAGCATTGCTACAGGAAGAACAAGGAACAGCCTTTCTTTACCTGGAGGGTCATTAATGGTCCCCACATTTTCTACCACATCCAATGACTCTGCTGCCAAAAAGTACGTGCCTCCCAGTAACATCACCTTTGATGTCAGACCTCCAAGAGTTGGACGCACGACACCATAGCCCATTGAAACAACCAAAATCAGAAGCCGTGAAACTGTCTTCTTCACTGCACCAAGGGTCACAGCCCACATTGTGATAGCCATTGGCCGCATGCCTGTTCCATTGAAATTGAGGTACTCAAAGTACCAGACTGCCATCTCTGACATTCCCAGTGCAATTACTGCACTGATACAATTCTGCAGCTGCAAGATATCCTTCCAGTGGCGCACATACTGGAAGAACCAAAGGAGACCAAGCAAGCCATATGCAAGTGACATGAAAGCATAAAAACTTATGAAAGGTGCCATACGTCCAGGCAAGTAGCCTGTTGGATTCTTCCAAATTGTCATACCATCGATGACAAGACCATCAAGCTCAGGCTCACAGGCAACAAAGATGAGAGTATACATGCCAGTTTTTGTGATGTTTACACTCTCAGACATTGTTGCGCTTGTGTCACTTTCACTAAATTTAACTTTGAAGGATTTGGGCAGCCCTGTTGCATGATCAGTGCGGATGATAACTTCACCTGGACTGCAACCTGTTTGAATTGCCATATCCTTTGTGCAGCAAAGCTCAAAATTGCCTGTGAAAGGTCCATGATCCCCAATATTTCCCTTTGAAGCAACATCAACGATAATAGCTTCCACAATATCAGATACATTGCGGTTCACTGCTGCTTGCATCCTTGTGAATTTCACATTATCAATCTTGATGTAAGATGTGCCATCTGCAGTGCCCTGGCCTCTTGTTTTTGTTGCTGATGCGTGTAGACCCTCATATCCACCCCAGTAAATGTATGAATTGCCCTCACTCTTGAATTGTGCATGATTGTACTTGTGGAGTGATGCATCAAGTTGGAGCACTCCAGAGATCCACCACAAGAGTACCATGCAAAACACTGCTGCATCCTTACTCCCCCACATTGCCCACCTCATAGTCTCCTTTTGCTGTTGCTATTCACAGAGAAAACAAAATTGCTACATTGAATGGAAACCTCAAGTTGACACCAAGCACATACCATCACAATTGAGAAGATTTTTGTGAACTACACATTCTATCCTGAAGCTACACAGACATTATTATTGGATAATAGTCAGAAAACTTCAACACTGTACTAAGGATTTAGTTCTTTTTTTCCCCCTAGTTTTTTAGAGGCTCTATCAAGAAGGGATTTGACGTAAAATTATAGCTGTCTATGATAAGAAATTCTGAATGCGAGAGCAAAAAAGACAGATCAAATCTTGGCAACGCCTTGTAGATCTCTATACTATTCTCGTGTCAAGAATCCAATCCCCAAGAAAAACATCAGGCCAATCTTCTACGTTCACGCCCGAAAAGAAAGGGGAACTGAAGATCATCAGTAAAATGCAGCATAGTGAAATCCTGAGATCCTGTGCTGTGAGAGATCTGAAACCGAATCCAACGGAGTTTCGATGATTTGTGGAAGCAAAAGGGAAATAGATCCTGCTGCGTGCATGGCACATACCTCCTACTCCGGCCTTGGCACTTTTGTGGTGGTCGCCTCTTGGATTGAAGCAGGAGGGGTTGGAGCTGCTCCTATTTGGCTTTTGAAATGGACAAGAAAGGCGACATGTCCTCCAGCACCACACTCAGACCTGTTTTTTCACATCCGTTTTTGCTTTCGAAAAATTTTGGGAAAAAAGCCAACAGAATTTCACAGATTAACCCTGTTTGGAACCAGATTACAGCGTTGGAGAAGCTCCCGATCTTAAAAGAAATTCCAAACAGCCAAAGCGCGGAGGGAAGAATGTACAAAAACACGACAAACAAACGAACGAGCGAACGATCATAAGAGAGTGATAGAGCTTCGAACCCTAATTTCTTTTACTTCCATTCTCTTCTTTTGAAGTCCAGTTTAGCCACGTTCGTTCAATCCTCTCGTCTTTCACACGTCTATTTTGGCCCGCTACAGGTCTTCCACCGTCTATCGCCGGTCGTCATTTGACCCCCCTACTTCTGTCAGTTAACCGACCTCGTCAGTTAAATGAACCCGTAGTCACACTAATTTGGGATTATCCATTTCCACACTAATAATTCTTGTTAATTAAAATTTGAATAAAATTCATATAATTTAAATAAAAATTTGCAAGGGCCTTTCGGATGTTTAGCAAAAATCCAAAGTCAAATTTGGCTATTGAAGAAATATGAAAGGAAAAAAGATAATTTAAACGCCCTTATATATTTTTCACTACCTACTTCAACCATGTGTTGAAATCTAGAGATTTTTAAAAGAATGTTTTGAATTATTATTATTATTTTGGATTTTTAGCAAAAAATCCTAGTCAAATTTGGCTATTGAAGAAATATGAAAGGAAAAATAAATTAAATGCCCTTATTTATTTTGCACTACCTACTTCAACTATGTGTTGAAATCTAGAGATTTTGTAAAGAATGTTTTGAAAAATTTCACTAAAAATAAAACCCCCCCTCCCCCCCATTCACGTCTTATAGGCTATGACCTGTGGAACCGGTAATAAGGACCAGTTGGCTACTGTTGAATGGTTAGTAAAAACAGTAAATGATGTAACACTGTAGAGAGAACAGGCCACGGTAAACTGGGAACGAGGCACGTCGTGTCCCATTCAGCTGAATGAGTTTTTAATTTTAAAAAAGTACTTTTTTTTTCATTGGTGCAGATTTTGCCATCTGTTGGTTTTATTCTCGATCGGACGGCACAGATTGAAGGTTGTGCTCCTTGTTGCCAAGGACAATGATTTAGTTGAGCTGGTGCTGAGGATTTCTTTTTCTTTTTCCTTTTTCTTTACGCTGTGCCATTATTTGCGTGGGCTCCATGGGACTAAAACAACGTTTACCGGTCCTACATGACGCTACTGGGAAGTTTTTCTTTTTTCTTTTTCTGTTTTTTTCTTAATATAAATTCTATGATGTAGTAGCCAAGTGGCAATAATCCAGAAGGATGATTTAGCCAAATTTGGCTTTTTAAACATGAAAGTAAATAATTAAGGTTTAAGAATCCTTCTATTAAATTGTTGGCCACATAAACTGGAACTTAATATTGAATTTGGGGATTTTTAAATTTTGAATTAAAAAAATAAAATTGGCGATTAAGAACCAAAAAAATTAATTAATTTTCCACATTTTTGGAAGAAAAATACGTTCAGAAAGAAATACTGTGCTCTCAAGTGTTGGGTATTTGGCTAGCATCCCAATAGGGATTTAGCATTAAATGGCGACAGGTTCTAATAGTAAAAGAACTAGTGCTACCAAACTCAAAGCAGAGTCCAAATGTGGCGAATGTTTTCAACAAACATTTTTCCCTCAAAATTTACCAAATTTTTTCACAAAAAACGAGAATATTGAGACTGAATTTTCCCTTCTAATTTTATTTTATTCTTTCATTTTGACAAAATTTCGCACCAAAAAAACACTCTTCTAGGTACATTATACCTCATAACTGGATTTGGCCTTGGAAATTGGAACCGGCCCCCTAACTAGAGTTAGTTTCAAATCAAGTTTTATATAGGTTCTAGTTTTTCATTTTCTAAACAATTAGCTTTTAATTTTGAATTTTTTGAATTTTAGAATAATTTTTTTTCTCATTGTTTAGAGTTGGAGTGACCCAGTGTTTTTATTAAAATTTTCTTATTTTTTCAATTTTGTGATATTGCTCAAGGGGGGGTGGGCGGGGCATAGTCCACAAGCACATTTAGCCAAATTTGGCAATATCAAAAATATGAAAGTTTTAAATCTTAAGCACCCTTTCATATGGTAAGCAATTGTGACGGTTATTGATGATTTTTTTATTTAAAAAATTTAATGAATTTAAAAGAAAAAAGAATATTTAATTGAATATTCTTTTTGCAAATATTTTTCACAAAATGGCGAAAATTTGCCACACAAAAAATCACTAGGTTAGACATATTAGTTTTGGACTTTGGAATGGGTAAGTATAATTGGGTTCAGTTTGGAACCAAACTTGTTTAGGATTTTTTCTTTTTTTTTGAAAATTTGAGAGTCAAGAGTCTTGAATTGTGAACCCAAGTCTAGAATTGGACTAGAAGTTTTATTAAGCAAAAATAATAATTCCTTGAACCTGAATTGAGAATTCTTTCAAAAAAAAAGAAAAAGAAAAAAGTTGGAACTGTGATCGAAGATTCTTTTGCAAAGAAAAGTGAGAACTGAACAACATTCGTAGACTTGCCAAAAATGATTGAAATAAGCAATTTTATTAGACCAAGCCTTTTTAAGTTCTTTCGTAAATGTATTTTTCCTTCAAAGATAATTTTTTTTTCAAAACTCAATCCAAGTGAAATAATTAATTTTTCAATATCTGTAAATTAATTATGATTTTTTCATACATTTATAATAGGGTGCACCAATTCAATCACTAGGTTCATCCATGAAAACTTAATCAACAACCCTTTTAAGTCCCCTATAAGGGGTTCCTAATATTAAGGGTGAACATGTGAAAACAAAGCATCAACTGTTTAAATGAGTATGACATTGTGCCAATAATAACATGACTTGTGCCAAAATTTGAAAAGTACACCATGAAATAGAGAATATAAATTGAGTTTTTTTTGGACACATTTACCTTAGCACAAAGATTTAGACATAATAGAGATATTTGTAAAGTGACCCCTTTTGGGCCCTTCTTTTGTCTCTCAACCTTTCCTTTAATCTCTAAACATTGTTATCTGCAAAGTAATGAAATTTGATTCGGATTTGGCCAAATTTGATGCTAATATGAGTTTCGATCCCTGCTTAATCGCAGTGTACATTTGGGAGCCGTGATTTTTTTAGGTGTCTCACTCCCTTTATGACCAAATAGAGGTACTAGTGTGGGTTTTCATTACTTTGCGGATATCTCTATTATGAAAAGTGGTAGCAGGTTAGTTAGATGAAAATATTTATTAATGTTAATCTTTAATTACTTAATCAGCATTTAATAAGCTTAAAACTAACACTTATGACAATATATTCATCATATTTTATTTTCATGAAATATCGTCATATTTCATGCCTAATTTTGATATAAGATGTTCAACTTGATGACACCCAAACTAGGGTTTCTATTATTCGTGAATTATGTCCCAGATTCGCCAGACTTGGAAGGAAAAAAATTCCAAATCATCAGAATTTTATGATAAGTTCCATTAGGCAGCCAAGAATATAGAAGGGTTCTGTTTTTTTCAATAACTTTTGTATCTAGTATGTACCCATATTTGGCTAAAATATTTTCTAGATGATTGCCACTTTGACTACATCACAAAATCCTTAAAAGAAACCCTCACCCAAACTTCGTTCATTAATTGATTAGAAATTGAAAAATCTGTCATGTTGCTATCAATATATTATTTGCATAATGATGATTTTTTTTGAATGGGAGTAGGTCAAAAGTGATGGACCCTAGCATGTGGTAACATTGGCCCTCACTTGGCTTTTGTTGGGTCCAAGGCTTTTACCTCTTTAGCTATTCCTAATCACTGACTTAGGGTGACTTTAGATGAGGGTCCAAGGTCCAGGGACCAATGAATTCAAGCAATCTTATTGGTCGAAAGCTTTAAATTGGTCCCAAGACCATTAGACGAGGGTACATGATCAAAAAGTGGCAAATTGAGGCTAAACCCACATGGCACCTGTTTTGGAGGGAAAATCAATTGGTTTGGACCAAAAAATAGTGCTAAATGGAGAGTTCCTGATTTGGAGAACCAAGAATCAGGCTAAGGACCAAGGTACATTGTGAACCTTGTTCTATCAAATGAAGTCACACATGAAGATGTTGCATCCAAGACTCAGTGGGTAGCAAAGAAGTTGAAGCATGTGTAGCTAACAAGTGCCTATGCCTCAAAAGGAGGGATAGGGGAAGAAATTCTAACATTAAAAAAAAATGGCATAATATTAGTGTGGTTAAAACTTAAAATAACATAATCTTCCTTGCATTCAAAATTGGAAAAATATGCATTTGGTGAACTGAAATACCCTATACATGTTAACACAAGGTTTGTAATTTACCCCAAAAAGACAATTGTTCTTCAAAGTGGTCTTATCAAGCCCCCAAAATGGCCTAATCATCTGTAGCAATAGGTTTGTTAACCAACCCTAATAGACAATAATGCTTCAAGACCAAGCCCCCCAAATGGCATTAAACATCTGTATCACTACACAAGCCACCAATTCCTACTTAGCCGCAATGTGTCTTGAAAATACTTAATGACAAAGTTCAAAGTTATTGGATACTTTTGAATGAAATGAATCTTCTGGCCCTTTGGTTGATTCACACAAATTTAAAACATACTCAACTCGTGCAAAGGTAACAACCCAAAACACTCCCTGTTCACAATGAAAATTAGGATTACCTCATGACCATGACTTCTTCCATGGAACCACCCCAGGAGCGCAGTGAATTCTGCTCGCAGAAGTCTCCAAAATAACGGGAATTTCCACCAAGGTTATTGCTTATTGGCCAAATCCTTGTGGACCTCAGAAATGAAGCATAGAATTTTTAAGTCTGGGTTTTGAAGTACTGCAGTAGAAGCATACAATGGATTTTCCAGAGAAAATTGTTGAATGCCTTGGTTTTGAACCTCACTTGAATTTTTTTATGAATAATATACACAACTTGTCCATGCTTACAATTGGAATCAAACCTGAAACAAATTGAAGGGTGACCAAATAATAAAGCTTCAGATCTGACAACATATCAGCAAACAAGAAAAAACAGAAGCCCAACCCTGTAGAAGAGACAAAACAGAAACAAAACTGAGCTGTGGTTGAACCACAGCAACAGTCCCATACATGTTCAGAGACCTTCCACAGCATGTATGGAGTTTAATGGCTACTGTAACAACCCACTAACTTCATCAACTCTCAGCAATTGGTGGAGGCAATGTCATACATCAACCAAATGTACTGAGTTTCTGTCACAAGACAGTAGTACAGGGAAAATTTAGCCATTACACTGGCTAGATGAACAAGACCTGAAAAGAATTGAGAGATGACCTGTTAATAGGGACATGGATATTCAAATCTGAAAAAATAACAGCAACCAATCAACACACATGAAAAAGAGGAAACCCTTCACTAAAGTAAAGACCAAAAATAAAACTGAGGAGCACTTGAACAACAACAATGGTCCTAATGCATGTTCAAGGGCCTTCAACAAAACCTGAAAGACTGGAGAAGACCAAGGAAACCAAGATGAAAGTGGAGCATAAAAAGAGAGAGAAAAAGAAAAAGGAAAGGAAAACCCAAACTAGAAAAGAGAGAAGGAAGAGCATAATAGAAGTCAGATAATGTATAGCCAGCTTTATCCAATGATTGCCCTCATGATACAACACTTGTGAAGAGATGTTCTTCATTCACGAGGACACCATTCACCAGCTAAGACAAACCCTAGGTGAGATAATGTGACTCCCTCCTCTTCAAAGGAAGTTAAATCAGTATGCATGAGTTAATGGATGGCAACAGACAGCAGCCAACACCCATCTCCCATGGAGATAACTAAGTTCGAGTGTGGAACAAATGCCCAACACACTTGGGGGCCATCTCTTTTACATTTCAGGAACAGAACTTTCAAAGACAGCAGAAATATGTTACATTATCTGAAAGAAGTCTTCTCACACAATGAAGCAAGAATTACTTAAAACTAAGCTTGCTGACAACCAAACTAAGGAAAAAGTAATGCTTACAGAATGCATTCTGGGGGAAAAAAGAATGGCTATCATGTCATAGAGTAGCATTGGCAGGTTGATCACTCTTGCTTGATGAAGCTGGTTTTGAGAAATCAATATTGCTTGCACCTAATGGTGGGCCAAGACTGCATCTGGCTGTGTTATGTTGTGCTATTGCATCCTTCAGTTTTTGAAGCTGCCACAGCCACAAGACCCAAAAAGACTGAACTCTGAGATTCTCTTGATTAGTATTTTATTTACAGGTAAGTCAAGAAATTATCAAAATCTAGGCAATTGTGAACAGTGCCACCTCTGCAACTAATCATATGCAGGTTTCCGATTCCTGCCAATCTGAACTTTCTTCAATGAATTTCTGCTTATATGAAGCCTTGTGCAATCAAAATCAATTCAAAGTTTCAAGGCAGTTGGATTGCTGTGTGGAATAAGTCTTTTTTGTTGCACCCTTTATGTGAAAGAAGAGTCTAAGATTGAAGTAAACAGAACTAGTTGACTCAAAAATAGAAAGACTAACAAAGAAAGTTTACTGAGAAAGAAACACATTAAGTAAGTTGCAAAAGGAAGGAAGGACAAGAAACCAACCCTCTAGCCATGATAAATTCCTGACAAAGGAACTAGAAGAAAAGTTTTATCTTGAGAAATACCTTCGCAAGAGAGCAAGAGAATCCCTCCAGGCAACCCTCGGCGCCCCGATAAAAATGGAAATATGGGAGGAATTTGATATTTAGACTCTTGCACATGGGCTTGTTCTCATCAAAGTTCACCTTCAAAAATTCCACATCTGGATTCTCTGCTGCTAGTTTACACAACTGTATGATATACATTAAAAAAAAATCATATTCAGCAGCAGAGCAACAGCAGCAGCAGTATAATTGGTGAGGATCCAGGTATTATAATGTGTCTGTACACCTCTTGGATATCAAGATGCAAGCCTGGTCACCTTGCTGCTGGAACACTTTGTCACAAGAGCAGCCAAAAGATGTAACCTGAGGCCAACAATTGTGGGCAAACTCATGTCCCACTAACTCACTAGACAGCAATCTTTTAACACTTCAAAAAGGCACAAATTCTCAGATCAACCTAAACCTGGTTCTCAAACAAAAGTGGCAGTTATGAGGTTGATTGCAAACTTCAAAGCCAATCAGTATTGATGAAAGCATGAGCTCTTAAATTGGAAGATTTTGTCCCACCTTAGGGTAGAGGGCACGACAGGACCCACACCATGTTGCAAAAAAATCGACAACAACAAGTTTTTCACCAGCATTTGAAAGAGCATCTATAAACTGTTGTGTTGAATGTATGTCGGCCAAATTGGGGCTGCCTCCCTTCTCCCACCATCTCACTCCATCACTGGGTGCAGTTGCTGCTGTCACCTGGACACAAACTCCTCCTTAATGGCTGTTAATGAAACACCATGCCAATATCATTATAAGGACATAATGAGCACAAGGAGAAAGATTGATAGGTATCAGACAAGCCAACCATAATGCACATACAGCCAACTATGTGTCAGAAAAGAGACCAATTTTGACCTTGGTGACGGTTGAATAACCAGGTAGGTCCTGACAAACGCCAATTCCTGATCTGTCATTTGAATATTGCTTCTAGCTCTTCCCAAAGAAACTAATCCAAAGATCTGGAGCCAATAACCAAAAAATTCAGCAGGGCAAGTGCTGTATGTCACTCTCCAAGAAGGAACTCATGTCTGCAATATGTGTCTACTTGCAATTTGGTTACAATACTAGTACACCAGGAAAACAGGAGAATTCAAAAACACTGAAATGCATTATGCTGCCTTGGTGTTCAATCATAAGAAACAAAAAGGATAGCATGCCATGAACTAAAAGAACCTATGTTCAGGGCTACGAAATACCTTCATAAGTACTCAGAACTTCTTGTGAACTTATGATTTAAGAAGTCAACCAAGAAAGACATGAGAGATGACTCAGTAATAAGGTCAATCATTTCAACAGGATTGACATTCAAATCAGGATTGTGATCATGACAATTAAATCCAGAACATAGAGATCTTCCATCATCAAAAAGCCCACTTTGTCTTGAAGTATCCCACATCAATACTAGATGTCACATAGTTTTGGGAGCAAATTAGGGTTTCCTTTCGTATCCAGTAGTGAAATTTCCTCTCAAAGACTGAATTGTAGACTGAATTGACAAATTCTGACAGGAGCCTGAAAGTATTCCCTAAATGCTTCACAGATTCTTGAAGCAAAAGAGAAAGGGTTAAGACATGTCTCTATGGTAGTTTCTCCCCAAAAAAGACATGAAGAAATTAGGGTTAAGAACTCAGGAAACGAAAAAAAAAAAAAAAAGAGTCTGCAACTCCCAATTCCAAAAATCCATCAGAAACGGGAAGGAAAAATGATTACAGAAAAACCTCCTTCCCAGAGAAAAAAGTTTCGTTAAAAACTACCGGAGGAAAGAAGACCTGTAAAGATGACGACGTTCTTCGAGAAACCAACTGCAAACTCTTCACTACTTGCGAATGCCGCCCCTTCTTGCTCACTCCCGCCACCCTAATCTTGGCGGTGGCAGCAGCAACAGCAGCAGCAGATTCCAAGCGCCAGTATTCCTTAGTAGCGTCCTCCCATCCTGCTTTGCCTCCACATGTTGTACGCTGCAACGACGAAACAAAGAGCGAAGTAGAAGACGAAGAAGAAGAAGAAGCTAACGATGACAAAAGTAGAGCAGGCATTGCTACTATTAGTGCACACACACACAAGCTCAGGAAATGCCTGCCACAAGAAGCGGCAGCAGCTATGGCTACTGGAGCTGCTGAAAGAGAAATTGCAGTAAAGAGATTGAGCATTCCAAGATTCTGCAGCAATCCCTCCCCATGTCGTCCTTGTGCAGATAACAAAGCCTTGAAGACGCCTTGAACAAACCAGAACTTGCTTGAGCATTCCAGGATTCTGCAGCGATCCCTCCGCTTGTTGCAGATTACAACCGAAAGACGCCTGGACGAAACCTGGCCTGACAAAAACACACCTAACTTTTACATTCATAATAATACAAGTAATGCACATATTACACACACAAGTAATGAACAGTAATAGGCATTACATAGCCATAATAAAATGGAGAGGTGGTCCTTTTGTGTGTTTTTTTCTGGGACAATTTTTCCGATTTTTTTCAACCTGAAAAGTATGATTTGTGTTGGAAATTGACAATGGATCAATCAATGAGAGAATAGACATGATAAAAAAAATCATTGATTTTTACTACGAGCTCTCCACCCAACCTTAAGATCACAAAGATGTTGTTACAAACCTGCAATCCAAAACCATTGATTTTTACTACGAGCTTTCCACCCAACCTTAAGATCACAAAGATGTTACAAACCTGCAATCCAAAACCATTGATTTTTACTACGAGCTCTCCACCCAACTTTAAGATCACAAAGATGTTACAAACCTGCAATCCAAAACCATTGATTTTTACTACGAGCTTTCCACCCAACCTTAAGATCACAAAGATGTTACAAACCTGCAATCCAAAACCATTGATTTTTACTACGAGCTCTCCACCCAACTTTAAGATCACAAAGATGTTACAAACCTGCAATCCAAAATCATTGATTTTTACTACGAGCTCTCCACCCAACCTTAAGATCACAAAGATGTTGTTACAAACCTGCAATCCAAAACCATTGATTTTTACTACGAGCTCTCCACCCAACCTTAAGATCACAAAGATGTTGTTACAAACCTGCAATCCATCCCCGAGCTCTTGCCTAAGCTAAACAGGAGGTGAACAGATGATACAAATGTTACCTACCTTAGAAGGTACATGGACAAGGCTATCAATCTCACGCATTAAAATATTTCAACCTAAACTTAACTAGAGATATTTAAATAAACTTACATAACATATTTCAAAATCCCAAAAGTATATGAATGTAACATAAATATGTCAAATAACAATAATTTGGTAAACATAACTTAAGTAACTTGGTAGGAAATTGATATCCAACAATTTGGACATCAAAGGATTTTTTCATGTGAAAAAAAAAGGCTAGGTCTAATTCACCAAATTTCAAAAAAAAAAAAAATGTGGCCAAATTTCTACAATAGATTTTAGGTTCCAACAATGTATATAGTCTAAATATAAAAGGTATCAAAATTGGTATGAATATTGTTTAATTCAAGATATTTTAAAGCATGTCTTAACATAATTATAGTATGAACATGGTTGAACACATATATGGCCACAATGAACTAGCACTCATTAATGCACCATGGAGCATGGATGGTAAATGGTGAGGGAACATTTTTTGTTGGGTTCTAGTTCCTTAGCTAACCATGGTGATTAACTCAATTGACTTTTATAGCCCCTAATAGCTAGTAGGTTTTTAATAAGTAGGTAGAAAAAACAACCCTTACCTATGTATAAACCATTTATGTATTTAATACTTACCTATTTTTGTATCTATCTAACTATATATGAAACCTATTTCTTATATAATTGATTACCAAAGTGAAATTGAATAGTAATTCATTTGAAGTTCATCTACAACTAAATAATAACAAACATCCAATGGATGGTGCATTGCTGAATGTTGGTTCACTATGGGCCAAAATGAACTAGCACCCACTAGTGCACCAATTGTGGATGAGGTTGTTTTGGTTGTTTTAGGATGAACCCAAACCATTTAACCTATACCAAACTAAACATTGAGGTGCGTCTTTTTCTTTTTCTTTTCACATGCCCACCTTTCTTAGACTTCAAAAAATTCTCCCCTTTTTTACTCATTTTTTTTTTTTCTTCCATTGTCATTTTCTTTGCTTGCATTGTCCCTTTTTCTTTCTTCTGTTGTCAATTTCTTCTCTTCCATTGTTATCTTTTGTTATTTCTTTCTTCTTTTCTTCTGTTGTCATTTTCTACTATTTTATTATTCATGTTGCACCTCTAGTTTTGGGCTCGTAATCAAGGCAAAGGCTTGTGAAGGTGCGAGCCAAAATGAAGCATGGGAATCACATTTCATGCTCCTAAAAGTGTAAGAGAATGTGAAGGAATGAACCCCCCATGTTCCCAAGTGAATTCCCACTTTGGGAGTTCGAATCCTGATGGATTCTCGAATTTTCAAACGGTAAGTATAAGGGTCAAAACTCATTGAATTGAAAGGTTCCTTATACTATTGGAAAGTTCTTGAAACTTAAATGTCTAAAATGGGTTCATATGACCCATTTGGATATTTAAAATGTAAATTATGTCCAAAAGAAGGGTTGAGAGTCAAATTGCCAATTTGACTCTTGACCATTAAAAGTCAGGAATTGCCCTGATTTCCTTGCGTGTAGGTGACATGCCACATACCATAGAAAAGATTTCAACAAGGGTTACAACTTTCCTTTAAACATCACCTTAATCAAAGGTCTACACACAAAATTATGGGCCTCCAAAGTAGTGGAAGTCCCAATTTCAAGAATTTCGATACTTCAACTTGGGAGTCCCAGGACAAAATGACATTTGGGTGTTGGCCCCATGGCCAAACACAAAGAATACTATAAGGGTTTTATTCAAAAATAAAAATTTAGCCAGGAGATTAATGTTTTGCCAAAAGGTAAAAGTTTAATCAATAAAATATAGAATTTTTGCCAACATGTAATGATTTAACCATGAATAGATGGAGGTTTTGTCAAGAGATATAGGTTTGGCCAATAAAATTTAAAATTTTTGCCAAAAGGTATAGGTTTAGCCAAGAAAATATATAGGTTTTGTTAAGAAAGTTTTGCTAAAACGATATAAACATTTTGTTAGCATGTAAACATTTAACCATGAAAAAAGATGGAGGTTTAGCCAAAAAGAGTTAGAAGTTATGCCAAAAGGAAAAGGTTTAGCTAAGAGACATAAATTTAACCAAGACGAGTTAGAACTTGTGCTAAAAGGAAAAGATTTAGCCAAAACATATAAGTTTAACCGAAAAGAGTTAGAAGTTGTGCGAAAAGGAAAAGGTTTAGCCAAGAAGAGTTTAGAAGTTATGCGAAAAGGAAAAGGTTTAACCAAGAAGAGTTAGAAGTTGTGCCAAAAGGAAAAGGTTTAGCCAAAATATATAGGTTTAACCAAAAAAAATTAACCAAGATATATAGGTTTAACCAAGAAAAGTTAAAAGTTGCGCCCCAAAAAAAACAATTAACCAAGAAATATAGGTTTAGCCAAGAAGAGTTAAAAATTGTGTAGAAAGACAAAAGTTTAGCCATGAAAAAATAATGGGCAAATAGATAAGGGGTTGGTAGGTAGAGTCAAGATGTAGGTCAATAATGTAGCTAATAATGTAGGTCAATAAGGTAGCTAAGGAATTAAGGTGACTAGATTGGAAGGTAGTAAGGTTAGGGTTGGGAAAAAACATCGAAAAAATAAAAAAGGTCAAAAATTAACAACCCAAAAAGTTGAGTCATACAATGTTGGGTCAACATAGAATAAGGAACCAAATGAAGACACACATCCCATCCTATGGACATAACAACCAAACTAATGCACTGGTGGGTGCTAGTTCATTCTAGCCCATTATATATGTGTTTGATTGTTTAACATGATTATTGTGACATGTTTTATTTGTTAACAACTATGAATGTAAGCATTTAGATAACATAGCACACTATAAATGATTCTTAAGTTTTTATATGTCCATATCTAGTTTGTAACTAAATTTGACAAAATCTTCTTGTGGATGATTGTTAGTTTGGTTACATCACAAAATTGACCAAAGAAAAAAACCTTGGCACTGTAGACTAGTGTTGGCCTGATAATAGTTGTAAGCTAATCCTTTAACCATAAGCCTTTATTGGAATAAGGGCCCACATAAGGTGGAATTGAGGTGGATTCAATTGTGATAATGCCTTTGGTCACACGTGTCACAAGGCCATTAAATTTTTAATATGTTCCCAAGACACCCAATGGGCACTTTTGGAGTATCATGGGAAGAAAAGAAGATACAAACATTTTGGAAATGGAATGTTCATAGGTGTAGGCATTTTGTTTTTCAAAATGCCTTGCAAGTTGTTAGTTCTCACATTTTGTAAGTAATCATCTAAGCAAAATATGAATTTGGTTGAAAGTTTTTATGTATTGTATTTGTAATGAGATCACCTAGGTTTATATATTTAAAATCTTGAAGGATTTATTGCCAACTTCATCTTAATAGGTTGAGAAAACTACAAATTAAATACCAAGTCAATATGAATACCTTAATGATTAGTGTAAACTTGTAAACTCTCAATATTAATAATAGTTGCAAGTTTTGAAGTTTTGATATCATCAACCAATTTCAATATTGGTTTCATATATAAGATGAAAATTTAACTTGGTTGAAATGGTAGATCAAGTTAAACCATTGTTCCATAATTTTCAAAAAAAGAATTTAAACAATGTCACATTTAAAAAATATTTATTGTAACAATATTGAAAGTTCTATCCAAGGTCATCAACACAAGCAACAACCATCCACCAACAAACTTGTCACATACAAATTCCAAGCTTTCCCTAATTCCTTGGCTTCACATTACACTTGCCAATTGAATGACAGGACGCCACCTAGGAAATATGAGATGTGAGTTTATGAAACCTTATGTTTTATATTATTGATATTACATAACATGCATTGATGAGAAAGGAGAATACATGTCTCAATTCATGTGTGTTGATCACCTTAGATGGGAACATTCACGTGAAGTTTCAACCACATATGGGATAATAAAAGTACCATAAAAATATTAAAACAAGGTTATATCAATCCATAACATGGGGTATATATATATATATATTCAAAGTTATATTAATCTAGTTAATTTTCCTATATTAGGATCAATATTAACTTGGGCTTCACATTGCTTCATACTATGAATTAACTGACATAAGCTTTAAAAATATTAATATGTTTGTTTTGGCACCCCTTGTTGCCTTTCAAAGAAAGTTTTGGGGTCATTCCAATGTTCCCCCAACATCGTTCTTCGCATGTTTCCTAATGAAACCAATGGTGATTTTGCAAAAATATAAAATGTTGTCAACAATAGTGCCCCCGATGTCCTATAAATATTTCTTGGCACCCATGGCATCCTTCAACATTGATCTAATGTGTTTTGTCTGTTGGCATTGTTGAAGGTGTTTCCAATGTGTATTTTTGAGGCCCTCACTATTGTTTGTTGCAAATGTACAATTCCTTGTTGGCATTCCTATCCATGCCATGTTTAGATATATTTTTGTCATTGACCAAGCTTAGGTTGCCCTTGAAGCAAAATATCCCATCGATCAAAAATTTAATTAGAGACATTTGGTAGGTGAATGTTTTTATCTTAGGATATACTTGTGGGACCTTGGACTAGCAACCCTACTCTTGCATAACCATAGTGGTTTAAAGGTTTTAGAAACTTTGGAAATGTTAAAATTGTTTGGTTTGAAAATAATATTTCCAATGAAAATTAAGGAAAATTATTTTTATTATTTTAAATATATGTATTTATTTTTCTATTTAATCTTATATGTAAATATACAAAACTTCAACATTAGAAACCCAACCTTCTCAACAAAAGTGGTACATACTAGACCTCTACTTTGTTGGATTACCATTTAATTGACTATATTTTGGAGGAACATGTTGGATAAGCATGATAGGTTTTTATGTGTTTAAACTCGGGTTAAAATCCATTTTCAAACTAAACTTAATAATTGACACAATTTTTTTATAATGAAATTATTTGGGCCAATTGTGTATGCTTCCACACAATATAGGTTCTACATGAATCATTAGCCAATATAGTCAATAAACACATTTTAATGTAAGCATGAGTTGGGATACTTGTGATTTTGTGGGGTATGGGATGCTAAACACACATTTCAAAGTTGAATAAGGAGAAAATATAGACAAAATTACCTTAGGTTAACATGAACTAACATGTTTTAATCTAATTCTTCATAAATATTTTGGGGGTTGGGAGGGGGGGGAGGGTTGGGTCCCCAATAATTCTAAAAAAAATCAAGGAAATTATATTCAATTGATTGGGAAAAAAAGTAATTAGACTCGACAAATAACGTAGTTAGAAGGGGCGAAATAAAATGTCCAACCCAATTCATGTGTGAAGGTGATATTAAAAAAATCCTTAAATGTCATCTCCCATTATATTAAAGAATTTAATGTTTAGATTGAGTTTACTAAGTCTAATTAATTTCATAAACATAACATTGATGAAAATAATGTAGATTTGTTAATTTTAATAAAATGTTATAATGGACGTCTAATTTTCAATGTTGTTTGCATAAATTTGTTTAAATTTGGATTAAAAGATGACCATTAAAATATTACAACAAATTTGAAGTTGAAATTAATTAAAATAATATTATTTAGATTTAATTAATGAAACATAATTAATGTAAATTTATAATATTAGTCTTGATTTTTATTAAAACCATTTACTAAATTGAAAATACCTCAATTTTTTAATGAATTTAGTTAAAATTTTAAGATCATAATGGAATTTCATATGAGGTTTTGAAAATTGTTTTAGTACAAACCAAAAGTTACATGTTAAACAATTTAATGTTATCATTTGTTGGAGTTGTGAACATTATGAAACCTAGAAAATATTAAATCCATTGAGAAATGTTTGGATTTTTTGTAGTGTCGTTTCATGGATTAAAATACATGCTATTATTTGATCACTTTTCTTTTGGATTATTGAATCTTCAAATGGTTCTTGCTTTTTCATTTTATTTAGATAAATTTTAAAAAATACATATGTTTTAAGTGTTTAGGTTTTCTTTTCCTCTTTTGAAACAGATACCCATGTCAATTAAAACAATACTTGTAAAGGTATAAGTGGGTACATATTATATGGCTCATGCTTTATAGTAATAATGTGATGCATAAAGTTTAATCAACTTATCAAAACATGTATCAAAATAAATTTTTAATCAAAAAGAAAAGCATTACAAAATATTAAAGAAAATATTATATCTTTTTTTTTTTTGGGTTTTTGGTTCTCTATTTTTAAAATCATTTTTTTTCACACAATACACACATAAAAAAGATGAACATCACTTATTGTATAACACTTCAAATGGGTGCAAGTCCAGACTCACAATAAAGGAGAAAAAAAATATGCACATGCTCAAACATAAAAAATTCATGACAAAATACTCCATTGTAAACCATAGTCTATGTGATAAAAACATAATTTTAATATATATATTTTTCTAAGATCAACCTTTGAATTCTTATTTCGTGTTCGAAACACATTTTCATTGGATTACTACAAAACATCTGAATTTTACAATTAAAGAAGCCTAAAAATATGGTAGCACTTGCCCTCAATATCCTTCTTGACAACACCTGCCTCACAATGGGTTGTTATTGCAAGGTGTTCCTAGATCCTTACCTTACACTTTAAAGCAAAACTAGTTTGAAACTTGTGCCTAATGCACAGGTGTGTTATTTCAACAATGTTTGGTTCATGTTTTAGTTTTTTTTTAATTTTTTTTAATTTTACATTTTAATATGTTTTTTGTTGTACAATAAAATAAAAGTGTTTCTTTTTCACTTTTGTATTTTTGTTTATTTGGATGCAAGTTTGAAGTTTGGAGAAAGAAAACACACCTCATTCTTTTTCAAGTAGGGTTTTTCTTCATTATTATAAGTTTTATTTATTTTAATTTTCTACTCTTTATTTGGTTTCTTCTTTTTTTAATTTAAAAAAAATAAAAATTATTCTAATGTATTTCCTTTCCTTGTTTCATTTGTTTCCATTCCTTTTTTATAGATTTTGTGTTTTTAAGTTTTTTTTTAATGTTTATTTCATGTTTTAATTTTTTCTATTCTTATTTTGTCTATCCTCATTTTTTTCTATTTTTATGCGTTTATTTATTTATTTTGTTTGTATTTTCTTTTTCAAAAAAATTCTAGTTTTTCTAATATGTTTTCTAGTAAAAATAATTAAAAAAAACTTTCGTATTTTTGTTTGATTAGATGCAGGTTTGAAGTTTGGAAAAAGAAGACAATTTATTTATTTATTTATTTCAAGTATGGTTTTTTTTCTCTTTCTTTTGCTCTCTATTTTGTTTCCTTTTTTTTTGTCATCTATTTTTAATTTTCTTTTAAGATTATTTTGCTGTATTTCCCTTTTTTGTTTCATGTTTAAATATATTTATTTTATATGTTTTCAATTTTTTTCAATTTTTAAGTGTTAAAAAAAGTTTCTAATTGCTAAAGTGTTTTTTTGTTTTTATTTTTTCTAGTTTTTTTCCCTTTTTTAAATATATATTTGTTCTGTTTTTTTTTTTTTGTTACAACTTTGTTTCATTTTATTTATTTATTAATAAAATTTCTTCTTTTTTTTAATTTGAAATTTCGTGTGTTGTTTAAAAAAGACTTCTTCTCTTGTTTCTCAAGTTTTTTTTCAACAATTTTTAGTTTTTTAAAATTAGTTTTCAGCTTTTTGCAAATTGCAAGACTGCAAAACCCAATAAACATTCTCAAGATGTGTATTAAGCAGTGAAGTATTGCATAAAGAGAATTAAACTTGTTTTTATCAACAAAAACAAGGTTGAATGTCTAGGTGAAATCATCAATTTATCGGAGACTCTACATTTGGAATTTGAAACGCGAAGAAGTAGCCACTGCATATAAATAACATCCTTGAAAAACATTTTCTTGATTTTTTTGAACATAGGATCTATATTTCAATATTAGTTTTGTAATGATTGACATCCATGTTTGAATATATGTGGAGAAATTGAAAAGGAAAATATTAAAAAATTCAAGAATCTGGAGAATCAAAACTCCTCCTGTTGATAGAATGAACTTGTTGGTTCAAACACCACACGAGGAGGAATTAGAGGAATATTTCACTCCGCCTTAAAGCTCAGATTGTAATGAAGATGGTAGATTAAAAAGTAATGGGGAGGATCAATATTCATGTAGGAAAATGTTGCAAAATGGGAAATTAGATGTCATAGAAGACAAAGTAGAAGAATAGTTTAATGAAAGCATTTATCTGATCTTAATAGAATGTGCACAAGAGAAACTATTACAACATGGGACAGAAAATAGAGTTGATGAACTCTTTGAAGTTGGCTAGGGATCACATGTTTTACTTGATAATGCTCTGCTTGAAAATGAAACGATAATCATTACAAAGAACGATATTATAGAATTCAAGGACAAAGAAACAATGTATTGAAAGAATGTGGTGGAATAAAAATAAAAATATAAAATGCAATGAACATTAGATTGCTTTGGCAATCCATTAATAACAATGGAATATTCATCCATTGTATGTTTTAAAAAATTCAATTTTAAGTAGCATTTTTTTGGTTAAAAAAATTGATGCCCCATTAAAAACATTATTTTGATTTTTTAAAGAATTGACAATAATTTATTAGTATTAGGTAGGTAGTAGGTAGCCCACCAACCTACCTACTAGCTACCTACCTACTCCACCTTACAAATACAATACTTAACCTATTTATATATGCTAGCCGCACTAACTAAGCATGTGAATAAGTTGAGTTGAACCCTTCACCTCCATGAAAATGAATTAAGTTTTTAATTAATTTCAAAAGGTGATTTTTTTTGTTAATTTATTCATTTCATTAAAAAAATTCTTCAATTTATGATTCCATATATGATTGATTTTATAATCATACTAAACATCATATGATTAAAGGGCCCTTAGTTGTGACAAACAAGTTGTTTAGGGCAAGAAGTCATGGAATGTCCAACATGGCACTTTTCATTCTATAGTCATAAATGACAAGTCATACATAATGATGAGGTGTCATTAATAAATGCCTAAATTATGATTGGCAAATAGTGGACCATTTGATTTAGTTGAGTTTATGCCTAAATTTAAATCATTTTTATGTATTATTATTTTGAAATATTTTTAATAGGTAGGTAGGTAGTTTAATAGGTATAGGTAAGTCAAAAAAGGCAAGTAGGTAGGTGGGTGGTAACTTAACCTACCTAACTTCACCTACATAACCTACTAACTCACCTAATTACCTTAGTTTAACCTACATATAGCCTTCTAGGAATGCACATAGGTTGCAAATATTAAGAATTGAACCCTTCACCTTCATTATGATAGACACCGTCCTTCCCAATGTACTACACTATCAAAAGGTGTTCAACTTTTGTCAAGTTTTTATTTCAGGTGTTTATTTCATATCACAACAAGACTATGAGGGAGGTAATAAGCAAGTTGTAAGATGGTGGGTAGATAAGTAATTAACTTAATAGATGGGTGGGTGGGTAGGTAAATAGGTAGGTAAAAATATAGATTGGGGGGTAGATTTGTCTATGTTCATATCAAATGATTTGTAGTCATTTTTAGTCATTGTAATGACAATTGAACATTCACATCACGTTATCATCAATCATGGATGCCATATTGATGAAATAAAATTGATAAAAACTGACACCCTCCATCTTGATACCACCTCGTTGTCTCTAGTCACATGCCCCACTAATATATGACTATGTTTTTTTACACATAGGATTCAAAGAAATAGTTTATGACTAAAGTTATACATATAATCATTTAGGACTAGTAAACATAGATTTCTTGGTTGCAAATGACATAATTCCTTCTAGTGTTTGACACATTTATTTCAATCTTGGTACATAAATAGGTATGGGTAGGTAATAAATGGGTAGGTGGGTAGGTAATTTGTTAGGCTATGCTTACTTTACCCGCCCACCTACCCACCCACATAACTTACCCACTCACCTATCTATCTACCAACCTTTAATTTATCCACATTAATTTTAATTTTAATTTACATTACCTTTTATTAGTCAAAATGAACCCCAAAACAAGATGACAGTAAAATCCAAATTTTAGAGCAAGAACATGACAAATATTTTAGACAAAAAAAAAAAAAACCTTAGTTATATTGTATTACATAATAAAACAAAACAAAATAACATATAACATCTAGGTGGCTTGTTTCTTTTTTTTTAAAGAGTAGTAATCAAAAACAGGGAGCAGCAGTCAGATAGTATTTTTTACTCTCTTCTCTAGCATGTGCACAATCCATGCAAAGCAAAAAATGTACAAAAGGTGGGCCATGATTTTTATTTATTTTTTGTGGAAAGTCTTCGGCAAGTCCCCAAAGTCAAGCTGAATCAGCAGAGGGGGGCACCTGCACCCACTGGGTCCTACAATTCAAACATGCCTCACCCAACATTGTTGATAATCGAAACATTTAGCCTGAATTAGTTCATTATGTAGGGGTATGGAAGGAAGCTTAGAACTAAACTATGGGTTTTGGACTAAAGTAATTGTACTCTTGTATTCGTAGGTGCAAGCAAGGACACATGGTCCTCAAGTGGCAATTATAGCTACAAAAGGGGCTAACATGTAGCCAGCTCAGCCAAATTTTAAATAGTTTAAAAAAAAAGCACACCGATTAGCATGCTTGAGAAATACAAGACTTTGTTATTTACTCTACTCGCTTTAGTCGGTCTACTGAGCGGAGGAACTAGCAATTGCAGAGCAGTTTTGGGATATTTCGAAATACTCCATTGCCGAAATGGAATGGTTCTTAATTCATTAGTGTCGGCAGAGTTGGCAACACTGCCATGCAAGTACGATCTACAGTAGTTTTGACTTTTGTAGTTATGGGTCTGACATTGGTTCTTTATTAGTTCACCAACTACTAAAGAACCAAACGTGAAGTTCCTCTGATGTAACTTTGGTTCTTTAGTAGACGTCTAAAGAAACTTTGTAGTTGAAACTTTGATGCTACCGGGTACTAAAGAACCCTGCCATCCTCGTCTACTGCAACAACAGGCATACTCTCTCATGGGTTCTCTCTCTCTCTCTCTCTCTCACACATCGACTCTCACAACATGCTGCCCTCTTTCAACACGCGCTAGTAGCCCTTTCTGCACGGTCACTTCACGGCCCTTGTGAGGTAAGTTAGGTTTTGAATGCTCTCTTTCTAGGCTTAAGTGCTGATTTTATTTTTTCACTTTCCAAACCCACCAGGAGCAAACTGTCACGGCCCCTGGATTCCAGTTCCAGTGTTTCGAAATTAGGAATTTGCTTTTCGCTTGGTCGTTACGAAAGTCTGGTCTGCACAAGCTGTGAGGATATGTTTGGCGGGCCAAGCGTTCCCAGGAACACTTCCCTTGGTTTTAAGAGATCTCAATAGGGTTTCGTCCATTCTGTGCTTTTCTTGCTTGCAGCGTCTAACCTACCTAGTGCAACGACAACAGCGGCATCCATACTACTCCACAGGTGTGTACGCAACATGGGATCCGCTCAGTCCATTAGCTGCGCAACATTGTCGGCTTCTTGTGCTGAGGGAAGCGTTGGATCCGCTCAGTCCACTAGCTTCGCAACATCGTCGGCTTCTTGTGCTGCGAGAAGCGGCGAATATCAGGTCGACCCAGAATTGACTGCTGCGAGTAACAAGACCGTCACTGTACTCGATATAGGGCACTACAGAGTGTGCAGCAAGAATGGACGCAGTATAATCTTGCACGATTTCGTTGGGCTTCACGTAAGATTCAGAGGCGGCACCATATGCAACATCCGAGCAGAGAAAGGGGTCCTCCCGGTAGCTGGAATCTCCGTGAGCCGACCTATTGAAGAGTACTGGGACGCGGATGATGTCCAGATGAAGCACCGAGCCGAGGAACTGGAAGATTGCGGGAACATCCGGATGGAGGATTTGCTAGCCATTTTGACAGAGCCGAGTCCTGACTACAGCCTCACGAGTGACAACTGCTGGAAGTACGCCGACGCAACTTTCAAGCAGGTGATCAGAAAGTTTTTAGAGACGCCCTCTCTCACTCCAGACAGGAGGAGCTACCTTGCAAGCTTTCTCAATAATCCCCCTCCTGTCATGCCAGTCAATGTAATTAGATCCTGCATTTTCAAAACAATCCAGGCTTTGTGGGGTCCAACTTTTTTGTACATCTTTACTCAAATTGGTCTTGCTTTAGAACGTGGGTTCATCATGGAACTTGGAGTTGAGCATGCTCGACTGTTCGCTGCTTTGGGCCCTACTCCACCGATCTGGGTTGGGGTGTGGCTGCCGGTCTACATCTTTGGAGGTCTTGTTGCTTTCTGGGCTCTGTGCGAAATCGTTGCCTGGGTAATGGACGGGACCTCGATCGAACAAGACATAAAGAAACGTTGGAGGTCACTTCGTTTTAGACGTCCCTTACAGCAGCAGGCACACGGCCTACCATTGATGTAATTCTTTCCTAGAATGTTATACTAGTGTGGCTTGTGCCGCTGGCCCAAGTGTGAACAGAGCCTGCGTAACATGGATTTAGGGCTGAGGTGGTCGCTGCTTTGTGTGTGAACTGTCTACCTCAGTTGCACCGAATGGTGTTCGCCACTTTTTTGTCTTTCATCATCCAACAGAGGTGTTGGGCGGCTACGTGCAACGACGTTCGGTTATGATGGGCGTAACATTTGGGATAAGCTCAAGCTTGTTTGTTTGTCAAATTTGTTAAATGCTTGGATTTGGTGATGGGTTTTCTGTGGCTCTGTTGATCTCTGATGCTATGAAATGTAGTTTGATGTTTTTGAGACTTGTTGTGGAGTGCGCTCGACTTCTTAAGGGGTTCTAATGCAACTAAGCTCTTTCTCTCTGGAGTCTTGAAATCAGCAATATAAATGTAGAGAAAATCCTATGTCTTGTTGAAGAGATAAATGCTCTTGGCAAATGGTTCTTCACATTCTCTATTGATTAATGTCATCATTGAAGATTGATGATAGCTCATGAGAGTGAACTTGGAGCGATCTAATCCTTAATTGTGCTTTAAAAATCAAAATTAGAGTATGTTTAAGTAAAGCTATAATCTTGTTGATGAGCTGATCAAGTCATTAATTATTTTATATTGTGTTTTCATTGCTTATTCATAGGAAGGGGATGTGTTATATTTTATTCCCTATTTTACATCTAGACTCTTTAAAATCCAATTTTCCTTGATATTTTGGATTTTTGCTGAACTTTTAGTGACAAAAATACTTCAATTTTCAATATCTCCCGCATCTTTTGCCCAAAATTTATGAAATAGATTCCACTAAATCTTAATATTTGGTATCTTTCCAACAATACCAAAGGCACACCCCCAATTCCTTTGAAATTTGCGGTTAATATTTCATTTATAATTCTCAATGAAAAAATCATTCAATATTCAATAACTTCTAGACTATAATGCAAAACGTTATGAAACCATGCTATTGCAACCCTACCATCAAGAGCCCTCCAATGATATGAAGAGTGTTGTGGCTTAGGTGTTGCCAATTGAAAGTGTGAACATAATCTAAAATTCAATTTTTTTATATTTTGAAAATTTGCTAAATTTTCATTGAAAAAAATTACTTCAAATTTAAATGTCTTTAATTTCATAAATTTCAATTTCATGAACAATTCAAAGTTTGGCTCTCAAACTTGACCTAATTTGTATACAATTTTCTTTCTTAAATCCTAGATCAAACATTTTGTTTATATTATGGAATTCCAGTCACAAAATACAAAATTACTAAACTTGATTGCAAAGGACCACTAGGTTTAGTGCTTGCACATCAACTTATTGACATTTGTTCTTTAGTTAAAATACGATATAAAAAAAATCTTTGCAAAATTCTCCCAAAGTTTTTGAAATGCAAAACACTAATTCATTCTTATATGAGATGAAGGCAAGAAAGGACACAAAAAAAAGTTGGAATAACATATTTTGGGTTGGAATATGGTAGGACAATCTGATAATCCTTCTACCTAAACTAGCTCTAATGAAATTCATTGTCATTCTTTTCCTTTTCTTTTTACTGGCGCTAAAGGGAGAGATTACAAATTACAAAACATTTATTTTTCCTTTGGTCCTAGAACCAAAAATAATTTTTCGACAAAACTCAAGAAGTGGGAAAATACCAAGAATCTTTGTAAATTACAATATGTGAAAACATGAACATAATAGAATTCCTACATGGGTTGAATGACTGGAAGGTATCACCTTCCAATCTTAAGGAAAATAATTCAAATTGTAGAACAATAGATCTTTCATGTTACCTTCCCCACTATGCATATTGCCTTCCAACAACTACCTTCTATTGTAGCTTTAAATACCTTCATACTACAACTACCATCATACTTTAAAAGCTCCAAAATGTTATTCCAAGTGAAATTAAGAATAAAAAAATTATATATATATATATATATATATATATATATATATATAATAGAGATGTTATGGAAAGTTGAACTCAAACTCACACATCCAAGAAGTCAAAAAAAAGAAAAAGAAAATAAAAGTACATATTCAAGGTCCATGACCTTCATTCTCCATGTAATCTTTGTATAATGAAGTACAACATGGTCTTCTTACCAAACTCTCCCAAAATCTCAAATTTTTATATTTCCTCCTCCTCTTCTACCATGCTACATCAAGAATGATGATCCCCTCTTCCCAAGTTCTCCTTCGAACTAATCCACATATGGTTCACATCTTTCCTTAGAAAATAAGCCTTTATTTTCATCCTTCTAGAAATATTCCCTAGTTGATTAGGTGAACCGAAGCCAAAGTCTTCATTCACATTAAATTAAATAACCAAAGTAGCTTCATCCCCTAATAAACTAGGAGACAATAATAACATCTACCATTAATAATTAAATAAATACTACGATGCCCACTAAGCTAGTTAGGCTAAAAGATTTCTACCTTTAACAATTTAAATAAGAGTTTCAAATATTTTGTTGATGAGATTTATTTTGAAGGTTTGTTTAATTTAAACCTTATTCAATAAGATTCAATTCAAGGCAAACTTCAGCAATAACTTAGCCAATCAATTCATGCTAAAGCTTATGGATTAAGGTTTACACCATGAACACCTGTTGTTATTGCAACATCTACACCTTCTACTAATTTTGTAGGTTTTGGGATTTTATGGACTAATGATGGATCTAATATTTATTTACAACTATTGGAGTTTTTTCAATCTCCTTAACTATTTGAAGCAAATGTTAATATCATTTGCAAACTTTTATAGTCTTGCAATTTCCTTGAATGTTGATGATTTTGAAGTCCATCCTAAAACTAAAGGTTTCAATAACTTGTTGTTTATCCCAACCCTAATGTTGTTGCTACAACTAACTATAAAGAGGTTCCTACCAATGATGATGAATCAACTCCTAATGAAATATTTTGCAAGTCCCAATTTCTTGATTTTGATGAAATGAAGTTGGACAATGTTAACAAAGGTGGCTAATGATCATTTTAAGGTACATGCTAAAAATGCCTTTGATGAATGGTGCAAGCTCCAAGGTTATGACACAAAAAATAGCTATTATTAAATTGTTTTAATGAAAAGGTTTTGTTATGGGGCTTGTGTCACTAAAAGGAATTTGAAATTCAATGATTGGATTTGTGACTCATTTGTAGTTGTAATGGACACATGTAACTAAAAATAGCATAGTCGACTAAAACAAGTGCCATAAGATAGTTAGTTGCAAAAGACATGACATGGCCATGAAATTGAAAATGTAATCGCAAACCTCACAACTAGGTTAGAATTTCTCATTCATTGCCATGGATGTTCCTTAATATGATGTGGAACTCCAATTTGTGACTACATTTGCAACTACATTTGGGTTAATCGTATGCTACCAAATGTGTCATTGATGGTTGGTTAAGATTTAATCATGTGGTATTTTAAAGATCCAATGGTCATAAAAACACATGGCAATTTTTCATTTGTTCAAAAAGGATATATTATAATTGATTAAATTCAATATTATAATTATAGTTATTAAATATTATAATTAATTCATTATGATTTGTCCTAGGTTAAACTATAATAGGCAACCTATTTTAGGCTAGGTCGTGTTATGTTAAAATAAGCTAAGTAGGTAGGTAAATCCTATTTATTTTGTTGAAGACAAGCCATTTGATTAGCTCATCCCCTATGGCACATGCATTATATTTATAGTGCATGCCATGATTTTAGGCCATTCTTTCATTGAGTTATATATTTTACTAGTGGGTACCCGCGACCTTCGGTCAAAAATTTCGATATTAAAAAAATGAAAAAAAAACAACACTGGAATTGGACTCGTAAAATGGAATTGTTTGGTCCATACTAATAAATAAAAAAATGAACAAAAAAAGAAACGATTATGAAAACAATAGCAAAATATTTTTCCACCCAAAAAAAAAAGATATCGGTGCTACTTATTTTCTCCAATAGTTAGACCTCCAACAACACTTGATCTGAATCGTCCGATGTAACAGTGTTTCCCTTTTCATGCCGTTCGATCTGAAGACCTAAAATTACCTGCCTACAGTGTTGAGCTTGCGAGAACACAAAATCCCCTTCTCAAGCTTGCATGTGTCTCTCCACCACCATGACCCGCACCTGGCGCTGAAATATTTCAGGCCAGGTGCAACTCATTTCAAGACCTCATTTCTGTCACAGATAGATTATCTGTGCGAGGAGATGGAGGATCCAGTGAGTGTGTGTCTCTTCACCACCACGACTCGCACCTGGCGCTAGAACATTTTAGGCTAGGTGCGGCTCATTTCGGGACCTCGACAGATGGACAGATGGACAAGTGAATTAATATAGTGGTAACCCGTGACTACAAGGCACGGCACGGCACTGATGCAGTGCAATAGTGATGACAGTTAGCAATGTTTCACTTGATGATCACATTCATTCCTGGTACGTTTGCATTTGAGGTTGCAGGTACAGGCATGAGTCGTTGGGATGAATCCATCTTCATAAGATCTTCATCTCTCTATCTCTCATTTAGCGCAACACGCGAGACATGAGATCAGATCCGTAGGGTTTACTTCATCGAAGAATTCCGTGCATCGTAATCTCCGCTCGCATCTCCTTCTTTCACAAATCAAAATAGAAATCAATTCGAGTTTCTGAAAACGACTTCGATGCACATTTTCACGATCGTCATCAAGGCACGATTGTGGGTGGGAAGAAAGAAAGATTGTTCGCAACTCTGAGAGAGAACGTCTGGCAATGGATCATAGACGATGACGACGAACGACACTACCCCATGTGCCTGTGTTTCACTCTGTACGTGTCTGAAGAAGAAACAAGAAACCTTAATGTGTGTGTTTGTGCAACGAGGTCAGATTACTAACGGCGAAAAACCTCTTCGTGAATTGTGGATGAATGAAGAAAAGGGGCTCCGTCCATTTAGACAGATGCACAGACCAAATGAATTAATATATAAGATACTAATGGGTACCCATGACCTTCGGACACTGTGAAGTCCCCCGGTTTCTTTAAACCAAGAGAGACACACACAAAGGCGCAAAACAATTGATTTTATTTTTATTTTATTTATTTTTTGTGACAAAAATCCGTTGAAAAGTCCCCCATGAAAACATACATGGTGAAACGAGCATTTTGGAAAATTTCCAACAAAAAAATCTAAATCGCCACATTTCTTGGAAGGGAAAAAAAAGAGTTTTGAAATCACCACATTTTGAGCAGAAAAAAAATAGGTTTTGAAATCGCTGAGATTTGTGGAAGATTTGGGCAGATTCCAAGCTTTCTTCTTTTGAAACATGTTTATGAAGGGCGTGCTAACCCTAACCCCCTTACCCCCAAGGAGGACGACCGGACGAACATACACCTAAAATATTATATATAGTGGGTACCTATGACCTTTGGGCACTATGAAGTCCCCTGGTTTGTTTAAACTTGGTTCATGTTTTAGTTTTTTCTAGAAACTTTTATCTTGTTTATTTTTTATTTTTATGTGTTTTCTGTTTTTATTATTATTTTGTATAATAAAAATAAAGTGTTTATTTTTCACTTTTATATTTTTTGTTTATTTGGATGCATAGTTTGAAGTTTGGAGAAAGAAGACAAACTTCATTCTTTTTCAAGTTAGGTTTTTCTTCATTATTATAAGTTTTATTTTTTCTTATTTTTTATTTTTTATTTGATTTCTTCATTTTTGTAAAAAAAAAATTCTTTTAAATTTTTTTTACTGTATTTCCCTTTCCTTGTTTCATTTGTTTCCATTCCTTTTTTATATTTTTTGCGTTTTTACTTTTTTTTCTGTTTATGTTTGTTTCATGTTTTTATTTTTTCAATTCTTATTTTGTCTATCTTCAATTTTTTCTATTTTTATGCATTTATTTATTTATTTATTTAGTTTCTATTTTCTTTTTCAAAAAAATTATAGTTTTTCTAATATATTTTCTAATGAAAATAATTTTAAAAAACTTTTTGTATTTTTGTTTGATTAGATGCACGTTTGAAGTTTGGAAAAAGAAGACAAACCTCATTTGTTTTTTCAAGTATGGTTTTTTTTTCTGTTTCTTTTGCTCTTTTTTTTGTTTCTTATTTTTTGTCATCTGCTTTTTAATTTTCTTTTAAGATTATTTTACTGTATTTCCCTTTCTTGTTTCATGTTTAAATATATTTATTTTATATGTTTTCATTTTGCTTCTATTTTTAAGTGTTTTAAAAAAGTTTCTAATTGTTAAAATGTTTAGATAAACTGCTGCTGCCGCCATTCCTCGTCGTCCTCCTCCTCTTCCATTTTGCTCATTTCGCTTTTTTTGGGATGAGGAACTTGGATGGATAGACGACTGGACGGATGATGGGACGGATGGATGGGAAGGACAACCACCAAGGATATTATATAAGTAGACAAGTTTGAAGTTGTTGACAAAGGATATGGGATATATTCTAATTAAAGAGAAACACTACAACACCACAACATTATCACATCCTTTATCCCATACAAAAATATTATCATACATCAACACAATAAAATATTTACTATTTCCCCTATCTAAGGTTTTCAGCCTTCACACTGTTGAGGATTATTATATGATGCCATCCATGGATGGATGACGGGACGGAGGGATGGAAAGCTTCACGAAAAATGGATGACGAGACGGATTAAGGGGAAGCTTCATGACGTCCTTTACTATATAACGTTTTTTGGCAGCTCTAAATACAATGAAAATGCATGAACAGCTAGTAATTCAAAACTATAACATTTTGATCTCTTGGCTTGATATAATTTTCCGGTTTGGTGGTTGTAGTAGATTAAAAACTCCAGATTAAAATTGGATTCTCAGCTAAGCCCAGAACACAGTAACAAATCCAAAACGAACTTCTCGGTTTAACTGCTCCACCATTCCAAGTGCAATACCATCCTGTTGTCATCTACTAGATGTAATGGATTTAATACTAGAATTACAAAATCTACCAATCTGCAAAATTAAAACCCAAATCCTTTGCAGATGCAAGAGTCTTCCATCTGGGCAGTTTGAAACTCATAGAGAGATACAGATGGATTAAAAGCAGCCCCCAAAATTTGAACAAAACCTCAGGAGAAACTATTGTGAAACCAAAGAGTAATCCCTACAAGAGGGGAACTGCCAAAAACACAAGCTTCTCAAAAGCTTAGTACCCATTAGTGCAATGGTAGTGAACCCCCCTGGCACACTAGAAGTTGATAGCACAAAGCATCATCATTGTGTGCAGGTAGAGACTTCAGTGTTGCATACTTGTGGTCAATTATTCTAAGGACTGGAAGAAGTGGAAGAAGTGGAATCAACAATGGATACACTTTATTCCAAGTTGTAAAACTGTGCCTGAAAATGGGTTTAATGTCAGAAAGGGTGTCTCACCACTTCTACCTCAAGACAGTTTTGAAAGGCATATGAGATAGAAGTATTTCTACATCCAAGCAACTCAACACATCTTTAGTACTGGCTACACTGCAGAACCTCAGAAGCTTACTTGTGATGTGGTCAATTGACAGCCCCTGAAAAGTGCCCCTCAACCCATAACCTGCCAGATTGATTGAGCATACCATTCTGCTCCTTTGAACCAATGGCCAAAGTAGTCTCTGTTGCACAGATGTCATCAATGTAAAGAATGGAAATCAGGCCCCTCTGCACAATCATGAAAAACCTTGCTTGCTGAACAGAGAGGCCCACACATAACACAATAATGCAGCGGTCCTCAAAAGTCACAAGAGGGGTGTCAAGAACTCTTGCCTACTACATCTAGCAGAACAGGAAAAGGCCATGAAGCAACTTCAAGACCCTGTCGAGCTTCTCTTGACCGCCACCCTTAAAATGTCTCTCGGATTTTTGCCACAAAGAACTGTCACCATTGAATCTTGCAATGCACAATCTGGAGATCACAAAAATTTAAACTCACACAAGTAACCCCAATTGAACATCTTCCCATAACTGAAAACCACAAAGAGAAGCCCTGTTATGAGGAATGCAACCGATATCTAAGTGGAACCACCTGGCAAAACTGCAGTGAAGAATTCAACTCAGGAATCATGCTCTACTAAAACATCTGAATGGAACTTAAAAGCTGATTACTACCAAGAACAAAAGAACAAGACTCACAGTCACATGCAACTTTACACAAGATGCCAAGAACATTCCAGAGTTTGCATTTGACATCCCTTGACTGAAGTGCACTGAGAATGTTATATGACCTTATCTTGATTTGGCCAACTGGCATCCCATATATAAGCCCAAACCTGTCCCTACTTCCATTAACAAACTTTCTTGGCCTAAGAGTTCCCAAGTGCAGAAAAGCTCAAGTTTCAGTTCTCCCTACAAATGCAGGCCAGCGCCCAAAGCCTGTAGAAATTCTTGCTGTTATGACATTGCACTAGTACAAATCCTTAACACTGACCACAAGAAAATGTGGGAAGCAAGGATACATGTCAGCATCCTTTGCCAACAAGAGTTGGTCTGATGACTCCAACCTAGGTGGCAGATGCCCTAAGTTTGAGCTGCATATTGTACATATGCACAAATGGGGGATTAACTGTCACCAAATATAGTTGAGAGCACTAGTTGTTGCATAAACTTGACACGGAGTGCAACATCTTTTGACTTCTGTTCTCGCTCCTCTGCTGTTAACAAGGCATCCGCACTGCCACAGAAAACCGAGAACATCAATACTATAAGAATTAGTAAATCCAGGAAACTTTATCAACACATATTCTTGCCATTGCATTTACCTGCTCCAGCACTTAATGGAATGTAATACTTATTATAACAGACCAGCAACTTCAGTTGCTTTGAGAGACTGTACAGCTTGCAGTACTATTGCAAGACTTTGGTCAGTAGGCCTATGCAAAGGCAATCCCTGCAGCCAGTTTTCCTTGAAGAAATGCGGGCGGAGAGATAACAAGATAACACCACCTCTCATGAAAGTCCACCCCAGCCAAGAAACTTAAATAGTGACTTCAATCACCTGGATGTATAGGTGTGTTTTAACCCAAGAATCTCCACATCTCTGGATGTTCTACTACAGAAATATGTGATCTGTCTCCTGTCAAACATGTTTGCATCCACTCTCATCCTATAAATGTTAATCTCAGACCTCAAACAGCATACCAAACCTACTCCAGAGAGCAGAACTGGTGGTTTTGGAGGAGGAACACAAACAGACATAAGCACAGTGTGGATATTGTCTCTAGGTTTCTGGTCTCTCCCACCATTTGGGGTTCTCCCAAAAACAGATTCTCTTTGTGACTTTACTTGCAAGGCTTCACAGTGCTAATCCCCATATAGAACTTCTGGCAGAGGAAAGAGAGAGCTTCAACCTGGGACTTGGCTGATGGATTGAAGTCAATGGCTTGGAAGGAGTATCAATTATTACACTTGATTTGGGGGGATCTTCTGCCTCAGAAATGGGGAGGCTGTAATCCAGGTTGGTGAGGAGGGGGTCAGTAGCAGTGGTGCCCAGGGAGCCCATGCGGGATGTGCCACCCCCAAAGAGGGCCTGTAGATGTGCTTCACGAAGCTCTTTGCCCAGAAGTGAGAGAGTGGCACTTGATGGTGTGCCTCCCCTTCGAAATCTTCTTCGGCGCTGCATGTAAGCAGCCGTTAAGGCCACACATTCCACATTGATGAAATGAAAATTTCCTCTTCTCTCTTCTCTCAGATTCTCATGGCTCAGCATCTCAGACTGCAGACCTCATAAGACATCAAGTGAAAATAAGAACATAATTGCAATCAAAAAGGATATCTTAAAAAGTTGGGCATGCTGCAGTGTGACATGGCCCACCATGTCTGTTCCTATCTTTGCTGCACAAACTGGGCATATCTGTGGGAAAAACCATCAGAGAAACAACCCCCATTTAGCTCCAAAATGCAACTTAATAGATGACCCCGGTACACAGTTCTAAAAAGCATAGAGCCTGTATGAACCAAAGCTGGTTTCCATGGAAAAGTTTGCAAAGATTCTATCCCAGAGTACAGGATACCATTGCAAAGACTTTATGCAGGCAGCTGTGCAAACACTACCTACCGATTAGAAAATCATGTTGTGATCTCAAGTACTCTAGGCAGGCAGCAATTCTGGACAGCCAGTAACAACATTATTTCAAAAGAACATACTAACTCCATCAATGCTGCAAAGAATCTTGCAATCAAATGAGCCAGTTGAGCAAAATGCTGGGTACCAAATAGATAAGCCCAGGGATGTAAAAGGGATCCTGGCAACTCACACGATGAAGGGATGAAAAGCATAGCTACTAGATGGAAATTGACTTACGGCTGGCTTAGACTCAAAGCAGTGCTCATCTTCAAGATGAGCACACAGGGATGTGATGTCAAAATCTTCATAGCAGTATGGGCAAGAGAAGTCAGGTCGCACATCCTCATCACCATCCACATCATCAAGGTTAACATGTCGATCTGCAAACCGATAACAGTTCTCATGAAAAAAATGTTGCATAAGAAAGATTATCAACCCTGATTTTCAATCATTTCCCCAAATGCATCAATCCCATTCATCTGTGGCATTTCTGTATCACTCTGTTGTTCCAACAAAAGCACTGTAGAGAGATTTTAAAACACAGCTTCAAAACAATTTCACTTGCTCAAGAGTGACCACATTGCTTCAAATCCTGATAGTAATGGATCTCAAACAATTGAAGCTGCTTCCAGCATTGCACAAAAAGCATACTGGGGGGGAGGGGGGTACAAGCAGATCAACTCTTCATGAAGATCTCTTCATCAGTACTGAGAAATTCTTCACACTTTCAATTTAAGTCAATGAGAATGGAACAAAGAGGTAACAAAATTATCAAGTGATACAGGAAAAAGAGGAACCCAAACCCTGAAGCATAGAGAAGTTAATAAAAGAACAGAGGTGCAGATTGAACAATGATAGCTCTTCACAAAGACAGAACTTGATGAAGTCAGGCACTGTAAACTACCCACAAATTCACTTACACATTTCATCCATCAGAAAGCAATGAACTCCCTTGTGCAAACTGTTTTCTCTGAAATACACAAACATATCAGGACAATCAGAGCATAGGCATATCCTGAACTTCAGAAAAAATGCACTCTGTGAGAGCTCCAAGAACTCTGCTTTGAATGACTTCACTGCCCAAACAGTAGCCTAAAGCACAGGTAGAGACTGTAGCCTCACTGCACAGTTCCATTCTGTCACCTCATCATACCTAGAACATGTTGAGATCAAGCTTTGCACACCATAAACCATAAGAACCAATAATGAATCAAGCAACAGTTCTTGTATGGAAAAGAGAAGTACTTCCACTGCATCACACATCCACAAACCTTAATCATTGTGACCACAGAGAACAATCACGAGTCAGGGCAATTCCCAGAGACAAAGACATCACCTCTGTGCTGGTCGAAATTCCTCTCAGCAACCACACAAGGGTACAATAAGCCAATTACTGGGAAACAGCAAAGAAAAGGAAAGGGGCAATCAACACCAAATACAAAATTCAAGTTGGTGTGATGGAGCAGACAGCTAGTGCATGGCCAGGCTGTGCACACACCCACAGCCAAAAAAGGATGCTTGTGGACTAGACTCTCGTTCACAGTTCTCAAGACCCAATGTCATCCTATTGGGCAAAAGAAACTATCAGGTCATGCAATCTGAGACTGGAACTTTGTCCTTATCGCTTTGTCAATTGCAGGAAACCCTAGATTTATTTCCGCGTGATTTCATTCTTCTCCAGATCTATACGCATCACAAATTGCAAGCATCCGCATCCTCCCATGCCTGCCTGATAATTGTCAAATGCTTATCCTGTTTAACCTAACTGAGCATTAATGCCCCCAAGAAGAAAAGAAAAGAAAAGAAAAAACAGAATTACATACCTAAGTGCGCGGAGTGTGTAGGCTGGAGATTGTGATGACGCTTGGAATTCGACATACGCGCGGCCCAAAGCTCTCCGTCCATGACGTCCCCTGACTTCCTTCCTTCCTTCCCCTCGCCTGGTCTACTCCTTTACCCTTAGAACTGCCGCACCTGCGAGCGACTTGCTCGTCAACAGCTTTACAAAGCCCCTCTTACACGTACCTTTCTTGTTCCCTACGCAAACTTTTTTTCTCGCCACAACTTCTTCTTGATCCCCTGCGCACTCCAAACTCTCCCTCTCCCTCTCCCACTCTTCCAACCTATTTCGATTTGTTTCCGGGTGGCTTTATTCCTCCATTTCTTGACTCCCCGTGACTTGATTTGTCGACAATCTATTCGGCAACTCTGTAATTCCTTGAACAAAAAAAAATCTCCCCCCGCTGTCGAGAAAATTTCCGTTCTGAGAATGGCGGAGGAGGAGGAGGAGGAGCTGTAGCAGTAGCAGCGGCAGCGGCAGCAGCGAGCGATTTCTAAGCTGAGAAGAAAACAAAACAAAGATGACGATGGCGGAGTCTGGAAAAGAAGAGAAGAAAAAGAAAAAGAAGACGCCGACGAACCTGCGTTTTCACTTTTCACCGCCCAGTTGGAACGCGGTAACTTTCCAATAGTGAGTGAATTTTGTCTCCTTTCGCAGCGTGTTCCTGGCTTTGTGTTTTCACCCGGGGGGGGGGGGGAGAAAGGGGGGGGGGGTGAAAAGTTAATCTCCAGTGAGTAGTTGGCTTGCTGGACACGAGAAATTAATTCCAGTTTTTTTTTTTTCCCTTGATATAGAGAATTTCACGATTTTTTCAAAAAAAAAAACCCAATATTAGTCGAAAATGCACTACAAGAAAAACACATTTTCCCATGAAATTTCCATAATTTTCAGTTAAAAAAATACTCAAAAAAATTTGTCTAAAAAAATCACTGGTCAGACTCACAAATTTTGTGAATTTTAATTACCATGCTTTGTAAAGCCCTTGACCATGGGCCTTATTGGAATTGAGAGTCCAGGCAAGGTGAACCAAAGCAGGCCCTTATTCCAGTAAAACCCTAATTATATGGCCAGAATTCCACTTAAATTTTTTGGCTTGATGACAAATGAAATCCTTTATTATATTCATCGTGATTTTAAAGGAAACAAAAATTGTCACATATGTTTTGTGGTTTCAAAATATGCTTATTATGGGATTTTTTTTTCCCCCTAAAAGTTTTGTGTTTTATCACACAATTTCTATCCAAATGCTCGAATCTGTGATATGAAATTGTTTTCATATCAAGTTTTTGTTTGTTGAACCATTTAGTATTGTTATTCTATTTTGATGCGCATGCCATTTGGGTTTGTATTCATTTTCACAACATTGAATTTTGCTCAATGGTCATTCATAAGCTTTACATATTGTGCACAAAATATATGAAACCCAACTTTACTTTTTTTCAGGAAAATGTTTCATTTGTTTGAAACTGACAACAGCCAACTTCTCACACATACATTGTGCAAATAGCTGCTTGTTGACTTATTAAGAGCAATCCCCACCAGTAATGTGACCCTGCACATTAACATCAGATGAAGAAAAGTCAAAATATGCCGGTTTAGCTAACAAAAACGGTTTTGTTCCTGCGTACGTGCTCAGTTTGCTGAGGCTGGTAAATGGCGCAGCAGAGCTGTGCACCTGCTAGAGAAGAGTGTAATAAATATGATCTGACTGCTGTTCCCTATTTGCTGTTCCCTATTTTCGATTGGCCAAACATAACGATCGGTCCAGGTAGTTTGCTATTATTAGTAGTTCCCACGTATTTGCAGTAGTCCCAGTTTCAGTTTTATGGGTGGGATTGCAGAAAAGTAAATAACTAAACTTGGATGTGAGAAATACTTTCGCAGGGTCACATACTAAGCACTGGTGGGGATGCTCTAAGATCTCATTAGTAGAAGTATATCCTCAACTCACAATCACTAACTTCATACTGCACTATGCTTGCAGGAAGCTCTGGACACTGAAGACACAGTTGTTATATATTAGAAATCAGTAAATGTACACTAGGTATACATTGCCCTACTACACTTGTGTATAAGGAAATGAAAAGATCAATTAGATAGTGTAACTCGAAAACCCCATGTGAGAATTTTCTGGTGGAAAACTCTGGTTTATCTGTAGCAAAAGGATCTCCCCATGAGGAGGAAAAAGATAATTTCAGGATTGGAATGCTACAATGACCAGAAAAAAAAAGAAAGCTAAGAAAGCTGCTAACCACAATCTTGTGAAAACAACAAATACCTACAGAAGAAACACAGTATTGTTCACAGCTTCATCTGGACTAGCTATCATGATGAAGGAAAAAATGCCATTTTGCATTGCAGTTCAGATGCTTCAAAAAGGTAACATCACTGATGGTGGATGTAACTGCCATTTGATTCCTTCCTCCAAGAAAATACCGTCGAGGGGATATAAACACCAAGAACTTGATTTTGGCTCTTAAATTTTGTGATACTCCTCCAAAAGCCGCCCACCTCAACCATTGTCGTAGACAATACTTGAAACACACTTTGACGGGTTCATATTCTGCTCGACGGATGTTTCATACAGTGGAATTTCTGAAATAAAGAAGGATGAATGAAGAGTTTGTGGGTTGTAGCTTTGCACAGCAAAAGGTAAAGTTCTGAATTGTCCATGAGATGACCAGAACAAATCTTCAATTTTCACCTCAAATTTGTTGACAATCTGACAGATTTCTTGCAGGTCAGATTTTCTTTGAGGTCCTGCTTCAAAGTTTTAGTTATGGGCAATGCGAGGTATCAATATTAGCCTTGCACTTGGTGAGTACTGCAGTACACCATGTTCCAGTTTGGGTGTCAAATCTTTGGGACTTTCTTGAACCAGCTTCAGCTGCACATTGTTCAACAAACTAGCAACTGGTCAAAAGTTAAGTCACTTGTCAACATTAGTGTGAATGTGCTACATTGGAGATACCATATTCTTGTTGATTTACTTCCAATCTGCCTGATCAAAGGTAAGTCAATCAGTATAGCTATCTATTATGTTAGCTTGGAAGTTCTGCAAAGAAAGAGATCCCAGGGATGTGCAAACTGCCATACCTCATAGCGTTGGATGAGAGCCATAATCAATGAAGCAATTTCTATCAGTGCAAAGTTAGAACCAATACATGAGCGGGCACCAGCTCCGAAAGTAAGGAACCCTGAGTCTGATGCAGGAGCCTGAAATATGCGCCTCTCTGACATGGGTTCATCTTTCTGAGTTTGGTCACATTCATTCCGGATACATGGGTTCTCTTCAGCATTCAGAAGACACTTTGATTTAGGTTTGAGAAACCGGTCCGGGTTGAAATTAGCGGAATCATTTCCCCAGTAGACAGGATCTAACTGTAGTAAGTGAACTGGTGCTGCCAAGATGGCTCCTGCTGGCACAATCAGTCCTGGTCCCAGCTTCAAATCTGCACAGAATCTGGCTACATAAGGTTAAAGGCAACAGATGCCATCAAAACCACTGCACTTCAGGTACAAAAAAAGATTCAGCCATATGCTGCCCACATTTGAATCTGCCATGTATTTCAAAGGCTGCTACTTCCAGCACCAGTCACAGAAAGACTGATCCAAACTTTTGAACTGCTTGATTCTCTGTGCAAAGAAAACCGAATGGCTGTAATTATCTCTACAATCTGTCCATGCATAGACATGCCCTGCCCCTATACACTCATGAAATTGCAGAGAAATCTCCACAACAAACTAACAATGAGTGCAGTCATAATCTTATGAGAGTCACTCACAAAGTGCCACACCATCACCACACTGACAAGCTGCTGGTAACTACCTACTGACTTCATCAGCTCCCAACAGTGGCCATAGATAAGTGCATAATGATCCACCCATGATCTGGGCAAACCATTACACCAAATCTTTGTCCTGAGTTTCTGTTGTATTTCCAAAAAGCAATGGAAAGTCTCATGTCAGTCACGACATTGGCTAGCCCAGCCCCTATCCTGCCTGAAGTTCATCATGTGATGAGAGTCCAGATGTCATCCTTGCTCTGGACAGTGTTAGTATGTAACATTCAAGGGATTGTGTATATATAGTTACCAGACTGAAGGGAACAGCGTTGCAAGAATGGGGCAGATGGCAATAGGCGAGCAGACTCATGCACACATGCCATCAGATAATGCATCTGCTTCACATCACTTTGGCTTGGTGCCATATTTGAGCCACGCACTTCCTCAACTTCAGCATACACCTGCAACATATGTGGGAAAGAACTGGTTTGATATGGCCGAGCCAAAAGATATTCTAGAGTAAACAGGAGAATGAGGCAGCAAGCAGAAGTATTGCCAAGGATACAGGTTAGATCAACAGAAAAAGATATTGTGTTGCCAACCAAAAGGCTGAGAACTTGTTGAAGAGTCAGTCTTAAATTGCATTTTCCATTCATGCTCACACTCTTCATACTTAGTCCCTAGTATGTGGGTCTAAAATTTTCAAGCCTCAAGTGCTTGAACAGTGATTGAACTGACTGAGACACAGCTTCTATCCCTTGACCTATCATTCACAAAGTTCACCAATCCTATCGTATACAGCAGTCAAGAGTGAAATAGAAATGCAAGCACTTCTTATCCTTCGGAAACTTTCCACATTTGGTTCAGCACCTTAAAGTGCAGAGCTGATAGGAAAACTGGCATTTGGATCTGGCAGCATATCGGATTTTGAAAATAGTTTCTTTGACTAAATTGCAGGGAACCAGGGTGCTATGCCCCAACGCTCTAATCTCTCGACAACATACCTTTGCTTGGATCTCTGGATGATGAGCAAGCTGAGTAAGCACACCACTTAGAATTCCAGCAGTTGTGAATCCACCATGATACATCATTGCTCCAACTCGTCCCTCTCCCAGAATCTTTTTGTTCACCAGATTTGATGTCACAGCATCCGTAATCCCACAAACCTCTTTATTCTTGTATTTGCCATTGAGAGAACCTTTACTTCTTTTACTTTTAGAGGTTGTACCATCTGTGTTGTTTGGGTTGTCAGTTTGATGCAACTTACTTTGCACTTTCTGTGCCTCTGTTACTAAACTTTCAGTTAAATGCTTCAGTTGATCACATTTCCTCCAGAAACGAATAAATGACAGCCTCCAAACTGGGGGCATGGTGTAGCATATCCACCCGGGAATTTCATCCGCAATTGACACAAGAAGTTTTTCAAACTTTCTTGCTACTGGCCAATCAACATAACCCTCCCCAAAAATAGATATGCCCAAAACTGCAAATGCCATGTTCTGAGAACATGAGTTGGAATCAGTTTCCCAGTTTCCATCCTGGCTGGCTTTTGCCCACAAGTCCAGTTTCTGAATTACCTTGTGAGAGATTGCATGCACCTCTGCTAATAGATTTCCATTTATTTCTCTATCATACATGGCACATTGCCGCTCTACCTGCAAGGAACCCAATAATGCAAGATATCACAGACAGAACATCTTGTAGCCTTGAATGTCTGCAAATGGCTCACAAAGAGTCCAGCAAATGTATTCCAGTGAGAAAAAGAACTATGGGATATTGTTCTGAACCTTTAAAGTGCATGTCTTCAAAAGAATAAAAATACTGCAAAACTGTATGAAACTAATAGAAAGTTACTGACCTTGGAAAATGGGGCAAAAAACAGACTCCCTTTCCCAAAGGCAAGTTGCAGTGCCATTTGGGAAGTTGGGACACGGTCTTTGGCTTTCTCCAAGACCTCATTTACAATTCTTGCATCAAATATTGAGACCAGCAGCTGTGTGGGTCCCATCCATATTTTTAGCACTGGTCCATGCTGCTTATGAAGAGTAGAGAACAGCTCTGGATCGTCCACACAACAACACTACATGAGGGCCTCAACCTGGTGCACTGCTCTTCATATAGGGTTACTGACAGCAGCAAAAGCAGTTGGCTGAAAAGGAGAGTAACAAAAACACATTTGTCAATTTTTGCCACATTGTGGCTAAAGAGTTTGTGGAATGTCTTGAAATTTTCAATTGCCATCACAGCAAATCCAGGAGTCTTCAGAAGAAGAGAGAAACTCCTCATTTCCAGGATGAGAGAGAGAGAGAGAGAGAGAGAGAAGAAGCTTGATTGAAAAGAACAACTAATGTGGAAGCAGTTAGAGAGAAACAGTGGATTATAAATACCCAAAAGCTTGAGAGGTCCATCGGCTTTTGCACAATTGACAGACCTCGCCACCAAGGTCTGAAAGGGAGGGCCGGGGAGACGGGAACCCATGAGCCACAAGTGAAGCAGCTGTCCCACTTTCTTCAGTAACATTGACGTCACAACTATGAGGATGGCCCATGCTAGTGTGTTGAGCTCATACCGCCATGTGAGCAACTCTGGATTACTGGAATCTCCTCCCCTGTTCTCCACCTCCTGTTTTCTTCGCATCAACAGACAAATACTTCCCATTCAACAGCAACATCATCTCTCATCACCCAATCCCACAGTTCTGAACAAAGAAAAACAAGAAGAAGAAGACGAAGAGGGAATGGCTCATAGAGCTTCCCTTCAATTGTTTCCTGTTTCTTCACAGCTTTGTGTCAATGATGCAAGATAGGGGGAAGTGGAATCAAAAGAAGATTGTCTACGTCACTGTACCTTGAGCATGGTGGTTTGTTTCTGGAAGATAGCTGGCTACTAGACTCTTCTACAGATTCCAGCATGAGCCATTGCTGTTGATCCAAATCCACTTCTTGCTATTCTTCGACCAAGATTCGAATGAGCTCTTCTTCTCCACCTGCAAATATGTACTCTGCACACATGCATGCACACACACACACACACACACACACACACACACACAAACCTCACAAATATTGTTTCATTGGCAACATTTGGAAACTCAGTTGGTTCTCAAAAGCATCAACCTCAGGCCTTCTTCTTCTTCTTCTTCTTCTTCTTCCTCCTCCTCCTCTTCCTCTACCTCCTCCTCTTCTTGCTCCTTGTCCTGTATGAGCTATATCTTTAGTACAATGCTTCTTAACACTTCAAAACAGTAGTGAAATCGGCACACCAAAACAATAATGGGCGGAAGACACTAGCGATGGGAAAGAAACTCATAAAACTCTTCCTCTGGGGGTTTGACTCATCTCCCCTCTCCTCCTACTTCATCCCCTGCATTGCAACCGAAGAATCGACAGAGAGAGAGAGAGAGAGAGAGAGAGACACACACACACACACACACACACAGGGGAGAGCAGAGGAAACACAGAAAACTGGGCGATGGCAGACGCTCTCGTGCACAGTCAAAAAGTGACGAAAATAACGCAGCGCTTTTTTGTGGACTCACTGCCACTTTGCACTTTTCTTTGGATTCCATTTTATGGGTAAGAGAAAAAAAAACACACACACACTTCCTACCACCTTAATTTTATTTTATTTTATTTCCCCTCTAAATATTTTTTCAATGACCAAATTCCACTGACAACATATTTAGAGCTACTAAAGGGGTAATGGGTTTTCTAAAAAATTTAATAAAAATTAAATTAAATTAAATTATTTAATTCAAAAATTATATAAAATTATATAAAAATAGTATCATATAGTATTATGGTCTCTTTTTCAACTTGATAATTTTTATAATGGAACTTTTCCAATATATATATCATTCATTCATTAGGCCCTTACCTTTGGCAGTTCACTAGTTTCCATGATGATCCAAAAGGGGGCAGTTGATGAATTATTGGTTGCATGATCTAAAGGGCAGTTGATGAATTATGAGTTCCATTTATTTAAGGGCAGTTTTGATTAACTAGTTCCATAAAATCTAATTTAAGGGCAGTTGATGAATTATTAGTTCCATTTATTTAAGGGCAGTTTTGATTAACTAGTTCCATAAAATCTAATAATTTAAGGACATTTTGATTAATTAGTTCTATGATGTAATAATTGGGTGGGTTCCAAATTAAGGCAAGCAACATTACATGCTAACAACTCTAATGGATAATTTATATATAGATTTGGGTTCCATAATTTTAAGGGTAGTTGCATTAATTAGTTTCATAATCTAACTAGGATTAGTTTAACTTGGAGACTCAAGCCAGCACTACATTTATTTAATGGAAAAGGTTAACCATGGTTAACTTTTTGTTGATGATGGGGGTGATCTTTTGGAATTAATTAGGCAAAGAAAGAACACTCTGGGAAAAATAAGCAACCTTAATTATTATTATTATGGAAGAAGCTCTGGTAAAAAAACCCAACCCTAGATACTATTCTTAAGTATGCAAGAAGAGCAACAACCCTTAAATTTTATTGTTGAAGAAGCTTTGAAAAAAAAGCAACCTTGGTTATCTATCTACAAAGGAAGGTAGTTTGTTTGTTTTGTTTTGTACTTATGAGAATCATTCCCAAAAAAAGTGGATCTCAGGGGTTTAGGGTTTAGAGCAAAAAGGGAGGTTTGGCACCAGGGTTTTTTCCCTCCATTTTGTGAGCTAGGTGATCTGGCGATCATCCACAAGGAGATTTTAGCCAAATCTGGCTACAGGTCACAGAAGAAAGTCCTGTTATATAAATTTTTGACCACATGCTTGAACCTATTTTGTCTAAATCTGCAATTTTCACTTTTTTTTTTTCCCTCCTCAAAATCCTGGTGACTTTAGGCCTTTTTTTATTTTATATTTTTTTCCAAAAAAAAAAAGCCTTCTTAGAAAATGGCAGCGGCCTTTTTTGAGGGGCGGGGGGGGGTGGTGGAAATAAAAAATTTATCACAAAAAAATAATGCTAGAAGTTGGAGTTTGAACAGCACAAAAGGTTTGATAGAGTAGGGCCTTTTGCAACAAAAGAAAGGCAAAAAGAAGTGGCTGTAAGCAAAAGAGATCCCACCACCCCAATTTATTTGTAATATTGAGAAGTTACAACAACCCATAAAGGCTTTTTTGTCTTCTCCTTTGTCTTTCTTTTCTCCTTTCTTTCCCTTGAGATATGCACAATTAACATGGAGAGGAGGAAGACCTTGAGGATTCTACATTACAAAAACCAAAAAAAAAAAAAAAGAGACTAGTAATCAGAGGCTTTTTTTGCACCAAAAAAATTGGGACAATCTTTGGAAACTCTTTTTTTTTTTTTTTTTTTTTTTTTGGGGTCTTGTAAATTTGACTAATTTGTGCTAATTTTCTGAAATTTTTTTGCCAAATTTTCCATACCATAAATTCGAAAAAGAAAAAAGAAAAAAAGAAAAAAACAAGTAATGGTAATAATGTGTATAACTATGGATGGGGACTCCAGGTTCCATCAATAATCTACATCAATATACCTAAGTGGCAAATTGTGAAAATGCTTGTGGTGATTGTCCAAAAATTTTTAAAAAAACATTATTTTGTGCATTTGCCTTTTTGGCAATCATTTCTTATGCAATTTCCAAATAAACCTTTTTTTTGTCTTTTCCCTTTGTTCCCAAAGCTCCCAATTAAATGCCAATCATTTTAACTAGTTCATAAAATCAATTAAAAAATTTGCAATCATTTTGTCAACTTTTTGAATTAAAGTATTTTTTTACCCATAATACACACAACCTGGAAACCCAACAACCTCTTTCTACTTGTTTTGATTTCTTCAAAGTTTTTGTCTGGGAAATGATTTTTGTTGGCCAGGATATTGTGTTTAGATTCATTATAGAGTATAGGAGCTTAAGGGATTTTGGCCCCTAAGTAATAATAATAATAATAATAATAGGTCTATTTCTATATGAGGATTTTTTTTTGAAAGATAATAATATTTTGGCTTGTGTTGAAACTTGAGATTAGTTGTTATAGAGTTATAATTACCTTGAAGGATTTTGGTTTCTTAGCAACAACAAGCAAGATGGTTTAGTGAGCACCAAAAACACAAAAAAAATATCCAACAAAATGAAGCTGCAAAACACATGAGTGATTTTAATTTTTTTTGTGCACGAAGATTGACATGAGCTGCAATGGACACACAGTACATGCAAAAGGATAGAATAGATACTTAAGGACTGAAAGCAACAAGAAGAGCACCTCTTGTTTTACACACAATGCAAATCAACTCCATGGTTCTTCACAAGCAAATTTGCACACCAAAACCTCTGACCAAACAGACTGTAAGCTTTTGTGTGAGAAACTTGAAATGAAACAGGCAATAAGGATTGAGGCCATGGACTGTGTTTTGTGGGGGGGTACTTGAAATTATTTCAATGGTCATTGCTTACAAACTGGAAAATAATTGGGAAGATACGGTGTACTCATCTGTTTTGCAGCAATACAGACCGCGTGCACATTGCAAAACCAAGATGGAAGCTCTCCTTGTTAAAATGCTGCAGTAGATTAGATCATCTCTCACAATCATTAAACACGGAAATGCAAGATGTAAGATCTTAGTGCCCAAGTTTTGTGGAGACAAAATACTAAACAACATCAGACAGAAAGATCACACATATCCTCAGTGCATTTCCAAGATTGCAACATTCTCAGCAAATTGCACATCACTCAGACTGCACAATTCTTGGCACATCTCCTCAGAAAGATTGTGCATGTTCTCAGAAACATTTGTCATCCTGAAATGTATTGAACATCATCTGCACATTACTACCATCATAGCAACAACAAGCAAGATGGTTAGTGAGCACCAAAAACACCAAAATGAATTTAAAGCTTGAAAACTGCCGTAAGATATGAGCAATCATGAAAAACAAACACTGAATTCCAAAGTTTGAAAACTTTAGTGAAGAACATGGAAAAATTGTTTGTCGCCAACAGCAAGAAAATCGCCACAAGTTCTGCAAACAAATGATCTTTTAAATCACACAATCACTGCCTTCTGGATTCCTCATGAGGCGCTCTCAGTAAATGAGACAATATATTTACAGTATGGAGCAAAAGTCCAAAACAGATGAACAAGGAAATAGTCTCAAACTCAAGGTCCCGTATCTCTTGCCTTTGGCTCTGGAAACGGTTTGGTTATTCATGGTCCCAAAGAATTGTTCCTAGCAAAATGCCACAAGTCTCCTGAAATATCACAAGAAACAACATTAAACTATTGTTCCCCTTTCTAAATCTGTCTGTGTGTCTGAAAGTCTTTTGCAATCACAAACTGGGGTTATGTTTCTTAGCCAACCCAGGCACGTACTGCTAATTCTGTGTGTATGCGGTGGGGCTGCAAAACTGCAAAAGAAAGTAAACTCTTACAGTGCAAAAACAAATCAAGGAATTCATCCCCCAGGCTTCAAGGACCCCCTTTCTGGTTTTGACCACAATCCCCATTGCAGTTTAATCTCTGAAGCAAAACTTGCCCTTGAGAAAGGAACACAACTGATGAACTGAGATGCAAGAAGCTTAAGAAGTGGGATCATGGAAGAAGCTGAAGAAATGGGATCGTGAAAGAAGCTCAAGCAGGGGTATTATGGAAGAAGCTGGAGAAGTGGGGTTGTAGATGAAGCTGAAGAAGTGGGATCATGGAAGAAGTTGAAGAAGTGGGACCATGGAAGAAGTTGAAGAAGGGGGGTCTGGAAGAAGCTTGAAGAGTGGTGTCATGGAAGAAGTGGGATCATCGAAGAAGCTCAAGAATGGAGACGGAAGAAATTGTGTAGAAACATAGCTTGGAAAATCCAAGAGTGAACTTCAAGTTGCAATGGGCTTGGCATCCAACCAGTTCCATTTTGGAGTACTACTGAGTTCGAGTACTCTTCTCCGTTTCTTGGGCGTAGGAGATGGAAGATCCAACTGCACATCAGCGTTTCCACACTTTGGGCAGCTTGGATGGAGCTTTGGCAGCATGATGTACATCAGACAGCTCTTGCATCCCACTGCTACCATCACTGCTGCATCGTCAGGCACCTCCTGCAGCTGCTGAACTGCCACATGATCCTCCTCAGTTGCTGCTGCAACAACAGTTGTATCTGTTCTTCTGCAGACTTCTACTAGTGTTGTCAACTCCCTGAACATTGATCTTGGCTGTTGAACCTCGTCCTCTTCACAACTACCTGCCAAATAACATGAGGAGAGCTCGTGAATTTCTTCTACGACAGTTCATATAGAGCTCTTTGATATGTACATTCAAGCTTTTTATTTCTTTGCATGTGGTGGTGGTTGTTTAGAAGCTTTGCAGAGAAGGTAGTCATGGCTGTTTTTTTTTTTGAGTACCACCTACCGTGCTGGATAATTGTTGAAGGAGATGTGAGACATTCCGAGGAACAAGTCTGCGATAGCGACGAGGGCAGCGTTGATCGCTTGGACGATGCCTCCTCGGACAGTGGTTCCGGAGAGTTGGATTCTAGTGATGACGAGGGACGGGATGGTGGGGAATGAAGAGCGAGGGAAGTCGACAAGGAGTTGGTCAACGACACACACTTCTTCCCTGACTTGTCGAAACTACTACCCTGGGATCTCTTCACTGAACGAGTCGCGCCGCCCCACTGCGACCATTTCAGCGCATTTTGCACTTTCTCCACGGTACACACACTCTGCTGCTCCTGCGAGGAGTAATTGGCGCCAGGGGGATTCAACGACAGTTTCAAAGAGTGCCAGTCCTGGTGTTGCTGGTCGAAACTGAGTAGATCCGACGTCGCATCCTCCGGCTCGACTGACTGCCTGCTGATCACGGCTCGCTCCAATGGCATCCTCAGACCGGAATGAAGAACCTTGAACCTCCTTCTGCTGGAAATTTTTATATCGTCGCTGCTGTTGTCCTGCACTGTTGTTTCTGCTGCAACGTCTTTTTCATTTTTCGTTTTTGTCTGCAATGAGATCAAGAGATGCCCGATGCGTTGATCGCAAGGCGAATTACTATTGCGACGAGGATCTGTAAAGATTTGCATCCCGGTGTTCCAATCGTTGAAGTAGAAAACACCAGACTGCAAGAAACAGCACGACCGAAACAAGCACATGATTCAGTTCACGATCTCCTCCCCTGGAAGCTGGATTGGATTCCAGCGACGTTTCCAGTTCTGAAGTGTGTGGACAATGTCCTCCATTATCAATCTCAAAGAAAGAAGCCTGAGCAAAGAAAACGAGACGAAGAACAATCTACAATTCGCAGTCGATGTCAGAAAGAAAATCTAAGAAAGACAAGTTACACAGAACTTCTTCTTCACCTTCAAATCGAGACACTTCTCCCATCCATACGGCAGCGGCGGCTCTGGTTCCGACTGCACACACCTCGTCGTCGAGGCGCCTTTTCGAGAGTTGACCTGTTCGTTAAACATCAAGCTTGCTTGTTGCTGCAACCCGCCGGACTTCTCTTCTCTCGGCATCGCGCCCATCACGACACGACGCAAGTAGTCACAGAAGAAGAAGAAGATCTCGACGAAGAAAGAAGAAGAAAAGGTCCAGAGGCTTTTCAGATCAATCCAGGAACGCAAACAAGGAATTCGTCCAACAGAAAACTTGTAGATCTCATCATAGCCAAGGAACCAAACCGAAATGCAAGTCGAAGATGATGATTATGATGAAACTTCCAAGAGAAGCTATCTGCAGGAAGATGATCGAAGGCAGCCACCAGCTATCGCGCTGTGGTAGCAAAGCCGTGCCAAATTAGCATCAAACACGCGGCTGGCTGATCATAAACGACAACAAAAACATCAACAACAATAAAAGCAGATCCGCGACTTCTCAAGTCAACTCTGGAAAGCCACTCCCCATCATCTGCTGAGCCTCACAAGTGTAGACCTCTCATTACTGAAAATTCTCCAAAGGGGAGAGAAAGAAAGCCAAGTACAAAAGCCGAGAAAACGGGGAGCGGCGAAGATGGAAATCAGTAATACTTGCGTTCAAGAGAGTTTTCTCCGCACAACAATCACAGAAACATCCAATGACTTGTTGAAGAAGAAGAAAAGCATGCAGACAACGAAGAATTAGCAAGTCTTAGAACACCGCAACACTTGCAATTATAAGGTTCCAAAGTCAAAGTGCCAAAGCGAGCTTTTCCTTTTTCGTCTCCCACATATTGCGGCGTCAAGGCAAGAAGCAGACGACAGGTAAGCCTAGCAGAGACAAAGACACCAGTCCAAAAAACAAAAGCCCGCCCGCCTTCAACCCCGCACACCTGACGCTCATTACCACACGCAAAAGAGCAAGGAAAAAAAAAAGAAAAGAAAAGAGAAACAGAAAAGTAGTTGACAGACTTAAACAGCGACGAAGAAGGACTTGAAGCTCTCACTAATAAATACTTGTAGTTCCTGAGCAACGACTGATCAGCATCATAATCATCAATGGATCAATTAATTGGATCGTAATCAAAGCAGCGCGTAAACATAACTACGTAAGAATACAAAGCAAAATCACTCATCAAACAAGAGGAGGGGTCCACCACTTACTGCGGCAACCCAAAAACAAACAAAGAGAGAATCGTCTAGAGCCTTGTTTTCTCCATCGCCTCCCTCCTCCTTCACCCCAGGTCAACCACCACAGCAGCAATTCCTCTTTCTTCTTCCTCCTTCCTTCCTTCCTCTACCGCATTCTTTCTTTCTTGTAGCCGGATGGATTTCTCAAGCCTTCTTTTTTGCAATTATCCATAGACACAAGAAGAAAGATTTTTGCACTCTCGGGGGTGGGGGGCAGAAGAGAGCTGATTCAGAAGAATCGATCGATCGGTTGATCGACACACAGACAGAGAGCAATTCAAGGTCAACAAACTGCTGCTGCTTGACATCGTGACAACACTCATCAAAGCAGCCCAAAAAAAGGGCGGAAAAAAAAGGAAAAACAATCAAGGAAAAAAAACGAAAAAACAAGAATGAAAGAGCGAAAACTGCGCGAGATTCATGGCCACTTCATTTTCATTCGTGCTCGCAACAAAAGCGAAGAAAAAATAAAACCAAAAAAGATTGCGACTGTCGTCGAAGACGACCAAACGCAGTGATTGCAAAGACGAAGAGGAGGAGGAGGAGGAGTAACCGCCGGTTATATTTTCCGGGCAGGGATTGGGAAAAAAAGGAGAAAAAGTTTGTGGTGGGAAAGTGAGTGAGAAACCCCGGGAACGTATGGGAACGGATGGGGAACAGATGAGGAGGAGAGGCGCAGCAGCAGCACAGTCTCCGGTGGGTGTAACCGTGCGGGTTGTGGTCGGGCCCGTGCAGTAGCCCGTTACCGCCGGGACCGGGCAGCTCAGAACGGGGAAGCAACGCGACTGGTGGTTCCTGCGCGCCGTGGTGGAGCCAACCGGTTGCAGCCGGTCGCCGTGCTTCTTGACGAGTAGGTAGAATTGGTAGGTAGGTAGTTAAGAGTAGGTAGAATTAGTAGGTAGGTAGTAAACTAGTTTTTGCTCCACCATGATGGGGTTCAGTTGTTGTTGGTAAATTAGTAAATATTTTTAGAATTTTCTTTTTCCCCTAGCTGCCTATTTCAGCCAGTATATTATATAGGTACCTATATATAATTTGAACACCTATTTTTTAATTTGAAAAATGCCTACTAGGTAGATATGTTAATTTGGGTGGGCTTTTGAGTTTTTTTTTGGAATAATTAATTAATTAATTAATTATATTTTTCTGTTGTGGGGTGTCATAAATAATATACCAGCTATTTTTTAATGAGAAAGTCCTACAATATTTACATGTTTATTTGGGTGGGTAAAGTGTTGCAGTAGAAGATTTTCTTTTTTCTTTTTTCTTTTGTCTCCCCCCCTCCCCCCTTGATACCCGGCGGGTTTCAGTTGATCAAGTGTAGTGAGAATAAAATCTGCAAATCTTGGGAAGTGATGATACCCAGTTTCATTTAAGTGGTACCCAGTTTCAGTCATTGTTTCCAGCTGCACTCAAATTGGGGATGAAACAGGGACTTATAGGGGGTCAAAAATAGGGGGAGTCCAAAGACAAGGTGACTTTAAGGTTAACTCTAGTATTGTTCCTTGAATTTTAAGTTTAGGAGATGCCAACAAGCAAATCTTTGATGTTAAGATCAAGTAATAAGTAGTAACTCCTAACTCTTTAATAGAAAGGCTAGGTATTTCATCCCGTCTTTCCTTTTTCCTGAGCGCCTCCACTGCTGCTACATATATTTTCACTGCTCCTAACTGTACAACTACTATAATTAATCTCGAACCTCCTGCATTAAATGCTGAGTTTTCAGCAATTTGTACTGAGTTGCAGCATTTCGTACTGAGATTCAATAAAATGTCTTTACTTTCCCGGATGCCACTGAAAAAGCGGATAGTGGGTGAAAGGAGGCCCAAAGAGAGGGTGAAGACAGGGTGACTTTACTGGTAACTCAATAGTTCCTGAAACTTAAGTAGCAATGATACAAGCTTTTACACCTTGTTTGGATTTGAAGAGGTGTTGGGTGGTCATTTTTTTAATTTTGGAAGTCATTATTTTACCAAATGGTGCTACCAATGATTTAGACAAGGTTTGATGAATACCATTTCATGAATCCCTAGTTCTCAATGACCACATGAATGTTTATTATATGAGTTCAACTTTTGAATTAAAACAATTGAATTTAGAAGTTATTACATTTATGGATTCACATAATAAACTCATTGCTATTCCAATGAAACCCATTACATCTTTTTAAGTTATGCATTCATTCATAGATGTAGTAATAACTAGTAACCCATTGGTAGTCCAAAAATAAACCATCATGCCTTCATATGCAATTAAGGTAACCAAGGAGGCCACCCTCCCATTTTTCCATATTTGTTCCCTTTGATTTTATCCCATATGGTTTTGTCATGTGTTCCTTATGTTGTTCCCAAAGTTCCCATGTGTCTCCTTTGCATTTGTTGCTTAAATTTATCCTCTATGCTTTAAATGTCAAACGTTCGCTATTTTTGTTCGCAAATTCCCGTACATCCTTCATGTTGTTCCCAATAGGGCCCACATTTGAATCCCATATTCCCTTCACAAATTTAAGCTAGTTCTCCATTGCAAAGGAGGTATCCAATAATTGATAATTTTTTTTTATTATCTTACAATTTGGTGGAACATCACCTCTCCCCATTTGTCGAAAAAAGAGAAAATGTTGTAAAAGGTCTTATTAAAATTAACTGCTCATTCATAGTTCAAAGAACCTACCAAAGAGGCTCTTTATATTTATTGTTGAAATTTCATAAATTATTTAATTTATTGCCAAAGTGGATTTTGAAATATATATATATATAATAATTATTCGACAATACGTGATAAGGTAACTACATGACTACTACTAGCATATACTATAGTATGCATGCTATGACTACCAGTCTAAAATATAATTTTCAGATAAATGCCAAAAAAATTTAAATTTTAAAAATTAAGATTAAACGAAAAGTTCGATCATGCCTTTTGGTAGCCTAGCAATAAATCAATCACTCATGAACTTAGCAAAATCATGAACATGGCTAGAGTTCTAAAGAGCAACCAAATATGTAGATGAAAGAACTAAGACATGGATGCACATGCACACCGTTTTGTTTGTTTGTTTGTTCACCCATCACTTGTCTTCCATTGCTCGTGATTCATGCTATAGTCTCAAAAGTGTTGGGGGTGATGGGTTGAGGGGGGGAATAGGAAGATATGGATAAGGCTAACTTAGTAAAACATTCTCAAGGAAGAATTGAAAGGCACAAGGTAAAAAGCACAAAAAGTTCAAGGACTCTCTCTCTCTCTCTCTCTCATCCCTCATTTTTTTGGCTGCCAAAAAAGGCAACTCCTCCAAGGTTGAGTTGCATTTGATTCTAATAACATATATTGCATGGTTTTGAGTGATTCCAAAGGTTCAAAACCCACCACACACACACACACACACACACACACATACATGCACTCGAGGTGCAACAACACACATGAAGGGTGGGGTCATCATCACTAGTGTTGTCCGATTCTTGATTTTGAAACGAGTCTTTGATTTTTTGAGAACCATGATTATGAATCCTAAGAACCGCTTTGATAACCGTGAGGCTTTGTTCCTCCTCTTTTGTTTTTTTCTAATAATCACCCAACAACAACAACACAACGGGTTATCACCACCTCCTTCCAGGTTCCCAAAAAAGGTTCTAAAAGGGAGGTAAGTAGGTACGTATGTACTCAATGTTGTTGAGTTCCCTTTTGATTTGGAAAAGGAACCTCTTGTTCAATAGGTAGTGAAGCTTATGATCTTATATAATTTCTCTCCAGCACATGCTATCCAAACTTATTAGTATTATGAGAGAACAACTGCTTTTGTATCTGGGCATAGAAGCCAAAAACAAGAAGCCAAATCTTATCTTGCCAAAGCCAATGCACACACACACACAAACAAAAGGATCACAAACTGAATGTGTCAGTTGAGAGCTGAATCTGGTGTCTGAATTAGTGGGAAAGGGGGATGGTGAGGGTGGGGGAGGTTTGCCAATCATCAAGGAAGGAAGAAGGTATGGTGGTGGCTTTTTGTGTGAATTTTTACTTGCACCACCATCATTGAAGTTCTCCTCACTAACTTCCATCATTTCTATTCAATCCCCACCTCCCCCCCCCCCAATACCATTTTGTGGGTTGGAATGGAACTTGGGGAGGAGGAGAAGAAGAAGAAGAAAGGATGGGATTGGAGCTTTGAGGACCAAAATGAATATGTATGTTGAGAGAGTTGCCATGGGAAGAAAGGAATGTATTTGGTAAGACATAAAAGACAAGCAAAAGGATGAAAGAAGAAACCAAGTTTTGTGCAAACAAAAGTGGACAACATACCTAACAACAAACCAAAAGCATGTACCTAGTATTATTGTCTTTACTTGAATATATGGTAGTTTGCATTTGTGTTGAGGCTCAAAACAATGTACCTTACTACCTTCAAAGCAAATACAACATGAAGGCTATGGGAACCCATTACACCACCACCACAACAACAACAACAACAATAGAATGCTTGGCTTTACCGTCATCAACCTCAACTATGGGAGAACATTCCATAAGTCTCAATTATGAGTTTAAAATTTATGATCAAGGGAGGCAAGCTTCTTTTGGCTTTTCGAAGTATGCATGTCCCAAACATCCAAACAAAAAAAATAAAAATTCAATTGGGTAACGGTCACCTACAATGCTCATCAACAAAAGGGGAGGGGACACTTTGTATGTATGTTTGTGGAAACCATAAACCATTTTGCTCCAATTGGGGGGCCGGGTGGGTGTGACTTTGTGAATGATATAGTAGGTGTCTTGAATGGTTTTTATGCACATTCAAGTGCCTTGATCATCATCATCATGATGGGGGGCATCGGGTAGTAGCGATGAACATAATTGGGTGGTGATGGAATAACACACACATGGGTTAGTTTCTCATCCACTCATTTGATGACTTCAATGACCGAATAAGTGAGATGTCAATTACTAGTGTATAAGTTTGCTACATTTAGTGCAATGCAACTTATGAAAGGAATAGATTGTAGGTTGGGACTTAGACCCAACGGTCAGATTTTAAACCCGTTGGTTGGGATTTAGACCCAATGGTCGGATTTGAGACCGAATGGTTGGAGTTTAGACCTGTTGGTCGGGATTTAGATCCAATGGTCAGAGTTTAAACCCAATGGTTGGATTTTAGACCCCATTGGTTGGGATTTAGACCCAATGGTTGGAATTTCAGACCTGGGATTTAGACCCAACGGTCAGATTTTAAACCCAATGGTTGGATTTTAGACCCATTGGTTGGGATTTAGACCCGATGGATGGATTTTAGACCGGATGCAAAATTTCAAACCTTCCAAATTTTGTTCGGGGTGCCGGGGGATCCAAATGTTGGATCACACCCAGTCCCCCCCCCCCCCCGGGCACCCCTCACCCCCTACATATTTATCTAATTTGGTTTTGTACACATGGCATTCTGCCTTACGCAGCAATGATACGTCCACCCGTACCCAAACTTTTCTATCCTTAAGAGAAAAAATAATGGGTGAACAATACCTTCCAGTTGGATGGATGGTGGACGGATGGACAAAGAGCTCGGCTCTTCTTCTTATTTATGAACATGACATGAGCCCCATGTTAAGAGTCAATTTATTCAATTTTAGAATGATGTCCAAAAGGGTGTTATTGGACATTTTAAAAGTAATACATTCCGGATCATAAATTATTGTTTTTGGGGTACATTAAAAGAACGGGAAATCTTCAAATTGTTTACCGATATGAAGAACCGGGTCTAATTCAAATCAAACCCGGAGGTTTCATGCAATTTTTAAAACAATAATGGGGATGAAAATTGGAGGTTCGTATCAAATTAAAAATCAACCAGGCGTGCGTTTTTTTGTTCAAAAGCTAGAACTCGACAACACCCATTATTTTGCCAATTAATTAATTAATCAAAGTGTCAACATGCCGTTCTCTTACCCAAAAAAAAGAGATATTTTTCAGAAAAAATTTAATTTATAAATGATTTCCATCTATATCTCATTGTGTATGGGAGAGAGAGATTTTTTTTTATAAAAATTTTAATCATTTTACAAACAACATGTAGATTTAATATTTCAAACAAGCATTGAAACCCCCTCCCCCCCCCCCCCAAGCCCCCCAAAGGCTAATAATAATGATAATAATAATAATAATAATCAGCTCACCTTACACTTCTATAACATGGGAACGATCCTGCAAAGGCTTTTCGGTGGATGTATGTTTTATTATTACAACATCCCCACTTTTTTTTTGCCCCCATTATACACTAAAGAGAAAAAAAAACATGTCCACCCACATCAAAACCCAACTAACAACTTGCCCATCCACATTTTTTATATTATAACAAAAAAAACCAAAGAACATTTTTTTTAAATATATATATATGTCACATAATTCAAGAAATTGAAAGAAAAAGTTTTTTAAAAAATTTATAAAAAAAATCGGAGCCGGTCAATCTTTACACTATATAGGCTTTAACGGAATTAGGCCCATACTTAGCTCCCACCACAAGTGGGCCAACAATACCCTAATTAATACCTTGGCCAATTCGACACTAATTATATTATTTTCAGAATTATTGTTTGAAATTTTCAAAAAATATTTCTTCCTTCCAAATCAAAAAATAATAATTGTGAAGGATAATAGCAAATATTTAAAATTATTCCATTTTTAAAATTATTTTTAAATAAATAAATAGTTAATTAATTATTTATTTGATGGACATGTATGTGTTGAAATGCCCAAGGTACTACGGTATTCCAATAAAGCCCGTGCGGGTGTGGCCGCACGAGTGACTCAGGGTTTTCAGTTTTTACCCTTTGCTCAAAAGATGTTTTTTTATCACCGAAAGGTGAAAAAGGCAAACCCATTCACCTACCTACTTACCTTTTAAACTCGTCAAAAGGGCAAAAGGTAAAAGGTGAAAAAAAAATATTTATTTATTTATTTATGTAGTTATAAATTTTGTTTAAGAATTTTTTTTAAATACTTTTTTTTTTTAAAAGTAAACAAATGACAGTGAGAAAATACATACGGTACCGGCTTCACCGGCTGGCTGCCAACCGGCTGTCCCCGTTGCCCCTTCCCCGGCGCGCAAGCTCACGCGCGCACGCACTACGCACAGTGAGGAAGCTTTTCAGTCGCGCGCTGCTGCGAAGCTCCGCTCCGCTGCGCTGCGCTGTTGGTTGGCGCGCACGCGGGGAGCCCAGCAAAGCATCCTACTTCCCACCTGTAGTGGAGATTTTTGAAGCTGTTGCTGTTGCTGCTGATGCGGTTTTTGGGTTTCTTGTATTTTGTTTTTTGGTTCCAATTTGAAGAAGTTGCAGCAAGAAGCATCTGGAGTACTTCATCCCCTTCTTGACATCCCCATATTCTCTACCTCCTTCTTGTCCCTCATGTGATCTCTAGTGATTATAGCTCTCTCTCTCTAGTAATAGCATGGGTGTCCTGGTGAAAGAGAAGCTTCAATTGCAGCAGCAGCAGCAACGAGCGGGAGGATCAGTCATGTTGAAGGATCAGGCGCAGTGTCGAAGAGGAGGAAGTGGAGGAGGAGGAGGAGGAGGAGTTGGGTTGACGAAGTTTGTGCAATTGGAGCTGGCAGGAGAGCCACCACTTCCTTGCGGTTGGGAGAAATGTCTGGACTTGCAGGTGTGTATGTGTGCCAGTGTGTTTGTTGCAGTGTATTGGATCAGTTTTCAACATGTTTGTTGGAAACTTGGTGTTCTTTTCATGTGGCTGATTTTTATTTTTTTGGGGTGCTCTTGTTGTTGGAGGATTGCTGCATCATGCATGGTGTCAAGTATGCAGCAATCTGGTTTAGAATCTCAAGTCATGAGCTCGACGCGCTGAAGTTGTGAATCTGTACTGTTTGTTGCATTTTTGGGTTTTGTTTTGCAGTCTGGTCTCATCTACTTCAAAGATTGGAACACAGGGACGCAAGTGTATAGCGACCCCCGACGACAGTATTGTAATCTGCGTCCGGTGCTCATGAATCCTCCCAATAGAGTCGGACATGATCTCCGCGTCGATGAAGACCATGACGACTCCTTGAACTTGTCTCTGAATCCCCCGGGCGCCAATTGTTTGCAGCAGCAACAGCAGAGCAAGAGATCAACTTTGTCGTTGACGAACTGCTTGTCAACCTCTCTCGCTCTTCATCACTCCCATGAGCTATCACGACGTCGACGTTCAGATTCTTCGTCATCACCGGCAGAATCAAGCTCTCCTGCAGCAGCAGCAACTGGGCCACTCATGTCTTCAGAGCCTGAGGCTGCTACTTCGTCCTGCAAGCGATCGATATCGACTCCATTAGGATCACAGTGTTCCTCAGAGTGTTTGACTTCTCCCTCAACAACAATGCTCCACCAAGGTACTTCATATGTACACCCACTTCCTAATTCAGGAAGTTCTTATTCCTTTGGCTTTCTCCCGAAAAATAGTTGCAGTTCTTCTTGTGATCAGATCATTCACGAGCTCTCAATTCTTTTCTTTTCTCTCTTTTTTCAAAGATGATGAGGAGGAAGTTCAGCAGCCGAGGTCGACATCTAGGCTGGAGCCAGCAGCAGTACACACTCTTGCAACTGAGCCAGTTCTGATGCAAGATCAGCCCGAGGCCTGCAAGGAGGAGGAGGCGGAGGAGGCGGATGCTGGTGTAATTATGGTGGCAGTAGGATGCAAGAGTTGTATGATGTACATCATGCTACCAAAGCTGCACCCAAGTTGCCCAAAGTGTGGCAACTCTGATTCTCTCTTAGATTTTGCAAGCTCTCTTGCAATGCCCAAGAAACAACGAGTACAAAAGTTCAATTGGGTAAAATAAAATGATGACTGTGTAATATTCTTAGTGGTACCGCCTAAAGATGGGTTTGCCTAACACTTAGTTGCTAGAAGTGTATTGCTAGTCCTGCATCATGAAGCTCATGGTCAAAGCTCACAATCATATTATCTTGGTGATGCCCAGTACAGATCTCATCACAGTTGAGATGATCACTCGACACATGTAGATCAACTCTCTCTCTCTCTCTCGCTCTCTCTCTCACACACACACACAAATTTACAGCTCCTTCAAATCAAATCCAGGCTCTCCAGCTGATCTTCCAGTCTTTCCAATATGGCACACATTTTACCGCAAAATCTGCAATGGGTCTCGAAGATCAAGCTGGATCCATTGACCAAAACAACATCTTGATCATCAAGGTTTCATGATCTTCAAGACTAGAGTACTTGGAGCTGCCCAATTTCATTTTTCTTTTACTTTTTGTTGCTTCCACAAATCTCCACCTTTTAGAAAAACACAAACACATAAACACACACAACAGAAGCATGTAACATCTTTTTTTTGCAAAAGATTCAAAACTTCTTGAGATGTCTAGCAAATTGAGAAGGGTGTCACAAAGATTAGATTTCTAGCAAGCTCAAGAGAGAGATCTAGTTACGGTGACGCTAGAGAGATTTTGAGGGATCATTGTTTTTAGACCATATGAATAATAAGATCTGATTCTAAAGGCCAAAGGCAATAGATGGTTTATATGTGATTTTTGCTTGCAAGAAGAAGTTTGGGCTTTGTATTAGAATCCTACTCTTCTTCTTCCTCAAGAAGGAGGGATTGTTTGCTTGATAATTATTGTATGATTCATTGTTTCTCTCCCTCTTGCTCTCTACTTTACCATGGTTGACATCCTCTCACAATTTCAATAAGGAAATAATCTCATTGGGTCACAAATTTTTATTTTTATTTTTTTAACACCTTGGCTCAAGCCCGATTCCTCTTGTATGTCAACATTTTATCAAGTTATTTGTTTGTAAGTCATTTTTAATTTGGAGACCTATTTGTGCTAACTTTTGAAACTATTGTTAGTACTTGATTGAGTTAAGGGTAGTTAAGTATCTCATTGCATTGTGGTGAAGTTCACCTCCTCTCGTATTAAAAGTAAGTCAAGAGTTAGAAGTTGATGGTTTGTAATAAATTGTGTGATCCTAAGGTTGGGTGGAGAATCAATTGTTGTAAATTGGTGTTTTACTCAACTCTATTTTCCCATCATTCCATTTGCAATTTTGAACGATTCCAAGAACAATAACATATACACACATGTGTGTGCATATTTTTTTCATTAATATTGTAATCTTAGTTTGCTTGTCAAATCCTTAGGAGGACTTGTTTCATAATTATTCAATTGATTGTCTTTCCTCTCCTTTATGACGAATGAAATCCTACAATAATTTCAATACAAGCAAAACAATTGTTGTATAGGCCACAAAGGTTATTCTTCATACTTAGGCACAAGCCCATGGTACTAGGATCCTCTCTCTTTGTGCATTATTGTCTACATTACACTAATACTATGACTCTTGTTTTGTATACAAACATGGTCACACACACAAAACGAACGAGTTCACAATAATACATACAAGTAATAATAATATGTATGGAATTTTGCGTGTACTTTTCAATAATCAGAGTCTGACTAGGCCATCTTCTTCCATCATCCCATCTTGGCTCAAAAGTTACTTGTCAAGACTCTCTTTCTCTCTCTCTCTCTCTCTCTCCAGTTCACTTAAAGGTAGGTATCACCCCCTTTCTTTGAACTGAATGAAATTTGAGATTGACATAAATAATGATGAACTATTGGAAACCATATGAAAACATAAGAAAAGAATAAAATAGTTGATCAACACTAGACACTAGTAGTGCATCATAGAGCCCAAATAGGTAGGTACCTACCCCCCTTTCTTTCAACTGAATTTTTTTTATTGAAAAAAGAAAAAGGAATTTTGTTTGGTCCGTGAAGTCAAGTCAATGGTTCTATGCATGAGCCTTTTGATATTTATTTAACCTTTGCTCATCAAACACACACCCATACTCGAAAGCTTCTTCCATGAGAGCTTCTTTACCTCAAACTAGGTATCTCCCCCATTTCAGCTCATAAGAAGTGGAAGAAAGATGCAAAGTTTGTTTTCAAACTAAGCAAGTGCAACGAAGTGCTACTCAACCCATTTTTTTTGAAAAACCTTCTTTGGAAAGAGTACAATTTCTAACTACCCTATTAAATAGGAGGCAACAATAGTTGTTCAGATCTCCAACCCCTCCCCCACCACCACAACTACAATAAACTCTCCAAAACCAACCCAAATTGACATTAAATGTTTTTTTTTTTTTTTTCTCATACCCAGTTTTGGCAAAACTAGGGCCTAGTAACCCTCAATTTATGATACTTTACAAATAACTCTAATACGAAGTACCCTACTTTATTAAGAATTATTACTCAAAATGAAACATTGAAATGCTTCTACTTTCTTAAGGAAAGTTGATTGAATCAATCGCCCCAAATCAAATTAAAAATTAAATTGTCATGGCTTCAAGTGAACCCATCCCATCCATTTGAAATGTAGGAGAATTGGACAATTCAATCAAAAATCATTGGTACTCAACTTACTTGCAAAGTATTTCATTTACAACTAACCTTTTGCCACTTGATTAAAATTTTAAGCTTTTTTGAACACGAAAAAGCCCAAAATCTTTTTAAATAAAAATCACCAAATTTTATATATTACTTTTTAATAGGGTAGCTAACAACATAGAAGGATGCTTTATTTTATTTATTTGTTTATTTCTTTCTTTCTTTCTTTCTTTATGTAAATTCTCAATCTTTTTTTTATGGTTAAAAAGATTTTTCTTGGCTAAAATCTTATTTGTGGATTATTGTCTATTTAGGTTGGATTGCAAACTTGAGAAAAATAAAATAAAATAAAATAATTTGCTCACTCGGATGGACAACCATAGTCACCACACGGGTAACACTACTTGGTCCAAGGGAGTGTAATCCGTAAACCATTTGGGTTAAGAACGGTGACCCCCCAATGACGTCTCCTTTAGGTAAGGTCTTAATTAAAACCGATTGAAATCTTATGTGCGAGAGATAGAGATCGTACAAGTTGTGTGATTCATTGCCAACTAACTCATAACAACGGGTTTTCGATGGATGGTGCAACCGGTGGGTTGTTGGGTCACATAATCCCGGTTATAAAAATCCCTTGACCCAGACTCCTCCTCATGAAAAGCCTTACTCGGGCTTCCGGAGTTGGCGCCGTTACAAATAATAACAATCTGAAAATTAATTCGCAATTGCTCTCCTCACCAGTTCCTTCAAGGAGTGACTTTTTAATTTCCCTTTTTTCTCCCTTTTTTTTTTTCCTTTTATAATTTTAATGCCCTTTTTTCTCACATGATTTTGATACCCATTTTTCTTATATAATTTTAATACCCATTTTTTCTTACGTAATTTTAATACCCATTTTTTTCCTTATATAATTTTCATACCTTTTTTTCTTACTTAATATTAATACCCATTTTTTGCTTATATAATTTTAATACCTTTTTTCATATATAATTTTTAAAGCCAGTTTTTTTCTTATATAATTATAATAACCATTTTTTTCTTACTTAATATTGATACCCATTTTTTGCTTATATAATTTTAATAACTTTTTTTGTTATATAATTTTTTAAGGTCAGTTTTTTTCTCATATAATTATAATAACCATTTTTTCTTACTTAATACTAATACCCCTTTTTTCTTACATAATTATAATACCCATTTTTTCTCATCTAATTATAATACCTTTTTTTTTAATAATCTTAAAAGCAAGTTTTTTTTTTTTTTTTTCCTTATATAATTTTCATACCCAGTTTTCACTAGCAGCTTTGGGTACTTATTGGTCAAGAGAGTTGAGAAATTGAATGTTTTTCCACTATTGGAACTTGGGACTCTTTTGATTTCATTCTCTTGGCACCACATCATTGGTTTCACATCTTGATGTAGTAGACATGCAATTGTTTGTTTTCATTAATTATCAATCAATTATGAAAGTGGGAAAATTATTTTTTATTTATTTAATAAAAAATTTGCATTTGGGAACACGGGGTTATCTATGAAAATAATTTGGAAGAGACAAAGAGAAAAAAGCAAACAAGAGATGATGGAAAAACAAAGGAAGAAACAAAGACCACAACCACTTTTTAATGCAAACTTATTCTATTCTATTTAGTTTGCCAAGAGGTGGGGACGGCCCAAGGGGATATGTAGGTACAACCTTCATTGTTTTGCAATATGGAATTGGTGTGGAAGGAAAGTGTCAAGCCTAATAGGGAAAGGATGTCATTGATGTTGTTGGCCAAGATTTCATGTGTGAAAGTGGAATTTCCAAAAAAGCTTTCTTGTTCATATGAGAGTTTGTTCATTGCCCTCCCCATAATTCACATCCATCCAAAAGAGTTGGTATTATCAAAGCTCCAAAAACCATCATTTCCAACTTGAAGTTCATAATACTTATCTACCCTATTATACCATGGCCATTTGAGCCTTATTCCCTGCTTGCAATCTCGTTTGCTTGCGTTCCAATCAAAACTCAACACACATCGATAAGAAGTTAATCCCCATGTATGTGTATTCCCATGGCAAACTTCAACTATGTTGTATTCATTGAAATAAACTTTGGCATTTACATACATTACTTTGTTTGGTTTTTTCAAAACTACCTAGTTTCATGTTTGGTGATTTACTTTGATGTTCAAAATCTTGCACAAAAACCTTCCACAATAGAGGAGAACTTACATATCCAATGTAGAGATTGAACAAACCACAAGGATGGCAAGTGCAAGGTGATCATGGTCCTTGGTGCCCTAATTACCATGATTATGACCAATTGTACTTAAATGTTGTTTATTCCCTTGTTTCATGTTGCATTGTTAATTTGTTCTTCCTTAGTTTTTGTTGTGAATAAAATATGGAAGTATCAAAACCATAGAAAAGGAAATTCATTCTTTGTTTGAATCATCATATCATGCAAAGTTTTCAACTAACCTAGATACCCTAGTACCTCGGCCAATTCAACACTAATTATATTATTTTCAGAAATATTGAAATTTTCAAAAATTATTTCTTCCAAATCAAAAAAATATTGTGAAGGATAATAGTGAATATTTTGGAATATTTCAATTGTTGAAATGATTTTTCCAAAATTAATTAATTAATTATTGAATGGACATGTGTTGAAATGGCCAAGGTGTTATGGTAATCTTTCACAAAACATAACAATCTCAAGGGAGGAGCACAATGTGAATTCATGATACCTACCCAACCGCAACTTCCCTTCTTATAGAGAGTTCAAGGTGGAAAGCACCACTAGCAATGCCTTCCCTTATAGAGAGAATTCGTTGCTTAGTGGTGTGTGCAAGTAATAAAGAACAATCAAAAAAGTTATTAGCAAAGGATTGCTAAATTGAATTGCTTCCTTTTATCCTTAGCTAGTCTGACTCTTTGAAAATATTGTCACATTGAAACACTTGCCTACTAGTCCATTTCATGTTTCAATATCATTTAACATTAGATTTGTTTGTTAGATGACCTTTCATATTCCCTAATTGAAGCATTAAAACATTGCTTTAGCTTAAACATGCAATTTATTAAAAAAAATGTCCCCATTTGGACCATATTAACATGATTGTTAGTTGAACATAGTCTAACATAGGCAATTAACATAATGTTGGCATAACACATGCCATTGTTGTAAGAGGGTGGTTGAAGGTTTCATAATAATGTAATTTAGTGTAACACCCAAGAATTGTATACAAGGATACTCAATGTAGTGTTTCAAATGAACCTAGAAACTTCTAAAGCTCTATTAATGGACTCAATTCTTGCAATGTGTCCATTGATGTGAACACAATGCTTTCTACAAAACAAAATTGGTTCTCCCCATTTCTTCCCCCTAACCTATCATGATATCATGGGAAGTAAAAGTTCCAAACTAGATTGAGTTTGATTCGTTTATGAATCATGCAAAATTACAAGTGCTTTTGTTGAGAGTCCCACTCACAAAGAATCTCTAGATCTTAGACCTCGCCCAATACCTAGATTATTCATCAATGATAACATTATATAAATGTCAAAAGGGGAAGATCTTCTTGTGAGCAACCAATAAATACATTATATATCCTTTGCACACGGGTCAAGATAATGACAATGGGTTTAGGGTTTAATGCAAAAATTTCAAAATCTATGCCCGATAGAGCCAATATAACCCAAATGCGGATGTTGACATCCAACTCAAGTAATCCTTGTACATCTTTCCTCAACCCAAATGAGATGTTGGAATTTACTACACTGATTGTCTATTAAAGGTTGTTGCAACAACCATGAGCTAGTTTTTAGGTTGTCAAACTAATTGACCAACAAGACTCCCATGATACAAATTGTCTTAAGGGACTTGAATAATTTGTTAGTGAGAACCTGCAACGACGGTGATGATTACAACACATTCATTATCAATACCGAGATCATGATTTACAACTAAATTGATGGCAACATTGTTGCTCAAATCATCCATGATAGGCTCAACATGGTTTAATGAATTATCACTCCCATCTTCTTCCACATTGAGACAAGGTTGCAGCTCCAAATTCAAGGCATGAATCGCATGTGTGGTGCTCAATTCAGAACCTTCACTTGAACTTGTAACATGATCATCCTGATCTTCAACTTCCATTTCAAGAGGAGGTGGCACCTCCATTCTCAAGGATTGAATTGCATGTTCAGTGCTCAAATCAAAGCCTTCAATTAAACTAGCAATGTGGTCATCCTGATCTTCAGTTTCCACATCAAGAGGAGGTAGCAGCTCCAATTTCAAGGCATGAAGTGCATGTTCAATGCTCGAATTAGAACCTTCACTTAAACTATTAACATGATCATCCCAATCTTCAGCTTCCACATCAAGATGAGGTGCCAGCTCCAACCTCGAGGCATCAAGCACAAACTCTGTGCTCAAATTAGAGTTTTCACTTAAACTAGTAACATGATCATTCTGATCTTCTTTCACATTAAGAGGAGGTGGTTCCAATCTCAAGGCAAACACAGATTTGGTGCTCAAATCAAAGCCTTCACTTAAACTAGTAACATGACCATTCTGATCATCTTCTACATCAAGAGGAGGAGGTTGCTCCAATCTCAAGGCAAGTGTAGATTTGGCGCTCAAATCAAAGCCTTCACTTAAATTCATGGTAACATGATCCTGATCCTCTTTGACCAAGTCATGAAGAGGAGGTGAAAATCTCAAGGTAAGCATAGTTTGAACATTCACATCATCACCAAATCCTTTGCTTAAGGCAGTAGGCTCACCCCATGAATCTTCTTCCATCTCTTCAGCACTTGGCTCCAATCTCAAGGTAAGCATAGGTTCAACATTCAGATCATTACCCAAACCTCCATTTAATAAGCTTATTGTTGGCTTAATGCTTCGATCTTTGCCTGGGCTGTCAAGATCAGGATGCTTGAAACTCAACGTAAGCATCGGTTCAACACTCAAGTCATTACCAAAACCTTCGCTTAAGCTAATAGCAGGTTCATTGCGCAAGTCAATTGTAGTCTCATTGCTCAAATTCATACTATGTTCTACACCCAAGTCAATTCCATAGTCAAAGCCTTTTCCGTCCTCTTTGATTGATGCCCATGGAATTTTTTCACCTCCACCTGCAATGAACCAATTCAAGGACCCATCAATCTCAGCATCTTGACCATAGGCACCTGTGGCGCTAGCACTCTTGGAATTGCCACTGCAATTGACCATGAAGTCCTCGGCCTTGAGGTCAAGTAGATCTGCCTGACCAGAATCAACCTGTGCTACAACACTGTCATCATCAGAGTCATATGCATCGGACTCTGTTTTGCTAGGAGTTGCTTCCACTGTTTGCCCAGGTCTCTTCTCAATCACAAATTGGTCAATAATGCGCACATTGCAGTTCCTCTCACGGTAGAGTCCCACTGGTGTCCATTGACTTGGAAACTCCCGATCATGTGAGGCTACTTCTTGTTGACATGCTTGCTCAGCCTCCCAATGCGGATCCAATGCCCATTCCTTTGGCACCTGTGTTAATTCCCCCTTTCACAAACATGCATAGGCTCACAACTAACTCATTGAGATATATTCTATTCCTGATTCCAGAAACATAGTTGTTAATATGCATCTTGGCACAAGAGTTGAGACTACAAATGAAAATACCCAAACCTCAAACTATGGAATTTGTGTTGCCAACAAGCAAACCTTGTCAATAGCAAGAGTGAAGATTTGTAAGTCTCCGCCCATGGTAATGTGGCAGCGTGAGAAAGACTTGAAATTGGCGATGCGGAGGGACGAGAATGCTTCGTCAAAATGCAAGTGGAACCAGTTGATGCAAGTATATAAGTAGCTGCCAAACACTAACGACACCACAGGACAAGATAATATCCAGTAATACAGAAATACCGAGCAATAATACACCAACACAAATCCTCGAGGTAGAGAATTCATCCCATTTTTGCAGACACTGCTTCTTGTCACTGCCATTACCTGGGCTCAAAGCCAACCATCATTCAAGCATTGCTGATCAAAACCTTGTCACAATTTTTCTGCTCCTCTTACAATGAAATGGGTTAGAACCCAATGTCAAGTACCAAGCTCATGTCTTGCAAAGGCTTGAAAAAAGAACAGACTTGCCTTGGAAAGGTTTGGAGGAGAAAGGGACTCAAATGTGTACGTTCTTCACACACATGATCAAAAGCACTGAGATGTGTACAAACTTTTGGCACATCAAAAGGATTGACATGTGTACACACCTCAGGCACATCGAATGCTGCCATAAGATACTTGATGCAAGCAGGGTAAAGCCCAAAACTCCAATATTCAATACGAGCTTTTAGACCAGTTGGGTCAGGAAAATGTTGGCCTTCCTTTGAGTTGTACCATTGGTACAAAGAGTGATAACCTGCCACAAAAATGATAAATCTTGAGTACACAAGCACAAAAATGGCCCCACATGTGAACAAATAGAAGGGTCCTTTGTTCTAAAATGTGCCTGTGAGCTCTGTGATTCATGAGAGCAATGTTGACACAGTGGTGAGACCAGAAATTGTACCAGTATTACCCAAAAGGTTGTGGCGTACACATGTTTCCACACAAATCTCGAGCAACAACATGAGAATCATGGCAGCAGTGAGATGTGCACTGACATGCAAAAACCCAATAACAATGCGCTTGCGACGGGAGACTTTTACAGGTACAAACAAGATTGCCAACATCAGTAACACCAATGTCACCACCACAGACACATAGCTATGGCCCAACATTTGTACAAATGCCTGTCCCATGGTGACCCAGAATGCTTTCATATGTCCTTCCATTGTCACATCTTGTAGCACACCATCCAATTCACACTGGCCCCAACGCCCATCAGCATTCAAGCCTTAAATTTACTCAAGAATAATATTAGACCCAGTGGACCAGGATCATAACAAATGTGAGGGGTAGTACTAGTGCAAACATGTCACCTGCGGAAACATGGAAAAGACGAGAATGAAATACATCAAGCCTCCAATAACATCAAACCGCCAATTCTTCCTCCTGAACTTCAGTATGTTACCCCATGCAATCTGCACATGGAAAACAATGCTGCAAGGCTTTTAAGCATTCATAAAATGCCATGTAAATTTGCAATGATCTTCAACAAACATGTGATGTTGGTACCTATTGTACAAGCACGAGGCACAGAGCAGGATACCTTCCGAGAATCCTGCATTGAGGGGTAAGCAGCCAGAGTGTCATAGCAACTGCCTTGAAATTGGCGGAAGCCTGCAAAGACGTGTGTTGGGTGGAGGAAGGCACCACCCGAGCCATTCACAAGGAGATGTTCTACCGATGCCTTTGTCCCAGGCACAACAGAGTGGCGCATGTAATGGTGCAGGTCACCTGCGAGACGGAGTCGACATCGGCCTTTCAAATGTTCGTCAATCAAATGGGACACATTCCTTCCTGTGCTGCTCCCCCAATACCAGTCCAATAGCCAATTGGGTTCATGCGTCAACAAGATTACTGACTCATGCTCCCCCACCTGTTCCTTCACATTGCAACCAGATCCTAGCATACCAAAAAGTCAACTCTCAACTGATCAAGTGCCCACACCAGCATGATTACAAAACAAAGTCTTCAGAAACTGGAACTTTCAGGTGCTCTATGAAATACATAAGCATCCACTTGATCAGGATGTCATGCTCAGTGTCAGATGTTGTGAATGGCCAACTCAAGATTCTCAGTGCAACTGATGGTGTATATCAAAAACTACATCGCAACATCTGCTGCTCACTATGCTACCGAAAGCTCAAGGCCACAATGTACCAAATGTACAACTCCCACTTGCAGTCTTGAAGTAATAACATATGAGTTTCTGATTCTCAGCAGAATATATTCCTACAATGTCTTGCAACAAATAAGTCTTGAGTAAAAGTCAGGAGTGCAAAAAGTAGCAATGTGAAACCTTCTGGATATATGACGCACCTCTTCTCTTGCAATGTCTGAAAAGTATTTGAACTGGAAAATGTCAATATCACCATGGAGAGCTTGATCCAGACCAAAGACCCACCAGCCATGTGGAAGATGTAATGCAAAGTAGCTCTTTTGCTGAGGTAACAACCAGCCCCCGAGCCAACTTCTGTGACATATGTACCTCATGAAGGTATCCAACCCATCAAACCAATCTGCATCCATGCAAAGATTTCAGTTCCCCCAGGGCTTGACAATGTCACAATGTGTCCCCATTCAATATTGAACATTGAAAGAGTTCCTGGTTGTGAATTTCATTCCATGGCAAAAGGAGTTTTTGAACAGTCCTGGGTCTTGAGGTCACCGTGATTGCCAGGTATGGCAAAGCATTGAGGTGCATCAAAATGCTCAAGAGAGTTGACACCTTCTGGAAGCTCCGGTTTCTGCACAGCAATATGCTCTGGCCTGTACCATGCAGGTGGCTGCAAAGCATACTGAAAAGGCTGAAACAGCCGACGTTCATAGGAGAATGTTGATGGATTGGGATACCTGTGGCCCATGTCCAATGCTACACAACCTTATATGTATTATTGAAGAACACTCAAGAAACCAATCACATTGACAGATTCTGCTCTATTCTCATTCGGTGATATATATGTTATTGCATTGCAATGTTATGTTGCAATTTCAGATTCTTTTCACAGCATGCCATGAACCTTTTGAAAAACCCACAAAGTGTGAAATGGTAGGATAGAGTACGCAAGATCACCACCAACAAGCAGAAGATTACTGCGGGGCAAGTGATGGTATTGACAGCATTTCTCATCTGTGACACAGAGAAATGGTTGCGCAAGCAATCGTGCTATGCTGTAGGTTGAATTGCCACCATCACCCGTATCAGCCATGAAGTCAAGCCACAGCTCCTTCCTCTTGCTTAGATGCTTGTACAAGAGTCCATCTTGCTTTCCATGCTGCTGTGCTTGTGTCATTGCTGCCTGAGCTCGATTTCCCACCATCAAGATCAAACATTCTCTCAGGCAATATAACTTTCCATAAGCTGCCAAGGTCACAAGAGAGTCTAGCAGGTATTTACCTGCATGGTCCGCATATCAAAGCGACCGAGAAAAAGAGTGACAGATACAAGAAGATCAAATGCCGTCTTGAATAGATCAGCTGATGTCCTGTGATCCATGCAGACCCAAACAAATTTGCTCTCTATGAGTACTTTAAACTGAGATTCAATGCAAGATGAGCAGCTGGGGGGAATCTGGGATGGAAGGTGGGTAAAACTAACCCTGAATACCATGGCACCATGTCCAAAAACTTTGGAGCTGTGCTTGTGTTGCTCTGCGCCCCATTGAGAGACAGATGTGTCAACGCCCACCTGTTCCTTTGACCCATCTGGCTTTGTTATGATTTCTTTCCTGTTCACAACTTCCTGTCGTTCTTTACACAAGAAACTACATTAATCTTTGGAATGATCATTGTGCAATTTGATTGTTGATGAGATTTTTTCAGCCACACTTCCTGAGACCCACAGAGATGGTAAGTGAAACCTACCCAGTTGAGCGCTCCACCACATAGTTTGCAATGTCCAGCCCTATGAATGTGGCCCACAAAGAATAAACAGGTGAGATGTGTGCAGATGGTCCCACACATCCCTCATAACACACTAGCTGCACACACCACCAAGCCCAACAATACAAGCTCAAACCCATTTGAGTATATTTCACCCCTGAAAGCTCTCTGCATGTGCTGCAAACCTCATAATAGGACAGATCTGAATTGTGAGCTAAATTCAGAAAGCTGGGAGAGCAACACCAACCTCTCCATAGAGAACCCACTTGGAGAATACAGGATAATCTTCAGCAGAGCCAACAGGAGCCAACCATTTTTGGCACACTTGCTCCTTCACTAGCTGCACATTCCATCCCCAAAAGGAGCTTGTCACATTCGCTGCAAAATCATGTTCATCACTTTGTTGTGAGGTCATGTCTGACAGGTGTAAGGTGGATGACAATTGCAATGGTTGTGTAGGCTCATTCCCACAGTGGCTATAGAACACACAACATGCAATGCTTAGCACCTGCACCCCATTCATATGCATCCTTTTCTCAGTCTCTCTATGCATGATGACTCATGCATAGTATGCAAGTAGAATTTGCTGAACCCTTTCAAATTGCGAGCTTGAACCAGCTGCTGGAACACATGATCTATGATCTAGTCTCAATAAAAGCCAAAAACAATGTGCAAAAAGAGTAATGTATTACCACAGAGTTCTGGATGATGGTGAGGAGTGCAGGCCGTTTGCCGACAGGGGGAGCTGCTAGGCCCAAATACCAAAGCCCCCAGAATGTGATGTGGAACAATGTGAGCACCAGCAATGAGGCCAGGAACAAGGTGAAGAACAGTGATAAGTTCATCCTGATGTCCACGCCCATTGAATGAAAGCTTGGCAGATGGTACAATGCTGCAATCAACAGCCAGGCTACATACCTGCATTCAAAATTAACATACATCAAGCTAATGCATTCTTGAGGAAATTGTCATTTTCCAGAATTTATTTACTGCAAAAGGATGCAAAAGCCTGAAGGAAAGTGGGTGGCCAGAAACAGTAAAGGCCATGCCTGTGAACAAATGTCTGTTCACCTTGTTTGGGTTACTACCTCCTTTTGCAAAGATGGGTATTTTTCTAACTGCAATCAAAACAAAATGCCAACAAACACCATCACCTGCAAGATGGCCCATATGCCCTAACAGCAAGCCCTTTTGCTTAAACTACTGGACAAACAGGCAACATAACAGGGCCTATAGGAAGGAGGATTTTGGATTTGTTGCAGCTCTGTACCATCGACTGAAATTGGAATAGCTGGGCTCAATGGTGCGGCCGAGGAAAGGTGATGAGAAGAAGTAGAAAAAGCCCAGAAGGAAGGCATAGATTGACCACCACTTAATGTTCTTGTCCAGCTTGTGTAGCACCAGGTGCATGTTGTCAGTGGAGATGAAGAAAAGTGATGTCACCAATACAGCCATCAGAGCATGCCGAGAATGCTCATGTGGGTAAGGGTACTCATGGGTTAACATAGTCACCCCAGTCTTCACCCCTGTTTTCACCCCCATCTTCCGCATTCTCCTTTCCATAGTTTCTCACAACAGAAATTTACTTCTGCAATGCTCAAGTCTTAGCCTGATTCCTCACCTTCCTATTATTGCCATGTGCAAGCTTCCAATGACAATGGGTCCAAGTGCAAGCCTGAATTCCTCACCTTGTTTGTTTCCTCCTACATCACTGAATTCCTCATTCTCCTATACCATCTACAAGCTTTCCATGACAATGGGTCCAAGCCCAAGCCTGAATTCCTTAATCTCCTATAGCATCTGCAAGCTTTCAATGACAACAGGTCCAAGCCCATGCCTGAATTCCTCACCCTGTTTCCTGCTATATGGTCTCAGCAATGGTTTCTGAAAGAAAATTCACACTCAACCTAATTCCTCATCTTCTCTTCAACTGCATGGCTCCATTGCTATTGCTCATAGATTTAAACCCAATCCTACTTGCAATGCTTTGATCAACTGTTATTCACAGATTCCTGGGCCAACCCTAAGGATTATTCAAAGTTGTGCATTAGATTCAGCATCCAAACTCACCATCCTTCCTTGAAACAGAACCTAAGCCACTTCCCCCTCCCAAACCTCCTCATAATGCCCATCTCTGTGCATCCTTAACATGCTTGCCAGTGCATGCTTTAACATGATACACTTAGTATGCTTTGCAAAGTGCACATGTTATCCTTCACATCATGCACTTAATATGCCTGCATATTATATATTGTCAATACATTGTCTTTAACATGATGCATTTAATATGCTTGCAAGTGTATGATCATGTTATCCTTATTGAGCAATGTGTACAATCACTTGCTTAAAACAATTTTACTCCACCAATTGATGATATTCATCAAGAATCATTTAATAAACAAATTGTAACAAAGGATTGAGATTCACCACAATGCCCATAGATGATAATTCTTGAATGATGTCATCTCTAATGAAATAAGAAGGTTTCCAACCAAAGCATAACTAACAACATATGTTGTCTTAAACATAACATCAATTGCTCCAAATCTTTTGTTGTTCACTGGCTTGTAAATGACCCATACCACAGAAAACTCCAATGCAATGCACATCAAACATCACCAGTCATGTCATGGGTGCAAATGTGGCATCCATTGAAATAACTAATCATGTCATTGGTGTCATTTGCATCCATTTGGAATAGGCCCATCCATTGTGGCCAAATGGAAGCATGGATCGCAATGACATTGGCATTTGGATTCCTAATGTGAATGGGAACCACTTTACTTTCGCCTTGGGAAATTAAAACATAGGCATGGAATAATCATATGAGTAGGATTGAGCAAAGATAACTAAATGTTTATGCAATCACAAACTTCCTCTCTTGTGTTTTCAATTCAAACAAGGAATGTCATGTTGCCTACTTAAATCATCTTTTATCATGGTTTCTCCAACATTGACATGTTGCCACCGAATCTCTTTGTGCTTGTCATATGTTTGTTCAAGGCGGTGTGTTCCAAGTTTAATAAAATCAAATTATGTTCATTAAGAGAGGTGACATGATATGGATATCACTTTCTTCCCCTTCTAGGAACTTTGGACACACCCATCCTATGTGTGCAAATTTAATGGAGACCTGTTTCCAACTTCTACGTTGTAACCCATTTGTCCATGTACATTGAAAGAAATTAGACTTTTAGTCAATCTAAGTCTCTTTGGATATGTTGTACATCACATGTGATAAGCAGGTAGGTGAGTGGATTTTGTATCAAGTTTCAACAATAATTTCATCCATCTCTTTGCATCCATCTCATCAGACTCCTTAAAGCGCATGCACCATGAAGATTAGATATGTAGGAACTTGGTTGATTGGTAGATGGAGGCATGTAGGTGGTCTAGGTATATATATGTTGAGAAAGAGGCAGAGTTAGGGTAGGGCCAAGGCCCGAGCCATGTTAACTGGTAAATGCTAAACCAAAATGTAATGGACAACTTGGAAAAAAGCACTCACTTTGTGTTTAGAGCATCAATTCTGTGACAATAAAATTGAATTTTCTAAAGGAAAGATCCCACTAAACTCAGTGATGTAGACCAAATTAATTGAAAATGGCGTTCTCCAATCACCAATGGAGTTGAGGTAATTGCAAGGAAAAATATTCACCAGGTATGTCTACCAAAAGCGCCATGGGTCTTTGTATGGTGGAACATATTCATTGGTGGGTGGGTTCAAATGGAAAGAAGCAACAGTTTCTCTGAATGACGGTTCCATCTGCAATGCACAGAGAAGGTGGTTCAGATCAATACATAGTAGTACTCCATATATCTGTAATCAATCAGTTTCACCACACTGGAACCCACCAATGCAAGTTGCAACAGTGAAGTGTCATTCTACCTATGATACCTTCTATTTGCTCAAGGGGAGGAGGGAATGTACACACCATTTTCCAACTAGAATCCAACGTAGAGGCATTCAATGAATAAAGATAACCTGCATCCACATCAGGGAAGTTCTTAGCTTTGCAGACAATGTCATACAAAATTTCAAATTTCCATACTAGCTTCCACGATTGTTCTGCAATGTTTATGAATAGCCTTCCCACCTTCAGGTGAAGCCTTCAAGCCAGTGTCTTGGTTCTAAGACAAATCCATAACTCTCAAATATTGCAATTCCTAATTATCTCTTGACTGGGTCCTCAAACAATGAGTTCTGGGATGGGCATGGATACATTGAGGCTCTCATGAAATGAGCGCACCTTCTCTCTCAGCTGTAACAGCCAATGAATGCCGGAATACATCATATCCCCGCTGCTGCAATGCCAGTACATGAACACTGTCAAAAATACTTTCAACTTCCTTTGGATTCATCTGTGCTTGTCAATCAATGAAGAAGAGGTTCCCAACATGATTTGTTGTTATCCAACAAATTGACAAAACCTGAGCATGTTTGATTTTCACAAACAATCCAAAGAACTAGGTTTGGGTTTCTGACATCCATACAGCCTGACTGACCTTGAATAACCCATCTACAGAAGTTCCAACAAAGATCAGAAGTCAAGTGCCTGGGAACTCAGTCCATCTCAAAGTAAAAGGGCGAACCACTGCAAAATGACCAAAATCACAAAAGTGGTTGAGAACTCACAGTTACGGTTGGAGACTTCTGCACCAGGTATTCATAATGCCAATATAAATTGCCATCCACCTGCCATTCTGCTGACCATGAGTGCTTGGACAATTGCTTCCAGCTTGGCATTTTAACAATCACTTTCATTTGCAAAAAGAATTACAGCAGCATCTAACAGTGCCCAAAAGGACATTATGGTCTACAGTAAGTGCCAAGCCCTATTGGTCCCCATGATATTCTGCCTCTTGACTGCCAATCACACACCCTAGGCACCTATTGATGGGACATCATTATTCACACTTAGCTGGTAATTTTGTACAGAAATTCGTACTGCAAAGCATAGTGGTTCACAAAGAAATGAGAGATCACCTCTTCTCTATTAGCATCTAGAATATTGATTTCAGCCACTCGTTGACCTGTAGTCATCCGCTGCACCACATAGGTGACATCAAGCACTCAGCATATTGTGAAACACAGACCTATCACCAAACCTCTCAACCGTTACAACATGCGTTGTTGATGGATATTCATGTGCTCCATTTCTTTAAAGCATACTTCACATAGCAGCGCTCAGACTAAGTATTCTGGACAACTGCAAGAACTAAAGAGGCAGCTTTTATGGTGACATATGTCCCAGTAATTTATACAACAAGTTTTGAAATCCAACTCCAGGATATTATCTCCTTGACTTCCCCACTGTTACTAGATCAGTCTAAAAAAGTAAAGAAGACTTTCCCACATGTGAGACACTTGTCCAGCAGTAATTTGGCATGAGGTCCTCTAAAAATGGTCGCCTTTTTCTTTTGACATCAGTGTGGAACCTCTTCTGTACATTAGAACTGTAGTCAAGAGCTACAAACTTACTGCAGTAGACTTGTCGGATAGAACAGACCGAGCAACATCCTTTGCATCCCAAGTGCTTGAATCATTTGTCTTCAAGAAGGTGGAATTTATAGGTCCAACCTGTAATTAGCAAGGCCTCCATGTAAGAACTAAGGCCAGAAAACACATTGCATCAAGGAGGAAGAGATGATAAATATAGCTCAAGAAGCAAAGACCAGAAAGACCAGTGAAATCAGGAGAATGCTTACTGAGACAGACATGACAATGTTGTTTTTTAGGTCAAGGCGCTCTGACACAATTCGTTGCCGTGCATCAGCTGCACCCCAACAGCAACTCAAGGATCAGTTTGCAATCAATAACACAAGGAAGTTTTTTTTTTTACAGCTGCATTGTACAATGTTAAAATTAGTGCTTCCTCACATCATAGTGGAACCAAACAATCTGATGAGTCTTGAGCCTCAGACCACTGGCTAGAGATTATTGTTTGCATTCCAGATATCAGCTTCTGATTTACCAAAAGAAAGAGAACTTTACAAGGAGTGGCTCACGTGAAAGAGGAGCTGCTGATGAATACCGTTCCGGTTTTCTAGATTCCACCCTGCAAACATCCCCAATCTGGGCATGCTGTGATTAACCCTAATATGACCAATTTAGGTCACAGAACCCAGAAAGTAACCTTGCTTTGGCCATAGACCAAAAGGAAAGAATTGACTAGAGAGACCCCACAGCCATCAAACAATCCCTGAAAATCAGAGTGGAGCTAATCATACCATGAGAGATTGCGTGATTTTTTGCCTGGCCTCAGAGGATAGGAGTAGGAATAGGCGTTGATATTGTCTACTTGTAATGCCATTGAACTTCCTGTTTCTGATGCTCCTATAAGGAAAGCCACAAGAAACAACAAAAATTTTGCATTATACTCCTCCCAAAAGGAGTGATCACATTCTTTCCATTGCAAAAAGCAGATGGGCAGTTACATATGAAGTATAGTATCCACAACTCTCTGGAAGCCACGTCCTTCCTCCAAGCACATGAATTCTAACAGCCACATGATGGCAATTTTACCAAGATTCCTCATATGCGAGGCAGCCACAGGGTTACTCAGCTTTCATTTAACCCTAAACCCTAAACCCTAACGAAGTACCTATTTTCCCCACATCTCCGTGAAGACACAGCAATAAGAGAAGAAGCTCATTACCCAGAGCCTCAGCTGCAGCTGCTTGGTCAACAATGCAAGCCCTTGGAAACGCCAGCCCCGCCAACAATCCCGCAAGCACCACTTCACGTCGCGAAACTGATTCGAAGGAGAGGAAGTTTGGGCATGCTGCTGCACTAGTACCAGCACCGGTGCTGTCGTTTTTCCCCGGAAGCACTACTGCCATATCCGGACCATTATTATTATTATTATTATCGTTATGCACACTGTGATCATTGCTGTAGAACAACAAAGGTCTTGGAAGAGTACTTCCAACATTCACACATCCTCTCTTCTTGTTGTTCTTCTTCAGCGCATCCGTGGTGTAGCCCTTGCTGCTGTAACACCAAACCAAATCCAAAAATCCAAAAACCCCCCAAAAACACAAACACATGCACACACACATTCACCTTATGCACCCATACCGATAGAGCTTCAAATAATGAGTTGTAAAAGAAGGAATACATACACACACGAATAAATTTCATTTTCTTTTGAGAAAGGGGAAAACGAGATACAGACCTGGAGGAGGAGGAGCAGGAGGAGCAGGAGGAGCAAGGATTGGGGCAAAGACGAGTGAGCAACGCCATCGCCATCGCGTCCTGCGTGTGCACGGCTCTCAAGCTTCCGAGGAGGCTATGGCGTCGTCGTGCATAATGGGTTCCCAGACAGAAATCCCCATTCTCATCCAATCGATCAGAAATTTCATCCAGGTATTGCAGAGTTACATCCCAAACTTATCCACAACACTAGCATTGATATGTTAGGTCTTAGGTGGGAACCCTATGAAAAAATTTTGAAAAAAAATGCAAAAAATACCATAGTACCTTTACCATTTCCACATAAATTAAATTATTTTTCATTTTGTCGAACTTTTGAAACTTTATTTATTATTTGTGCCAAAAATATTATTATTATTATTATTATTATCTGTGTTGAAATTTTAATTAAATATAGAACCTCAATTATCAAAAGTCTTGAACCGCATACCTCCGCAAAAATATTATTATTTATTATTTGATATAATCATTATTTGTCGAAATTTTCAAAAATTTAAAAAAAAACCAAGTGTCAAAGTTAAGATTTCAAATTTAATTAAATATTTGGCAATTTGTTGTTAAATGTTTATTTGGCAATTTGGCAATTAAATATTTAACAAAGTTGCTTTTAGACAATTTTTAAATAGTGGTTACAAAGTTTTAAAGTCCTATACATATTTTTCATTCATCAGATTGATTTTTAAATTTTTATGACATGTACATAATGTATTCACAATAACATTTTATTTTTAAAAAAATTATTTATTACTATTATTATTATTATTTTATAATCCAAAATTTTAAAAATTAATGAGTGGTTACGATTATTAATAGTACATGTTAGTATGACCATAGACTAGAAGATGGGTAGACTAAGAGTTGTTATAGGTGGATGAGCTCTTGCAAGCGCATTGTAAAGAGAATTCATGATGTGAAATGTGCTTAGCATTGAATTTTGTGCTTTTTGAACGTTTTTAACAATCTTTGGTCTTTGAAATGTATTATGTTTTCTAGATTCTATGGGTTTTTTGTGAGCACTAATCTTATGCCAATTTTCAAAGCCATAATAAGTTTCATGTTTTTTTTAAGTCATAATGTCAGAAAACTTTTTTTTTTGTTTACGTTATTCACCATGCTCAAAATTAGGCTAACACGAAGCTATTGTGAAGCTATCAAGAGGTTCATTTCCTTGTGATCGTCGTGTTGACAAGTTACCAATAAATGTATTAGCCCGTGTTGGCCTTTTATTGGGCTTGTTTTTGTGTCATGTGTGTGGGTTAATTGTTGCCTGCTTTGTGCGCTAAACAACATGCAATTTTGGGGGAATGTATTTAGTGTCTTGTAAATTTTAGTGATAAGCCAATCTTTGCACTAACTTGTAACCCCTTTTAAGATAGTGTCGAGCAAGGCAACAACAAAAACCATGAACTAACAATTAAATGTGGACATATTTGGTTGTTTTGTGTGAAGGTGTTTGGTTACTTGCATTAGCAATTGAACAATTTTTTACATTTATGTGTTAATATGGTGTGATTAATTAAAAGGTACTAAAAGTTTTTTTTATGTTGATGTTATGAACATTTTATAAGCAAATGGTGCTAGTTGTTTTGTAAAGGTTTTAAGCATCATCCTTCTTGAGGCATGTTGTTGTAAATGAAACTTCTTCTAACCTTGCTGTTTTTTGAGAAATCATTTTTTTCTCTTTGTTTGATTTGTTTTCAACCCTCATCCATCTTGAGGTGGGTTGTTGTTGTTGTTGAAACCTCTTCTAAGCTTAGTGCTCTTTGAAGATTTGAAGATTCCTTCCCCTCCCTTTTTATGATTTGTTTCACTTGGTTGAAGAAAAGTTTAAGACTTAAGTAGAGGTTTCAAATTTGGGCAAGTGCACTTTTCTCCTTTTTATTTCTAGTGACGCGCTCCTAAGTCCAGGGGTGAACCCACTTGAGGGTTCACCAAAGTCAATTTGCGGAAAGTTGAAACTTGAAAGCACGCTCATGGTTTCCAACTCTTAAAAGGGGGTAAAGGGTTGAGTTGGGAGCCCAGGGATTAGACTAGGAAGAGGGACTAACTTAGCTTGTGTGAATCTGCATCCAAAAACCAACCACGGGAGGTTAGTTTAGCATTCGGGACACCCTTTGGTGTTGGGACAAGCCACGGGCACTTGGACACACAAGACTCACCACAGCCCGGACTCAGGAGTAAGCCACCACCATACTCCCTATAGTATTCTCTACAACTCACAATGGAGGCTACATCCAAATGGCACAAATTCCTGGGACTCCCGAAATGGAGTCCCAAAATTGTTTTGACAAGGCTTCCGGAACTTTGAACGGCCATAACTCCCGACTACAAAGTCTGATCGCGACGAGGTCTGAACCAAAGTTGTAACCCTCGTCGAGATCTTTCCAACGCCATGTCGCACACTCAAATCGGATTTCGGAAAGGCATCGATTCCCGACTTTTAGTGGTCGGGAATCAAATTGCCAGTTTGACTCCCGGCCCTTCTTTTGCCCATAACTTGGGCTGTAAATGTCCGAATTGCCAATGCGAGGGAATTTTCGATATCTACGTTTCAAGACCTTTTCAATGACACCAAGAACACCCCAATGCGAGGTGTTTTACCCCTTGCTGTCGAGCTCTAAACATTCCCAACTTTTCCAAGTGTTGGGTTTCACCCTCACACTTGGTCGAAGTGGGGTTATGACATCTAGGTACTATTGTTTCAACTTTGGATGGTGTTCCTTTCTTCATGTTCTTCCATTTCTTTTTGGATTGGTGTTTTTTTTTAATTAAAATTTGACATTAAAAGCACAATTTGAGAAAATAATTATGAAATATTTTTGGATATTTTTTAATATACACCTTAACATAATAATATTTTTAAAATAACAGTAATTTAAAGATGTATAAAAACGATTCTAAAAATATTCATCAAAAAAAATCAATGGTTTAAGGAGGGGTGTGTGGTTCCTAATAGTGTGGTTGGAGTTTCTATAGTTCCACATTTTACCTTTATGAGATCATTTGCCTAATACCTAATAGTTTTTTAGGTTGTTTACTTGTTGGGGAAGAAGAAAATAATTTTACATCACATGTGGAGGAGACAAGGCTTTTAGAATTAAAGTTTTACAAAGAAAATGTGGTAGGCAAATAATAACATGTTGGGAGATCATGGACAAATGTTAGTTTTTTATGTTTGTTAAATGTTGTGAAAAACAAATATTGGGAATATAATCTCAAGCCACTTGAACAATAATTAGAAAACATTTATAGATGTTGTGAATGCAAGTTTTCCAAATGATGTGGGATGAAATTGGAAGCAAATTCAAAACAAGTGGAGCAAAATGAACAATATATTTGAAACAAAACAAAAAAAACTGAAGTAATTAGTGCACCTCCATTTGATCGGCCATGGTTTGAACGTTTTGACAACATTTTTTTGGGACTGCTAAAATAAATGACATACGTACTGTCATATATCAAGGTGTGCATGTGATGAATTTTGAAACTAAAGTTGTGAATGTTAGTGATGAAAAAAATGTCCAAACACCTTGTGTGCTTAGTAGCCCTACCTTTAATTTTAATTAATTTCTAGACAAATTTCTATGTTTGAGGATGACAATGCAAATGTTGGAACTATCCCATTTGTTAATTCCAATAGCTTTAAAACTAGGGCATGTAAGTTACTTAGTGTGCAAAAGAAACTTAATAAAAAGTTGAAAAGGAAGAAGAGACGATTATTTACAAGCTCATTTACAATTACATATGCCATTAATAAATTCACACATGTGGTGAAAGAAATTGAATTTTAAAAAATGGAAATGAAAAAATTCATCACACTTCAAATGTTGCAAAATGAAAATAATGGAAAACAAATGATGATACAAGGTCAAGTGTAATTGGCTACTTTGTTTGCAAATGTGTTGAAACTAAAGACCACAAACGGTAGTGGTATTAGTGGAAATTGATTAGAAGGAAGTAGTAATGATAATTGACTTTGATTTGTATTTCCATTTGTGAGAATAAAAACTTGGGTTGCATTTCAAAATTCAACTTGTATTACTTTGTCATGGTACAATTGGATGATCAATCACTCATTGTATAAAAAAGCTCCTTAATTTCTCACATTTTACTTTTGCACGCTTTCTTTCTCTAACAAAAAGCAATCTATCAACACCAAACCCCATTAGGTTGTCACCTTTTATTCTTGCATTTGCTAATCCAAGCTCTAATGCACCTCACATTTCACAATAGTTCTAAAGTACACAACAAACAACTATAATTGGTGATGTTCTATCAATTTTAGAGTTAAAATGTTTCAAATTTCTCCATCTATTTTTCATAAAACCAAATGCATTTTCTATGACCACCTTCTTTAAATTCATGTTAAAATCATATCTTATCTTGTCCACATCTGTAGGACTACAAGTTTTTCAATTCTTTTGCTAGTAATTATGAATTAAATAAGTTACATCACCAATTAAGAATGGAATGCATTTCATACATCGAAAAATAATAACTGGTTCTTGGAGAATTTCCTGAGACCTTAATGGTAAATATAGGCTACACCTCTTGAACTACCCACCATCATGTACCCCTTCAAATTGGCCAACACAAATGTTCGAAAAGATTTTGTCTGCATCACACAACTTGCAACACAATAGTATGGAACTTTTTTCCTATTGAAAAAATCACCACTAGCAAATGTAGCTCTTTTGTTTGGAAGGCCCACCAAAAGAATGTGAATTCCATCTATAGCTTCATAAAAGTTAAATATACACATAAGATTTTCAAAACAAGTAATGATGTCTTTCAAGCGTTGACATGAAAGAATATTGATGTATTTACTAAACAAATTGTCTTTGTCAATTAACACATCACAAACAATGTCAACATCCTTTTTAATAGTTGATGCACCCACATTGAATCGATCAACCATATGTGTAACATTAATCTATGAGCAAATCAATAAATCACAATAGCCACAAATTTTCTAATCTCTAATTGTGGCCTGATGGGGTTTAGACATCATGATTGCAAAAAATGTGTCAACTCCAAAACTAGATTATTGAAAGCTTCAAAACTCATTCTATAATGCCACAGAAATTTTCTATCTCTCATTTCAAGTGTGTTATGCCACACATTAGTTTCCACAAGGTCCCAATGTGTGTATTGTTTAGGTTCTTTCCATCAAAAATGTGGTGAAATGTCTTGTCCCATTCACACCAACCAAAAAATTGAAAAGACATTGAATCCTATTATATTCCCATCTAAATTGGAAGGCACATTGCGCACTCTAGATTTAGATATTGCACAATTCCCAAGCGTAACAAAGAATAACATCCAAATGAGAAACACATAGTTTTGAGAAGATGGTTAAAACCCTAGGCTTACATAACATCATAATAGGGGATTAAATCAGCTATCACGAGAAAATTTTACCAGAGTTGCTCTCTTTGAATTATTTGATTGAAATAGCCTCTAAATACCATAGTAGCTTGGCAGCTTGGACACTAACTACAATAGCATCGCATAATGGTGGATTTGAACTTGGAAGCAAGATGACCATCAACTGCTAACTGTTAGGCTGTTACCTAGATGCGGTATGAGAGTTTGTTTGACCACATATTTGGTTGCTGAGATTCATTGTTGCACATTATCCGATTGTTCCATTTTGATTGGATCTCTTTCAACTAGGGCTAATCCTCTAGAAAGTTTGTTACTTGGGCTACTACATCAAATCTAGTTACAACTTTCAAGTTCAGCACCTTTGGGCAGGGAAGGAGTTACTGGGATGGCCAGACTTTCCAAGCAAAGTGCCAATTGCTGCATCCACATTAACAAAAAGGGACAGACAAGTATAGCCTTCAGGTGAGGAGTCTCTTATTACAAATACTGTACCAGGCATTTGTCATCTCTCTCTCTCTCTCTCTAGAATGCATTCTGTCACAATTACTTCTACTTTTCTCCACCCTGATGTTTTGGGATAAATGTGTCTCCAAACACAGTCCAAAACTGCTGAAAGACAACCTGATTTCACCTGATCCCAAAAGTTGTACATCAACATGGGACTGACATGATTACATTTCATCTGATTCTATGAGTATCATCTTTTCTGGACAGACTTTTGCAAACCAGATTTGTGAGAGTTCATGTTTTGACATTTCTTGCATGTGGAGTCTCCTCTTCTAGATACTACTACAAGACAAAACATAGTCTGAGCAATAGTTCCACTGGATTCATTACATTCAAACTGTGGGTAATAAGGGTTCACACAATACTAGTCAATAGAGCCATTAAAGTTTGTAAAATAGAACCATTTCCCAGCTTCCCAATACACCAAACCAAATCTGTAAAATATACAGATAGTTTGCATGTGCAGGCTAACATAAGTGCCTTTGTCTTGGTGACCAAGATGTTTTGAAGTCCCACACACTGTTAAATTACTGAAGGGTTGGCTGATGAAGTTATGCACACTCTCACCTGTAGCATTGGAGCACATACTACTTGCTTGATGGGACTCAATCTGTATTGGAGAAGATTTTGACCACATCGGTACTCACCTTAAAGCTTTTGCTGAGCACTTCCATCAGAAACTGTTAAACCTGCTTATGCATTTGACACAGGAAACACCACAACACAATCAAAATGAGATTTGTTTTGGCATTCACTTGCAAAAGAAAAGTCATTCAAATCCTTATCTGTCCTCATGCCAGTTAGTTGCATCAGACAAATTCAGGTCTTCTGTAGATACCATAATTTTCAGGTGGAGCAGGTTTCTGCACAAATTAGCCAGCACCCCCCAGTGATAGAAAATTGATAGCATGACTTCATAGGTCCAACACCTGCAGTGACAGTATCAGTGAAGGAAGGCAGAGAACAGTGCCAAGGTAAAAAGGTGTTCATACCAAGCGCTTTTGCATTGACAATACTTGGACAGGCAGCTGGTGGTTGGGAGTGCTCATCAAGGAATGGTGCAATATTGTTTGGGTTTGACCATACTGGATATCCTTTGAGCTTGCCCTGGAAATAGCCCAGCAATCATACCTTCAAAAGGTCAATGACAAAAGTACACTGGATTTGATAAATCATGCTCACAAAATTCAATCTTGACCATTTGTGACTGCTATTGAAGAAGAGATTCATCAAAGCTTCTAGAAAATGTTTTCTGCAACTAAGAACCTGCAAGATCAAAACATACCACATAGACTCCAAGGAGGAGGACTTACAGCAACATTCAATGCAGCAAGAGTTGCCATGCCCTCTCTTGTCCACTGGGAAATTACAGAAATTGTGTGTCAGTGGGGGTCTATAGAATGATGCAAACAAGTAATGGTGTAGGACAGACATTTCCATAATCTCCAACAATGGACAGTCCTTCTAAGAGCTCTCCACTCCTCAATAGATTGGATTCAAATCAGGTGTCGAAAGAACATCAAAGGGCAGACCCATGACATACATATGACATATTCAATATGCATATGTGGTTAATCCTACAGAGTACATGCCAAAATTCTTTGAGGTGAGCCCCCAGGAGACAGGCAGGAGATAAGTGACCTTAGAAGCTGATGCAATGTGAGGAACCACAACAACATTTGGAAGCTCTGCAAGGCCTGGCTTCATGAATGGCTCATCCTGCAAAAGCATCTCATCTTGTATCAACCTTCATTTCTGCTCTTTGCACCCAGCAGACATATATGTCAAACAATATCATATTCATCACATCCAGCTCATGAGCTATGGAATGAGAACATCATTGCACTCACTTCAAACACATCAAGTCCTGCACGGAACATTGGATTGGCTTTAAGATGCTCCACCAAAGCTGTTTCATCAATGACTGGCCCTCTGCTTGCATTCACCAATACTGCATCCTGTTACATCCTCTCTTCATGAGAAATTTCTTGTTTCATGCAGTGCACATGTATCTAGTATGTAAGACAGAGCCTGAGTCTCATCAAAGTTGCCAACAGCCACTTTTGGACACATTTTCTTAAACCTTGATTGCAGATCCAACTATGTGTGCATTAGCTGTGATATGATGTAGCATTATTGCGATGCTTTGGTCAATCTAGCAGTTTAATATGCAATCCTCAGACCTAAATTTTTTTTGATGTTGGATCAGAGCTTGTTATGCTTGCTTTGAATGGGTTTTAATAATATTGGCACAATGCCAGAAGGCCTGGTGTCTGCATATGTAGAATACTACAGTAACCCCAAAAGGATCTCAGTTCAGGACTCACTTTCTTCATCAAAGAGAGCCTCTCCTTGTTGATGAGATGATAAGTTGTCTTGTCCAGAATAGGATGCAAGCTTATCTGCAAAATGAGTTTTCCCACTCAGCATAGGAGTGTCACACAGGAAGAAATCTTAATGTGCCTTACTTTGAGGATATCTTAGAATTTGGAATTCCAGTAAGCCCAATCAGTTCAATTTGGGCCTTCTACTCCTGATGTGCACCAATTTGGGCAACCATCAACCTGTGATCATCCCAAGTGGCACTTAATTCAAACAAAAGTACTGACAAAGGAATGATAGAACCCATACCACATCAGCTTCTTTCAGAACCTCCTCTGGACTTGTAGCTCTTCGCCAGTACACTGGAGTCTCACCTTGTGTCTTCAAAAATTCTCCATAAGCTGCTTGACAAAGAATTCAAGTATCAGCTTCATGAAAACATTTGGGAACACCACAAGTCTGGGCTCCCAACTGTTGTCAGATGTGTGTGACCCTTTATCAAATGAGCTGTCATGGACTTCTCGTGACTGTGCAAAGAGGCTCACCACCAGGAGTTAGAGATCAAGGGATTTATGTCCTTACAGGAACCATCTCAAACAAGTACATTTACAAAATATCATCTGATAAGAGTCTCCCTTTACTGAATCACTCTTGAACACATAGGAAACTTACTGTTGTCAGATGCATTTGTGTCCTGTCACATTACTACCCGGACTGCAGTTGGCTAAACTAGCACACTGCTTAGCAGATCTATGACCAATTTGAAATTCAATCTTGTCAGAGATTCCCAGTGAACAGTTATCAGGATTTGTTTCACTAAGGGCTACTACATAGGGTTCTCTGATCAATAAGAAACTCCTGGACACCAACCTGTCACAAAGTTCTCAAGCCTTGTTGATTGGAACAAGTCGTAATATATGACATTCATCTTGAAACCTTCAATCTGTGAGATCCAGAATATTAAATAAGTTGATTGTCAGAAAGTAACAGACAAGACTTGAAGTATTGTCCCACTCGGGACATTCATAAGTTGTACTACATGTGCAGTGTGATATAGCTTCCTCCTCAACTGAGTTTTCCTCCACCCTTATGACAGAGATTTCCCTGTGCACTACTGGTTACTTGTGCTCTTCAGGGTTGTTTACTCAGAGGGAAGGGCTTATATTGTCACATCAGCAGCCTGAACTACATGCAAATTCAACAAGCTGATGCTCATATGCAACCAACAAATACTACCCCACAGCTTCAACCCAAAACATACTTGGCGTGCCAAGTACATGGACATTCAACCAGTCCAGAACATACAAAGAGGCTATCAATGTGGATAGTTCAGGAGAGAAGGGCACCATTATGCGTGCATATGCAGTTCCAATTCGTCCAGCTCCAATAATACCCAATGTCTGCCCTTTCAACAAATTACCCACAAACCTACACACCACATCTATGTTGCATAGGTGCTCTTGTGAAATATGCAAAATTCTCAGAGTGCAGTCAAAGAGTGAAGACTTGTAGTTGAGTGGTCAAATGGAGATCCGGCAGAGATTAAAAGTACAAATGCATTTGAGCAGAGAAAAGCAACATACAGAGATGGTAGCCAGCCTTCATATTTCCCAGCACGCATAAAGTCATCTGCTTCCACAACCCTCCGTGCAGCTGACAAGGTCAGGGCTGCTGCCAGCTCTGCTGTTGTTTCTGTCAGCACACCCTACAGAGCCCCTGTGCCATATCATAAACAACCAAATTCAAACTGCTGAAGGAATGGAAATAGTGGGTCATGAAGATATAACAACAGAACTCTTCACTATCCTAAAAAGGAGATGAGACAACATACAGGGGTGTTGCCAACTGCTATGCCATGTCGAGTGGCAGCTTCAACATCAACATTGTTGTAACCAACAGCCATGTTACTGTAAGCATGGCCCCCAGCCTTCTTCAAAGTGGCAAAGAGGGTTTCACCCCAGTCCTCTGTCAACTACACAGAGAAGTTCAATCCAGGATCGAATCACTGTTATGGCTTTGAAAATGCATCTTACTGAAAGCCAGAGTGGAGGCACAGACATAATTCTGATTAGGGGGGAAGAAAAGAATATGTGAAGTGGGTTAGAGAAACAGATTCAAACCTGCCCAATAACACCATCACACTGTGACCCAATAAGAGAGATAATGTCTTCCACACTGAGAATTGTCTTGTTTTCAGTGCAAACCTGCATTCACATACTTATGATGATGAGCTTCTTTCAACAACTTGCACAATTGTAGAAGTTTATCACACATGACTGATTTCCGACCATCTCCTGGCCCACCTGGGAATTTCTTTTGATGGCTGGCACAATTATAGAATTTATTAAAGTAATGATTGATTTACTTACAACTAACTCCTAGATACCTGTAGGCTAGTTCTTCCCAAATTGTAGGGTTTGGAAAGAAAATGCATAACTGCAGGTAGTGTCTACTGTGGACATGGAGATTGCAAAACACGCTGTTTAATGTTAAACTTGTCTGAACACAACTGCTGAACCTGTTGTACAATACATGAGAAGAACAACAATGCTTTCCATAATTTTCTGGGCTCTGACAAAGTTCCTATTTGATCTAGAAAACATTGATCATGTATCGCTTCTGCCGCCAGACTTCGGAAGCCTCATCTGCAATTCTACACTCCAATACAGAATAGCTCGCACTTGGTTACACTAGCTGCGCCATGTGCAGAGATGGTCATTTTTCCGTTAGACATTCTCAGGGAATTAGCATCGGTCACATATTACTATTTCAATCACAAAATTGACAACGACATGGGGATCTCCTCCTCCTCCTCCTCCTCCTCCTCCTCCTCCTCCTCCTCCTCCTCATTCGAATTCCGTTTCCAAGTGCATACAGGAAATTTAGGCACGCAACTTTGTTCACTACATTCTTCACTGTGAAGAGAAAAAGAAACCAAAAAAAAAGGCGCACCGATCTATGACGGAGTTGCATTTTTCAAGGGCATGGCATGAAGAAATTGAGTCATCTCTATCGGAAGTTTTCTCCTCTACGTGGGCTTCCCCCTAGTCGACAAACGATTGTAGATTCTGTGGAGTCTTACACAAATTTCAACCTATGTTTCCTGTAGTAAAACTCAATTGCAACAGCAAGCAAGCAAACAAGCAGCTGACATATGAACAGAGTAGAAAAAACACACAAACCAGAAAAAACACAACAACAACAACAACCACGATGATGATGGTGATGATGATGATGATGATATTCTGCATGTCACTTGCCTCGACGCGACATCCGACGTTGGTGAGCGCGCGAATCCATTGCGTACCAGGCATGGGCTTCGTGCTGACGACGCGGCAGAAGCCTCCGGCATTGTAGATTTGCACTGCCAATCCCGCCATAGCCATCGCCGTTGCGTTGAAGTTGCTGCGCTCACTCACTGCAGCTGCTTGTGCCTTGTTGTTCTCCTCCTCCTCGTTTTATGCCCCTCCGTGTGCTGCCTTCGAAAAAGAATTGGCTTTTTTATCCACCCGCAAAAGGGGGGGGGAGGGAAGAATTTGATTGGTGCATGAGAATAAATTGTCAAAAACTTTAATTCCCTCTAAAGAAGAGAAAAAATATATATATTTAATATTTTGCATCTGACAACCAAGTGTTTTTTCATGCCTTATGAGTTACTATTGTAGCATTTGCCATTAGCCCAAGTGTGAACGCATTACTGATTTTTCGTTGTAAAACCCAAAATTTTGCCAATTTGTTTGAATTTCAAGCAACAAAATCCACTCAAAAATCAATCTCTTCCACACCTTAGCACTGAAAATTGTGACATAAACTCCATTAAATGTGACTCGTCGAGGGCTGGCTTTCCAAACAACACTAAAGAATGCTCTCAAGGATCCCCCCATGCATGATGAACATGATGCATTCTTGTTCTTTTATACATTTGTCCAAAGATAATTACACAATTGACAACATTGGGAGCAAATGCACTATTCGTGGTGAAGAAAATAGTCCTACAACACCAAAGTATCCCAATTCATCATCTAATATCCTCAATGAAATCTTGCACTTCCAATCCTTATTACACCAAAGCGATGCAACAACAACGAAAGGAACAACTATATAAATGCCACATGTTAGCTCAAGAAATCCTTTGGAATGAAATTTAAAAAACATCTCATCCGCCAAAATCCAACAACAATGGAGGTTTTTTGGAACCCAAATCCCCTAGCACCATCAAATGATTTTACACAAGGACTTCTTACTACACATGGATGTCATATTGGCAACACGTGTGTTTGAAGAAAGGATTCTATTTCAAAGTTTGGTGGTAGCAACAAAAAGAGGATCGAAAGCTTCAGTGGAATCCCATTGATCACATTCACTTTATGAACTTACATTTCGAAAAGAAACTTCAAAATTTTCATAATGAAATATTCGAGAAACAACTTGCATACATAAATCAAACCCAACAAAGCATGGTGAAGACTATTGCAAGTCTAATGCAAGTTATGGATCAAACATCTACATGGAACAATCATTGAATGGTAGTTTCACCGACCCATGGTTTGTCTCATGCATAAAGTTTTGATGATGATGATGATCTACTCAACTCCAACCCTTGGAAATTGAACTCAAATTCACAACGTTTTAAAAATATCTTTAACAAATAATATGAAATCAAATCAATGGTTAATATCAAATACTTGAAAACACATTGATGCACATGTCAAATCAAATTATATTGAACCTTGCATTCACCTCTCATACCTGAAAACTTGTTCATGCACATGCCAAACCAAATTGCATTCAACCTTGCATCCACTACTTTGAAAGCAATTTGATTAATTGTATTGATAGTAACGACAAAATGACAAACATTGGACATCAGAAATTCATCATACCTAAAAATCTATTGATCCGCATGTCAAAACAAATTACGATGTGTTGCAAGATATATTTTCAAGCTTTTTTGAAGTTCTCACATGTATGTCCCTCTATCCCCACATTTACCATTGGATCAAAATACAATGGATGCACAATGAAATTTTGAATGTTTAGTGTTGCCTCCAAATCAAAGTAATGCAAAGATCCTTTGAATACCAACTTCTTTCCTCCCAAGTATTAGGTTGTGAAGAAGACAACATGTATCAAGTTTTATTTGGGTGCAAATACATTTGAAGGAGCCAAAGAAATTAATAACGTTATAAAAAAACTAGTGGGTACCCGTTAATTGTTTCAACCAATTAATAACTCTGATATTGTATGATGCAGATTAGCCTCTTGGCCACTTCTACAGCAACTACTAGAGGGGATGTGTTGCAAAGAACATGTAACTGAGCAGATCCCATGCCCCCTCCTTTGCATTGCAAGAGATCTTCCACTTTTTCATGATGTTGGGTGGAGTATGATACTTGTGCTTTATCAGGTGGTGTACTTTGACATCCTTGTGTGTTCTTCTCTGCAGAAGAACTTAGTGTGAGGAAAGGATTTATAAAAAGCCAAGTTTCTTCCCAAATCATCTCTTTTAAGTTCTAAAAGTTGCAAAACTGAGTTTCAAGGGTCCTGTGCCTGACACAGAGATGGGTACCTCCACAGCAAGCATGCAATTCACAAAGTCATCGAAATTGAAAACCCTTTCAGAACCTGTCATCTTCATGACTTGATTGACATCCTTAGCTTGATGCGACAATTCTGCAAACACGGTAAGCAATGATCAAGTACCAGACTATGCAACATGAACACATAAATATATAGATGTAGCAGGTATCATCCGCCAGTAAACTAATGTGACAGATAGCAACACCCTTAAGACATATATCTTAGGTACTCCCCCCTCTCAAGGTGAGCATATGCAACACCAAAAAAATTATTATGTACAAATAAAGGCAATAGAGATTTAAGGATGCCTTCAGATAGTGAAAATGCAAACCTTGTCATTATCAAGGCAGGCAAATATAGCCTTGAAACCACGTTCTATTATGCGTCCAAGCAACTTCTTAGACTTGCATAACATATGAGGGGATTCTGCTAGCTCTTTCATTTTTGCAAGATCTTGCTCCACCAACTCCTCCTTTTGCCTATCAAGACTGAATCTCAATCGATACAAAAACTCCCCAATTGGGAGTTATCTTGGGTTCCTCTGCAGTTGAGAAGAAATACAAAAAATGTGTCACAATCTCTGCAAAATATTTAAAGACCCATAACCAGTTTCAAGAGGAGATTATGTGGGTGATGTTCTTGAGCAACTGATAAGCAACAAGCAAGTGTACACCTTGCAATGTAAAGACTGCAATTCCTATGTCTCATAGGTATTTTGGTAAGATGGGAATGTTCACATGATGAGGCTTGCGTCCAGCCAAAGGTTGGAAAAGTTGCTGACCAGTGAGGGGATCAGTCAATCGCTAGCATACATGCCCCCTCATGTCCTTCTTTCTATTCAACTTGGTAGCATGCTGCCACAATCTATGGAAAACATAACCTTCCTCATAATTTCTACATTTACATTTACACCTTGACATTTGTGGCTCTAAACTCTCAAGCAATGACCTAAAAGGAGAGAGAGAGAGAGAGAGAGAGAGAGAGAGAGAGAGAGAGAGAGAGAGAGAGAGAGAGAGAGAGGATCCAGTCAGAGCACAAAGCAATAGAAAAGAATTGTTTTCAGTAGCAAAGATCAAGCAAAAGTAGGAGATTTGAGTGCAAAGTTTTTGCCTTTGGAAAGCAGATTGCAATCAAAGATCAGCACAATTAGCCCACATGGGGCTTGGAGACTGGGGAGGAGAGTCTTCTTCCCCAACTTTGTTATAGAAATTCCATTCCTCCACTGCCACTCTCACCTTCTGGCTTTTCATTCCCGGATCACCTAAAACACTTGATTCCTTCATTCTCTTTTGGTTCTTCATTCCCAGATCACCCAAAACATTTGATCCATTACCATTGCTAGGGTTTCAGTTCTTGTGTGCTTCCCTTTTCTTGTGTGCTTGTTCTTCTTTGCTTCCCTCCTTCGCTCCTTCCTTCCTTCCTTCCTTTCTTCCCCTTGCCACAATGCAGGCTAGATCTTTTGGTCCTCTTCCTCTTTTCACAAAGTTTGGTGAAATTGAGGTCCTTCTCCTCTTCTCTGCAGTCTAAAGAGAATGCTTTCCTCCTTACTATTAAAAAAGTTTTTGGGTGCTCAAAGAATTTGCAATTTGAGCAGCCATGGAAGAAAATGGAATAGAAGAAGAAGAAGAAGAGAAATTTTGGGGATTCTTCAAAGGTAGTTAGTTACATGCCCCTTCAAAATGCAGTTCTGCAGCATAATGTTTTTGCAGCAGAATTGTCACGTCACAGACAGAAGGGACTAAGTGAATTTATATATAAGATTGTGAGTCCTTTTTTAGTCCTTTTCATTTTTTCACATGAATTTTTTTTTGAATGAAAATTTTTGCAACTTTATATCACATGTTTTGTGTTAGTCATTACAAAATAAATATTAAATTTTCAAAGAGTGAAATTTTGTCAAATTATGGAGTTCATCTTTTAAAATTATCATAATCCTAAATCATACCAAAATATGCTAACTATTTTAGGTTTTAATTTCTTTTATCATAAGCTACAACTTTGTTTTATATGTGATGTACATTACATCCCATTTATATGTGGTAAAGATCTTTGAGACTTTGAAACATATTTTGAAGTTTTTAAATTCAAATTCCATAACTTTTTAATTGTGAATGTTTATTAAATGTGGGTAATAGGTTACTATCATCTTTTTTTTTTATCATCAATTTTTTTTAGAAAAATATCTTTTACCTTAAACCTTTTGTAATATTAACTATTTATGACACAAATATTGTTCAAGTTCAAAAGTCCTTTACTAAAACCAAAACTCAAAATTAAATCTAATCAATTTTTATTTAAATTCCTCAACACTCATATTAGTCATTTAGCACAACTTGAAATGATTATCATAATTTTAGAATGTCAAAACAAAAACATATACAAAAATGTAAATATAATTTTGACTAGTATCCAACATGGATTGTTGACTCCTTTGAATGTATTTGCATCCATTTTGCACAAAATTTCCTTGAAGCTTTTCTTCAAAATGTTGAAGGCATTTTCAATCATTGAATGTTCACGCTTGTGTTTTCTATTGTAGAACAACTCAAGAAAAAAATGTTGACCTTCATTGTAAAATGTCATTATCCACAACAACAATGGATAACCTTGTTGCTAAAAAAAGATGGATTGAAACCTTCTTGATTACCTTTTTCCATATTAAAAGGCCCTCTTCTTGTGTTTGTTTATATAGACGTAATTCCCAAAAAACTCAAAAATCATTCACACTTCCAATTAGACCAACATACATCTTAGTAAGACACCTTCTAACATGCACTACCACACGCACCATCATGAATTACACTCATGATTTATGAAAATAATTATTTTTTGGGCAAAAACAATGTTTAGTTTGGGAATGCAAATTTGCATTCCATCTACCACATTGTGGACACATGGTAATACACACTATTCTTTGAACTCTAACATCACCTTTCCATCTTCTATCCCATTAGTCATGTAATGAAATTCCTAAACATAATGTTCATAATTCACAAAAGTTCATGAAGAATTAACCCCATTAATAATTTTCTCTATCACAAACAATTTATTATAGGTTAACAAATTTGAACCATGAAAAAGCTTGTACATCGTATAAACAATTTAAACCTCCACATGGATTGTAAATTGATATTTGGTATTTTTTTTGGCAATCAATGGTTTTCACTCATTGACTATGTCAAAATAATAATAATTTACATCTTGAAGTGTTGAATCCATCATTCAACATCATATTCTATTAGTAAAAACATTGATAACCAAATTGCACTCCATGATTTCTCCAATAACATGTTTGGATCCCATTGCAACCAAGTTGAATGATGGTTGGAATTTGTGCAAAGTTGCACATGTAATCATAATTTACACACTTGTAATAGCAACATTAAAATTAGAAAGAATTAACATGGATGATTTAGCTCTCTCCCAAACATGTCATAGCATTTCAATGAAGAGGATAATTGTGGTCACTACAAGTAACAGTTCTTCATTATCCATGTGAATTAACACTTGAAAAAACCATGTAGATGTTTAATTAAGAATGCAACAACAAAAAGAAAAAGAAAATAAAAACATGATATAATGCCCACATACTTGTAAGAACAATGAAACTTAAAATAACAAAATTTGAAAAGAAGAATTTTACATACCTTAATGAAGACTCCATAGCAACCAAAAATAACCTAACAATGAACCAAACAAAGCAAATGCAATACATGATAGAAAGTTCCCATATTCACAAGGATAATCAATTTGAAACAACACATTGAAAAGTAAGTTTTTATTTACCTCATTAAAGACACTAAACAATGTAAATATAACAACATAGAAAACAAATGAAAACCTCAACTAATGTAAACATAGAAACACAAAAAAACGAACAAATGATGAAGGCTACAATTACAATTACAATTCCATAAACATGTAGAAATTCAACAACATGAGTGCATTATAAAGATACAACCGCAATGGAAATGAAACAATGTAACGAAAGCAAAACATACCTTGAACTTTGAAAAATGGAAATAGAAAGGAAATCAAAACCCAAAAAAGGTTGAACAAGAAAAACAAGCCAAAGCCTTCTAAAAAGTGCAAGAACAGTGTACACCTTGGAGTGCAAGAAATATGCAACCCACATGACACCTCAAAACCAAAGGAAATAGAAATGCAAACATTGCTTGAGAACCTTAACACAATTGAAAATAACAAAGGTGCCACCATTTTGTGGTTTGATAAATACTTGAAGTGAATGAATTTGTTGTTATGTTATTCTTGATCAATTATCATACCTATAGGTCTTGCAATTAGTCACAAATGTGTTTGATAAAAGTGGGTGGTATTATAATTATTCATAAAGTAACTCAAGCAGAAGGTTAAAACCCTATGTTTCATTAATACACAATGTGAGATTAGAAACATGACGACGTACATATATATATATATGCAAGCAAGTGAATAAGCAAGCAAGCTTATGCCCCCTTTTCATTTAATTTTTGTTTTTTTAGTGTTTAGTTGCAATCAACCACAAACATGTGAAGAGGTTATAGTGCATAATTCACCCTTCTTCCATTTCACCTTTTTCTTGTTTCATTTTTAATGTTTCATTATAGACAACCATGATTGGATTGATGAAATGTATTTGCATCCTTTGGCATGAAGGTTTTTTGCAAACAAGTTGGTCAATGCAAATTCATCTTGATTAATAAGTTGTTTGCATCTACTATAGGTGGGCACATCAACCCACTGATAAGACTTGGGATTTTTTTTACATTCTATGGGTTTATAAGTTTCTCAAAGATTTATTTTTTCCAAATGTTCTTTTGTCATTATATTTCATAAATTATAGTTCCTTTCATGGTTAGCAAAAACTTAATACCTTGTCACACACAAGTTAATGATGCCTAACACTAGGATGCATAACACACACAATGAACTTTCATTGTAAGTTTTGACATTAGTTCCCTATTTGAGTGATTTTACGAATAGTTCAAAACCTATGATGAGACATCAAATACAAGGCCAAAAATTTGGGTGATTTTATGGATAGTTCAAAACCTACGATGAGAGATCAAATGCAAGGCCAACAAAGGTCCAAAGACATAATGACTTTACCAAAAAATCATATGGGATTTTATGGTTTTCCATGTTATGGTAGTGGTACATTGCAACCAAGCAAACAATTGAGTTATTTTTCTAATGTTATATTCAATTTCCTTTTCAATATGATCCATGTTGTATTTATGCATGTTAGTTGAATGTGATAAAACATATGTCATCCATATAAGCTAGATATGCAATGGGTGTGTGTAAGAATGAGTGGACTAATTTTTCAACTTAAAAAAATATCTAGATGTTTGTCATTCTACTAACCATATTTGATAAGCAAATTTAAAAATTTATCTATAAGGAACTAGTTTGAAAATACTAACTTGAATATGTAATTGTTGCACTTTTTCAATTTCCATAATCAAGAAAACCATAAGAGATATATTGGACTTTCAAAGTTGAAATTTATGGACTATAATTCTAACAACTTTTTGTATGGACTTGAAATTGTCCAATGATTTATGATGTGTTTGTGAAAGACTTGATTTTGGTTAGATAACATATTTAGACAATTAAATTTGAAAAGTTGTATACGATATATGGCATTTGTAAGATTTTTTTATGAATTTTTGTATAAGTTAAAAATAGGATTTATTTGCAAAAGTCCATAAAATAATAGAAAAAATGATTTTGGGTTGTTCTTGTGCACACATCTTAGGAAAAGGGACTTCCATTGAGCTCTAGATCAAATGAAAAAGTGTTCAAATAATTGATGGGAAATTTTTTTTGTTCATGTTAACCCATAGAAAAACCATTGTTTTGGACTTTTAAACTGATAATTTGCTATAGCACATTGGTCCAGTCATTCTTACATCCACCCAATGGATTTGCAAACTAAAATTATTTTCTTATGAGAAAATAATTTAAAAATAATTTAACTACACCAATGAAATGAAGACATTTATAATAATCTTGATTTAGTAGTATCATGAATATGAAAGCAATATAAGATTGTGAATAGTCCCAAATTGTGTGATATAATTACATGTTTCAAATTGATTATGATAAATTGTGCAATACCCATGTTCAATCAATATGAAAATTGTTGTTTTGTAATTGAAAATGAACTCATGGGTTATATCATTTTGGTTAAATTAAAATTTCCCATCTAAACAATTAAAACATATAATATTTATTTCAAAAATAGACATTCATGCTTTGGAAAAGGATCATTCAAGCCATGTCACACCTATTACATTATAATATAATATGTTAATTTGACATGTCCTATAACACATTAAAATGCGTCTAAAATGATGCCTAAAAGGTGAACCCCATAATCCCTTATAGTGGTATGATGACCACCAAGGATGACATTTATTTAAACATTTTATACATTCACCCATGCTAGAAGAACCTAAATGTAATACCCCACAAGTGTTTCCCAACCAATTGTAAAACCATAACAAAATATTTTACAAGGTAATGTCCAAACAAAAAATTGTTTAAAAAAACATACCCATAAATTGATAGATATAAGTTCCAAAATAAACAATAGTTTATAATAGATGGAGACAACAAAATCAAAAAAATCAATTTCCTTTCCCAATGTTTATTCATTTTAAGAGATGTTCTAACATATTTCTATTTTGTAGTACTTTGCTTCCTTTTGCTCGTGCTTTAGACATTCACCTTAAGAATAAACTACCCCTTGGCATCCCTTGGTCATTTTTATCCTTATAAAGCTTTAGGGGCAAACCCATCCATGGGTGGTATCATTAGGAATGTCACACCTTCATTTTCTTAGACTCATCAAACTTTGAAAAATCGTAGGAAACATTTAAATAAATATTTTCATAAATTTTCAATGAGTACATTTATTAGGTTCCATATATTTTGAAATTTAATAATATCAAGAATATTTTGTATTATGATATTTTTAATCATTGCATATAAAAAAAGTTTCAAGGACGTAATGTTGGTTCTTTCTTTGAACTTTTTGGTCAAAAACACAAATTTGAAACATAATTTGAATTTTTTTTGGGGATTTATTTCCTAAAGTAATTTGGAAATCATTTTATTTTAGATTTTTTATTGAATAATTATAATTTAGTTATGAATTTCCAAAGTTAAGGTTATCAATTTTTGAAAGGGCCATTTTAATTAAGAATTCAAATTCTTAACAAGTTTTAATTTTTTTAATTCAAAAATTAACTTCAAGCCGTGTATTAGTGCATGTAATTGATAAACATAAAAAAAATAGTTTATAGTTGTGAAAACATTTAAAATAAAGCTTAGGAAAATGATTTGGTTCCTTAATTGTTCTTTGAGATGGTTCCTTGGTACCACCCAAGGATAGGTTCGCCCCTAGATTTTACTGCTTCAAAATTTGAAAACATATGGTGAAAGTGGAATCCATCTCAAGGAATCAAATTGTCCCAATGAGGTAGGTAAACAAGGGTAGGGTGCAATTGATCCCAAGTCCTGCAAGCAATGGTTTATTAAATAGGTACGTATATTGGAACTTAGTAGGTTCAAAGGTCAATATGTAAGGAAATAAGGCAAGTCAATAGGTAGGTCTAAATGATTTAAATGACATATTCAATTTTTTTTAATATAAATTCAAAACCAACTTCAATGGGTGAAAACTTGGATTATTTTCTTATATAATCTAGTCCCATATTTAGCAAAAAACTAATTTTTTGCAAAATTTTCATTCAAATGTTATTCAATTTTCACATTTTTGTAACCTATTTCCCATTTTTACATTTGTTTTGTTACTAACTATTGATAATAGACCCAATAAATTATTTTAAAAATCAATTATAGTTTATTTTTCTTTCTTCCTTTCCATTTTTCCCTTCTTGTTGTGTTGTAACCAAACAAAATACATGCACATAAACACAATAGAATACATTGCTTTGCACATATTAAACTCCAATTAAACAAATGACATGCACAAGCAAGGCATTCAAAAGAATCAAGATTCAATTACATGGCAAAAAACTTATCACCACATTTTAATCATACATAATCTAAGGCTCTTATGTGTTGTTTCATTGAAAGATTCAAATAACACCCATACACAATGTCTATCCAAAATTCCACCAACCAGAGATGCGAGTCAAAACTTAGAGTTGCCCATTGAAAAACATATCCCAAATGGTTAGAAGTCATGTCTAACTAAATGATGGGAAAAGTTTAATCAACAACATCAAAATGCAAGGAAATGACAAATGTTCAAATAATTTATATACATTATGTGCATCATCCATCTCCTTGAATCTTCATAGGTTTGTTGTTGTCACCTAGTTTATAAATCGAAGCTATAAAAAAAAAATGAAAATAAATTTTATTACAAACTTATTATTTGAATCACCACAAGCCCTTGTTTCACTTGCCAACCTTCTTATTACATAGGCTAGGTGCAAACAAGATAACATGAGCTACAACCAGCTATTTTTTACGACTTTTGTGATTGTTTTTGGGGAAATATTCTTGGAATATTTTTGAAAAATTCTTTGAAAATTCTTTTAATTTTTTTATAATATTTTATTAAGGTTCATATTATAATTTGGTAAAAAAGTGTCATTTTCAAAAACTTTGAAATCCTTTTACAAATCCTTTTACTATCTAAGAACAAGCATTACAATGGTTAATGAATGCTTCTATTATTTTTTTATTCATTGCATTAATTTCAAATTAATTCACATGTTTCCATGATATATTAAAAATACAACTATACAAAAAAAATATTATAATTTCAACATCAAATTAAATTATGATTTTAAAACATGAAAAAACCAAGCAATTGTTACACTTGTTATGGTACATATTATTGTGCCTGCACCCTGCTACCATCAAAATCCTCCTTATATCCACTCTGCACCATCAAACTTTTATTTGCCAATGCACATGGCCTACACATTTTCAAGAACAAAACGAAAAAAAATAGTGAGAATCACATTCTTACCTACATAGCTTACACATGGCTAATTAAGACCAAAAAAAACAACCTCATTAGTAGCGCATTGAAATAATTACATTGTGCCCATGAACTTTCCACCCATAAACACAATTGTTCTTATTTCATTAACTTGAGTTCTTCAACCTCCATCTTGCACTTAATTGAAAAGCTTGTTGTACTATGCACTACAATGATGAAATGAAAGGAAAAATGAAAAAACACAAGCCCTAGTTCAAGCCTTAGTTCTAGTACCAAAGACCAATTGAAAAATAAAATGCATAGACCACCAAAACAGTGAATTGTAGTTCCAAAATGTAAATTGTTGGTTTTGGTTTTGGGACAAGTTCCATTATTTTTTCATCACTCATTTTGGTCTTCAAAACACAAAACAAAAGAAAAAATTTGTGTAAAAACCAACTTTGGTCGGTTCTTTGACTTTAAGAGGAACCCCCAATTAACCCCAATTATTAAAATTTTCAAGGATCATTGCTAATCCATTTCTAGTTTTTTTTTATAAAACTATTACTTAGTTTCAATTTTTGTTTTTTAAAATTAGGACATTGGTTCAAGTTTTGGTTATTTTATTATTTATAAGTTAGGCCCGTTTTGATTTTTTTTGTCACGCTAAAATTTAGCCCTTGAAGATTCCCAAATTTACTTTGTTTCAACCACCCCCAATATCCTTGCTTCAAACCCCCAAAAGCCCTTCAAAACACCATGTTTCAAATCTCAAAAAAATCTTATTTCAAACCTCCAAAAAACCTTATTTGAAACTAGGAAATAACCCTATTGTAGCCCTGAAAACCCCCAACACATTATGTTTTAAACCCCCAAAAAACTATTATCTTTATTTTAAAAACCCCCCTAAACAAACTCTTAGAAAACCTTATTTCAAAACCCCCAAAAGCCTTATTTTGAATCTCAAAAAAACCTTATTTGAACACCAAAAAAACCCTATTTTAGACCCCCAAGAAACCTAAATCAAGGTGGCACAACAAAAAAAAAAAAACTAAAAATGTGATTGATATTTTTTAAGGTTCATCATAGTATAAAGTTAAGGTTTAGAAAAAATAAATTGTACCATGGGTTTTCCATTGCTTCAAGATATACAACAAAGGATAACAAAAAAATTAACACTTCAATTTAAACTAAACATAATCCACTAAAAAAAATAAAAATTGACACAACGTAAGAAAGAAAATAAATTACCTACAACATATTTTTGTTTTATTCCAACTCGAAAAGTTCAATTTTCATCAATCACATCTTCATATCATCAATTAATTAAGGCTTTTTCCATTTCCATGAATTATTTCATAGACCCCAAACTACCAACATTGGTATCATCTAACTAGTCTTTGTAAATGTTTATAAACATCTCAAGAGTTTTTATGCCTGATCAAAAGTGTCAAAGGTCTGTGCAAATACATATACAATACTAAAGACTCTCCACCTCAATCTACAATCCTCAAAATTTGAACTATACCTCATGTTTTTCCACCATTTTAGTGGATTTTGGGATTCCAATTTTGTGATTTTTAAAACTTTGAATTGATTAAATTATTCTTTCACCATTGATGATGTCATCTCCTCATCAATCTCCATAAAATCATATATGTTTTTGGGGTTTTGGTACTTTGGGATGTAAAGTTAAGAATTTTGACACCTACATCATTTGGATGTAAAAACTTGTATGTTGAAACAAGGAATGGAAACAATATTTTGGGATCATTCTCATTCTTAGTTTACAATGTTTTTTCCTTGTTAATAAATTGAATGAGTAGCCTCAAGCCTTTGTAACATGTGTTTAATGTCATGGCCAATGTATTGTAAGATTTGACCTTTTGGAAATAAATTATAAATGAATTGAAAAGGTTTAGGACATGTGTCATTTTTTGGGCATGTTTTGTCAAAATACTTGAAGTTCTCCATCAAAATCTTGGGTTTCATTGGAGTTGGGTGCCAAGCAATCTAGTCACATCTTCTTATATAATAAATTTGGTTTTGTCCGCTGAGGGTCGTCCTTTCCATCCATCCGTCTCGTCATTCGTCCCGTCATCCATCCGTCCCTCCATCCATCCAAGGCAAAGAACGGGAAGAGCACGACGGCTCATGGCGGCGGCAGCACGTCCGCACGTCCGCACACAAAGCATGGCCAGCGTGATTTCCGCAAAATCTATCCAAACGTTTGGCGGAGAGATTGCTTCTATGGAGCAGTATACCCACCAGGACCCCTAGCCTATGAACAAAGCAAAGATGCGCAACGTTTTGGAACGTAACAAGCTAGAAGAAAACCAGATGTTAATTTTACTCTTGATGTCGCCGTCGCAACGACGACCCCCACAACAACACGTCGCAGCAGTAGCTCTACGACAAGCTTCCCATACCACTATGTCTCTAAACTGGCGATCTTCTCCTTCTTCTTCTTCGGTTCTTTTGCTACTGCCGCTGTTGCTCCTGGTGTTGTCAGCGACGGCTACTATCGCCCCCTGCTCTTCATTGCTGATCATGTGCATATCTGCTGCTCTAGGTTGGATCCAACGTATGTGAACTTGCAACCTTGCAGCTAGGCAAAGCGCAGGTAGGCGGGGGCTGTGGCTTCATCTTTAGCTTGGTTGAATTTGCGGTGAATGAGAGATGTTTTTTAAAAGGTTTTTAGTTTTTGTTGTTTCAGGTGCAGTCGGCTTCCTGTGTTGTAGCCGGCCGGACGTTGGTAGTGCTGTTGGTAGTAGGACTGGAGTTCATAACGGAGGGAGATTTTGCGGGCCGTGTTCCGGTGGCGTTGGCGGTAGTAAGAATCTGGAATTGATCGTTCACAACTACTCCGAGAGGCAGTTGTTTTAGTAATCTGAATTGAGCCTTGAATAGAATAGCGGAGATTTTTGCTTGGAATAAATAGGAATTTGTTCTCTTTTTGACTGAAACCGAAGTGGCTTATAAGCCTTGATTCGAGCTTTTGCAAGAATTGACATTTGCCATAACTTTCGTTTTGCCATTCAGAGCAGTTTTGGTGGCTCCTTCTTTTTTTAAGCTTATAGGGAGACACAGTGGATATATATAGAGAGAGGTGGTCAGTTCATACAGGTTGTTTTTTGTTTCTTTTGTTTGCAGATTGATTGAATCTAAGAGTAGACCTGGCATGCCAAACTTGCCAAGACTGATATGGCAAATAATTCAGTGCAAGATTTGGCACCACTTCCAAAGAAGAAGGCAACATCAAATTCCTGGATGTTGCTTGATGTTAAGGGATAGTCAATGCTGCTGGAAGTGGACAAGTATGCCATCATGCATCGAGTTGGCATCCATGCTCATGACGGTAGCCTCTCTTATTTGTCAAGGCCACTAATTCTTTGCTGGGGTAATTTCTAGTGTCTACATGGGCTCCATTTCAGGTCAGAATAGTTCTTACTAAGAGGCTTTTTGTTAGAATAACGGCAGTGTTGAGTTTCCATGCTGATCTTCTGTACATAACTTGGTGGACTTGAGCAGGACTTTCATCCATCAGACATTCTTAAGATAGCTAGGTGTGGTATGGATAATACTATTAAGATCTGGATTCGAGAATTAATTTTGGAAAACATTGTTTTGGGGGCAAAGTTAATTAAATGGTTTTCTGTGACTTTAGAATATGCTATTGGGATGCCCAGGTAGAATATTCTTCAATGTGAACTGTCAATTCCCCCTATACTAGACCAAGCAGAGACTTTGTCAGATAGAAAGAATATCATTTGAGAATTCCATGCCAGTCCTCTTGGGTTTTCCACCTTGAGAGCAATTTGTAGCTAGAACAAGGCCATCTGAGGGAAGGGGAAAATTACAGACATGACTTTTCTCCTCAAATGCAAAGAACTACACACCCAAGCAAGGATTTCCCCTTCTGATACAATCTTTGAGATGATCTAAGTGTAATATGTTCAACACTCCTTCTAGCACTCTGATTTCAAGAAAGGGAGTGTGTTTTCAACCAGTAGAAAATCCTGGCTAATAGAGGTTTTCGATAGTTAATATTTACCAGCCCGATATTAGAAGAAGGCTCTGCTTCCTCTCTCCTGCCTCTGTCACATACTGAGCTTCAATTTGCTCGAAGTACCCAAATAGAGCCAGGAAAAGTCAGTGCAACTGTGCTTTTGACAAGTTACACGAGCTAAATTTTTGGGTGCTAATAATTTTGACTTGCCTCTTTTTCTGTTTTACTTGATGACAGATCTGATCCGGTTGTCCTCCTTGGGTTGTATGTTGGGGGGCCATTAGTGGGTATGTGTAATTTGGGGGAGGGATGATATATCATAGGCTATGGTTGGGTTCAGCAAGTAACTATCGAATAATCAATATATTTATTTTAAGGATTTAGTTTTCACACATGTTCATGAGTTTATTTTTTATTTTTTTTGTATTGCAAGTATGACAAGGTTTGTTGAAATTTTCAGAAAATTATTTGAACTTAGACTTGCAAATTACACCTTTTTTCAAAAATAAACATTTTGAATTATGTTGTTTTGTTATGTATAGAGTTCATAATATCTCCCCTCCTTTAACACAACAACCTTCATTAAACCAATGAATGAAGAGGAAGAGGAAGCCTCGCGCGTCCGTCGGAATCGTCTTGCCCAGGAGAGGCACGTTGCTCAATCTAAGGAACAACGTGCGATGGACGCCAGTCGGCGGGCAACTCAGAGACCCACGCGTAGCAATGTGCAGATTGTTTTGGAAAATGTTACGTGTGCTAACGCCTGGACGCTTCTACATCCCAATAGGCAACAGGAAACCCATAACACGGATTGTCAAGCTCACCAAGGCCAGCGAGAACAGTTGCTGGAAGAGCGTCACCAAGAAATCTGTAACGCTGATCATCAAGCATGCAGTGCCCAGTTGTGTGAACTAGATCGTGCAAACCAAGGTGGGAACCAAGTGATCCCTTTGGCGCGTCGTGAATTTGACGGTAGCCATTGTGGTCTTCGCCACACTTTAGGTGAAATGTCCACCATGTGTGGCAAGTGTAGTGCCTTACACTTTTTGGAGGAGTTTGCCACATCAAGTTCCCGTGCCAATATGAAGTTTACTCTATGTTGCGCGCAAGGTAAAGTGACGTTGCCCCAGTCGGCACCCCCACTAGAGCCACTTAGGCGGCTCCTTATGTGACATATAAATGATACGGTAGTATCAAGGGCATCTAAAAGCAACAAATATCCTTAACTTTGGTTTAACACACATTATGGACCCACATGCCCTAAGGTGTCAACAACAATCTAGGCTACTACCCAAACTTGAGGATTACCACATGCCCTTATAATGCTAATATTATTGCATTTCAGATTAAATAATAATCACATGTTTGAATTCAAGAGTTTTGTGGATTAGGATGATTTTTGAGACAAAGTGAGTTTTTATAGGAGTCTTGAGTTTGCATGGAAACATTCTCACAAGTTTAATATTTTGTGTCATTTTCATCATCCTTGATCACTTTTTTGGTTTAGTTGAGGATTATTTGTTAAATTGATTATGCTTCTTTGATTGAGATTTAGGTTAAGGTAGCACATACTTTGGAATCATTTGTGGCATATTGACAACACTTGAACATTGCATGGCCCCAATAAACATATACAAAAGTTGTCAATAATCGGGTAACAATCCCAAAACTTCACAAAACAAAACATAAATTAATACATAATTCATGATGAAAAGATTATTCTTTTCATCTTTGGCATATGCAAGAACACAAACATTAAGTTCATATTTTCTAAGCACATAGTTCATTTTTAAAGCCATGACACATCTAGATGTGTTTGAAGTTTCAAAAACTTTAATAATTACATGATAAGATTCCCACTTGTCATTTAAGAAATTCATGATAAAAAATAGATATCAACACCTCCCCTTGACATCCAAAAGTCAAAAAATAAACTGCAAATATTACATGATTTAAAAATTAAAAATATAAACCTTCACTTAATCGTTTTAACAATCTTAAACAAAATACCACGTCTAAACTTTTATCTTATGAAAAAAATCAACCAAGGATAAATTTTCTTTCTCATGGATAAATTGTTCTCCAACTTTTCTTCATGGTGTTTTTGTTCTTACTCCTTTTACAATGATCATCACCTTTGTCATCATCTTTTACAATGGCCACCATCCTTCATGACCACAAAACAAAGACCTAGGAATCATCACAACCATCAAAACCCTAATTTGGAATTGAAACAAACCTTTTTTTTATTTATAAAATTGGTCTAGTTTTAATTAGGTTCACAATTTGTAATTGGACCTTGGGTTTGATTTCGATTACCTTAACCCTAAGATTAGTTTCTTTATTAAATAATCCTCAAAATAGTGAGATGAAATTTTTGTGAAAATATGATGACATTGACATGTTGAAAATTATCACAATTATCATAGGCTACACATAGATGATGGTATATATATATATATATATATATATATATATATATATATATATATATAATTTCAAAATTTTAAAAAAATCATTTTTTGGACAAAATCAAATAAATTATTCGTTTTGTCAATGTAAAAAATGACCCTAGGCTACTACTAGGGTAAAAGACCATCGGCCAAGACTAGTTAAGAACCCAACTGGTTTGGTTTGGGGGGTTGCAAAGGGACTGGGACTGTTTTCAACTGGGACTGTTTTCAACTTCTTTAGACCTACCATCTCCGACAGCAACAGTACTTGGACCTACACTCCCATTCTACCGTCGATCTTGACGGCGATGCCACCATACAATATCCTTAGCCGTCCGATAGAGAAACGTCTGCGCAAAGCGTGCCACACGATCACGATGCACAAAACCCTAACGTTCTCACAGCCGTCCGATCGGCGGGAGTCACGCATCGGGACCGTTGGCAGGGCTAGAGTCGTCGCACGCCGTCCAATGGTCAGCTCTATCGTCTTGGTCGCACCCGAAGCGCAGCGTTCGAGAAGAAAGTGCGTTTTCACCGTCGTTCCTGCGCTTGCCTTTTCTTCTTCTTCTTCTGCGCGCTGTGCGACTTCGCGGCCGGGGTCTCTCCTTGGTTTCTTCCTTATACGGCGTTTGTCTTGAATTCCTACGCCAAGTTTTTGGTACGGGAGAAGCACAGGAGGAGAATAAGACACTGACGCGAACGGAGGCAAGAAAGGTGCTTCCGTGGAGGTTTTTTTTCGCGTTGCAGAAGAGATGGCGGAAGTTGCAGCAGCTCCGGCTACTACTGGTGGTGGCAAGAAAGCCGGGACCGTGAAGTGGTTCAATAGCAGTAAAGGGTTCGGGTTTATCACTCCTGACGATGGCAGCGAAGACATCTTCGTCCATCAAACCTCCATCCATGCTGAGGGTTTTCGGTCCCTGAGAGAAGGGGAAGCCGTGGAGTATAGTGTGGAGTCCAGTGACGATGGACGAACCAAAGCGTTGGAGGTTACTGGACCCGGCGGCACTTTCGTGCAGGGTGCTTCGTACCGTCGTGATGGCTATGGTGGTGGTGGCGGAAGAGGAGGAGGAGGAGGTGCTGCTGCTGCGGGAGCTTCTGGAGGTTACGGTGGTAGAGGGAGAGGCCGTGGTCCTAGAGGAGGGGGTGGAAACTTTGGAGGAGGTGACCGCTCTTGCTACAACTGTGGTGAAGGAGGTCATGTTGCCAGAGATTGCCCTAACGAGTCCACAGGTAATACAAGACAAAGTGGTGGCGGAGGTGGTTCGCGCAACTGCTACAACTGTGGCGAGTCTGGGCATCTTGCTAGGGATTGTGCCGCAGCCGCAAGTGCCTAGAGAGGATGGAAATTTTCTTTTCCAGTCTCGGAAGAGAACCCAAGCTCCTTCGGGCCGGCCGAGGTGGTGGTGTTCTTCTTCTTGGGTCGGGGAGGGGAAGAACTCTGGTCCTTCGTTACTCTTCTTCGTAAGGATTAGGGTTTAGAGCCCTCTTTGTGATTTCGTTTTTCAAACGTGCTCGGGTGGTAGTGTTCTTGGAAGGGGGACGGCTTGCTGTCCCCACGTCGAGAAGCCTGTCAATGGCTTTTTGCTGTGGTGGCTGCTTGATTCCTAGAGCTTTCTTTCAAGAGATAAAAACGTTTTGTGGTGGGGTCTAAATCAAATCTGTGCTACTACTGTGCGATAGAGAGGAACTGTGTCGCTGGCAAGATATAGGTCTTCTTTGAAAACCCTAGTCTGACTGTGACCTTGTGAGAACCGTCTGCAGCAGGGGAGTTGTTCCAGTAAGTTGGTTTCAGGGGTGTTAGCTTGTTGCCCAAGCCGAATGTTTGTCATGTCAATCTCCAGCTTGGGAACCATTCTAGTCCCCAGTGCAAATGTATTTGAATCTCAACAATCAAAGAGACAATTTTTTTGTAGGCTTAGCTCAAAACTTAACTCTCCTTTGGTGATGCTACTTGTCATATTGAGTTTTTTGTTGTGGCAGTTTTTTTTTTTGCTAAGAGTTGGACATATCACTCTGAGCTTGAGAACCACTGAATGCCTAGCAAATACAGTCTGCAGAATAGTTGATTCACATGACTGTCTGTGTTGTTTCAGTTTATACTCTTGCTTGCCCAAAGAGTTGCTCTATACTCTGCATCTGGTTTTGGGCTACTTGCAATGTGAACCTCATTTTTGAACTGTGCAGGAAGTTGTGTGCCAGAGTATCTACAAACCAAACCAATTGGTGTTGGTTGGATTTGTTGTTGTTGTGCCTATGGTTATTATTGAAATGATTTCTGTATGTAAATTCAGTTGTACAGTGCCCATCTGTGAGTTTTGTTCCCTAGTGTCCTACTTGTATCAATCTGCTGGTTTTGCATTTCTGAAAAGCATGGCAGTCTCATCAATGTCAGTTGAAGGATTCTGCTAATTGCTGGGGGTGGTGCCTGTACTTTGTGCCTTTGGTTGCTTTTCTGCATTGCTTGAAAACTGTCACAGATATTCTGTGTATCATTGTTGGTGTTTCCTGATGTTCTGGTAACTTTCATAATGAATTTGACTTGGTGATGAGGTGGTCCTGAACTTGTGTAAAGTTCACGTCTGGACAGGATCAGGGACACCTAATTTACAAGGCCTTAAGATGTTTCTTGCTTCTGACTGTAGAGGTTGCTTTGACATAGGTGAAAACTTATACAGCTCCATGTATGAAATCCTAAAGGTTCATCTCACTGTGTCTGCCAGGATGGTCAGAAAAGTCAAGTGTAAAATCTGTGGTGCATTGGCTACTGGGTTTTGCACAATATCAGTTGCTTGAGATGGACTGGATCTATGCCACCACCCTTCTGGTCTTGGCAAGTGTGTCAGGAATTTATTAGTTTTGTTTCACCAGGGCAGCATCCCACTCACATGTCTCCAATGTTTGTGATGTCTGGGATGAATGTTCTGAGCTCCTGGAATGTAATTTCTTTTCCATTTGGATAGTAATATTGGATTCACTTGGCGTTGGGAGGAGCCAATGGAAGTTGCATGAATGTTTTCTTAAATTAAGTGGCAATATCGATGCAGGGTGAGCTTGACAGGAATAAATCTGCACTTTCAATGCCAGCTTTGCCACCTTAGAAATTATGTATCTCCTTCATTAAAAATGCTTGAAACTCACTGAGACTCACCAAATTACAAACTACCAATTCTTCCTGATTTTCAGAACAGGGAGCAGTGCACATGCCACGAAGATGGTGGAAGGACAAGCTTGATGAAGCTCAATGAGATTGTCATTGAGCTTGATCTATTGAGAGGAACAACTGGAGGAGAAATAATAATTAACCCATGGCAACCTCAAAATGTCCGAGCAATGATCATCTGCACTGCAACGGAAGCGTCCTTGTTCCTCCAGAGAGAGATAGAAACAAGTAGGTGCAAAACAGTAGAGTCCTTCTGGATAGCTGCTGCAGTAGATGAAAATCCGGTTTACGTTGGTCATTTTGGACAGTTTACGTCTATAATGCATCTAATGTCTTATAGTAATCTCCGTGCGCAGGATGTATTATGGCTTGGATGAAGATTGAGGGCCAAACCCTAAAACAGGGATGGCTTTCTTGTGTACCAACAACCCTGTGAGACGATGCAGTGGGGATGTATTGAGAGGAGAGGAGAGGGTGATTTTTTGTCCTGGTCCAGAAGGGGCCCCGGTTGTTGTGACAAAGGGCTTGGTGTACCGAAGCAGGAGCCACGAGATCCTTGAGAGCATGGATGGAGGAAAGTATGATGTGAGGGAGGGGGACGAGATTCGGGATCTAGGAGAGTATGACACTCTCCTCTTCAAGACCGCCAGTGCAGCGGGCTCCAGCTTCCTCGCCGGCACAATCCTGGGCGCCATTACGGCGGCATGGCAGGATGTGCCTGCTGTGGAACGGAATGTGGCGCTGCCGGCGTTGAAGAAAACGGGGAGGATCATGATGAACTATGGCTTGACGTTCGGGGCTATCGGCGGCATCTTTGCGGTCACGGAGTCGGTTGCGGGGTCGATCCGAGGGGAGAAGGACTTTTGGAACAGCGCTCTTGGAGGTGCCGCTGCTGGTTCTGTGCTGGGGATCAGAGGTGAGGCTTGTTGCTGAAATAATTGCTCAATCCTGTATGAATCCTGTTTCTCCTTCTTTGTCAGAAATTCGAAGGACCATTATGTGCAGGAAGTACCCTTAGAGGGAATGGACATAGATGCCAGGTACTCAGCCAAGGTTGAATTAGTGATCTGAAAGGAGAGTTTTGCATAATGTGAAGTGATCTCTTAGGTGCCATTTTCAGTTCTGAATCAGGGAGTATGACCCAATTTGTTGCAGGTTGAAGGATCTAGATGAAACCTTCCCTGTAAAATCTTGAACCATAATAGACTAGTAACCTACAGATAGTTGCAGCTGTTGCAGGTATTGGTTTGTTTGCTGTGACCATACATTCCTGTTCTGTTTTCTTCACCCTCTGTTGTCACAGTCAGACTGGGAAGAGGGAAGTTGAAGGGAGCCCAGAGCATTCCTATGTATTATTCTGATGCATGTGTGTTATCCTTTTTTTTTTGCAGCTGGAAAGTTACCAGTGGGGATTGGGGCAGCAGCTGCTCTGGCAGCAGTGGCAGTGATAGTTGATGCAGGAGGTCAGAGAGTGAGGACACCGACAGGGCGGGAGTATCTCCCATTTCCAAGGCAGAATCCTGATTTGTGAAAAGTACATGTACTGAATGTCTTGCAAACACATAACAAGGTTGAGAGTGGGATCTCAAACACTATTCCTTGAATGACGAATTTGAATCCTCTGCAATTAGAGCACGGATGAAGGCCCCTGAGTTTTAACTTAATATGTCTCTGAAACATATCAGTTGTCACAGATGTCATTTCAGAATTCCGATTTGGTCCAAACCTTTGAGATGGTATGCAGGGTCACTTGTGAGCTTCTCAAGTAGTGAACTTGATCATTCCAGCTCTGGCACAAGGAGATGCCACCACAAGCTTCATAGTAGAAGTGTGTAATCCTGATCCTGGTGCCAAAATATGACTGCCAAAAGACTGGAGAGCAGTACATTCATCCCATGGCCAATGTCCTAGCCATTTAAATCACATATTGCTAAAATTGTTTCGCTTTCCTACCCTCAGCTACTTTGCATTTGTCATCATTCTTTCAGGCATCCTCGAAGAAGACCTTGCAACAGCATTTAGCATGTCTTCTATCAGTTGTGATTACAGGATTCAAGTCATGGGTTGAAGTAGTTTCTAGTGAATATTGTCCACTGCAGCTTGATGCTATCCTACAGTATGAACTTCATTACTGTCCTCTGGAAGGTTGTGTGTAGTGCAAGCTGTGTCTAGCAATTCTACTGGTTTTTCATGAACTGTTGGACTGTATCTGGCTATGAATGATTTGCTGTATGTTGCCAGTATCTTTGGCTCACTGGTTGATTCAAAATTTGTGGTGGAGTTACATTCCATGATGAATCCCTAAACAGGGGCCTCGTGCAAGGTGACGAAATACCAACGTTGACAAGTCTTTGTAAGCTTTGCTTAGAACTAGTTGAGAATGTGTGCTGAATTCTCAATAAAGGTCTGATGTTTGAGAGAATTATTTTAGTTTTCATGTGAGTATTAGTGTTTGAAATCAGCATAGCTAGAATGCCTCACATGATTTTGTTTGTTATTCCTTGGTGCCAATAATTCTTTGGATGTCTCACCATGCATGGAATTGATTTTAGCCATATTTAAGACAAGGCTCTCATGTTGGTGCCTGGTTACACTAGAGTATCTGACATGAAAATGTCAAATGCAGTTGTTTCATCAGAATTTGTGGAAGCTCTATACTCCCTAAACTGCTGCAGTTAAGGAGCTCTCTTTGCCTTTGCAGATCCAAGCTGTGCTATCAGCAGTTAACAAATTTGCTGGCTCCAAGACTCAAGCTCTTACCGTTTTCATCACATTAGGGGATTGATGACTCAGAACGTCTTCCTCTTTGCAGTGATATGGAATGATGAACTACTCAGAAGATTTACAAAAGTGAACTGTAGAAGCTTGTTTATTTCTGTCCAGGCTTCAAGGAATGTGCAATGGTAGTAAGGGGCTGTTATATTTCTTCCTTTGTGTAGGCAAATCCTCTGCTTCTGGTATATTGTTTCAATTTGCTTAGTTGCATTGAGTTTCTTGCAGTCCCATTAAGAGTCAGCATTGAAACTGGCTTAAGAAAACTTTTGGAACTAGCTACACTTGAGGCTTGCAGCATCAAGACCACTGACCCCAGAGGGTAACCCTGACCCATTTGGGTGTGTGGCACTTTGCTTATGGATACAAGCAACAACTCAACACTACATTGTCAAGACCTTGGAAAGTGGGACAAAAATATAGCTGACATTGGTGATTGGACTATGCTATGATTCCTTGACATTTGAACTAGTAGGCATGTAAAGTGACTAGGAAGGTAAGTAGAAGATGTGTGTGTTGACAAAATAGATTTGGGATTTTGTATTACTCAAATTCTAAGTTTAGTACTGCCATGTGAGTTTTGTCAATGGATAAGGACATACAGACTATAGAAACATGATATAATGGCAGAAGATGGAAAAATATGGGAGCTAATTGTGTGCATATGCTTCATGAGAAACCAAACAATCATTTGTGGGAATTAGCTCCTACGGAACATTATCCAATGTACTTAACAAAACCCTTTACTTTTCTCAATGTCCATCTCCCAAAACATTCCAACAAGGAATTCCCATCTTCTCAAATTATGTACCAAAGCCTCCAATGACTTCCATTATAATTTGCCCATTGACAAATACAAGTTAGCCTGGATGTGTAAGAATCCCTCTGCTGTACCATACGCAGCAGCTATGTGGACATAATATCAGCTAAAACAGAACTGCCAGAAGCAACTTTCAGGCGCAAAGTTCTTCCCAATTAGGTGTCCTAATAACCATAAAGTTCCCAGATCACTTACTCAAATTTGCACTAGTGGCTCAGAAATCCGAATGGCTTCACTGCCAAAAGCATACTGTGATCAAAATGAATTTGTTACTCCACATATGGTGATACCAGGACATAGCAGTGTCTTTCCTATTCTGCAATGGTGCTGATATATCCTTTTGAAATCATGCTATCAAAATGCTAGTGAAACACACACAATAGAGCAACAGGAAACACAACAACTGGTGTTTGTACCCACCCAACAATGGATAAGAGGTGGGCTGCAATTTGAGAGCCTCCAACACTGGTCCTCACGCACATATAGTTACTTACTCACCAAGCACTGGACAGATCTATTCCCCAAGGGTTGGTCAATAGCACCTGTGGAGTCTGGACTTTGATCAATTCAGTGGCCTGCTTTAGGGTTTCAGTACTAGGTTGATAGTACTAAAAGGGTGCTTGGACTGGGTGTGGTAAATCCTCAAATTGTTTCCAAACCAAACACAAAGCTTTCGTAGGTTGTGGTGTCTAGTGATAATGGGGCACCACGATTCTAAACCACCATAAAGACCACCAAACTTTTTGACATTTTTGACTTCGCAAGGGAATTTAACAAGTTGTGGTAAATATGTTCTTACTCATTAAATAAACATTTGTGGTGAATGATTATGTCACTTCTTTGTTAACATTGAAAAGCATAATACCTTGGGTAACATTGCTTTTAAACCTACCATGTGTCACTTCAATAACAGTTCATAATCTTTTAGACAATAGGCCTATACATTCCATAAACGTTCAATAAAGAAAATTGTGTTATATAATCTTCCAAACTAAAAGATTCTATATTGTAAAGAAAATTCTCGTGTTTTGTTTTCATGTTTCCACATTGATCACATGACATTCTCAAGATGTTTTCATGATGTTCACATGGTGTTTGTTTTTTCTTGTGCAAATTCCATGGCATGTAATAATCATTCACAAAGGTGTTAATGTAATGGAATAGGCTCATAAATGCCCATTATGCTAGGTGCATCACCCATCCACATGCAAGTTACATGGCATAGTGGGCAATCATTTGTTCATACATTTTCTATAGTTTGTTACTATTGTTATAGGCAAATTGATTTTGGGGACTTGGGTACCTCATGGCTAAGATTTTGTAGTTGTAGAAAATAACCACATTCCATTGTAAAATAAAGGTGATTACATGTAAAAAGTATTTTCTCTTCATTCCCATTGGTAAAATATTTAATCAAGTTTGTTTTTGGGTTATGACAATTGTAGTGCAACCCTTGGATCCAATTTTCATTAATTTTTTAACAGGTGGATGGACCTTATGATGATATTGTCAACTTTAAATCTTCAAATTACTTTACTTGTAGAATTGCCTTTGGAAATACATTCGTTCATATCAAATTCTATTGATACTTACAATACACACATTAGCCAAATTGGAAATCAATCATTTTTCTAGTGAAAAAATAGCTTGTTACATTACAATTCAATACCTTTTCAAATATCAAAAAATATTTTTTTAACCAAACATTTACTTGTAACCACTTGTGGTTTTCTGTTTGCACACAATAATGTTGTTCAAATTCCTCATGGTTGTGGACAAATGTTGGCACAAATGATATATATATATATATATAATCCTTAAGCAAGATCATGAGTCCCCATTCAAATTGTTGAGGTTACAAAGAGTTGTATAAAACATCAAGTTACGATTTTTGTTACACTTTTGTTTGTTTCAATCTAGGATTTAGTGTTAATGGTAGAAAATTGTCCTATGTTAATTTAACACCATGGGTGTTAAGAGATGGTATTACCATCATTGAACAATAATAATTATCATTAAATGGCAAAACTATTTTAGGAGAATTTGAAATTGTTATCTAACATTAATACCATCAATACATTGAATTACCTTCATGGGATAGAATGGGACAAAATAATCATAAGTTAATTTTGTGAAGAATTTTAATAAAAATAATATTAGTTATTAAAAAAATTAGTTTAATTTACTTAGAAAGACATCCTAGTAACCATTTAGTTATTAATGGTAAATATCTTATTTACTATCTTTTATTTATTAAGGGATGAAACCATTTAGGTTAATTAGTCCAAGTGGATAAAGGAATGGATGGATTTCCCTTAACTAAAATGTGTGGAAGGGATTAGGATAAAGAGATTTAGAATGATAAAGATTCAACCTTTGTATGGTGAACATCCTTCTTAAATTCCTTATTTTTTTAATGGGAGGAATGAAATGTTTTATTAGAAGAATCTTAGAAGATCATATCCTTAGATTATTAGCAATAGGAAAATGCTTGTGTGTGACATTCTTGCGCGAGAAAAAAGGAGAAAAACATGGAAGGAAGTTGTGTTTGTCCTTATGTAATGGAAAATGGTTAAAAGTTGTATGAATTTTAATGTTTTTTCTTAGTGTGTGTTCTATTTAAAATGTGATAAAGGAAGGGAAAGTAGTTCATATCAAATTTATATAAAACTTTGTTACTTTTATATATTAGTTATTCTTTTTGTTTATAAAGTTAAAATATTATCTAATATTTGTTCTAGTTTTGGAATAGAAAGTGCATTTTGCCACATGATAATAGTTGCCATTTGAAGGCAACAACAAGGAGGTAGACATGAAATTTGAGATCTACAAGGAAGATAACATTGTTATAGACAATATGCAACAGCCATAAAGGATTTACAAGTGTTACAAATGGTGAGCAACAACTACAAAGAGTTTGCAAGTGTTATAGACGATAGGCAATAGCTATCAAAGGTCTACAAGCGGTTGTGGGTTTTCTTTCAAGCATGTTGCATGATGATAGCTACTATAGGACGCAATAGACACTTTTAGTCGTTTAAGACAAGTTGAAAAATGGGGTTTTTCTACACCTTTTGCATGACAATAATTATTATTGGATGATAGGTAGACAATAAACAAGTCTTCCTCTCATGTGTTTCCATTTTTTTTCTTATTCATTTTTTGTTTTGGCAACATTTTTCCTTAATGGTAATTAGTTTGCCAAATTCGATGGTTTAACATTTAGTATTTGTGTTCCTTGTGTTGTTACCCCTTTATTATATTTGTTATTACATCTCTATTTTGTTATGTTTATGTGTGCATCAATAGGACCATGAAACACAAGTTGTTAGAGTATGTAGCAAGGTCCACATTGAAGTTGAAACCCACATTATTGCAATATTTTGCAAGTAGTAAAAACATCAAGAATGCAGACCCCTTTGGTTGGAATGTGCTTTTATGCCTTTAGGATTGTACCCATGACCACATCCACATGAAGTTGGTGACATTTTTGAATGATTACGGTGAAAAACTTACCTTCATTGTGAATGGTGAGAAGTTTTGGGCCATGCACAACATGTTTCAAAAGTAAGATAATTGTCACTTGGGATTATTTTCAAACTTTGATTTCACAAGTGAAATCAAAATGTTAAAGTAAGTTTCTAACCTTATATATTTTTAAATTTAAATATGATTCATTTTGATGTGTTGTGAATTTGGGGGCTTTGTTTGGTTGCAATGTTTTTATTTCAAAATTTGATAGTTAGCAAGTGTAACTACCCAACTAATCAAAAAGTTGGATAGTCATTTCCTTCAATGCACCTTGCGATGTCATGGGCATTACATATCCATAACATAGGCTATATTTTGATTGTGAAGACAACTTTGCTAAGCACTTGGAAATATTGAATGCTTGGTATTGTGAACCAAAATTATGTGGTATGGTGAATCTAGTCCATTGATTCAACCTTTGTTTAATTGTTATGGGCAACAACAACAAAGGGTGTTCAAATTGTGTATGAAAAACAATTCCAAGGTTGCCATGGAACCACTATTTGATCTTGGTCCATTGAATCACATTTGGAGATAATTCATGCATCTAGGGTTTTCATTCATTCATTCCTTCCTTTAGTAACTTAAATTGCCAAAGATGGCCATAGTTCATGTTTAGGGAATGTACAAGATGAACAATGTTTTTCATGTCTATAACATTTTTCAAGTGTAAGTTTCAAGCTACTTTAGATCCTCTCCTTCTCCTAGTGGTTGACATGTGTAATCAAAAGTTATTCACTTTAGCAACTTTTCCATCTATGGTCACATTTGATGTTTGGATTGGAATAGATGAATGTTATGGTGTTCTCATATAGTTGAGATTTTTGTAGACATTTGTGTTAAGTAGCCATATTGTTGCATTTACATACTTGGATATGATTTTGCCTACATCCAGTAGTGGGTTGATGTTTTAAGCTATTATTTGCAACTCCATTTGTTTCCATCGTGTTAGTAAGCTTAATGAATTTGTGGCATTTGAAAATATGGAAATTCACACTATGGATTTGAACCTTTTTGTCGAATGATATTATTTCCATGATTGTACAAGTGTGATACCCAATTTTCTTGTCATTCACAAGGCCATGGAACTAATAGTAGCACCTTTCTCAAACTAGATGCTAAATCAAAGCCTTAAATCCATTTCTAAATGTTGATTGTAACTATGAATGGCATGCATCAAATCCCATTTGATTGCCATCACCCTTCACTTGCAATGCACACAACTTTGCCATGTCCTCAAAGATATTTTGGAAAGCTTATAATAACTTCTAAAACTTCCAAATGTACGTTTCATAGATTTAATTTTTTTTTAAATCTTATTTTTTTAAAGGTAAGTTTTAGAAACTTAAAAAACTTCCCTTGTAGTTTATTGTCCATGACATTTGGTCACCATGGTTTTTTGTTCTATATAACCACCTTAAAGTCTATTAAGGTTCATGCCACATAATAATTCTTCATCTCACAACCATCTCAAAATGAGAATAAAAAATCAATTGGTAGGCTAATTTTCTTGGATGTTTTTTGCAAGTAATTACAAAATACATTTTTAAAACAAATAAGTGAAAGAATCAAGAAGTCAACTAGGCCAACAAGGAACACAAAGAGTGAAAGGGAAAAATAGGATCCAATGCCTATCATAAAAACTAAGGTTTAAGCTAATCATAATCTAGAAGGAAAATCAATTTCTATAATTGTTAAGGACCTTGTAGAAGTGACAATTTGATGGACTTTTGTGTTCATGTTGTTGATGCTAAATCTATTCTTATTGTCATTTCAACAATTGTTAAGGATCTTACAAAAATGTTCCCTAGAGATTTATATATTGTATGTCTTTGGTGAATGGTTAAGTGGTTCACTTTTGGCCTTTATATAATCCATTTTTAACATTAGTTAATTTTTTTGGATTTTGTCAATTAACAACTTATGCATCCAATGTACATTTCCCTATGTTCCCATTTAGAAATATGGATAATTCAAATGTATACATGGCTAAACATATACTTCACCAAAAACTCCATGTGAGAACATGGTGTTTTGAATGAAAAATGGACTATTAAGACTTAATAAAATAATATTAAAATTTTTTTTCTATAGGGAAAATTTTAGTACATCATATTTCAAAACATTTCATGTGATGTTTTCCTAATTTTTTAAAAAAACATTTGACCTCCTTATGCCAATTTTTTTTGAGTTCACATTTCAATTTTTTACTCTATGATTAAGAGAGTGTCATTGGTTCAAAATTCCATTATGAATCCATTTTTTTAAAAACATCATCCATATTAATACAATTCCCAAGAAAGTTTATTGCAACATGGATGACTAAATTTTTTGCAATGTTAATGCAAAATATGACTTTTTAAAGTTCATTTATAATTTAGAAAACCTACAACTACGACAATTCAAACAATCCCCCTAACTATGTTTTCACCCACTAAATAAAATCCTACCACACCAAGGCCCTTTAGACTTGTGTTAACAAAACATTCAAAAGTGTTTTGTCCACACATTGAGAAATATTACACAAAATTTTCAAACCTTATTTGAACAAACAAAAAATAATAGAATTAGTAGGTTCATTAACCATTATACAAACAAATTAAAATAACAACAATCATATTTGGAAAGTAAAGATCAATAAAAAAAAACACCAACCCTCATTTTTAATATTATAACATCCCATGGCCTAGCTTCTAGTTCTAAAGCCTTGAAATGATTAAAATTAAAAATAATAATGTTGATAAATCAAAAGAGAAATACCAAAAAAACAAACAAAAAAAAGTAACAATCCATGTGTGTCAAACAAATGAGCATATCAACCTCACAAACTTTTTTATTTGCGCACATTTAACTATTGTAATTAAACAATTGCACCACAAACTATAGGGGATGAAGTTCTGAAATTTAACACTTAAAAACATGATAAATCAAAAAAACAAATTTACTTGAAGGAAAATGTTTTTTTCTATACAAAAGTAGTAGATATCTTTACCTAAAAAATTGGTGAATGAAAGTAAATAGAAACAAAAAGAAGCTAATACTTGTGAAGTTTTTTCATTTGATGGTTCTTTGTAATTATGATCGCATAATTGCAATTAGTCTCCCCATAAATTTTCATTGTTTGATATTCACCTTAAATCTACCCTCTTTCAAAGCTCAACCCTATTTTCCCCTCTACTAAAGAGATATTCTTGTCAAAAACTTCTCAATTCAAAGATTTCATCTCACACCTAAACCTCTCATTCAAACTTCACTCTCACTAAACATAATATTTCAAGTCTCTAATTCAAATCTCTCACTTTTGCAAAACACATAACACAATCCTTGTACAAAAAACATGCTATGAAACTATGGTGATATTGCATTTTGGTGGAAAAATGAATTTCATCATGTCTTTACCCTTTTGGTGCAATCATGTTGTGCCTTTTGGTTGTTATTTATAATTTCAACCAAATTGAGGGTTCTACGATCCTTCCCTTTTGGTTAACTTTGAAGATAACTTTATTTTTCCTTTCTTAAATACATGCAAATTTTGAAACAACGTTGCTTGCTAAATTTGAATAAGGGTTAACATAATATTATGGTTTTAACCTTGCTTTTCATTTCAATAAATTGTTGTTTTATAGTTTTTTTGATCCATTAGACTCTATAGAATGCAAATTATTAATATCCCCTAGTAGCCCACTCCATGTTTCCTCGTTCTTCAACTTGTTCCTTACACTTGTGAAAATTTAGACTTTTTCAATTTTAGATGAAAGAATAATGAAGATGAAAGAATTTTTAATGAACTTCAAGTCTTACATATAATTGATAGTTTCAAATCAATTGTCAATTTCACATCCATTGATGTACCATTTCAAAAAATCACACCCAAATTAACTATCCATGAGTTTGATGAAGATGTTATATATTTTGTGTGTGTATTTTTGAAGGAATCCACTTCAAGCCATCTCAACATATGTAAACCAAATTTGAATCAAAACAAAACTATGTTGAAAGGAGTGAGAGGGCAATAGGTAGTAATGTCCCCCCCCCCCCCCAAACAACCATTTTGTGATTTTGAAAAATTGGTAAAATTTTCCAAATTTGTAGCAATTTTTTTTCAAATTTATAATTAAAAAAAATTTCCCTACCCAAAAACAAAACATTGGTGATAAATTGCAGTCGAGATATTAAATTAGAGGTAATAGATTGATAATCTAAATTTTGAAAACCTATGTAAGGCCAAAATTGTGTAAAAATCATGTTTTCAAATAAACATGTTGTCTTGCTTCATGGCACACATGATAACTTAATTTAACATTAAAATTTATATATATATATAGGAAAAGAGATAGGATATTATTATTATTATTGGTTATATGTTTTTATCATTAAGTACAAACATCCCAAGAAAGATTTTGCATTAATTAACAACATTTATTTCAAAAAAAATCCGCGTTGTTGAAACATGGTCAAAGTATGTATCAAATAGAGAAAATTGTATTAAAAAATGGTGAATCCTTTCAAAAGATCTTTGCATATGGTGAATTCATTTTTAAAAAAACTACTTACAATAATGAAATGTCTCTTTTGCATTGATGTGAAATTTTGCATGGAATAAATTTGGAGGGGACTTGTAGCCTTTTTATGATTGGCAATATAACCAAAAAGAAAAATAAAAAGTTTTGAAATCAAGTTTTCTTGGGAAAAATTCAATATCCAAAATTCAACCAAATTTTAAAATGAATCACCATATTTTTATATACAATTCAAATAAATAGCCAAAAATGTGGAAGGATGTTTTTAAAATTTTACTTTCATATTTAGCATGTAGCCAGACTTGGCTAAATCTTGTTAATGGATGATTGCCACTTTGGCTATATCATAAAATTGACCAAAAAAACATTTGAAGGAAAAAGTCGAAAAAGAACACAATTATGCATGATTTAAAACAAGAGGAGAAACCAAATTTGAACATATTATGCATTTTGTAGAGAACATCAAATGTCAAATCTCATGCCTAAAGCCTAGGATTGAAACAATAGTTATTATTATCCTTTTTTAAAATCTAGGTTTTGTATTATGGATAAGTTTTGAGTTAGGTAGAAGTGATTACACCTAAGAAAATGGCAATAGCAAACCCCCCCCCCCCCCCCAAGGCACATTGTTGTTCCATGGGTGCTAAGGGTTTTTCCAATGCATGTTTTAGAATTAACCAATTTTCTTGACCATTGATTCACATCTCAAGCATGTTCTTCACCCTGAATCTAACTTCCAAGAGTGGAACAAATAGAAAACTACTTGTGCTTGAAGAGGACAACCCTAACAAGGTAAGTGGAACATTCCCATGATTATTACTTATGGCACATTCACATGATGAAAATCTAGGTGGCATCTTAAGTGACAAAATGTTAAAATAATGATAGTTTAGGGTAGAGCAACCCATCACCAAACGATGGCTAGTGACCAATTGGGATAATAGTCTGAACATAGGCCTATGATCCCCAAATTATAAATGTTTTAAAAAACCCCATTACCAGCTGCTTGTTGAATACTTTTTTTGTTTGGCTTTTTAAACCACCTTCCATAGGATGGATAATTTTTGTGTTTGCTTATGGGAAAAAGTTAGGTCAATAGAATAATCATTTGAACCAATTTAAATAAATCAAGGGTTTTATGATGGTGAAAAAGTGAGGCACTATGGGCACTCATCTATACCCATTAAATTTTTAAAATTGTTATGTGATGGGGAAAAACTAGCCCCGTTCAAAATACCAAGTTGAATGGTTTAAAAATTAAAAAATGGCACTTTGGTTCTAATCAACCCCACTTATACCAAGTGATGTATACATAGTAAAACCTAGCCCCAACATCTTAGATGATGACACTACTGATTTTGGTATTGTAATAAATGAGGATCAATGGGGGGAAGATGGAGTTGTTACATAATTATTGTATAACAAGAAGAGAAAATGTTGGAATAGAACCTGATGGGCAAGAGCACCCAAATGTAAAGTATTATGTGGATGTGGATGTATCTACAAATGGTAATGACAATCCTAAAACTAATATATTAGAATATGCACATGGACTACCCATTGATCTAGCTAAACCTACTTGTCGAGTGCAACAAACCATAAATTTTCTAACTTCAACACAAAATGCTTCATCTCTTGTCAATTTGTAGAATGCTTTAGCTATTGTTAATTTGTTCTCCTTGCCATGCTTGCCTGCAAGAAAAAAAAAAGAGGAAAAATAACATTATAAATTGATTACAACCAGTTACATGTTGATTATTTATTGAATATTCAAACATTTTGTGTGAGAAAGCTACATTAAACAAAGAAGTAGTAGAAGAAATCAAACAACAAAAACAAAAGGAGAGGGAAGATAAAAAGGTTAAATGAGTTGTTGATTCCCTCAATGTAGCTGAGAGGGCAGTTCAAAAGTTGGCAAAAAAGTTTACAAGAACAAATTTTATGTTAGTTTAGTTTGTAGTTGAGAGGCAAGGGATAGGTTTCACAAAAATCTTGCAATGGGTTTCAGAGCACATTCCTTATTGTATAAGGGTGTGAACATTGGGATTTCAACAATAACATAGATAAAAGCAAGGGCAACTGCAATAACACAAATGAAAGCAAAGGGGCATGTTGCAACAAAACTATAAAATTCCCTTTAGGGTAGCCAATTTTGAAAGGGGGGGGGTTAGAAGAGGCTAAAGACTAAAACTAGAAGGGTCAAACATAAAGAAAATCACAACTCAAGGTGGAACCAAGTGGAACCCGGAGCCAATAACCAAAGGAGGATGAACACGATCAAGATCATGAACCAAGAAGAACTAGGAGCCAAAAACCAGGAGGAGCATGAACATGATCAAAATTGCAAACCAAGAGGAACCAAGGGTTAGGAACCAAAAGAAGATGAACACGATCAAAATCGTGAACAAAGAGGAACCATTAGGAACAAATAACCGAAAGGTAGAGGAGGAGAACACAATCAAAGTCATGAACTAATTAGAACCGATCAAAACTAAGAACCAAGAAGTCAAGATGAACTAAGAGTGAAAAACCATGCGTAGAGGAGGATGAACATGATCAAAATCATTGATGATGGGGATTAGAGGTTTTAAAGGAGGATGAACACAATCAAGATCACAACAATAAAATTAGGCCCACATCTGATGACGATCATTAAGAGGAGGCCTACAATGGAAGGAAAAGTCAAACCCACATTTGAATGCTCATGCGACAAAGATCATGATGAAGACCTCCTACACACCGTCACCATCACTTGCACAACACAAGGCAAAACTAATTAGATTTTTTCAATAGAAGAAGATGAACTTGTAACAAACACAACTAATGATTAAAGATGAAACCCAAACAAACATTCATGGAAGTGATGATAATCAACACATCCTTGGCACTAATGCCCAGTTGCAACCAACGAACTCCAAAGTTTGACCATTTCAAGTCCAAACTCCAAACCAAGGAACATTGATAGCCAAAACCCAAAGCGGTGTGAAGTGTTGTGCAAAAATTTAGGGTTAGAAAACATAGGGTCTTGTATGATTGTAGATTTTTTCATTTTTTTGTGAACATTGATCTTGGCAATAGATATATGATGAAACCTTTTTGCATAATGTATCCAACAAATTTCATTTCCATCCCATTTTATCAAGGGTCAAAATTTTGTTCACATTTCAATTTTTTACATTTTTTTCATAAGGCAAAACATGCTTGGTTATCAAGATGACAAGCACTTGTTCTAAATTTTTTCCAGCAAGTGGACCCTTTCACTTGGGGGAACATGTCTTGGTCATTCCTTGAGCAAATCACATAATCTAAACGGAGTGCGCCCATAAATGAAACACAAACTTCTCTTCAAACCCCAACCCCAAAAAATAAACATCCAACACACACTTCTTTGTTGAATCCTTATATGTTCGATCACTAGCCTATCGACCCCAATGTTGAGTGCATTCTTAACTTAACATAAAATTTCACTGATAAGGAGGCTTAAGTCCTAAGTTATTTACATGATTTAGGGTACTCAACACTAAAATCCCTAACACCAAGTGTGAACGCACCTTTAAATTTATTTTTTGGAACAAGATTGAGATGAGTTCTTGAAATATAAGGCCCCTTTAGGCTAGGAATCAAGGGTGAAAAAACTTGGTGCCAACTTTGAGCATTTTGGGTGTGTTGTTTGGCCCCAAGTTACTAATAGATGCTAAAACATTGATGTCAACACATTAATAAATGCTAGAACATTGGTCCCAAGGGTTAAAAATTGGCTTTCCAAATTTGATGGTATAAACTAAAGTTTCACAGGTTTACATGAATTTGGAACATGTGACCCCCAAAAAATGATGAGTTTGCTTACATGATCTTGTGTATGAATCTGCACTACCATGTGGTGTATATGGGTTGGGGGTTCTATTTGGGTGAGACCTCGTAACTGAGTTTAGATGAAATGAGCTCCAAAGATTAGGCCAAGTTTCTTATGATACCCAAACAAACACTCAACAAGACAACAACAGATTTGCAATCATATTATTCAATTCATTTGCTTTCTTTGTTGGAGTTTTGGCTTCACTAGAACTTGATGCAGCAAAATCTTTGCAGAAGTAAAGGCTTGTTGGAATGTAGGTGCAATAATAGAGTTATATGCACCATTTTTTTGGGTGGTAAACTGAGTTTCAGCCTGTTTTCACCCTCTCTTTCCTGAACGCCTTTTAGTGCTCCTACATATATTTTCACTGCTCCTACTTGTACAACCACTATAATTACACTCGAAACTTGTGCATTAAAATTCTGAGTTTCAGCATTTCATATGTACCTGGATTTAATCAACTTTCCTTACTTTGCGGAATGAGACCTCATTCAAAGAGGGGAGAGGGGGTGAAAGGAGGCCCAAAGACAGGATGACTTCAAGGAAAACTCTATTAAATAAGGAAAAACCGAGCCTAGTTACTAAGGTACAACCAGGGTGAACCAGCAACCACACTTCCTTCTTGAGTGAGGACTCTTCTTAGTGGCCCTATTAAATTGGACTCTTCCCAATGCAAGAATTGTTGAATTGAACTTAGAGAGGCTGATTTAGTCTAAAGCATGAGATATTTGTAATATTTGAGAAGCAATTTAGATGAATTTTGGGGTTTTCACCTTTGTACTAGTGAGGGTGCTACTTCCTTCACCCAAGACCTTACACCATGACCATGTTGAGACATAAAAATTGTTGGTATGTAGATATGAAATGGATTGTGGATAGCTATGGATTGCTCACTATTATAAGATTTGCTGGAGAATGCATTTGCCCTGATAATGCTGGGGATAATGGGCAGTTTTTTTTTGGGTCCCCTATTTTGTGATGTTTGCCAAATTGGCCATCATTCAGGAATTTTATTAGCCAAATTAGGCTATATACCAGATATGAAACACACAAAAAAGGATCCTTTTATATTCTTGGCACCCTTATTAGAACCAGTGTTTTTTTCCCCCAATTTTCTGATGTAGCCAAGGTGGAAATCATCTGTAAGCCAGTTTAGCCAAATTTGGCTACTAAAAGAGAATGAAAGGAAAATTCTTAAACATCCTTATTATATATTTTTCACTATCTACTTGAACCATATATAGGTTGTTTTTTTTTTTTTTCAATTTAAAATTTAAAAAAAAACTGGAAATCTGACCAATCTGGCCCAATTTTTCCATGCTTAATCCTTTGTGTAGGTCAAAACCATATTTTTCAGGTCAAAATTTGGCAAAATTCGCTGGAAAAAATTCATGGATGATGGGCTGAAGAAGAGGCACACAAACATCCATGAACAAAATGTCATCCACATTGTAAATAACTCTTGTTTAACAGATTCCGTCACTTTCTCAGGTTCAATTCAGTTAGGGTGGAGCTTTTTCCTCCTCAGACAAGCCACAAAAGAGACAAGATTGTGCATTTGCTCGGGTATTGCAGAACATGCAGGACAACAACATGGGTTTGCCTGCAGAACATGCAGGACAAAATGGTTTTGCCTGCAGGACATGCGGAACCATGAGCAGAATCATTCTGTGTGAGCCACAAGAAAGACAAGCTTGTGCAGAACCATGTTGGGCACAAGAACAACAAGCTTGTGCAGAACCATGTAAGGCACAAGCAAGACAAGCCTGGACAAAGTGTCGGGCACGTGCTAGAGCTTGTTAAGGGTTATTAAGCCACTCGCTTTCTTCATAAGCTGAGTGTCCATGAAGCTAATGAAAGGAATGATAGAACTTGCAAGGTGCACACCTCTCTTGCCATAGAATGAAACTAGGGTTTCTCCAACCTCCCACACCATAGTTAGTACCTTTGGCACCTTCCACACTAATTATATCATTTTTCCAAAAATGTTGAAATCTTTCTTTCTTTTTTCTTTTCTTTTTTCCCAAAGAACTAAATTTTATGAAGGAAATCAAACAAACAATCTTTTGAGAATATTTCAAGAGTATTCAACTTTTCAACATAGATATTTGGCGATTCTTTTCTAAATTCTTTTAGATCCCAAAAAATTGCTTCATTTTTATCATTTTGGTGAAACTTCACTAGACAAACAAAATAAAATTGGCAAAAAATGTCAAAATAAAATTTGGGAGAAATGGGGTCACGCAGCCTTAGTTTTGAATATTTGATAATTTTCATAGTTTAAAAATAAATGAAAAAAAGTTAACAAACCTATAAATACATTGTTAAGTGAAGTTTAAAACTTGTTCATTACTACTACAAGTTTAGAGAACAAATTTGACCATAAGCATGTTAGGGATGTGATATAATGCACCAAAAGTCATTTCTTGAATGGTCATGGAGACAGAATTGCTTGTAAATGGGTGTGGGCCAGTGTTGGCCAGTTATGGTATAATAAAATAGTTCAGAGGATATGCATAGGGTTTTTTTTTTTAATTATTAAAAATATACATGCATCCAGATATTTCAGAAATTCCCTTGGAAATCAAGTAGCTTGTGAGGAATTGAACCTTAATTTTATAAAGATATATATATGCTCATTATAGCACAAGCTACCTGCAAAAACATACACCCATGCAAACATCCCAACAGCACTCACCCAAAAGGGTGCTCTAACTTGATCAACAATAGAACAAAATGCCCAAAAGCCTTGTTATATAAAGTTGTTACAACTTGATCAACAACAAAAACAAATGCCTAGAAGCCCAATCATATATTAAAAAGTAGTTGCATTTTGATCAATAGCAAAAACAGAATTCCCAAAAGCTTAAGTTGTTTGCAATTTTATTAGCAACAAAAACATGCCTAGGAGCCCAAAAACCATGTAACATCAACATGGACCAGAAAAAAAACATTTCAAGTGAGCTTTAGTTGGAAAGGAAAAAAAGAAACTTGATAGAGGTGACTTACCTAATTGTTGTCAACTTGTAGCTTTTTAAAATATTTGGATTTTTCAATCAACTCATCATTTTTTTCTATTAAAATAATTTTAGATTTGATATAATCCTTGAAGTTTGCATTTGCAATGCAATTCAAGTGTGGATCATTTGACCCATTTTTACAATGGTGATAATTTGATCAAGATTTTCCAGTTGTAAATGGTAGTGCCTTAGAGCTATCAAAACACTTGCAAAGTTAAACATTCTTTATGCGTTAATCTGAAACCTATATAGGAATTTCAAGAATTTGTTTGGCCAAGAAAGCAACATTTGCAAATCGACCTTCATGGGCCCGCCACCAAGCAAGAGGATCTACATGCAGAGATTGTGCAATAAATACCTAAAATAAATAGAACTTTGTAATAACAAGTGCTTGTAAAGACTCTTCCATGTAAGCTCCAACACTAAACATGTTATTATTTTCGTCTTCAATTTGAACAACATTTTCATCACACCGTGTTACAACTACTTCAAAAATAAGATTTAGTCAATAAAAATTTTGTCATAAAAGGGGGATAATCTCTTTCACATCATATTTAATAGTGAAGTGGATTGCACTTTCACACCCCACAAAACTTTTCACAACCCATAAAAATTTGAACATTTGGGGATCCAAAATCAACGTCAACATATTTGAACTTGATGAAAATCAAAGGTCTTAAAAAAAATTCAAAAAATGTTTAATTACCTTAATAACCTCGGGCACAAGTTTATGTTCAACATTTGAAGTTCAACATCAAAAGGTCAAATGTTACACTCTCATTGACAATGGGATCTACTTCAAATTCCACATCCACAATTAAATTGATTATAATAGTTAAAGCAATTAATAGTAACCAATGGCCTCCAAATTGGTTCATCACACATGTTATCACCACATGAATCGAGTAATGAGTGATAGCTTTTGCAATGGCCCGCACTTGGGCCATATGGATTTTAATGTACAAAGTTAATGTCTTTCGCCTCCCATGACATAACAAAATGGTTTGTTTGAATTCCAAAGTTTTTCCAAACGTTATAATTTTGTTCGCAAACCTTGTTTTCAATTGTTTTCAACTTTCAATGTCACATCTCATTTTCAATGCAAGCATTCTCTCACTCATGCCTCCCTTTCCTTGATTTTTTTCTCCAAATAAGTTTTTTTGCAAACTAGTTTGAACATCTTTCATACTTACCAAAATTAAACTTGTAGAAACCTTATCATCATTTGTCACATATTGACATGTTTTATACTTCACATGTTTGAAGCAAATACCTTCATAAACCCACAAAAGCTTGAATGTATCACAATCAATTATTGATTGTAATGTTATAGCCATGGTTCCCAAGTTGTTGCCTTCATCTTTCACAAAAGAAATCACCTAATGAATTGGTCCAATTTGTTTCACTATAGATTACAAAGCCATGGTATTACCACTTGTTTCATGCACTTCAAACAATCCAACAGTAACATACTTAGGTGTTCAAACCTCATCCAAATAATTGATCACCAAAACAAATATGATGACGCCACTTCTAAACATCTAAATATCAAAGTTAGTAAACACATTACTTGCATATTTTAAATGTGGTAACACATGCAATTCCATGGTCTTTGTGACCATTGAAGGAAGCATTTTTTTCATTAGGGATGACTTAGAAGGAAACATATCACAACACATGGGCATTGACATAATACTAACATGCGAAACCAAACATTTTCATGTTGAAAGAAGCTTGTATCCTTTGCAAATATAAATCACAAGGTCCTCAAAAAACCTTTGTAATGATTTATCACCATTTTAGGTAAGGTTTGTTGACCCCCAAAAAAGAGTGATTGCAAAACCAATGCACCTAAGCCTTTTCTTTCCATGCTACCAAATATGATTTGCTCCATAAAGCTTAACCATTGCACTTTCATTTAGTATAATTATTTTTTAACAAGTAAATGTGAATGAACATTATCAACATGTGTTTTCATAGAAGTAAACCCATTGGTTTCAATGTATTTAATGAGTCTTTTTTTAAACGATAAAACTTTAGTTTAACATGTTACCATAATTTTGTTGAAACTTGCATATGATACAATGTAACATTTGAAGGTTCACAAGATCAACAAGTAGGTTGTTATTTATAGGAAATAAATTACAACAAACAAAAGGCATGTTTTGCGATTTCCATAGTAAGTTTGAAGCTCCATAACTTGAAGATGTGTCTCATCAAACATTGATACATCATTGTCACATTATCAGTTGACACTTTCCACATATGATAGGCTATGAAAATGGATTGTGCTCATATTAGGGGCAATTTCATCAATTCCACCCACGTTTTCAAAAACAAGTTCATTTTCATCCATTGCAAAGTTGATAATAACCCTTGTCCACAATAACACACTGCCACCTAGACTTGCACATTTTTTAACACCAAACTTGAAAACGCTTAAGCAAAACATGCCGCCGCCCACATCATGCACACACTTGAGCACCAAAACCTAAAATGTCAAACTTCATGAACATAACAAAATATGGGCATTAAAAATAAAAACTCGCATAATTCTTATCATATATAATTGAATCAACTTGAAGAGCCCCTTGATATGCACACCAACTTTTTGTCCTCAAACGATGGACACACCAAAATCTTAAAACTTCATGTTTGATGAACACAAAAGGCGGTAGATATTGAACAAAGGAACAAAAAACCTTTAAAGACTTCATCCCTAATGAACACATACAACCAACAAGTCAACAATAGACAAATATTGCAAAAGAGCCAAAACCTCTCAAATAAGAAAGCTGAGAAAAAATGTTTCATGCCTATTGAACATAAAAAATTGTTGATGGATTTCAAACTAAAAAGCAAAAAATGTTTATGCAATGGAACTAAAACTTGTAAAACTTCATAGATGATGATCACAAAAGATCACAAATATAGAAAGTCGATAATTGACATAAGAACTTTCAAGCAACAATATTGGAACTACCAAAAACCAAAAGGTGAAAGTAAATGAACAACATACCATTTGATGAGCACATAAAAAATTGTTGAAAGTGAAATGCTTGATAATGAATATATAAATGAAAAAAACACTTGTCAAAGTCATTGTGGTAAAAGCTTAACAACGGTACACTAATGAAGTTGCAAAATATATTCCCCCATTCATGTTAAAGCGAAACAAATGAGTTAAAAACATTCACACAATGGAAAAAGTTGTAGATTTTGCCAAAGGATGAGCACATATAGGAAGTTGATAATTGATAGTTGACATAGGGAATCTCATACAACAACAATAGAATTGAAAGTTGAAAGCAAAAAGCAAATGAATAACATAGATCAAAATGAAAACAATGAATGCAAACTGAAAAAACAACAATGCGAAGGTGCCAAAAACAAAAAGTTAGACAATGATAAATGAATGAAGTTGCAAAGTTTTATCCCCCTTTCTTCACAATGAGAAGTTTTATCTGGCATCTCAAAACCCTAACTCCAAATACAGATAACGATATAAACAATCATATTTGAAATAACTGAAACCTTTATGGTTGCATATGGATATTATGATAACGCCCATCCACTAGTTATGTATATATATATTAATCCAAATTTGGATATGATTTCATGCATGTCTGGGTTGTTATGCATGTTCATATCCAAAAATTTCCACATAACTGGCCAACATTGGTGTGAGCTAATGTTTTTCTTGTAATTTTTCACGGCCTTGTGATTTTCAAACTTGACCTTTAATGCATTGCATATTAACATCTTCAAACATCGCATGTGGAGTCTAGAATCTAGACTATGGACCTTACTATGTTCACAATCCTCATCAAACTAAGGCATAATGAAAACATAATATATTTCCATATACAAGAAATGATGTTTGATTGCTTCATAAAGATGAATTAATGACCCAAGGATATGTTTATTTGGATCAATTCCCTTTGGAGTCTCTTCTTGTTCCTCATTTTCTCTACCTCATCATTCCCAACCCATTTTATTTTCTTAATTTGTTTTTACATAACCAAAGTGACAATAATTCATAGGAAGATTTAGACAAATTTAGTTACAATATAAATATGAAAAACAATCTTTTATATTTTTGGTTACATACACATGGTGAACCACATATATAAGTATTGTAATTTATCACAAAATTGATCAAATTATGGCTATTGAAAATTTCAAAAATCATTTGACTTGAACACTTGTAGTTTTAAATATAACTTTTGGGCTATATATAACCAACAAAAAAATATGCTCCCAACATTAGATCAACAAAAGAAACCCTTCCACATGTAAACCAACATGTAGTTGCAATGTAAACATTACAATAGAATCTCAACCTCACAATTGTTCATGAGCTTCCTAGTTATGGCTTGAAGAATGATGTCACCAATTATGCCACAATTGTTAACTACTTACGTCTAGATTTATTCAAAAAAGTTGAGCTTGATGAAAAATACCTTGCAACCAAATGGTTGAGTGTCTTGAACTTGAATGAATGTAGGAATGCGAGTTTGACAAGTAGCCATCACAACTTTTTTTAATGCAATTTGCAAGGTTTACAAAGAGGACAAGAGGGTTGGATTAATGTCGAAACTCACTATGATTATATCCTAGATGAACTATGATTTTGTAACAAACATTACAGATGACAAGGGTTTGGTTCTTTACAAGTGCCATAAAATAATGACCAAGCATGTCCATTATCAATTTTAATATAAAACTTTTAGATAGATTAATATTATTTATCTGAAATTTGAAATTAGAATATGGAAATATGGCAAGTGACACATTACAATATCACACAAATTAAAAATTTATGTTAATTGAAATAATATTTATATATATATATAAATCGAAGAAAATACTAAGGTAACCCTTAAAAAAAACTTTAACAAACATCCCAAAAATACAAAAAAAGATTACCATGGTTAAAAGGAAATGGTTGATATATGATTCTACTAATATGCCCATCTTTTGTAAGTAAAACATTTTTTTCTTTGTGGCCCTACACTAGATTCATACATTATATTTTACACTTGTTTTATTGATGATGTATATATGGAATCTATGAGGTCTAGTTTGGGTTTTTTCCAAGTTTCTTAATGAGTTGAATACCAACTTCACGAAATACATTGATGAATTTTAATTTACCCTAAAAAACCAAGATCCAAAAAATCATGTGTATCATTCTTGTTTGTGATATCAAGTTAGTGTAACCTAGTATGTTCACGAGGTTCCATGTTATGGCTTGAAGAGTGGTTTCATTAATTATATTGTTGCTTATTGTTGAGGACTTTTGTTCTAGCATAATACCAATTGAAGAAGTTTGAGTTTAATGAAGGTCACCCAAGCAATGAATGACTAAAGGTTTGAACTTGAATGTGTAAGAGAGTAACTTTGGCAAACAACTATCAAGGCTCAATCTTGATGTGGGTTTGCAAGCCTTAGCATAGAGTAAAAAAAGGTTACATTAGTGTTAAACCTCAAATATATCTCGAGTGACCTCATTGTTGATTAATCGAACTTTCATGTTGTTTGATTTGTAAATGATAGAGACATTGTGGTTTATTTAGATAACCCATGCCACTTTTATTCGTGACATTGTATTAATCACAACATGGTTGCTCATGAACTTCGTTGTTACGGTTTGAAAAGTTGTTTCATTATGGGTAAGTGCCACTTAATACCCATAATTTGACACATTCTTTCCCATGCATCCAACATGAGTTGAAGCTGGAAATTTTCCAATCATGAGTTGGGTGCTTTAACCACTCAGCCATAGATGCTATTGCTCTAAGGGTGTGAATGCAATTAAAGGAGTCAACGACATTATTTTACAAATGGATTGTGATTCCTTTTTAGTCCTTTTTCATTTTTTTGTATGAAATAATGTTTGAATGAAATCTCTTGCAACTTCTTATTAAAAATACATATAGTTACCCAATTTATCACATGTTTTGTGTTAATCATTGTTGAATAAATATGAAAATTTCAAAGTGTGTACATTTTGCCAAATTTTGCATTTCATTTTGAAAACTTATCTTAATTTTGAATCATACAAAAATATATTATTTATTTTAGGTTTTTGTTTCTTGTAACATAAAATATAATTTTGTTTTGTATGTCATGCACATTACACCTCATTTTCATGTGGTAAAGGACTATTGAAAATTGAAAATTTTGAAAAATGTTTTGAGTTTTTAAATTTTTTAAATTCCACATCTTTTAAATTGTGAGTGTTCTTTGAATGTGGGTAGTAGGTTACTATCATCTATTTTTTTTTACCATCAAAACTATTTTATTAAAGTAGGCCATACTTAGTCCTTCATAAAATTAACCACATTTGACATAACACCTGTTCAAATTCAAATGTCATTTACTAAAATCAAAACCCATAATTTGAATTCTTCAACATTCATATTAATCATTTAACATAATTTGGAATGATTAACATAATTTTGAAATGTCAAGAAAAAAACATATGTAAAAAAATTCATAGTTTTCACCACTATTTAACATGGTCTTTTGCTCCTTTAATTGTATTCGCACCCATAATTCAAACCTTAAAAAATAAAATGCAAGTAGTCATGATCCAGGGTTTTATATCTTAATGTAAATAGTATGTACAAACGGTATGCTAGAACACATGACGTGTTATATATAGTTGTACCTTGTGCTAGAACAATAGTCAATGAACCATAGGGATGGTACATGTCAACCACACATTAGCATGGATTGTACCAAGGAAAACATAAGAGCTTAGTGGGAAGAGGATTGTACCACAAGAGAGTGCGGGGTTATGTTCTTGCTTGCTACTACTTAAGTTGAAGTTAAAAAAAAGAAGTTTGAGCTTGATGAAGATTACATGAGAGCAAAAAATGGTTTAATGTCTTGAACCTAAATGCATGTAAGAAAGTGAATAATGCTAGCACCCAAATTAAGGTTTTTTTTTAATGTGGTTTGTAGGCTTTAGCAAAAAGGACAAGAGGGTTGGATTAATGTTGAAACGTAATGTTTGGCATACATAACAAATGATTAATTTGATTATCAAGATCAACTTCATTCTTGAATCATCTATCAAGCCTTTCATTTCATTAATCTTGCCCACATGAATTTTTCACTAAAATCCTCGCATAATAAATCATCTGATTGATGAAAAATTACATGTGATTTGGAATTGAAACCTTCATTTGCACAATTGACAAAATTCCTTGATTGCAACATCCTTGGAGATCATTTAATTAATCAGAACATAATGCACACAAATGAAGTTACAATGTACAGAGATTTAATCCATCCCATCAAGTTGACTTAATTTTTGTAACAAATGAAAAGACTTCAATATGTCACTCAACACATAAATGTCACTAGTATTTCATAATGTCAACTCCTACACATGAAATGAATACAGGTTTTTAGTTGATTTCTCTTAACATTTGTCCTCGAGTTATTGATCAATTATAGTTTCAAATTTCATAAAAAAAACACAAGCTTTAAATTCTAAGAGCACCCCCTTATGAGACAAGGATTGTTTAATTTAGATTCACATAGTTTCATCATCTCCTTTAAGTCAATTTATTCTATCTTTTACATTATGCATCTTGAGCAATAATAAACATGTAGACGTGCTATGGAATATATTTTACAAATTCAAATTGTTATGACTACTACAACACAAATTGCACACGTAACTCGAATCTATATTACTAGATCTTCAAACCATGTCACGTAGCTTTTTTCAACACCACCATTTCATTGCCTTTTATTATCTTGATTGCCTCCATTTCCAAACATCCAATTCCACACAAAGATAAACAATTGCATAATCATCTAGCTTCACCAAAGTTGATAATCATGTAGCAACGGTTACATGAATTTTTTCACATGTGCACCAACACACACACACACACACACAATATCCAACTTCACATTTCTCCAATATTTTACTTACATCCAATCCATCACATGAACATTACATCCTTTAAGCCTTTGATGTTGACAATGATTGTGGTGGTACCACAATATCAATAATATCTACATGAAATTAAGAATAACCCGTAGATTTAAAAGGCAATGCAATTGATGAATGACCCAAACATAGTCAAAACCAAATGCTCAAAAACAACATTCCAAAATTGTGTGATCAATGTCTTTGACAAAAAGGATTAGGTGTTCATCTTGTTTTGCTATTAGACCTTATTGAATTGAAGCATAATAATCTCAAATGGGAACTCTATACTTGCACACAATTGAAAGAGGATTAAACAAAAAACAAAAAGGTGCATTGGCAAAAAGACCCAAAAATACTTTGCTTGAAGCACTATAAATGTCCTATGCCTCATCATGAAAAATAATCGGACCCTAAAAGAATGAAAGAACCCAAGGCAAAGAGAACAAACACAAAAAATCCTTGCTTGAACCCCTAGGTGGCCACAAACTTGGTGACTAAGGTTCTGTTTTGACTAGCTTAATATGCTAATTGTGGAGGGTAGATCATTTACCTCGATTTACCTTGTGATTAAAATTTGGGTATCAACTACTTGAACTTGAGTTCTATTGGGTACTCAAATTGTTACATGACAATGGATATTTATATATTCTAAAACCCAACTACTATCAAGTCCAAAGGATATAAGTAAATGAGATATCCAGATTTGAAGATGGGTATTTTAAAAAAAAAAAAAAACAAGGGTAAGTACCAATAAGTCAAGGTAAATGAAAATAAATGCTACACATTAAGGACCAAGCACATGTTTCATCTCTCTACATTGCACTTGAAGCTCCATCTCCTTCCTTCTACTTTGTGTTTCATAGTGATGAGCCTTGACAAACTTCATTAAAGCAAATGCAACAATTACGAAGGGTGAAAGGGAGGAACCAAAAGAGAACACCAAAGTTCGAAAAAGAGACAACATCCAAAAGCAAAAGTGCATGAACAAAGGTTGTAGAAGAAATACCTATGTCCCAAACCCCTTCATAGTTGTACTTCTAGTTTCTACCTTTGGCTATGAAGGGATAAGCATGGAGTGGCTGGGTATGCAAGAGACTCAGATGTCCAATGTAAATAGTGTCCTATAATTGACCGTGGCACAGGTGTTGTTTACTTCAATTATGTTGATTAACGTTTTGTGATGAAATTGTAAATGATGTGTCACCATATCATCATATATGAAATGACCAAGATTATTTACTCCTTCCCTCATCCTTTACTTTAGTGTGTATCCTCCACATTTTGATGTAAATTAAGAAATCGTTCAATTTCACACAAATTTGAGCTTTTAATGGGTTTTTAAGAGTGGGGAGAAGCAATTGTTTCAAATTTGTTGATGCATTCACCACTGGGTTTATAAGTTTATAAGGTTGCTATCATCCTTGCCAATGGGCTCAAATAGTCAGAACAGTGCATGGGTGTGATGCTAGATCCATGCGATTCTAAGCATGACAGTTCAGTATTAAATCTGCTGTGTTCATGAATTGCCAAGCAAAATGTACACACAAATCTTTGTTAACAAAGTTTTCTTACATTGACTGAGAAGTATCAATAGGAGATAGAAGCTGGTATATGCATTCTAGTCATCAGTAATTTCAAAAAGTACTCAGTCCAGTTATGGTCCCAAAACGAACTACAGTATCTGTAGGTGTTGACTCAAACGGCTTCACTCAAAAAATGTAAATTTCGCAGAAGTTGATTCTGAATCCTGGCGTTAAGGCTGAAAGTTCTGAGTGCGCTAGGTAGCCTATGCAGCTACAAGTAATTCAAGAGTTGCACTGCCCATGTACATGACAATCCACATTTGACAAAAAACCTGGTGGTTACAAATCTCAGTAAAATGGCTATATGATTCTGTACAATACAATTCCTATGAGAATATGCAAAAGGTGAACAAACCTTCATGAAAGAGATTGCCCAACAAATTTGGTCCAAAAATTCCAACACTGAGTTGTCCAAACCTGCAAGTATTTAACTTCCTCAGAAAATGTTTTGTGTATTGCATTAGACTGACCAATCCAGTGCAGAACCTTGCCCACAAGAACTTGTATTGCCATGAATCCTGGACCATGCAGATGTGGTTGAAGAGGAGGAGGGGATTAAAGCCACAGTCCTAATTGCACCCATCCCTTATTTGTCGCAGGCTGTCAACCACCTTTGTTGCACCATGAACTACCATCTTCTTCACCTGTAAGGCACAGAATTATTATACATGTCAAAATCATGTTCCCAAACAGGAATGGGTGCATTCAACATGTGATGGAGGTGGTGTTGATTTGTTGCATGTAAAGGCAAAGTTCATCCCACCTCCAATTTGTCTTCATTTGCATGGTGAAATTGTGGAAGGGAGCGGAATTCACTTGTCAACTGCATACACTCCTGCAAGCTCTCTGGAGAAACAAACTCAAGTGCCACATGGATACAGGACTGCATCACTCAACAAAGGAAAACAAAAGGATCATGAGCATCTGTGATCAGAGGATGCTAATAAGCTTAACATAATGGAATATAGACAAAATAGACACTGTCAATGGTCATCAGGCAGTTGAATAGTTCAATGACATGCATGGATTAGTAAAAACAAATCTTCCACAGTTCCACACGAGGCAGTGCAAATCTTTCAAGAAAAAACCAGTGCTTCAAACACACCTTCAAATTGCGGACTTGATACGGACAACCTGCTGGAATCAAAACTGCTTCACCTTCATTTTGCTCAAATGTCCAGGCTTCAATGCCTTCACATGCATTTAAACAAACTTTATAAGCATTGTGAGAAGTGCCAAACATCCATGAACATTTGGGTGTCTACAAAAAATAGCTCCTACTTAGAGCTGGGCTTCACGTTTTCTCTACTTCTCATGGATAATCAACAAAGATCTCTCAGCACAACAGACAAACCTTCACCCTGATCATCCATTGTTTCTTGACAACCCATTGTTGAAGTTTGCATCCATTAAAGCCACAAGGTGATAGGGTTCAAAATCAAGAATGCACATCCTAAATTAGGGTACAACAATCTACTTACCATATTCCTCCTTCAGCTTCCTTTTGTGGTCACTGGTTAAGAAGAACACCTGATCATGTATGGGATGCATCACCTGCAAGTGATAAACATGATTACCACTTCAGATACAGCTAGTTATATGCTTTCTTGATGAGTTGAGGATCAGGAGCTTCTTTTGCACTCAAATTCACTATTGCTGTCCAATTCCAGACACTTACACCACAGTAGGGACAGGGACAAAACCTATACCCTGAAACATCAAAAATCCCATTTTATCGAAAAACTGTGCAACATGATTAAGATGAGCGCACTAATATCTCTGCACCAGTAATGGGCAAACAACGAAGAATGGGTTCTCACAGATTCAATCACCCAGTGGCCAGGTATGCAGAACTCCTCCCAGTGCTTTCCCAAATATGCCTGCAGCTTAGGAGTATCTTCTCTTCTGAAGATGTCCCATAAAGCCCCTCCATATGTAGACTTCTGAGCATGAGGCTTGTCCACATCATACTTAACACCAGGAGATGACTTGGACTCCCACTTCCCATTGGACTTTTGGATCCACCTCCTGATAGCCTGTCGCTGTTCTTCAAGGAGTTGAACTTCTGACGAGTGCATTAGCACGTATACCTGTCCATTTACAGGAGCCCCTTTCAAACAAAAGACTTGGACAAATGTCAAATGTTTCTATTGCTGAGGGCTATATGGCGTTAGGACTAGGGTTAGACCCTACACCCCACAAGCAGTGTGGACATCCCACACTTAGAACTTATAAATAGTTTTTGTGAGTGAACTCTTACAGCATCAGCCATGTCTTTGTGCAATTTGATAACAGAATCACCCTTCAGAAGTTCCTCTTTCAACCCATTTGCAATGTACATCTTCGGACCCAAATCAGGCTTCATTGTATTCTCAGGCAGTTGTGCAGCGAGATTAAGGAACCCAGTCTTTGGGTCTGTGTATTGTTGGAATGGAAGGGCAGCCACAAATTCAGCTCCATGTCTTGGCAACCGCTCTTCAAATTCTGTTGATGGTGGCCAATCCTTGAGCTTCAAAAGCTGTGGCCAACGGTCTCTATGGCTTCTACCTTCCTTATAGCCTTTGAAAAACTGGTGGATGTTTACTTCAACCTGCACATCCCAAGCTCCACCAATCCACATGCATATCAATTTCAAGCCTTTGAATCACAAGAAATTCACTGCTCATATACCCTAAACCATAAACTACAAAAGGATGGATCTCACTGTAAAATTGGTTAAGGGACACTTTGATCTGATCCACTTTTACCTCTTGCCAATCCAGGCAATCTATTGCTGCCACAGTTCTGGTGTCCCTTTCAAATTTGTTTTTGGTGGTCTCACGAACAGCACGCCACATGACCATAGGTTCCCAGCTGAGACCACTGCCACCTTCCAGCACATTACACACTATAACTGGCTCACCTCGCACCCAATGTTTCTGGAAGTGGGCCACACCCTCTTCCTCAACATTCTGTCGGGAAGGACAGTAGAGATAATTGTCATCCTCAACTTTTCGGTGAGAAGCAAGCCGCAAAGACTTCTTCTTTTTTACATCTCCACAACCACTGGCACAAATGGAGCAACGTACCAAATCATGTTCTGATCGAGCATTGTATGATTCCATCTCAGCATTCATGGTCAGTTTGGCCATCCAGTCAGGCTCAAACAATGTTTTCAAGCCCAGTTCACACCGCCCACACCCCCCTTGTGAGGTGGGAGGACAACAGATACTGCCACCTGAGCTTGCTGCCCAGCTAGGTGATTGTGCAGGCTTTTCAGAATTTTGTCCAGGTGCTATCTCCAGTGATTCTAGTTTTGCTTTGCTACCATTCTGCTGCTGTTTTTTCTGGGCTCCAGGTCCACATCCAAGGCGCAGCTCTTTGCAGCAAGTAATGCACAGTTGGTATTCACATGCTGGGCAGCTCCTATGGTAGTCCACAATTGATGTGCTGCAATTATCACTGCAAAAGGCAAACAATGCTCAGACATGTCAAACCCATTTGGTTCATGCATAGGGTATAGGGTGTAGTGTTTCAGGGTTACACATATGATCATCAAAGGTGATATTCTTTGATTGGGACATATAATTCTTGTTGCAAGTTGAAGACAAACATGGGCAGAAAAGCTACAGCTCATTTCCGGTATTATGCCACACATACCAATAAAGGCGCTCATCTGCTGAAATCACTGTTTTCCCCACCTTGACCTTTGTTGATCCTGTACAGACAATTTGGGACATATTTCAACATACTGGGAGAGGAAGCATATTTTTTTCTGAAACAAGCAAAGTGGCATAAGAAAGGAAATGAGAGAAAAAGCACGTTGCAAATTTTGCTCCACTTTCAGCTCCTCGCGCTGCTCATTGTGCAGTTGCTTCAAACATGGTAGCAGCTTGAGCAGAAGGTACTTCAGAAAGTCTTGAGTCACCTCCTCATCCCATTTCACTTTCTCCTGTTGTTGACACCCACCCAGTTAGGTTCCCCCTGTTACAAAACTTTCACATTGAATCTTGTTGTAACCTCCAAGATGAGTGTTGAAAGAAAGCTACTTACCTTCTGTGGTCCATGGGTCCGCAGGCAAGCCTTGCAGTTACAGTTTCCATGGCAGAAAGGGCACTCCACAGCAACATCATTCTCTGACAAAAGTGGGTACCTGTGCATCAGACAAAAACCATCATCAACCGAAGAATTTATCCTGTGCATGTTGACCATGAGAGATACAAATGGTATACATACCATGCTTTGATGCAAGGCGTGCAGTAGCGCTTGCGGTTGCACTTGCTGCAGTAGATGACTTTCTCCTTGTCATTCCTCTGACATTGATGACACATTCTACTACCAGTTTCATCTTCTGTAGTTCCACTTATCTGTGGTGTCAAGCAACAAGTGGTGTTGCCATCAGATCACTTGTTGAATCTATACTTCAGTGGTCATAAATGATCCACAGAATCTAGTGATTTACAAGCGAGAAGATTTCTGCTTTTGCTAACAACCCAAGACTTCTAAGATTCTTAAACCCTAAACCCTAAATGCTCAATGAAGACTGTGGACAGTTCAGAATGTGCCTACAGATCTGCCTGATATGACTCACCATCTCACCTCCAACTCTGTCAGTGTCATCTTCATCATCAGACTTTGAAACCTTAGCAGGTAATTGTTTCCCAGACTTGGCAGGTTGCAATGCAGGCTTGGGAGAAAGAGCTTTTTTGGCTTTAGCCTTTGCTAAGGTCTTGGTCTTTCTGGAATGATGATGTTCACAGTAGGTGGAACCGTCAATCCTTTTATTTTCACAGCGCCAACCTTTGCCATCAGATCTCTTGCATCTAATTTCATCATTAGGAATCACTCTCTGCAATTTCCTTCGCTTCACAGCACCATTGCTGCTGGTGCCCTCAGCATTATTTCCAGTAGTAATGCTTAATGCTGCGTCCTGCTTTTCTTTATCTGGCTTCATCTGTTTCCAATCTCTGCGTCAAAGAACGACCCACTTTACCTCAGCGGCAGGAGCATAAAAAATCATGATCATATGTAGAGCATGCATGGAAAAAACTCTGGCCACTGGCATTGACATGAGAGAATCATCTCATCAGGACATTTTAAATTCCTGGGCTCCTCCTGTTAGGTAGAAAGAGGATGGGTAAGAGACAGCACAAGAACATGCATGGGCAATTTTCAGCTGGTATACAAGCTCTACATTCCTGAGTATTTCCTAACACGAGACTAGAACAGTGCCCCATAATTCAGATCAGGCAGGAACAATGGGACACACTTCTGAAGAAATCGATGGCATTAAACAGATTCTTTTGTAATTATAAATGCGACCCACACCTGAAAAACCTTGCAGGGTGACGAATTTCCAGACCTGTTCACAACCTGTTTCTTCAATTACCTACACAAAGTCCACCATACCAACAGCAAAGAATTTTGAGGACTTCAGAGACATAACATTATGAAATATGTCATCAACCAGATCCAGCATAGATTACTAGCTTTTCCAAGTCAGAATGCAGCAGGGTTTAAGGGGGGTGTAAGAGCAAACCTTAAACCCTGCATGTCCTTGAACTACATCAACAGACTGGGTATACCTTTGGAACTATACTGTAGTGTTCTCTGCAGTGAAATATGAGCATACCAGCAAAGCTGAAAGAAACTTGCAAACGACATATCTATAAGACTTTTTTTTGGCTGGGAAAACTCCACGATAACAGTGCAAAATGGCAGTTATGAAACTAGCAGCCAAATGAATTTTGGAATGGCTTGACATCAGATGTACTTGGGTAGGTTCTTCTCAGTTGTTCACCTCAAACTTAGATAGGTTAGAACTTTCTTCCCCAGACTGACACTTTGGATTGAGAATTTCTTCACCCATAAAGACACACTTAGCTTTCAAAACCTTCTACCCATAGTAGACAGGAACAAAATTTGGCTTGCCAATTCTTCCTGCAAAGAACTCCCCCAGACTTCTCAAAAACTTCGGATCACTGGCTAACCTACTACTCACATTGTTGTAGCAGAAGTTGAAATTTTACAACTGCTGCAATTTGAACAGCTGACTGCAAGCTGAAACCTTTTATTCGACCACTTGACCCCAAAACCACTATTGCTACTTGCTGCTACTCTGGGGCACACATACACTCGCCCCATTACTATGCAACACAAAGCTTCCAATTAGTTAGTGAGAAAGAAAATACTGGCACTTGCAACAAAAGGTAACAGCAAGAATGAATTGATTCGAACTACTAAATACCTCCAAAAAGAAACAGTAAGCTTGTAAGCATGGTTTCTGTGTTTTTTTTGCTTGACAAACAGACAAACAAAATGATTTGGACTTTACCCATCTCACTGCTCAAAATCAACCATGGTTTTGGCCTCTCATCATCATCATCATCATCATCACCACCACCACCACCACCATTACTACCTCCTCACCATGCAGAAAAGTTTTGTGTAACTCCCAACAATCTCAACTTTTTTGTTCACAAGGAGTTACCAAAATAAGAACTCCCAACAATCTCAAGAAATAAAATCCATAACTCTCCAAATTCAACTCAAATACCCAATACTCCACAAAAAAAATTGAAGCAACAACCCAATGTTCCACAAGTTGAAGCAAAACCCATAACATTGTATTTAGATACCTAAATTAAATTCAACCTGCTGTGAGACATAAAAGCAAGGTTCAGTTAAGGGGGTTATTAGTAAGTAGAGTTTTAAAGAGCAAAGTATCAAGTAGCCAGCTCTGGTTTTAGGGCTCATGAACATCAAACAGTAAGGCTAACTTAATTAGTTTTGCAAACTAGTCACAAGTTGCTCATGCACTAAGTACCATAATAAATAGCCACCTTTCAATTTAATGATGCTATTAATTACTGCCTCTACCTCTCTCTCTCTCTCTCTCTCTATATATATATATACTCATGCACTCTCATCACCAAGCTCTCTCACCCACAAGCTTCTTTCTAAACTAAAATTAGCCCTGAGTAGCCTAGCTACCGCTGATGAGCTCCTGATGCTGCTGATCATAACCATCACTTTTATCATGATTTTCTTTCCGCTGCAAACAATGCCAGATTCTGTAGCTCAAATATAATGCAAGTTTCAAGTTTGTAGCTGGATTGCAACTTAGAAGCAGCTTAGCTTCTTTTTCCTTTTCTTTTTTCCCTCCCACAATTTTGTGAGGTAGGTGGACTTGTGATCCTCGCTAATAGGACTTATTTGGCAATTTTGGCTAAATTTTGGTCAGAGAGTAAAGTTTTTTTTTTTTGAATCTGGCTATATTATGGCAACATCCCAGAAGCTATGGTCTAAATCTGGCAAATTCAGGTTCCCCCCTCCTCCTTGATATGTGGTGACTTTGAACCATTTTTCCATGAAAAAATTGTGTTATTCACAATGCCATTTTTTATTTTTTTTCTTTTGGTTGCCAATTTAGTCCCCCCAGAAAAAGGTTGATTACAACTTACAAGTGAGTATTGAAAATTTTCTCCACAAAAATATGCAAACAAAACAAATTGAGCAGAATAATACAGATCTAATACTCTGAGTGCTTGAGAAGTGTCTTTTAAAAAAGCAAGAAATTCCTAAATTCAAATTCCACTGTATTATTCACTTGATATCTAAGATACTAGGTTCTAAGCCTGGATCTTTTCCCAAATCTCATGATATAGCCAAACTGGTGATCATCCATGAGAAGATTTAGCCAAATTTGGCTATAGACCAAATATGAAAGTGGGAAAAAGAAAAAAAAAGATTCGTTTTATATTCCATCAAAACCTGCTAGAACTTGTTATAGAAATCTGGCAATTTAGGGTTTTTTTTTTTTTTCTTTCTTTCTTTCCCCCTCAAAATCTGGTAAATTAGGACCATTATTCTCCCAGTGAAACTGTAGTCCACCACGTTCACAAGTGGAAATTTGGCTAATAGGTAGGTTGAGAAAAGCCAATAGCCAAGAAATTAGCCTATATCTTTTGACAACCTATACAACCTACCAGCTTCTACCTGTGTACCTTAAGGGCGACTTTAGACAAGGGTCCAAGGTCCAGGTACCAAAGAATTCAAGCAATCTTATTGGTCAAAAGCTTTAAATTCGTCCCAAGACTACCTTTAGACAAAGGGTCCGAGACCAAAAAGTGGCAAATTGAGGCTAAACCTACATGGCACAACTGTGTTGGAGGGAAAATCAATTCGTTTAGACCAAAAAACAGTGCTAACAGGAGAGCTCCTGCCCTTTGAGAACCAAGAATCAGGCTAGGGACCAAGGTGTAGTCCAACTCAAGGATTCAATTTGATTCAAATCAGTCCAAATTGGTTCCTAGGAAATTTTGAACCCTGGACCATCGTTCTCAAGTGGGCCTAAGATCTGATGAAAATTTGCTAGTGTATGCATTTGGATGGCACATTCTAAAGTGGAATTTGATCTCCAAGAAATTTGAAGTCCTTCTTCCCCTTTCAAGAAGAGATTTTTCTGCATAACAAATCTTCCATTTCATAAAGTTGTACTTGATCCACCTTGTGATTATTTATCAACTTATTTGATTGTGTTTTGAGTAATAGTTGCATCTTTTACAAAAGGCCCAATTCTCAAAATACCCACCTTGAGAACTACTACTGGTTGTATTGCTTACGTAGGGGAAATTATAGCGGTAGTTTAATTTTGCTGTTCCTAAATAATAATAAGAATAACAATAAACAATTTAATTTTTCTATCAGAAATAGGTTTAGGGTTTCGAAATTGATAACCCATGGAGGAATTCCAATTATCTGAGTAAAAATTATTACAATTTGAAATTTTAATATCCAACCTACAAGAGGGTCTTGAAAGTTTTTGGATGCTACCTACTAAAGTGGTAGAGGTTCTTCACATGGTTTAAAAAAAAACCAATAATCACTAAATATATTATTAATAACCTTGTTAATAACCAGATGTTTTCTCAATAACACCAGCCAGCAGCCCTTAACACCACATTATTATGAAATAAGCCCACTATAGTTGGAACTCTATGCCCTCAGGTCTGTTCCATAACATTAATATCAAAGGATGAATAGCAATTGCTTGTGCAAAGAAAGAGAATGGTAAGTCCAGCAAGAGAGGGAGGGAAAGGAAAAATTGACATCTATGTTGTCATGGAGATTACATTTTTGTAGGCACCCAATTCCTAGGAGAGAGCTCTTTAGTTCAAAATGTACCCATTTTCCACATGGGCACACACATTCCTGCGACTTCAAACCAGACCACAAAACCAAAACTTGAGGAGTTTCAAAAGACCACACAAAATAAAAACAAACCAAATCGTGAGCAGTTCAAAAGTACCATGAGGGACCTTCAACATGAAAAGGGCAATATCTCACCTCCATGACAGAAGAAGAGCTTTTAAGCCTTGGGTCCACTTCTGACAACATTCAGATCAAAATTATCAAGATATAACATCAGCCAATAACACCACAAGATCAATACCATCTTCAAATCGTCACAAAACTATCAAAGTTAATCCACAGGACCAAACACTAGGTCCATTTGATTGAATGGGGGAAGAATACCAACACACAATACAATGACTGACCACAATCCAGGAGTTAAAATAAACTTGGATTAGGAAACATACCGATGAGATCCCTGCAACGAGATCCTTCAACTCCCACTAAAAAGTATATCAAAGGATGCAGCAAAAGCCAATTACATGAGTGAACTCAGGAATCAAAGAACATCAAAACTTGAACATGACTACCAAAGGCAATGCTTGAAGTATTTACAAGCCATAATGATGATATCTTTTTCCTTCCACTTGTGAAAAACCAAAAAAAGAAAAAAGAATTGTTGTCTGCAGCACTCTGGGCTCAAAAAGTTGCCATGTACTTTCATACACAAGAGAGACTAGAGAATATTCTTGGACTGACTACAAAAAAGGGGGGGGGGAGATGATCCTCTGGTCTAAGACTCAAATCAAAAGACTTCAACTTCTAACTCCAACAGAAAAACAGTGTCAACAAATAGTCTCCAGGAAGTCTCCATTGATGTCCCAAAGCACTCTGCCTTGTGTACAAGACACACACTGAGGGGTGGATGGCTACTAAAAGCTCTAACATACAAATCTAAAAAAAATTGAAAACTTTTCTGCTTTTTTTTCTCTCAGTTTTTGGATTTTTTGGTTTTTCAAGGTGTAAAAACCAGACCAAATTGGCAGATGAACTGGTCATAGCAAAATGCCAGTCCTGACGTGCAATTTTCCTTGTTTCTGCACCGGATAGCTTATATAACATGGCAGCAGGGATTACCTGGAAAAGGTTCCCAAAATTGCAGTTTCAGGGGATTTTTTTTAACGTTAAGCGGTTGCATTTGAACCATTGGTGATACACAGGGGTTGGAGAAGATACAAACTGGATATCCAGCAAACAGTCAACACTCAGCGCCGAGAGTTGCTACGAGAGGTGAAGAAGATGTAGTCTGGGTGCTGCACACCCAATTGCTTCAGATGTACATCTGCAGAATTTTGAAGAAGGGTGGCCTGGTGCCGCTCTATATTAGATGTCCAGAGTGCCCCTCTCAACTTGTATGAAGTAAGCCCAAAAGCACGCAGTGCTAATAATGAAGTATCAAATGGACATGACATTGGCATGTTACAAGCTCCACTGCGGTTTAGCAATTGCGATGCCCCTTCTGTCCCAGCAGAAAACAAAAATAACGATCAGAACACTACTCCTTTCAACACTAGGCTTGTTCTCATTAGTTTGGAATAAGTACCAGCAAAGTCCCAAGGAATAGGCCAGAACACTGTGTTCATCCACACCTGATGCACCATGGATAGGTGTTGAGAGAGAATGATATGTGAGGAAGCATGCAGCCAGATCACGCAATGTAGGGCCAGTTGGTATTCGATAAATAGGGTACCTGGAAAATAAACCTAAGTGGTCAACAAGACTAGCCAATGAACCACTCTAAACACATCCTAACAGAAACCAAGACCCTGGATCCTGTACACAGATCAATAAATACTACAGCTCACATGACCAATCACATGTCAAACCAGACAGGGTAACTACCTGCAGAGTCACCGCATGTGATTACGACATAAAAAGTACTACAAACAGGTAAAGGACCTCCTCATTGGACTACAAAATGAAAATGAGCCTACTCAGAAAGGATGCACCACAAACACATGGTAGGACTCATATGGCTACACAACAAGATATGACATACCAGGCCACAGAAAGCCAACTATTGGGCAAGAGGTCAATGCTCCGAAGTATCCTCAAAGGATTGCACTCTGGCTCAAAGTCTCGTGACAAATCTGCAATCTGCAAAAGAAAGTCGAGATCAAGTACAATTTAGTTGCAAACCTTGAAATGAGAAGATTCCATGGATAGAAGAGGAATTAAATAATCATGGGAGAACCAAAAACCCATTCAACTTGCACTGTTCAACCTAGAGCCTGATGTTGTCACCATTGCTCATTTGATTCTAAGCAAACACATGGAGTTTTGCAGAACCCACCTTATCAACAAGAGGAACACGGCTGTAGGGTGGGCTGGTCTCAAAATAGGACCATGCCTCTCCATCTTCATCATCACCATTTACAAAAGCAGAGCATTCCAACCTGGGATCACTCCCTATGGATCTACACAAGGTGGAACTATCAGATGCCTTGAAGCCTCGCCCTCGCAGACTCCTTCCTGACCCCATTGACCTCTCATTTTCACCATCGCTGCTTGCCTCACTGCCCTCATCACTTTCAGCACCAGGTGCCCTGCATAGCAACACACAAAGAAACTTAAAAAAACTGCCACTCAGTTCAATTGACCAAAATATGTGACGGGGTACAAACAAAGTAAACACCAGAAGCTGACCACATCTCACTTTCCAAGCTCCAAAACATGAAATGGTGCAATTATTCATTTAAGACTAAGCATCTTTCAAAATCCAGCCACAAAAAATGATGACAGTGTGTTTGCATACAGAACATGCACAAAACAACCCAAGGATCAGTAATGCAGTGACTGAGGATAAGAGTCAAGTATGATGCAGTATTAGATAGATGAAATAAGCTGAAGAGTTAACCACTGTCTTTCCACTGACTGCATTGGTGCAAAAATTGCACCTTTGATTCTTGCCACAATTCCTTAATTAATTCTAAGTTCTGGTACCAAATACAACAGGTATATTGCAGGCCATCACAAAGCAAAACTCAGAGTTTCATAAACTACTCCAGCAAGAAGTACACATTCATGTGGTCATTTCGTGAGAGGTTGATGAGATGCAAGTCAGGAGGCCAGAAAGCAGACCCAGCTTGTGACTGTGCACTGAGATGATTGAGATTTGTGCAAATCTGCATCAACCTACAAGCATTGACAAAAATGTACCTAACACAGACCCAACAAGCTTTGAAAAAGAACTTGCAACTCTACAAGAAAGCAAGAGAGAACTTTTACCTGTAGCCAACATGTGACCTCTGAGAAGGAAGTGTGTACAGCTGCAAAGCAGACAAATATGGTACATAGTACTGGACCACATTCTCGTCACCATTTAACATGAGAGGCACACCTGCTCCATAAGCACTCCACTCATCAAATGAGTCCCATAGATCCCCAAGGTTGAAGAATGGAGTGACTTCCGGATCAAAACAACGCTTCTGAGAAGGATCCCGCAAACATGACTGCGGCAAAAAAAAGAAGAAACAGCACCCAGCTTCAGATCACTATCTCCATTTCAAAGGACAAGAAGTGCTTGATTGCCTCAAGACTTGAAAAAAAAAATCAGTCCAGAAAATACAGGCGCCAAATTGGAAGCTAAGAATGGGCCTTCAGAACACTGTTACTCTTCTCTCCGGTAGGAGGGGAAAAGCAGGTTTTGCAGATGGAAGACTTGTTGTACCTGCAGGCAGCATCATTGTATATCTTTCTCACCGTCTCTCAGACGCAACAACTGATATCTAGAACTATGAAGGCGACAAGCGACGAACCTTCCGGAGAGTCTGAGGCTTCACTCTGGGAGTCGTAACCTCCAGAAAGCAATCAAGATTGGAGTGCGAGAGTCTTCCAGAAGAGGAAGCTGCTGAAGACATACCACCTCGTCCTGCTGGAACATCGGCTCCTCCTACTCTGTTGTCTACTACACCCGTTGCTGCAGCAGCCCTTTGATGACCGCCGGCAGTTGTGTATTGCTGCTTGGAGAATGATGTAGTTCTGGAAGGACGATGCGATGATGTTTGAGGAGCAGCTGGTCGGGGATACGTCGTCTGCAAATGATGCTTGTTGTACCCGAGCTGCTGCCGCTCCTGATGCTGCTGCTGCTGCTGTAACAAATCATCAGCGCTGCAAACCCTCTCTAAGGCTGAACCGACCATAGATTCCAACTTTGCAGCTTCCTTCCCGATCGATTCTCTAGAATCCTCTACAAAATATGTAACTGCCGCTACCGTGATACAAGCCTCTTTGTCCCTTCAGAAAACTGCCAGTTCCTTCGGCTTCAAAACTCTTTCAAAGCTTTAACAACTAGCACAATACATCCTGTCCATATTGCAACAGCACATGATAGTTTGCTTAATCGAATAATCTAAGAACCAAGCCTGTCTCTCAAGTTCAAATCGCTCATCAGAAGGTGTGGCGATCCTGCCTGGCTGACCACATGAGCAGCTGTTGCTGCAACTAATACAATTGAAGAACAAGTTGCAAGAAAACAACCGATAAATGGAAAATCGCAAGCCTATAATGCTGCTGTCGAACTCAGACTAAAAGATTGGAATCTGCTGCATCTTCTTCATCTTCTTGTCTCCTTTGTCGATGCGCTGCTTACTGAACGAGTAGATCTTACTCTCTCACCAGTAGACGAGATTACGAAGAAGCCACAAGATTATGTAGACCAAACCTACGCGCAGTTCCTCCTACTCCTCCTCCTCACAGAGATTCCGAATCGCAAAAAACAGAGATTGTCAATGGGACAGCAAGCAATGGCTCTATTGACCAAACCTCCGCAACTGATCCAAAGAGGAGGCGGCGAGCAAAAAAGCTCACAATAGTAATCTGGCAGTAGCGCGCGCTGTGATCGCAATAGAAGAACAGGAAGCCAACACAAAGCGAGCATGCAACTGGAAATAAGAGCCGGATCAACCTCTATTACCAGTAATCTGTCACAACTGAAGAAGCAGAAAGCCAGAAGAAAGAACGCAACAACAAGGCTATTGAAACTCCCCTTCCCAAACACGCACAAAAAGAGACTGCAACTCCAAAACCCGAAAGTGTGATGGAAACAGACGGGCCGCAGCAAAAGAATGCGCACTCAAAAAACCAATACTGTTCATCAAACAACACTGTACTTCTTGCGCAACACGGATTGAGGAAAAAACGCCCGAGGAAGAATGACGATCCCGCAATCAAACACAATGTACCTACTCACTCCGGCCACAAAACATTGATTCACAAGGGGCAGGAGGCAATGTCGAGAGAAAAGAAGAAAACAAATGATGTGAAAAAAGGCCACGAAGAAAGTGCTGCTGCAACAGCAACAAAACTCCTGGAGAAGAAGAAGAACAACAACAACCAACCAACCGGGAATACTTTACTTGCTTGCTCCTCAGAAACCGGATCCACAGGCAAGACAGCGGGAAAATGGCGAAAGGAAGAGAAAATCCCCGACCATCCGACTCATAAAATCAAAAAAAACTGCAATTGTACTCCCCAGAAAACGCAAAACAGCAAAACCAACGGCAAACCCCACCTGATCCTCGGCAATGCAATATCGAGAGAGAGAACGGGGAATCGACGAGCGCAAAACGAGAGAAGGGAAGGAAGAAATGGATGATGACTATCCAAGGGAACTGGTTTTACACGTGTAGCTTTGTGTCCAGCGGTCCGCCTGTCCATCCGTCGTCTCACGCTGCCCGCTCCAGAGATTCATTTTTTGCAGTCTGTCGTTATTACCCAGCGGTCTCTCTCCCTCGTTTACCCGGCTTGAAGGACCTCCAGATAAAACACGTTAAGTAAGCCAGGCTGCCAGCGCATCTCTCCGGAATTCGTTCGTTTTCTTCCCTACCCGAATACAATACTTTCTTTCTCTGCCCGGGACAGATTTGGTGTTAAGTGGCTGGTATTAATTTTTTGGTGCGCCTGCCCGTTACCTTAACGGAAGGACTACAACCCTTAGTGTCCAGCGGTCCATCTGTCGCTGCACGATGTCTTCCAGAAATTCAGTTTTGCACTCTTTATTACCCGCCGGTGTCTCACCGTCGTTTATCCGGCTTGAAGGACCTCGGGGGTAAAACACGTTAAGCCAGTGAGCGACCTCTCCCAGAGTTCATTCGTCTTCCTCCCGTTGATTTATTTCCCTACCCGTAAAGAAAATTTTCTTTCTCTACCCGGGAAAGGCTTCGCATTAAGTGGCTGTTTTTTGAAATTTGGGGGCCTGACCGTTTCTTTCCCGCAAGGACTGGTCGACACTCGACACATCAGAAATTCCGACATTTTTTAGTATTTCTATCCCAGTAAAGTTTTTCATAATTTATTTGAGAAAAAAAACTCCACTTCCCAACCCAAAGTTTTCCACCCTTTAATTTGCGGCCTATATCATTCTACCAGTTACGAATGTGGAGATGGACTTACATACCAATCGGAACTCAAACTCATCCCTTCAATTCCGCACTATAGCACAGAATAAAATATTTCCTCCACTCCACGAGCAGGCGTTATTAGTACTCAAACTCATTCCTTTGATTGCGCGCGATAGCACATAATGTTTCCTCTGCACCACAAGCGGGTGTGAGGGCACATTCTGAATTCACCTCGGGCTTTACAAGAGATGTGGAGTTCATGGGGTAGGGATGTTAGTGAATTCAGGCTTTCCTTGAGCACCATTATTTCAGCAATGCTCTCACCCTTGGGCTTTATCCTACACTTTTGATGCATCCAAGCACACACCCTATTCCACCATTGGGCAAATGAAAATGGACACAGAGACTAAAGACTCTATTAATATGCTTACCTATTGTTGCTTGTCTTATTTGGTTTGGGGTGCACCCAATTTTATTTTTATTTTTAAAAGGAAGCTACTTTGATTGGCCCATCACTTCTTCTTTTTTGAAACATGGGAATTGCCCAAAATAGAAGCACAAAAATGCTTCCCCCACCCCGCCCCACCCCCCCAATCCCCCGTTTTATAATATATATAAGTTCAACTTTGGCCTAAGCATATGGGATAAAAGTGTAGCACTATTGGGAACATATTGGGGAACATATTGAGAACTTGATGGAAACACATTGTGAACAGCAAGAAAAAGGAATCATTTCCCCACCCAGGTCCCAAAACCAGAGCAAGGAGCCATTTCAATTGGGTCATAAAAAAAAATACTACACTTTGGAGGCTTCCTAAATTATAAGTTTGTATTATTTTTTCGCAATTTTCTGCATAGAGGGACTACCCTTTGGCCCATCTATATAGGTGAAAAGAGGTAAACTTTGGGCAAATCATAATGCCATACCCTAATACCTAGCCTTGTTCGGGACTAATTAATTATTTTTGGATTTGTCAAAAATTATTGAAAATTACCTACGTGCCATACTGCCTGATGGTAAAATATTATTATTTTCACTGCTGAAAATAATTAATAAATTATTAAATGACCCCAAAAAAAAATTATTAGGCTCCTTGGTTGCTGAATCAGCCCAAGTTCTCCGGGGAAAAGTGTGATGCTATTGAGAACATGTTGAGGAACAACATGGGAACTTTAAGAATGCTTGGAGAACTTCACAGGATCACATTGGGAACAGGAAAAACCAAAACATCCCCCCCATTTTATGCTTGACAAATGTGACCCTTTGTGTCCCAACAATGTACCCTCTATCCCACAATAATACCCTGCAAAGGCAAGGCTAGGACTCAACCTATATTAAAATTTTAGAGTGCTAAAATCAAGTGCTTTTTGAGATTCTCAATAACCATAATCCGATTTTTATTTTTTTAAAGAAAAGAAAAATCGCCAGATTTCTAATTCATGGTTAAAGGAATTTAGTCAGAAATATAAAAAGGAATTTTTTTAAAAAAATTACTCTCATATTTACCTTTTAGCCAGATCTGGCTAAATCTTCCTTTTCGATCATCGCCACTTTGGCTACATCACAAAATCGACACTTGGGAGGGATAAACCGACCAGGGATGACGACCACCCACGCACGGCCGGTTGCACGGGTTCGTCCGTCCGTCCGGCCGTCCAAACGCCGGGCGTGGACATGTACCCGGTACCAGGATGTCCACTTGTGAAGCGCGGTGCACCCGGCCAAGCAACCGGTGCCAGCACAAACGGGAAAATGGCTGCCTATGATGCCACCGCGATGCTGATCCGCTGCAACAGTAACCCAAATATCTCACGTTCACGGCAAGCGTGCATCAGGATGGACTACTATTCATGGCAATCAGCCAGCGAGCATTCTAAGTTCCTTTGCTATTCGTAGCGGTTGCTGTAAACGCAACAAGCGCAACGCTTAGAACGAACTATTGTTAGCTTTGTTAGTTTGTTCTCACGTTCAGACTTCAGACGTTCAGACTCTTTGAGTGCGTGCGAGCTAACGGCCTGTAGAGCGTTTGGAATTCCGCCGGTTACACTGGGGATGGATGAACTCTAAGCTATTGGTGAAACAGACAGTATGTTTTGAACAGTAGTCATCCATTTCTGGGTAGCTTGAAAGCTAGATAGCCAGAGCCAACGTTTGTTTTTTTTCAATAGTGTGTGTGACATGTGTGATGTCGACCAATGGCTATTGTCCATAAGAAAATTTGGCCAAATTTGGCTATAGACCAGATATGAAATTTTTAAAAATTTGAGAGCCCTTTTATATTTCGGCCACTTGGTGGGACTGGGGTTTCTTTTTCTTTTTCTTTTTTTTCCTCACTTTTGTGAGTAGGTGAGCTGCCGATCATTTACAATTCAGTGTAGCCAAATTTGGCTACACATCATGAAAGGAATTCAAACTTCTTGGGAATGCCTTTATATTATGTGGACAAGCTAGAGAGCAATGTCTAAATATGGCAAGTTGAGAGGTTTTCTGCCTGGAAATATGGCGAATCTGGTGGATTTTTCCCCAAAACAAACTTTGGGGGCTGTCACATCCCCCCTTCTTCTTGTGTTCTTTGTTGCCAAGTGGTAAGTTTTTGAAGAAAAAAAAATCAGCGGTTGGAAACTTGTTATAGAAATCTAGCAATTTTAATTTTAATTTTTCAAAATATGGTGAACCTCGAGGACTATTTTTATCACAAAAATCCTTTGCATGTGTCAAAATCACATTTGAAGGCCGAAAAAATGCAAAAAAAATCTTCGCCCCAAAAGAAAATTGAGCCAGAGACACAGAGACACAGAGACATTCATTCATGCAGTAAGCCCAAGGTCATGGGCTTAACAAGAACAAGGGCCGACTTGAGACAGAGCCCTTTTGTCTCGCACAGGCTCACTTCTGGCAAAGCCCCATGGCTACTACTGGCTTTAACAAGCCTAAAATATCTGCTCTGATTTGTTTCTGTTTCTCACCAGGACACCCAAAACGTACCATGCAAGCTTTTTTTAAGCTTCAAATAGGAGCCTCCATAGTTTCATTCTTCTTGAGTGAATGAGCCAATTAAAAACTTGTGAAGCACCTCATCTAATTAATAGGAGAGGTGAATAAAAGAGGAGGTGAAATCTGTGTGATGGGTAAGGTGAATGCAGATTACACTAGAAAAATCAGAGCAGGTCTTTAGTCTTTACCCTCTCAAAGGGCACGAGACATAGGCTCTATATTTTGGGGATATTCTGAATATTTTAGGGCAGAAGATGAGCTCGAATCTGATGTGCCTGAATTGGCAGTGAGTAAGTATAACAGCTTTTTTTTTGTTTTTCCTTTCTTTTCTTTTTCTCCATGCTCACATTGTGTCCTTTAGAAAGGACAAATGAAAAATTGGTGTGGCGTCATTGGGAGGAGATTTCAACCTCTCTCCAACAAGAAGCTAAAAACCCTAAAAGCAATGCAATATTGTGGATTCCCCCCAACCTAATGAGCAGCAATAAATGACATGGAGCAACAGAGTCCAGCATACCTCAATAATAAGTGTAATCCTTCTGCAGAAGCAACCCCTGTCTTATCATTTATTTCTATACAAAGGCCAAGGCCTGGAAGTTATGAAGCCATGGTACATAGGTGAAAGAGCAAAAAGCTTGTGTGTGATTCATAAAGAAGGCATTCCTATGCCAATCAAAAACATTATCTTGCTAAACTTAGATTTTGCCCAAGTTTGGTCTAAGGCCCCCAAATGGTGCCTTAGATTTACAATGTACCACCATTTGCGCCAAAATCGGGCATCAGCATCGAGCGGCCATTTCCTTCCACACAAAAGCAAAAATGCCCACAAAGACAGATGGGGCGTTTTGCATTTCAAAATGCCACTGCTGCTGTGTCAAGCTGTTCATGTTATTGGCAAGAAACTTCTCCTCAAACAATGCTGTAGAATCATTTTTCCAATCTCTCTTGGATTTGGGTGGAGCTGGAGGTGCTGTGTGAGGCAGAATGAACAAGGAAAGTGAAGAGCTTGAACCCATCATCATCAGGGACACGAAACTTGGCTCTTGAGACGGTTCCATGGTGAGAAAGATAGAAGAAAATGTGGGATCAGGAAAAAAAATTGAGAAACACAGTGCGTGTACTGTGTGCAGTGAGAAAGACAAAAGAAAAGGTGATTGAAAGAATTTTTTTGAGAAACACAGTGCCTGTATTGTGAGCAATGAGAAAATGGCTATGGAATGCAGGCAGGTGAGCACGAAGGTGAAAGATGAAACTCGTGAGAGACTCGGGCAGGGTGCTAAACGGAGCGCCGCAGTTCGTGGGCAGGCCGGAAGGGGAGCTATAGTGGCAGGCAGACGTCTGCCGAGTGCGGCCAAGCAGAACGTCGAGATTTTCTGCCTGCCAGGTTATGTGGCTGATGACGGGCAGCTCTGCTTCTCGCGCAGCAGTATGCAGCGCTTCTTTCTTCATGTGCGCGACCCATTCTCTCTCTCTCTCTCTCTCCTGAGACTCTAGAATGTTCTGAACAAAGCCCGTCTTCATGACTGGAATTAGCCTACTTACACTGGGCCCGTGCTGCACATCATCTTTTGGGAGCATAAATTGTGAAGTTTCCACAAGGACTTAGGCTAGGGCTGGGGGAAAAGAGTGTAGATTGGAAGGTAGTACTGGCGTGCTTTGCTGCTGCTGCTGCTGACAAAGCCTGTTCTGAAACAAACAGATAACATTAGGATATTCCCAGATTCATTGATACTCTTTCTGACGCTTATTGCAAGGCAGGAGAAAACTGTGACGTTTGTTTGTTTTCCTAGACTCATCTTTGCGTTGGGGGTCAGAAGCGTAATAAGTAAAGAGAAACCATTTTTTCTATTCAAACACCCCAAAAGTCGCAATCCAATGATGCGCCATTCTTGTAGTGATGATAGCTCTAGGGTTTAGGGTGATAGGTAGACTGTAGTCCCAACCAACCAGTTACACAATTCAATTTTTGACTAGACTTCTGTTTTTTTTTTCTTTTTTTTCTTAAAACTTTTTTGGGGGCAAGAAAGAACATTTGGACAAATCGATTTGTTGACCAGTTGTGTGAAGAGCTCAATACTATTGTTTTTTTTGTGTAGAGTAAAGGCCAAAAGGCCATGCGCTTGACCCCCCCCATAATGGCCCACTTGAGGCTGAGCATGGGCCTAATTCTGGTAAAGCCTGCATTCCCCACTCACAGCCTCTGACTTTACTATGGAGTTAAAAGACCTACTCCGACTCTTATTAGAAAGTTCCCCCTGGAAAGAAAAAAAAAAAACAGAAAATTTTGAGGTGGGCGGATACCGTTTCCGAAATTTCGAACTTGTTAAAACACCTTCCCCCCTTCCAAAGACCCAAAGGGAGAAATTTTTATTTTATTTTATTGCAATGTTCCCATCAAGTTCCCAATGAGTTCCCATCAGGCTCCAAAAGGGTTCCCCCAGTTACATGTCTTCCCAAAGACATTCCCAATCGCACCACACTTTTATCCCTTATGTTTTGGCCAAAGGTCTGCTTACCTATATTAGTGTACCCTTGTGTCTTTGGCCCACATGTGAACATATTCTTTATTTTTCACCATTTCATAATTGAAAATTTATGCATTTTCAAAAAATGTATAAATTTCCCCAAATATATATTCCTTTCCACATCTACAAGGAGTTAGCTCTAGCAATGTGAACACATTGAGGGCTAGTGTTGTTCTTTTGAGTGAAAATTCACGTTTTTCGGCCCAAGAATATCACAAAAGGGTTTTTAATTTGAAAATATCTGTAAATTTGCAAATATCTCCCCCAAAAAAAAAGGTTTTAATGTCATATTACACAACAGATGTTCCTATTTCACCTCCTCACTATTGACTAAAACATCTATTCACATAATTCGTAGTTTATTTTAGGGTAGATCAGTAGATCTTCACCATGAGGATTGCGAATAACAAAACCCTAACCATCTAAACCCCCTCCTTCAAATAGGTTTTCACTAAACCCTCCTTCCTCCCAAAACATGTTTCACTTGCCTAGTATTGAACAATGTATTTGTCTATTGGTGATGTGCATTGTGCAATGTTGCAACTTGCAAGCTTTAAGCACTAGGAATTTAGGTGATGGGACTAACGAGTTTGGCCATAAATTCATGTGCATTCTTGAATCTTTAGCAACCTTTCAACATGGCACTTGTCTTTCAATACATTTAAATATGTTGCAAATAGTAGTTTGTATGAAATTGAATATTTTAAAATAAAACAACATCATGGCGAAGTGATAACTCAATGTTCAAGCTTCAATAACAATAATCATTGACTAGCAAATGTAGAAATTGAGTTAAGTCCTAACTCTTGAATCTTTAAATGTCTATCACCTCAATCCTCATTGCTGAATGTTCATGTAGTCTAATTAAAAGTTGTGATTTGATCGACATGCTTAGGACATGTCAATGTTGCTACTCATTGAACAACAAACATTGAGGATGGCTCATGGGTGTTAGTTTTATAAAAAGGTTCCCATGGTCCACTAATCTTTTGAATTTTATTATTTATTTTTTTAAATTTGATTACGACAATTAGTGTTCCCAATTGTGTGTTTGTTGTGTGTTTATGTATGTAGTGATTGTTGAATTTTAAGTCCCAGTTTTGAAAGTTTCATCATTGAAACCTATTATCGTAAACTTGTGAATCTTGTTACAACCATCGATTGTTGTTGTGCAACTCATTGTTTAGCAACAACCTCATGGTGCCTACATTCACATTCATTGATGCAATCCTAGTCCCTAGATTCTTGAAGTGTTTTTTTGTTTTGTGTGTGCATTAACATTCATGAATTAAAATGTGTCCTTGAAACAATTTTAGTCATGATTCCCAAATTTTCTAACTGCTTTTGTGTTTTGTGTGTGCACTCACATTGTTCAATCTTGAATTCCCGACAACAATAATAAGATTTTTTCTTTAATTTTTTTTTCTTATGATCTTTGTTTTAAATGATTAAGAGTTAGGAATTAAAATTCAAAAATTAGGGCTCATGATGTTCAAAGGCCAAGACTTATGCATTTAGGAATTTTAAAACTTATGAATTTTTTGTGTGGTATGATGTGCAACACCATTGCCAAATTTCAATCCATTAAAATGCACCATTAACTCCAACAATAAAATGAATTGTGACCTAACTCCTATGACCTATAGGGCTTAAGCTTTTCACTTACCAAGGTCATGGGTGGTGGTATTAGGGAATGAGTTGGATTTCTTGTGCGAACCATTGAGCATTAAGGTTATAAGACACATGACATTAGTGGCAATGAACCATTGATCAATAATAGAAAAAACTTTTAATACTAATATTAATCATAAGTTTTAAGATGTTTAAACTTTGAAAATGCCAGGGGAAAAACCCATTTTCATTGAAATTATAATGGTTACTTCTAGCAAATGTCATGTTTGTTTCAAAATTTTGAAAAATGACAATATTTTTGTAGCTAAATGGGATTCCATTGATAAACATGTAGGTAAAAGGAAAGGTCTTGATGGTATGTGGTTTATGGATCTAAAATGTGGGCATATGAAACATGAAATTGTTTATGTTTAGCTATCAACGACAATTATCCAATAGCTTGATCTTGATTAAGCAGTGGAAGATAAATGGAAACTTGTTCAAATTGCATTTATTTTTAGTCTCTTGAATAAAGGCAAGCCAATGATAGATTATGAAGATTTCAAACCTTTGTTTGAATTCTTGAAGTTTTCAATCTATTCCAAAAAAACATTGAACTAATGAGGCTAACTAGGAAATGAAAAAACCCACAGACAATGAAGTGAAAAAGGGCACTTAAACTATTATCCAAAATGCCAAGTTTGTAGATCCTTGACTTGTAATGAACTTACTTCCATGAATAATGCAAGTTGGGCAAATGTGCATGGTTATATTGTCCAAGATCAGTGTCACATACCCTTATTGTTGAATGTGCAACATGTGTTTTTTGGATCTAAAGTTGATAGTCTAACTTTATTGATCATGAATTATTTGATGGCACAAGGGGGTTTGTAGGAAGAAGACCTTGTTTCAAGGCTAGTTTATTTGGTGTTGATGGGGTCGGTACCTTCCAAGGCTTCATATATGGATTATAATTCAAATCCAATGGTAATATGCTCCATTTGCCATTCATTCATCAAACTAATTTGGTGGTATAAACCTTATCACACCTTTGGTGTCTCACATTGAAATGTTTTTGCAACATTTGAATGTTTATTTCAGCCATATCCCCAAAAGCCACAACTTGGAGTTTACCAAATTGACAAAAATCATGGAAATTAAGGGCAACAAAATATTACAAAACATATATTGTATAAATATTACACCATCTTCATGAAGATGGCATTGGATGCACCCACCATAGCCTTTACCAAGTTTAATTAACATTCATCGACTAATGTAAAACCAGTGTTGGTATTGAATACCATTATGTTACTATTAGAAGTAGTCCATTCATTGATCAAATTTACCTAACTACATGGTGTCTTTATGTGTGATTTCATAATGGCAATGAAAATTTGTGAAGGGGATGTATATCAAATAAATTGTGACAACCACTCTTATTCCCAAGATGATGTTTTTGAAAATTTGTATGCCATTTGTATGAAAGCGTGAGTTTTTGGTGAATCACAAATCTAAATATAGGAATAAATCACCTAGCTTTTGAATTTAAAAGGTAACATATTTGGGCCAGATTTATAAATCAAATGGGGGCATTTGGTTTTGTGACAAAACAAGTGTATGAAGAGGTTATCGCATTTGTGAAACAACAATGTACAAAATATGCCAACTTACAACCTTATTACATAGTTGCAATGTCGATTCCTTGCCCAAGATTTGATGGATGCATTTGGGGTTGTGTATCCCCAATATTGACTATAACTAGAACTTGAAGTCATGTTTATTTTTCATTTAACAATCTACAAAATTTCCCTTTACCGACCTAAAAAGGTTAGGCCTAACGAGGTATGAGTTTGAAAATTGCTTTTGACAACTACTTTTGATTTACAAAGATTTTTGTTTGTACTTACCATGAAAAACGATGTTAAATTAGCAATGCAAAAACCATTTGATATCAACCCATTTACTAAACTATGGAAAACCCTTTCCTCATCACAATTTTTTTAATAGAAAATCCGTAAATGCATTAGGTTGGTTGAATTTGTTGTGCAATTGATTGGTTCCATAGAAGATGGATGATATTTTTCTACATTCACTTTTATGTAAATTACATCCACTTGTGCAAAAGTGGGGTGTAATTCATTGGCTTAAATTACTATGGGATTTTGAAAGTGAAATAGGTTCACTACACTTTGGTTGATTTCACCTTAATTAAAGTTATTTCACAAGTGAAAGCACACTATGGTGAACCCCTTTGGGGTCTCACATTATACTATTTTCCAAAGATGTCCATGTTTGAATGTATCCCACTTCAAACTTGCAAAAGATTTTCACAATATTTTTTGATAATATGTTAGAATATAACCTAGGCAAGAGATTAGGAAATTTTTTATTTCATTTCATTTTATAAAGTGAAAGATTCTAATATATTTGTGGAAATGAATGTAATGTACATGTGTATTCAGAACACAATTATACTTCACAAATAATTTAAATGATTTTTAGTCTTTATGAAAAGTGAAAGTACGTTGACCCATTTCATTTCACATAACATGAACCATGTTTGGATACCATGTGACTAATTTGAAAATTTTCATTTCAAAAAATGTGATAAATGTGTGGTAATTGAAATTTTGACAAGAAATCACATCCACATTAAAAATAATAAGCATAGTTAGATGGGCCATTTTTTTACTTTCATTAAAATTGATTATTTTAATGACTAATGAAGCACTAACAATAATGCAGTCAAAACGAAACTATGGCCTTATTATACCAATGTATATTATAAATATATTCATGGATATTTCAATATAAATAATGAAAATTATTATTTTTATTAAAATAATATTACATAACAGTAGTTCTATAGAAATAATTGTTGTAGGGCCCAAAAAATAAAATTTCATACCCAAAATTAATTGTAACATTTTTTGGAACAATTATAATATATGTACAATAATACTAGACCCAAAAGTACCCCAAAGGGGGTCATTATAGTGTGCTTTCACCCTCACTATTATAATATAAGGTCAATATACAAACATCATCTTTCATTATTAATTGACATAATTCATTATGATAATTTACTATGGTAAATAGGTTTATTTGTATGTTATTATTTTAAATACCATAAACTACATTATGTTATAACCTATATTAATTTATGTTACCTTAACTTATTTTAAGTTATACCCTAAATTATTACATGTTATTATATTTTAAGGTATCATAAGTTATATCCTAACTTATCATAGGCTTTTTATGATAGGTTATTTTGGTTAAATTGTTTAACTAACCTTAGGTTATACTTTATGTTATTTTAGTTTAAATTATTATATGTTATTACAAGTTATATTTTAGGTTATTCAAAGTCATTATACTTTATGTTATTATATGTATTTAATCCTAAGGTATAATAACTTTGAATAATTTGAAATAAAAAATTAACATATAAAAAATCTGCATATAATAACTTAAAGTGGAATAACCTAAGGGAAATCAATAGAAAATAACCAATAATAACTTCAATTTAAAATGGCCTATAATAACAAAAAATGACTTATGATAAAAATAATTAATAATAGTCTAAAATAACATGTGATAAATAATTTTAGCATAACCAAGAATAATTTATGTTATAATAACTTTAAATAAAATAATTTAACATAGCCAAGAATAACAAAAATAAATTATAACAAAATATTATAAAAAACCAAAATAAATTAAAATAATCCAAAATAGCTTATGATAGAATAACCAATAATAACATACAATAATATGGTTAATAATAGCCTATGGTAAATAATTTAAGATAGCCTACAATAGCCTACAATAAAATAGCAAAAACTATAACCTAAAATAACCAAAAATAACCTATAATAACTAATAATACTCATGATAAGATACCCAACAATAGTTTTTGAAAAATAACTTATAATAACCTATGGTAAAATTGCCAAAAAGAGTGTAAGGTAAAAAACAATGTGCATAATAATATGTGATGACAAAAAATATTATTCATTTAAATAATGTTTCAATAGTTAAAGACTTGTTTCTTAAACATGGAGGTGAGAAGAGGTGAAGGGTTCAAAGCTTCACACTTGCATGGAATTAATTATTACTGAACTTATTATTGATGGTTTAATTGTTAATGGATGTATTGTTAATGAATTTGATTAACTATTGATGAAATCAATTAGATATCAATGAATTCACCTATCCATAACAACTTGTAATCCCACCAAGACCTCCACGTAGTTTACTTATTCACTCATGGAATGTGTAGCATAGCATGTGATATGAAATATCCACTATTGGCACCCTCAATTAACCCAACCTCATGGTTGTGCTAGGATATGAAACATTAGTAGCATTCTTTTTTGCTAAAACTTGCCAAAATGTGACATACGATTCAACCTTGTAACCTACAAATTTGAAAAAAAAAATTCTATTTGTATTTTTTGCCAAATTGTGGGGCATTGCATGGAAAGTAACCTATTGTTAATCAAGTGGTCAAGGTTGGGTCTTTTTACTTCAACTTGAAAAATTAGCATGCATGCAATGAAAGGATCTATAACAAGTTTGAACTCCTTTCCATTTTGGATTTAATTGTTTAAGAGTTTCCATGACTGGAAAAAACAAAAGTTGATCACCCTAATGATGTTGAAAATATATTGCACCAACATTTGATTATCATCAAGGTAGTTTTCTCTTCACAAGGTGGGAATTGATGTGGTCTAGGTGAAAGTTCTTATCAATAATTATGCATTGGACTTGTATTTTTTTTTTAGATGAAAATGCTTCCAAATAATGAATCTATCGTGCAAAAGGGCTTTTCTATGAACCTTATCATTTGATTATGGGTGAAGATTAATTCTTCTGACATCTTCAAGCACAAGTTCTTGAAATTCATAAAGTTGACCAAAATAGCAAGTGTTTAAGTCTTTGTATTTATGAAAGATGAGCAAATTTGTTTTCAATAATGATATTCATGGAAAACAAAATTGAAAAATTGCTTAACCATTTAATTGGATTTGTGCATTTGATTTTACACCATTTAGAGTTCCCATTTGAAGAAACCATCACTTAGTGGAAGAACACAAAAGTTCAATATTATATTGATTATAATTAAAGGTAGATGACACGTTAGTGAATTTTGGAGTATGGATTATGGAGACAAGAAGCTTTTTGTTTGCTACATCCCTTTTTGAAAGGGTAATTTTCATTTTTCTCCCCAATTTCATATGAAGGTGAAGAATTTGAATGTCTTTATTTTTTCCTTTTTTGTTGATGTTCACACAAGCTTGTCATTTTTTTCAAATATTGTTTCAACAACTTTTGTCATTTGCGGGCTCTATCATCCATGGCATGTAAGTTTATTGGTTGTTAGTTATGGAGCAATATATATTGGAACATGGAGCAAGGTGTATCTACAATTTGTTTGTTATATTTGTTTTTGAAGTTGTGACTTGTGCACAAAAATCAATTGTTTTTTAAGTTGTATTCACATGCATATTGTATAAAAATACACAATTCAATGAATATGCACTTGTGCAGTTCTATGGTTTTTTATGAAATTTTGTACTTGTTTAGGGTGTAGGACATTGCTATTACACATGGGCAAAGTTTCTTTTGAAACTAATGATGTGCATTCCTATGTCAACACCTACAACCATTGTTGTTAATAAACTTACAACACATAACATAGAAAAACTATGAATGACTTATGACACATTCAAACCAAAATGAAATTCACCTACAACAATACAATAATCCAAGCCTAAAACAAACAATGCAAATCAAAACAAATTAAATGTAAAAGAAATTTGCATCAAACATAAAAAAACTTTACAAAACAAAAACACAATGTTATATAATATAAAATCACAAAAAATATTTTCAAATCACATGACTTGGGATTATATCATGTACACTAAATATCTAAAATTGTGTTCACACTATAACCATTTCCAATCTAACTTCCCCAATTTACCTACAATAATTGGGATGTAAATAGGTAACAAATAACTCACGATAGTTGTTGTGCACTCTTATGTTGTTTACAAGCATCGTTGTCAACACACATACGACACAACACAAAAATACCCTAGAAAGGTACAACACATCCAAATTGCCCCCCTATTTAGGGTTAAGGTTTTTTTAAGCTAGATAACAATGCAACAAATATTTTATAAAAATCCACCATGAATGAACACTTTGGTTTTAAGGTGAAAAGATTAGTAGGTTAGGTGCAAATAGAACCCCATCATTAATTGCATGGCGATAATCCTTCAATTCTTCAACCAAATGTGAATCATTCTAAAAAATAACTTAAGTTACTTCCTATTATTTTACGATATGAATAAGCACTTATATTTATTTTGTGCACTAAAAGTGAAACCATTTTCTAACTGAAATTTCTTCCAATGGTGGTGTGAAACATCCCATATGCCAACCTCTAGAACACTAATCACAAATCAACATAGTAGTAATTTTCATAGACTACCCACATGATAATCAATGCAATCTTACAAGGATGATTGCTAAAGATGGATCAACTTAGCCATCAATACGTGGAAAATCACACATCACATAATTATGCACATGGTTTTTGTAGGTTTTACCATCTTGACCCTTCGACAACAACACTTTGTACACTCACAATAATATATCTTGTAATCACATTTCAAATAGTGGGTGTCGTTTGTTGTAAGTACACATAGTCTTTTTGGATTAAATATACAAATTTGAGGTTGATAACCACCTCCCCAAATAGTGGCATACTAAAGTGTGTTTCAATGCTGAACACTTGTTAAATTATCCATAGCCATTAACATTACATGCTAGAACAAAGTTGTTTATTGGTCACATGTGCTTAAAACCACATTTTTGGATCATCCAAATATCATGGCATCATGTTGGACTATAATTGATAATTTGAAATCATGAGCAAATAATAAAATATATATTGAAAATGAGTTGAAAAAAACATGTTGACTAAATTTATACCCCATATATAACCATAGTAATTATAAATATCAATATTTAATATGACATTTTTGGAACCCGTATTTACACAAATTTCACTTCACCATTTGCACCATTCATTCAACTAATGTGTTTGCTCTAAGGTGGTTTCATGACGTTTCACAAGGTTAAAACATGGTTGGGGTATGCAAAAAGACAATTTCATTTTATATTCTTTAGACCCCCTCACTTAAACATGTTGAAACTTAATAACATGTTCATATTGAAAGTTTGATTTTATTCATAGATAGATACATTACAAAAATAATATTCTATGCATAGAATGTCAAATTTGAACAAGTTTAAAGATTCCTATAAAGTCTTTGAATTGGTTCATTGTTCATCAAATGGTAATCTTGACACATATGTCACTCCATATATCCATTTGCCAAAATTATTATTTTTGGTTGGCGTCATTATTGATGAGGCATATATTTGACCCATAGACAATTTGAGCAAACGTGCATCTAATAGCTCTATTGTCCAAATTTGAACCAAGGCCCTTTCCACTTCATTAAACCTATAAGATCACCTAAAAATCAAATTATCATCCTCAAGTATGATGTGGACCTCTTGTCCTTTTAATTGCTTGGCTAATTCCTTTAAATTGAATACAAGGCATCCAATGTAATCTTAGATCTTCTTTTGTGCAAATCCAGTCACACCTAAAGAAATAGAAAAAGAAAGGGAAATGCATCACCCCTAGTGAAATGAATGAAATTTGAATCACTAGTTGAAAAATGCAATTTGTAATGATGTTATTTCATTACATCTTGCATCAATGATGCAATATAGGGATGAAATCCAATAGCTCATTTTACAAGTTTTTACTTATGTTGGGCATCATCAAACCTAAGTTTTAGGGCTGAATTAAGTTGATTGATTGCAGACTCATCAATATTCGCAAACCATGGAGAACATTTTAGCTCTTATCTTTCTATGACAATTAACTAAGTTCCTTCTATGTCAAATTGAATTAAGTGTTGTAAAATGATTAAGAACTTTTGCAATGGATGAAAATGAAGCCAATTGAGAAAGTTGAGAAACTTGGACACTAAATAAGTTAAGAAAGTTTGACAAGAGAAAATGCAAATAATTGAGAAAGTTGAACAATGGATGAAAATGGAGCTCATTGGGAAAGATGCTTGTTTATGATTGAACTAATGGCTGAATCAAGAACAATAGATGAAAATGAAATTAGTTGGAAGGGAAGTACGAAGAGTTCAATTCTAAAGGATTTATCACCACCTTAAGGCCAAAAAAAATTAAAACCTTAAAACTTTTTTATTATCTACTTTGCATTTTTGAAACAATGTACATCCATTGGATGAATTGTGAATCAAGAATGCTAAGAAAGTTGTAAAATGGATTAATGGAGGTAAGAAAGTTGAAATTGTTGGACAATGGATCAAAATGAAATTTGTGAGGTTTTTGTCTTTCCCAACTTACTCTATCTTCATCTGATGTTTTTTTTCTTTGAGGCTTTCACACCCAAATACCATCTAACATGCATACATTATTTTAAACTAGAGACTATATTAACAAAATAATTGTAATGTTTTAGATTTCTTTTGTGTTCAATTGATAGTAAATCGTTTTATAATTCAACTTACTCAAACAACTTGAATTTTCTCCATCATCCTTTAATTCAACCACGACCTTACATCCCTCAGTTCATCCATTATCCAATTTCCTGGAATTGTACCACTTCCCCCAAGTTAATCAAAATTTTCATCCATTATCAAATTTCCAAAATGGCTAAAGCAGTTTACTAAATGTCACATCCAAAAATGTTGAGTATTGGGGAAGATGAATATTGTACCTACAACTAATAATCAGCAATATTTGTCACAATAATTAATTTTTTGACAAAAGGGGTTCAACGACCCCATTTTCAATCTTTCAAATTTTCAATAAGACAATTTTAAGTGTATTAAATCTCTTCATGTTTTTAAAGATAACTATGGTGGCCCAGTGGTGAAGACCAGCCTACTTAATGTGTGTAATAGGTGCAAGATTATTCTCCTAAACTCAAACAAAATGTTTTTATTTTTCTTCGGCTTGCAATTTGAGAATTAATTATTACTGAATCTCATTTGTAGGTGCGATAATTGACAAATTGTGATCCATTAAATTTTTATTTCATTCCTTCTGAATTTCAAATTGTCCCGCTTCCTCAAATTCATCCATTATCCAACTTCCCAAGCTTTAGCCCAAATTCCCCTCGATTGTCCAACTCCATAAAGATTCATCTAGTATCCCCCTTCCCAAGATGAATAAACCTCCCTAAATTCATCTATTGTCCCACTTGCTTGGATTGGATTCATCCAACGTTGGAGTTTCCCAAGCCAATCCATCAATCCATTGTACACTTGCTCGCATTTTCCAACTATTGATAGCAAACCACCTGGACCAATCATTATGATCGCCCAATCAGAAATAGGGAGTTAGTAGTCACATCTTTCTTCCTGCACACTTTCCGTGGCAGGTGTTAGGCTTTGCTGTACCTTTCAGCAGCCTCAGCAAATTGTTCCCCAAATGTTGGGCCAAAACCATTTTGCTAACCCACACTGCCATGTTTTGAGTTTTCTTCATTCAATTTTTAATTTGCAAGGGTATGCTTGAGGTACATTCGAACTTTTTGCACTTGTTTGGTGCTCAGCCCATGTCCCCCCCCCCCCCCCCCCTTTTTTCAATATAAATGAAGAAAACAAGTTTCCTAAGGCATGGCAGCAAAAATGAAACCACATGGTGGTCAGAGGACAAAATAAAAAATCAAAAGATTAAATAATAAAATGCTTGGGAGCAAACGTGATCCAGGAGATGGTCAGAAAAACAAGATCAAAAGATTATTTATTTATTTATTTATTGTTGTACCCTTTGCAGCTTTGACACTAATTATATTATTTGTAGAAATGTTGAAATTTTCATCAATTTTTTACTTTTTTCCAAGATATTTTAAAGGAACCCTAAGGAATATTTTGGAATATTCTGTTTTGTCACGGAGTCGTCAAATTTAATTAATAATTGGATAGACATGTGTTGAAGCTGCCCACAGCCCTGTTGAAATTATATCACGATTACCATAGTACCTTGGCCATTTCAACACATGTCCATCGAATAATTAACTAATTAATTTTGAAAAAAAAATCATTTCATCAAATGGAATATTCCCAAATATTCACTATTACGCTTCACAATATTTTTTGATTTGGAAAAAAATAATTGTTTGAAAATTTCAACAATAATTCTGAAAATAATATAATTAGTGTCGAATTGGCCCAAGGTACTAGGGTATTATTTGGGAGCAAATGCAAGTAATACGGATAAAGTCGAGACCACTATTGGGCAGGGGTCAGAACCAGTCTCATGCAGGTATATATTTTTTACCCATTATATACCCTCCGGTCATGGTTAGGGTATATCTATTATCTTAACTTATTTTCTTAAACCTAATATACCCTAGTGAAGCACATACCCCAGGATACATACATGTTTAAGAACCAGACCTTGTCTCGGTTCTATTTATGTGTGGATTTGGAACCCAAATCAAAATACACGTCTTTGAAAAAAATAAATTTAAATGACTGGAGCCTGGTTCTAACTGGAGGTTAATTGATAGTTATTTGTTGATTCCCATCTGGAGTATTTGGATAAAATATAAAGACTTTCATATTGGCCTTGTCTGGGTACTAGATTGGTATTGGTATAAAGCATCATTCACGCTTGGAGGTAGGTTGGTGTTAAATGGGTTGTTAAGAGCTACAATGCCAAATGACTATTCACACCTAAAATGTCATGTAGCACAAATGTTGAAGTGGCATCCTATGTGGCATGGAATGTTATCTCACAATTAAGAGAATTGTTTGTTACCATCAAATCTTCCTAAAACTTAGATTTATAATGAAAAACGTAATGTTATGTATCTAGCCCAAAAATGGGCGATTAACTCAATGTTAACTAAAATTACACCATCACTTTGCAACCTCCTTGCTTGCCATTGCTCACCCCCTTGCCCGCATTTTCTTTGAAGAACACAATTCAAAAATAATAGTTCTTTTGCAACTCTCCAACATCATGCCATCTTTGCAAAATTCCATGGTGACAAATTGGTGCTTTAGCACCAAACTATGGCCACACAAAACAAGTAGCTCTCACATAGAAGCTTTAGCATCGCCATGGATAAATGCAATGACCAAGCCAATGAAGGAGGTAAGAATCCAATAATTCAATTGCATTTTTGCATGTTTTGAATACCCATTTTCCTAATTCATAGAAAACAACACAAGAAAACGTGTTAAACTAAAATTTGCATCCCATGTAGACTACCTCTCAAAAATTATGACAAAGGATGTCCATAAAAAACAAAGAACAAAGGAAAGAAGAAGGCAGGTTTAAATATGTCCCTAGAAATGCATTCAAGGAAACCACGACAACCAAATTTGAAGCATGGTGAAGTATCAACATTCACAAAGGCAAAGCAAGATGAACATATCACAACATTAGACAAGGTTGACCCATGAGACTAGTTTGAAACAATTGTAACAAAGTGGAAAAAGGTCTATGTGATTGTCATGAATGCTTGTTATTCTCAACACATGAAAAACGGCCTTGCTTACAAAGACAAATGAGGAGCCATCTTTGGAAAAGCCAAGAAATTTTTTTATCGCATATCAAGAACATGGCAAAATGAAAATAATTGGGCAATGAACATACATGACAAGGTTGCACATCACTTTCCACAACTCTCTAGTCATAGCCACTACTACATGATCTTAAGAGTTCATGGGAAAAAGGCTAGTATTCAGCCCTTCGCATATTTGTGATTTCATGCAAAATGCACACAACATTGTTGGGCTCACTACTAATGAACCAATAGATTTCAATGCTAGTGGTGTGAGAAAACAAGCTTTCATTAGCTGTGAAGATGTTACAAGAATTGAAGACAACTTGGCATTCATGACAAAATTGTATAGTTCGCATGCCGCAATACCTCTTGAGAATTCATAGACTTTCACAACAACCATAAATGAAGTTATGGCAGACATTAGTGACATCCCAGTGTAAACTCCAATGAAATCCACAATGCACAATGCAACTAAAACCTTGATGCACAACCCATTGCAAAAACTTCAAACACCGAATTCAATCAACAAAGGAATTTGAAATGCAAGAGGTCAAGGATCCATATCAAGAAACGCTAGCAACATTGGTGTAAAACACAAGTACTCTTCAACACATAAGAACATGGTTAAAGTAACAAAACAAAGCACTCAACTATTAGTGGATTCCATGGATCAGATGCAAGAATGTACACATGAATCAAACTTGGTTATTGAAGAAAAAAATCTAAGAAATTCAAGAAGGTATTGTTGACAAGCAATTAGACTACTTCAAATGCAAAGACAAAATCACCAATGAGACTCAAATGAACATGGTAAATGCAAGTATAAGCCTTGTAGATAACATTAGAGAAATACTCAAGGGCGACAAAGGTAAGGAGCCCCTCTTTCCAAAACAAAACTTTGATGCACACATTAAAAAAGATGCATAATAAATATTCAACAAGCGTAAAGTACTATAGAATAATTCAACAATGTTGATCTATTTCCAACATGTATAAAATACTACAAAATAACTTAGCAATGTTGATTCATCTTTGAATCAAATTTTCCAACAAGTTGAAACATTAGAATCAATACATACCTTTGATTATCATGTGAAATACCTTTGTTGTCTAAGATAAATGCATAAGTCCCTGTGCATTACATCACTAAATTGTTCTTTTTATTCAATTCCATGGGATGTTTGTTCTTTCGTAGCATCAATGACTTTGTGTTAGGTCCAAATTTTGAATGTAATTGCAACTCCACATCAATGATTTGTAGTAGCCTTTCAATGTTTGTTTCACCTTGAAATCACAAGAGATTATGTAATAAAAAATAAATAATGAAAATAGCAAGCACAAAAGACACATGCAATTCAAATTTAGTAAAGAATTCCTTGAAGGTCTTTTGAAAATTCCAAGGCATTTTCAACAACAAAACAACCCTATGCTTGCCTCTTGTTGTACAATAATTCCAAAACAATATGTTAACCTTCTTCCTTGAATGGGGTCATGATCCAAGTAATTAGTGGACAACATTTGTCACACAACAAATAAAGTACCCTCAAGTCATTCACACTTTTTGGAAGACCCACAAACACATAAGTAAACCTTTTCTTGCAATCTACAACTACTTGTGCCACCAAATTATACCCACTTGATTTGTGATAATATTAGTCTTCAAAGAATAAAACAAGTTTAACAATTGATATGTGCGTGCCATCAATGACACCTTGCACACTCGGAAAACCACACCAAACTTTAAAATCATCTATCACAATTGCCATTGCTTTTCTCGAGGCCAAATAATTAAATCATTATATGTAGAAATGAATGTAGCAACAAACTCATGAAGGACTAGAAATACAATCAACTTTCTTATTGTAAACAATTCATTACATATTGTAAAATTGGCATCTTGAGCCAACTTAAAGATAGTGGAACACACTAAAATCTCAACAAGAACAGATTGACGATACTTAATGTTTTGTATTTGAAAAACAGTTATGAGGTGATCTGCAATGTTAAACATCATTTTGTTCATGTGAAAGCTTTTTAGCCACCTATCTTCCTCAAATTCTATCAACAAAAGTATGGAAAACCAAGTAGTTTTCCTAGACTTCACCCAATAACCCAATTCAATTGATAACATATTCAAGGAAAATGTAATCTGCATTTGATGCAATGCAACAAGTATGAGAACAAACCTCAATGAGTCATCTTCAACTGGTGGAATGTTGTTGAGTTAATTACATTTGCACCACTTGTTGAAAAGTTCAGCAACAAATTAATTAGCAAAACAACACACAACATGAAAAGAACATAATCACTTCGACTATCCATGGCAAATCAAGAACCAACAAAATGAAGCTAACAAATAAATAACAACAAAAGCAAGATGACCGCTTTGTTGCAAATGGAAACACATGCACAAAAAATAATAATGTATGCAACAAGTTGTGAAAGCTCTTAAAAACAAATGCTTGAAAAAAATAAAATGCAAAAGATCAAATATCCATCAAGAGTCAAGTGCATGTGTTGAAGATGAAACATGTGAGCACAACATTGTGAATGCAAGTGTCAAAAATGAAGCACCGCGAGCACAACATTACAAAGAAGAACAAGAGCAACTCAAAGAATATTAAAAGAACGAGCACAATGTAGAGAGGTAAGAAGAACAAGAGCAACACAAAAAGGTGATAAGAGTGTGAGAAAAAACAATGGAAGATACCCTTCTTTGTATTGAAGGGGGCAGATGGAAAAAGGGTTGTCGTTGAGCCCAAAAAAAAATGTTAAAAAAAAAGTGGCGAGTACTTTTGACAACATATGTGAACATGTAATGATATTGTTGATAGTTGGTCAATGATACGTACCTAGCTACCACTAGGTGTGAATGGATTTGTTTAAACAAACCTTTTGTGGCTAGGTATCACTACCATGAAACATCATGATGTTACAAATGTCATTATGTGACATAAAATGGGAGAATAGGAATTGGAAGGCAGTGTTGAAATGTGATGCAACATGAAAATTTGAAAATTTGCAAGTTTTTATTTATTATTAAAAGTTTTTGTTGAGTTGATTTGCTTAATAGCTCTTTTTTTGTATTTTTTATTTCAATTTTGTGATGTTTCCGTAGTAACCATCAACAACAAGAAGATTTAGCTAAATTTGGTTACAGATAAAATAAAAAATTCTTTAATGTTTTGGCTCCATACTAGATTTGTAAAAATCTGGTGATTTGAAAAATATTTTTCAAAATTTGGCATAATGGGGCCATTTTTTCACAAAATTCTTTCTGTGTCAAAATCATATTTTTAGATTGAAGAAATGCAAAAATGTGTCTCCATAAAGGATGCTTTAGTGTTCACATTTTAGTATGAAAGGTCAGAATTTTGTCAACTTGTTGTTATGTGAAATGCATTAGTTAAAATTGCTGACCTCAATTAAATGCAAAATGAAAACTAAGTTGTCACAAAAAATTAAGTAAACTCAACAAACCACATCATGGTTTACAAAGGATTCTTTTTGAAAAATTTGACCCAAAGTCGCCATATTTTGAGAGAGAGACAAACTAGAACTGCCACATATATATATATATATGAGTTTTTCAAATATATGTATTAGTGTTTAAAATTTGACAACCTACTTGGATGATAATACGTTTATCCAAGTAAGTCATTATAATTTGAAATTTCAATATCATGCACTTATTTTTTAAAAACTCAATAACCATAGGTCAATGCCTCTCTAATTTGTAACCAAATTTCGCTAAGTCTTCTTGTGGATAGTTCTCCAACCACCTACCTCAATAAATTGACCAACCCCAAAAAAAAAAACCCCTCAACAATGGTCAAACTCCAGACCATTCCTAGTAGGGGTAGATAGAGAGTGAAATTGGTCACTTAGGTACACTTTAGATATGGGGGGGGGAGGGGGGGGTCCATGGTCCAAATTTCTAGAAACCCATTTGGACTCATTTGAAAGCAAATTGAATCCTTAACTTGGACCATACCTTAGACCCTACCTTGCAAGTTGGTTCTCCAAATCTCCTTTGAGCTCTTTTTTAATTTAAATTTGGTCTGAACCAATTGATTTTCTGTCCAAAATGGTGCCCATGTAGGTTTAGCTTTGATTTGTCCCTTTTGGGTCATGGACCCTCGTGTAAAGGCCATGGGTCCAATTTATGGCTCTCATCCGATTCAAATAGGGTTGCTCTATTTCATTGGACCGTGGACCTTTGGACCCTCATCTAAAGTAGCTCTCAGACCATACTGCATTCATTGACTATGTGGAAACGAAATGACTTCCTTGACACTCACAGCTGTCACATACAACATAATCCCCAATTGAGTTTAGGTTTTAGGGCTTGCGGTCTAGGGTTTAGGGTTTATCCAGAGGACAGGCTGACATGGGTGGACATATAACAATAGCTATAATAATAATAAGGCAGTTGCCGCCATGCACTAGTAACCATGCGAGCAGCCGAGACTATGGGGGGCAGCGTCGTCGCTCAGTCGATGGCCCAAATTCCCAACCCTGTGAGGACTTTATCCATCCATCCATCCATCCATCACTCTCCTGAATTACACGCTGGTGCACAGTGCAGTAATAAAGTACCATTTTAGCCGTTCATATGCCTATTTAAATGCCCCCAGTCGATTTTGGTTTAGTTCTGGTTTGGTTTGGTTTGGTTTGGTTTGGTTTTTTTTTTTTTTTCCCCCCCCCCTCAAAATTGGGACTCGGTTTTGGTTTTGTTTTTCTTTTAATCTTAGGAGTGGTTTTGGATCCAGTTTTAGAACCTACAGTTTGGGTAACCTTTGCTTTCAACTTCAAAATTGAAAAAAAAAAAACCCTTAAACCCCCTGAAAAAAAATCACAAATTTTTGGGGAAAATTTGGAACATAATCCAGCAAATAAAAAAGAATTGAAATACTCATAAATATAATCCAAAAAAATCTGGATTTTTTTTCAGATAACCAAAAACAAAAATATATAGAAAAAATAAAACCATCTCACAAATCAGGAATAAATCCAATAAATCACAAATTGAAGGAAATAATCAATAAGACATAAAACATTTCAGAAAAATCAGGAAAGTACAAAAAACCAAGGTCAGCAATGAGAAAAAACTTAGGCTTTTATTCCAAAAATGAGAAATGTTTACAAAAGTTTGTCATTGTCAACTTAAATATAGACTTACTTTTCATCTCTTAAATGATGTACCATGTGGTTTTATGTTTTAGGGTTTCATGCATCAATATCCATCGATCACTTTCAAAAAGGTCTCTATCGTTCAAAACATAAAACCAAAAATGTAAAACCTAACAATTTGAAAGTTACATCATCTCCTCGAGTTAAAATTTATGCTAGCACTCTCACTCCATTTTTTCAATGCCTAAGATCAAACATCAAACGACAAAAATAATTTTAGCCCATCAACTAGACATAATCCAATGAGAAAAACAAAAAATTGACACAATTAATGATTTTTTAAAATTACATAGAGCCCATCATTGCTTTCTTCCAATTCAAGTAGCCCAATTTTTTCAATCCTATATTTGTTTTTCTCCATTTGGGCTTTTTCCATTTCCATGAATTGTTTCATGAACCCAAAATTACCAATATGGACATCATCTAGCCAATTTTTGTAAATGTTTATAAGCATTTCAAGATTCTATATGCCCAACTAAGAATGCTAAAGGTTCATACAAATACTTGTAATACTAAAAAATCTCTTTGATTTAATTTGGGCACAAATAATCCCCAAATTTTGTTAGGCTACAAAACCAATATATGAAATTTGTGTTTCATGCACCTTAACCTTGACCATTCAAGTGGATTTTTTGCCTCCTCTTTTGTGACCTTCTTCACCCTAAAATGATTCAATTATTCTTTCACCATTGGGGATGCCATCTCCACATTAATCTCCATGTAATTATAGAGATTGGTTTTAGTATTTTGGGATGTAAAGCTAAGAGCTCCAACATTTATATCACTTAGGTTTAAAAAGTTGTATGCATTAATAAGGAATGGAAACAATATCCAATAGTCATATTGACCTACAATTTATGATTTTTTTCCTTGCCTACAAACTAAATGACCAACCCTAAACCCTTGTAACAAAAGTCTAACATCATGCACAACATATTGTCAATTTTGCATTCGCCTTTTGGAAATAATGCATGTTTTGTCAAAAGAATTGGAGTTTTCCATCAAAATCTTGGGTTTCAATATAATTATGTTTTAAACAATTTGCTCGACATTGACATACAAATGATATGGCAATAGTAAGTGTTAAGGTAAAGTTAACGCATCTTTAACACCTTGACCTTGACCACTCCCCTTTGCCCCCTTGGAGATCTTCAAAAAGGGCATCACAATTTATTACCTAATCCACCCCCTTGCTCATGGTTTTTACCCTAAATAAGTTCCCAATTGCTCCCAAATTAATTCTTTCCAACAATCATTTTATAATGTAATGGTCTTAATGTAATAAAAGCTAACTAGAATCCTCTCCTTCTAACAACTTTCTTCGTTATTTTTTTTATATCCTTTTTTCATGTTTATTGCAAACAATAATCCTAACTTTCTCTACGACTTTTTTCTTTCTACATTTAACCAACTACAATCCTAAACCAAAACATATTCGTGGAAGCATCATCATACAATAATTTCAACAAGTTTTACACACAAAACAAGTTTCACATCTCAAATAGTAGGTTATAATCTAGTTTTTTTAACCCTAAGTCTCTTTCCTTAATTAAATCTTAACTAGTTTGAACCCCATGCCTAATGCACAGGTTTGTGTGCATTTGATGATACATATTACAAACTACAATTCCAAAACCTCTTTATATATGACATTTCACATGTATCCATCGGGACCCTGGCCGTTGAAAATCTTGATGTTTGCACTACTTGTGACCCGTGAAATAACAACATATAGCTGACCATGGGAATAGACTAGAGACGGAAAATATACCCCAACATTGTTGAATGTTTGACCTTGACTCTTGTTGATTGTGATCACAAATGCCACTCAAACTGGAAATTGACGATGACGCAAAACAAATGGCCAATTAATCCCAAAGAGGGACATGATAATGCGAGGTATGAACACACATTTGCCGACATTGTTTCTTGTGATGATTTTCGCTTCAATGACACGCTGACCCAATCTTTTGACAATCAACCTCGTACCATTGCACAATCCTATTGATTGATTGATATTACGCAACAAAAGGATTAGCACACCCACTTTGAGTTCCAGCTCATGATTTGCGATACCGCTAAATTGCAAAGTGTTTAGAAATTCCATCGGATACAATGAAATCCACTGAAACTCATGCAACAACACTTGCACCTTCTTTTGTTGGAATCAAAGAATTTGCATTCAGGTACGTGTGCGATTCTTCATATAACGATTCTAAAATTACATTGTTGACTTCATCAATGTCAGTATTTTTGGGGGCTAGAATGTTGCGTTGCGTAAGATACATGGCATCTCCAAAGTGGCACTGGTGATCCGAATAGATGGTTCGAATTAATCCTCTTAAGCTGTAATCTTCTGCTAGTAGCCTCATATGGGATGGAATTTTGATCCAATCCGAATCGACACCTTTTTCTTCTGCAATGACATGAAGACTCGCGATATTTTTTAATTTCATCAACTTTGAACACATTTCCTTCGGTGGCATTGTCGCTCTGGCGTGAGATCTCAATAGTTGCACGATCATGTCCTTTATATACGTACTTGAATACATATTTGATTGCACGAATGTTGTTGCAGACTTCAATGTTGATGTGCGCATCGTATTTGGTCGATAAATAGACATTGTGCGATACCACCCAATGATTTTCCAATTGAATGCCATGAACCAAAATTGTGCACCCTGTATCTCTACATCGATAAATAGGGTATCCGTTTACATTTGTCACCATCTCAGATTGGAACTTGCGTGGATATTGTTTTTTGCATTTGCTTTCTTCCATGCACGGGGCATTTGGAAACGCATCTCCACATGGACCATGCATCATGCATTTAGCAACCGTCTTGTGGGCAAACTTGTTTGTTTTTGAATCCGGAAGTTTAGCATTGATCATGCGGTTTACATCTTCGACTGTGTGTGGCTTACAGTCTTCAATAAAGAAAATGAGAATGTGTGCATGCAGCAGCTCATGCTTTTAAAATTCAACAACATAGATTCCCGCAATTGTGCGTCCCAGAATATGGTTATTGTGAATGTCATTGATCAACTCCTTCAACTTGATTTTGAACACTCAGGTTACCAAATCGGGTCGATCTTAAGGTTGTTGTCCGAGTAGCAACGCTCTTTTGATTTCAAGCCATTGGGGATTACAAATGAATGTAACAAACGCATACGGGCAGCCGGCCCATCTGCAAATTGCCATGGCATCTTGATAATTTTGGACCATGTGACGTGGACCTATTGTGAAAGAAGATGGCAAAATGATCCTCTGTCTAATGGCAGCAGCGCTATTGTCACTTGTAGCGATGGCGTCTTAAAGGCCTTGATAAAGATCCATGCGAAGTTTTTTTTTATTTAGGCGCAAATACGTCAAGCAATTTTGTTCAATAGCCACATAAGCATCCACAATGTATTGATGCCGCAATCGGTCACCCCAAAGCAATGCAATGCCATCAGTGTTTTGATGTTGAAGTCGATAACCATAAAATTCTGCCATTGTCACATTGCAATGTTTTCTTTGAAGCTCAAATTCTCCCACATGGTCTTCATCCAAATCTGCATCAACAACACCATTGAGTAGAATATTTGGATGCCATCCATCCTCACTGTAAGGAAATAGTAACGGATAATGTAGAGCCATGTATCCCACATGTAGTTCGGAAATGCGCTGAAACGGGCTAGCTTACTGAGCAAGGACGACATCACATCTATCTACAACTTCAGAACCATCTCCTACCATCAATGCAACAACTTCATCGGTCGTTGGCATATTGTATCGGCGAGCATCCTTTGTTTGAGAGGCAATGAGACACAATTTCAGATCCATGGGAACACCTTCTGTTGCCATCATATCCCTTGCCATTTTGAACACTTTGACATAGGGATTGATATTGTACATCATGTTCAACAATCGATCCAACGTCGTTGGATCAAGCGAAGGCATAACGACATGGCGATTTTGATGTTCGCGTTTCATATCATGAATGTATAGTTGTGCAAACTATGGCCGTTGTCCTTCGACAAGACATAGGGATCCGATTTTGTGATAAAGTTCACCTTGAATGCGAAAGGAGTACGGTCCAGGGCCTCATGTTACCAACTCACCAACTTTGGCACCGAATGAAGCGAATGCCAACACCGAATTGTACATGCGAATTTGATTTCGAAATTTGATGGCATTGCTCTCTTTGCTGGTTAAAAGAACTTCTAACTCTTACGGTGTTGCAAGAAGATTCGGCAACAGAACTTTGCCATTCTCACAACACACAGAAAATTGTGGGTTATTGTTCGTCGACTTTACCGATCATTATTTGATCCACATTTTCACACTACAGAATCCACATATTGTGTCCATTTTTCCACAATCCCATCGTCCTGGGGCTAACGCATCTTCGTCTCCAAACAATTGTAATGCGTCATTGCAAAGATAAAGTTGTTCACGTTGTTTAACACAACGTTATCTCTGTAGGCGATTGGGACGTTCATGTGCAGATTCTGATGTGCCTCGAGCTAATGCATCTTCGTCTCCAAATAATTATAATGCGTCATTGTGAAGAGAAGGTTGTTCACGTTGCTTAGCACGTCATTCTCTCTGTAGGTGATTGTGACGTTCATGTGTAGATTCTGACGTGCCTTGATTAAATTTTGCTGGAACATCAATATGTGGAACATGATTTTCCAAAGAGTCAGTTTGCTTGTCATTCCGTTGAACTTCTAGGTGCTGCTGAAGCACCATCAAAGCAGCCAAAGCACTACCATGTTGCGCAATGAGTGCACGCATACGTTCTTCTATGTCTTCGGGCATCTTGCGACATGGGGTTTCTCCTGCATTCTTCGAGGAAGGTCAAGGTTACAGAGAAATTAATTTGTAAATCCCCATCAAATCCAGATGAATTAAGATTAATGGAAAGTTCGCAAAGCTTTCAATGATCTAGAGCTAAACTAAAAGTCATCCTTTAGTTACGTACAACATCCAAGACATCCAAAATGGTAAGGATGATCCATTTGTCAACAAGCAAAGAATTATCTCAACCTTTGAAGGCCTTACTCGACCTAAAGAAATGGGCAAAATGGACGACATCAAAGAAGGCCAAATGTAAGATCAATGGCTGAGATAAATCAGTAATTCTTTGAACCCACTTGGTAAATAGCCCAAGGTTCACAAACTTAAAACCCCTCCTTCAAATGAAATATACCCACCCTAAATAAATAAGTATTTTCAGAAAGAACACACTGGATGACTGAATCCAAAAAGACCTTTAATGAGGTTCTTTCAAATGTTAAGCATTTCTCACTTTTTTTTTATAACTACCGATTTTGGTTCCTTATGTCTTTATGTGAGAATCGGGTTGATTTTTTTATTTTAAAAAAAAATTAGTGTTGGAGAAAACTTACCTAATTTTTTATATTTTTAAAAATATGTTATAATCCAATTCTCAAGGTACTTAGTTGTCACTCATTTGAGAACATTTAATTTTCAAAATCAGTTATCACTAATTCAGTTGAAGTTTTTTTTTAATCATAAAAAACAATTTAATTTTTTAAAAAAAACTGGATTATTAAACAATTAAAACTAAGCAAATAAAGGGTTTGATGCCTTGTTTTGTTAGCGGTCCAGTTTTCAAAATAAGTAGTTGATTCAAGTCTGATTTTCTCAAATTTCTGAACCTCTAGTTCACATATTTCAAAACCTAACTTGGGACCTGAACATCAACCTACAATTAACCTGAAACTATCAACACAAGTTTTTTCTAGTGTTGAACGATTTTCAAATGCTCACTAGATTCTCAGCCCGGATCTCATAATGAAAATCGATTGACACTTTTAAATGTGACAGCCGGACTGAAAACTAACCTCAGGCTCTCACATGACCGAAAACCAATTATGAAAACCAATTTAATGCATAAATTTTAAATTTTTTTGAGAACGGACAGGTTCTCTCATAGAACTTAGATCCAATTCTAAGAGTTTTTTTCTCTCATGATGTTGTTACTTTTCTCCTGTTATTATCTTTTATGTTATTATTATTGCTCTTCTTTTTTACTATTAGTACCGTATTCCCATTATTATTATTTTCTCTTTATTGGTATTCAGCAATTCTAGCCATCTATGCAACTAGTTGGTGTTCCAACAAAGAGAAGGTGACCATCCTAGCCCATCAGTAGACATTTAGCCCCTGTAGATCTTCAAAACAAACAGGCATTAGGTAGGAAGCCATGAAGAAACCATCAATAAGAAGCCATAAACTCTTCTGCAAGATCTGAGAAATCATGTGGGACGGATGCAACAAGCTGAAGGTGAAATACCTGACCACCAGAACAAGCACCCAGTACCCGCTAAAACATAACCACTAACAAGCACCCAATATTCGCTAAAGTAGAGCAATTGAATGCGATTTTTTCTGCAATTTTCTGCAACAAGCAAGAAGCACACGTACGGCCTACAGGTAGAAAGTGTGATCCCTAAGATGTGCAAAGAGAATAGATTATGCCTTGTAAAAGGCGTGCACTCCAGACTTGCAAAAGATTAACGTCAATGTCTTCAATGTAGGCAGGAAGTCGTGAAGAAACCATCAATAAAAAGCCATAAACTCATTTGCAAGATCTGAGAAATCATGTGGGACAAATGCAACAAGCTGAAGATGAAGTATCTGACCACTAGAACAGGCACCCAGTACCTGTTGAAGCCAGAGCAATTGAACGTGATTTTTCTTTGCAATTTTCTACAATGGATAAGAAGTGCACGTACGGCCTACAAGTAGAGCGTGCACTCCAGACTTGCAAAAGATTAACGTCAGTATCTTCCTTCTGTGATATGTGCAAATGTACACGACTAAAGTTTCAAAGCTTACGAAAATGCTCATTCGACCTACGCTTCTCTATGCGTCTTCCTCCCTCCCCAAAAACCTAAACTGCTAGCATGAAAAATTTGATTTTTCTCACAAAAACAAAAAAACCAATCTCCACGTCCGTTTCCTTTTTTCCTTGGTAGTTCTTTTGGTTCATCGTCTTGGAAAATAATGTGTTGCGTAATTCAGTCTCATGTAGTGCCTCTCCTACACACAAAAGGGGTGATTAGCATTCAAAACTGCAGCACAGAAATTGGCAACAAAGGAACTTGTACACTATCCGATATGAAGAGAAATAGAGACAGAAGGACTAAATCTGGTGGAAGCTAGCGTTGCAAAGGAACAAACCACTATGGCAGCCATGTGCAAGTGTTTCTATATTTATCTACTATTCATAGCCACTATAAGGGGAAGCTTCATTCTTCCTTTACTATATGTAATATGGTCTCTATACTACTTTCGTTCACTACAATCTTATCTCCCAACTACTACACCTTCAAAACTTTCTGCCACACCCCAAAACAACCTTTCATATTCTACCTTTTCGGGACAACCTTTCCCCTAATTATTTTCTTTCTAACTCCACAAAAAGGCAAACCATTACTTTTCGTTCCTAGGCCCAACAATTGCCCTTTCAAGATCTCTCCCCTTTTTTATTCCTATTTCCTTTTTCCAACCACAAAACCAAGTAACTCTTATTGACTCCCCACCATTCGCTTTTATTCACCACATTCATGAAGATTTATACTTGAATAGTCGCCAACACCATCCCCTAATGATCTTGCCTCCATCCTCTAAAGCGAATGTTCATTTGACTACATCTTGAGAAACATGTTTACCCATGATGTTGTAGCCCCCCTCTTCACATATTTCACCCTCTCATGATGTGCTAAGATCCTTCTTCATCCTTACAAATCACAACATCATCATCATTCTCCCTTTTCACAACTTTTCATGTCCCATTCAGTACCTCCAAATGAAGAAAAAAAGTTAACAATTATTTCCCTTCCTCTTAGCTTTATGAAAACATTACTATTATTATCTTGCCATAACCCTAACTACTAAAAGCTTCTAAAAAGCTCCCCACCACCCCATTTGTACCTCCTTATCCAACAATTTTAGCTAGTTTAAGACAAAAAAAGATAACCCAACCTTATCCTAATCCAACTAACCTATCACCCTTTTATTTTAACCAGGCCACCCAGGCCCCCAAAATCCAACTAGGATAAGGACACATGCCTTAACCCTCTCCCTTGTACTTAAAATTAACCCAAAACTTCACAAATCATTCTACATATTTTAATCAAAATTAGGTTAGGTTAAATTAGGCCCAACATCAAGAGCATATGAAAATAACCAATATTTTCAATTTTGGTTCAACACACATTATTGAATCGCAAGCCTTAAAGTATCAACAATAATTTGGACCAATGCCCAAACTTGAGGATTTAGCACATGACCTTATAATGCCAAAGACAACAACCTTCCATAACAAAAGACAACCACATGTTTAAACTCGAGAATCTCCAAGAATAGGATGACTTTTGAAAGAAAATGGATGTTTACAAGAGTTCTGATATGTGTAAACACCTTAACAAGTTGACATGCCTTGAGCCATTCTTACCATCCCTTACTAGTTTTATTGGTCCAAGTGATGGTTTTTTACAAAATTGATTATGTTTCTTTAATTGAAATTGAGGTCAAGTTGACACATGTTTAAGAGTCATTTGTGGCATATTGGCAATTCTTGAACATTGCATGGCCCTGACAAGTTGACACAAAAGGTGTAAACAAGCCCAAAATTTCATAAGACACAACATAAGTTAAAGCATAAATCATAAAGGAATTATTAACTCCTTCATTTTTGACATATGCAATAACACAAACATTAAGCCTATGTTTTGAAAGCTAATCATTCAGTTGCAAAACCACAACATTTCCAAATGTATCTATAATTTTTTTTAATCCCAAAGTTACATAATAAAACTCCCACTTGTCATTTAAGAAATGGGCAATAAGTACATAAGTGTCAACACCCCCTCTAGACATCCATAAATCAAAACTAACCATGCATGTACAATGTGAATCAAAGGTTGGAAATAACACTATTTCCACGGTGTTTTTTCCATCCTAGGCAAAAAAAACATCTTTGAAGACATCCATAAATCAAAACTAACCATGCATGTACAATGTGAATCAAAGGTTGGAAATAACATTATTTCCATGGTGTTTTTTCCATCCTAGGCAAAAAATCATCTTTGAAGACATCCATAAATCAAAACTAACCATGCATGTACAATGTGAATCAAAGGTTGGAAATAATACTATTTCCATGGTGTTTTTTCCATCCTAGGCAAAAAATCATCTTTCAATTGATGGAAAAGTGAAGTGAGGATTTTACCTCAAAATTAATCTCCTAAAAAATGGCATTTCAACAAATTATGACGGCAAAAACTCATTGGCAATACTCTAGATCCTCTTCAAATTAAATGTGTTGAAGATTATTTTTGTTAATAGGAACAAAATTACCAATGAAACCAAAAATATTGTTAAAGGATGGGCTAAACCTTTTTTCCATACCTTTTTATCCTTCAAGCCCACCTTTTCTCATTCACTCCATTCATTCCAAAACTACCAATGATTTTCCCTCCAAATGTTTTTGCAATGTATAAATCCCATTGACAAATATGTAATTTATCAAACCCCTTTTTTTCTTGCATTTGGAACAATGGGTAACAAATAAAACTTTATAATTGTTTAGGTGGGATTGAGCTGAACTTGAATTTACTTTTGGTGAAGAAGAGTTCATGGATGCCTAAAAGGCTTAAACTATGGTAATTCAACTTTTAGGGTTCCAAAAATTTCAAAATTTCACCAACAAAGCCCATAACTCTAAACGATTTGTGTTTGTAGATTATTTTTTGGGTGTTAATGATGCTATAAAAACTTCAAAATTAAAAAAAAATGTAAACAATCCATTTCCAATGGAACCTTCATTGGGAACATCCATTACCTTAACCATAGACAATTTTTTAAAAATCAACAATAGTAAAAGAGCACAATCAAGGCACAAAAAACATTAGCAAAAAAATGACTAAAGTCACAAAAAATAGCAACAATTTAACACAACCAATAATGATAGTAGAAGAACACAACCAAGGCCATAAAAAACAACAAAATAACATGATTAAAAGCCCAAAGAGCAAAAGTAGAAGAATGCAATTAATGCCACAAATAATAACATTAAAAAACATGGCTAAGAATAATAGTAGAAAAATATGACCAAGACCACAAAAGGCAACAAGAGAATAACACAACCAAAAGTAAGAAGAAAAGGCCATAACTAAAGCCACCAAAAATAGCAGTAAAAAAACACAACCAAAGCCCCAAAATCAACAATCAAAGAGCACAACCAAGGTCACGAAAAATAACAATACAAGAACATGACCAAGACCATGAAAAGTGCTAGAAGAAATAGAAAAACAACATATCGCACAATGATGACCACCATCACTAGGGCCATGACTGCCATTACCACAACTATTGTTGCCATAAATATCATTGCCATGATTGTTGCCACCACACAGACACCACCAAAAGAATCAACTTGGTCAATGTAGAAAACATCAACAATAAAAATGCATGACTAAGATAGAATGTGAATCAACAACTTACATTTTGAGCTTGAGCTATGGAGGTTAATTATTGAGCTTTGAAAAGAAATAAAACACGAAACCTTTGGAAGGCAAAACACAAAATTCTTGAAAAAAAACTTGAGAAAAAAAGAAATAATGTTTTGGAGCTTGAAGCTAAAACAAGCATGAAAAAAAAAAACAAGCTTGAAGAAAACGAAACAACAAAAACAACATCAAACTCTTTAAACTCAAAACCTTAAACGTTGAACCTAAAATAAGATCTAAAACCAAATTTTAGAAAACATTTCATTATAGTCTCAAGTTATATCAATTTAGAACCAATGCTTGAGTCTAGTTTCAATTATAATCAAAGTTAGAACCAAAGGTTAGTTCCCACCTAGTTTTAAAACCTTTATATATCAAGTTGGTTCCAAATAGGTTCTTATGAATCAAAACTAGAATCAATGGTTTTAACCTAACAATCCAAGTACCCACCTGACACTAATTTGGACCCATTAACTTTGCCTTTCATAAAACATTCCTATAAATCTTTTCAATTGTATAACACATAATCATGTCTTTTTGCTATAATTTACCTTCGTGAGTAAGAGGGTTTATTTTTGTTTTCATCTCAAGAAGGGTTCCTATATGTTTCTAGTGTATGTCCAAAGGATGGCTTACAAAGTGTAAAAACTTGATGGCTTTTTCAAAATGCATAACACCCACAAAGGTGGGGCATTTAAATTTTCAAAAAGGCCACCAACCTTTTTATTGTGATATTCATCAAGGATCCATTAGGTTTCGATTAGGTGTCACGAGATTTTTTTATCTAAAAAAATGAACAATAATTCTTACATGGAATAAAATTTTTGGAGTACACACCAAGGCTTACAAGGGGGAAGGCTCTTACACCTACTTTTTAAGCTTAAGGTGTAAAAACCCTCCCCCTTTTGGGCCTTTATTAGCTACATGTGGTTAGGTTCATGATAACACATGTTTGGTGCTCCTCAATCAGCATTGCCATGGGGGAGGGACATTTTTTTGAGGACCATGCAACGTTAATATTGATTTAATATATATGTGTTGAAGCAAGCGCCATGATATAGGGCATTGGATGCTTGATTGGAGAACAAGAGGATTGAAAAAGAATTGGACTTCAACTATAATGAGGTGTTAAGCATGCATAACAAACATTGTGAATTTGAAGGAGATGTGTTACAATAGTTGCCATGATATAAGGCACTACAAACCTAATTATGTTAAATTGAAGGATAAGAAGAATGAAAAAAAACAAATACTTTAACAACAAAGGGGTGTTTGTAATGAAATGTCGTTGAATCACATGTAATAAACATTGTTGATTTGGAATTGGAGGTGTGGCAATAACTTTCTTGAGGTAAAGCACTTGGAATTTAATTACACTTAACCAAATGACAAGAGGAAGGAGAAAAACAAGGATTTTAAGAACAAAGTGATTTTTGTCATTGAAATTATGAAGTTCAACATTACATGAAAATAAACAATGTTTATATAACATAATATGTTGCACATTGCATGTCACCTAGGTGATGAAAAATGTATTCTAACATTGGAACAACTAAGCACATCACCAACAAGAAACGTTGATATAATTTTTTTTAATTGACCATCATGGATGGGCCTTTGAATGGCCAATAACATTGTGATTTGGGGTGTCTTCATGCCATGGAAAACCATTTAGGAAGTCACAAATATAGTTATTAAAAAAGTCTTGAATGAAACTCTTTAATATGAAGACACCCTTTGAATAGAAGGGATTGGAAATATTGAAATTCATATTCTAACATTGCATAAACAAATTAGAAACATGGAATCAACAAGACATAATTTGTATGAGCTTGACTTTAAAAATATGAACCTTTTTTCTAGTATAAATTACTAATAGGGGCACAACAACAATCTATGAAAAAATTAAATGTAAACTATATCTTACATGAGAAAAGGTTTTTGTCATGGCAAGGTTAAGACATGGGAATTTGTGGAAGATGCATAGTAGCATAGTTATGCTTGGAACATAAGCAAACATGACAATTTGGTCAAGTGGAACCAATTTCAACTTTGGCACAAAATTTTCATAATATGAATGTAAAAATGATTATGAACATGACGAGATCAAAATTAGTGGGAGGATTACATATTATGAACCCTAATTTTTATTTTTTTTAATTATGAAATTTGTGCATTTCAAAAGAATCATAAGGTTCATTTTCCAATCAATAATACTATAGCAAGTCATCTAAGTTTGGTGAATTTTACCATGGTAATATTTACATGATGAATGTGGAAACAATTAGAAAAACAAAATAATTTGTTCTTAACAAGGACAAGATTCAAAATAGTTACATATATTTGGTGGATATGAAACACAAAAATGAGGCCATAATAACATTTAAAAAACTAGTGATGATCCAAAGAATGAAATAAGAAATAAAGCTTAAAAGCTACAAAAAATAATTTAAAAAATTCATTGGGGGAAATTTTTTTATATGATTTCTAAAAGAAGATGTTGTTTATCAAAAACTTACAACTCCACCCATTCTTGAACAAAATGATGTAGTTGATAAATATAATAGGACTAGTTTTTATCAATTGTGTTACATGTTGTATGTTAATGGTGTGAACAAACACTTTTGGGGAGAGGCAACTATGATAGTTATATATATTTTGAATAGGATGCAACACAAGTTTAGATGGAGAAACATTGTGCTAAAAGTTTGGTCAAAACATAAATCAAGTGGTAAACATTTCAAAGTGTTGGGGAACATCTATTATGCTAATATCTCAAAAGAATCCAAGAAGAAGCTTGATGTTAAGAACATCCAAGCCCAATTTATAGGGTATTGTGTGGGATCCAAACCCTAAAGGTCATGGGATTTAAAATGCAAACTATAAATTATCAATAAAGATGTCAAATGACACCTTAAATCAACTTTTCAAAAGATGTTTTGCAATGCCACATTGCTTTAAAATAAAACAATTCCTTAAGAAAGGTTTCAAATTGAGTAAAATCCACACCCCCCTTTTCCCTCGATTTTAGTTCCCTTGTATGTTCCCATATGATTTCGAATAGTTCATCATTTATTTATGTATGTTTCAATTTTGATTTTATTATACTCCATGGACATTATGTGCCTTTTCATGTCCATGTAGGTTGTTAGGGGGAAAAAATGAGATGATTTTATGTATAGGATAAGGGTTTCAAAATAGGGCCTTCTTTGCTTTAACCCTAATTGTTACTTTCCCTTACTTTCTTTCTGCGCACACCTTTTTTCTTTCAACGAACAATACAAGGTGTCTTCCTTTCTTTCTTTTTATGCACACCTTTCTTCTTTCAATGGACTATACAAGGTGTCATTTATTTGCTTTCATTCACTAGTAGAAATCTTCAAATATATGACTGAATATATGATTAGTGTTCCAATCATGAATGACAAAAAAAACCTTAAAATCATTATGAATGAGTTATTCAAAACAATAATCATTTAAGACATGATGTGGCAAATATCATCCATTAGTCATAAAAGACATATGTGAAATCATTAATGATAGTTTAATAAATTTTATTATTACAAATTGGACCTAAAACTTGAAAAACATTAATTTTATTATTATTATAATTTTATTACATAAAATATAAATAATAAAATATATTTGTATTTCAATTTTTTATTTTCGTTATTTGTATCCTATCAATTGTTGACATGTGTCACCACCTGAACTAAGTTTAAAACCTAATTTAGGTGGGTAAGTAGACCCCTTAATCTACCTACTTAGTTTTGTTAAGGTAACCATTCAACTCATCACAAACCATGTCATTTGTGAAGTTTGATCCTTGAATCCCAAGGATGGAATTCAATTCTTTTACCACCAAGCCCCCACTTGTTGTGGAGATAATCTAATGTTTATTTGATTAAGACCATACTTCATTTAAACATTACACAAAACTTCAAATTTAATCATTCATATCTTATTGATAATTTGTACAAATGAAAAAATTGAAAACTTATTCAAAATTTCCTTCAATAATGTACACAACTATATAATTTATTTATAAAATATATAAATTCAATTTAAAAATATATATTTGAAGTTTGTTATTGAATAACATTTCAATAACCATATTTTGGAAAAATTAAATTCAAACACGTGATTTGTAAATGAAAAGACCTTTATGGCTAATACATGAATAAATAAATACATCTTCCATATATTAAACTTTCATTTGGTTTATGAATTTATATTATAAAAAATTTCTTTCAACATATCATAATTTTACTAATAACTTTTAATTTGGACATATGAATCCATATAATTCTATCCACTTAAAATATTTATTAATGTGTCATAAATCTAAAATTATACAATGTTTTTATACTAGTCATATTATTATGAGATATATTTAATTTACATATTTAATTTAATTTTAATAATAATTTATTATATAATTTTCTGAAAATATAATTTTTCACATATAATCTTTTTTTTTATAATAACATATTTTTCCACGTGTAAAATAAGTTTATCTAATTTTATAATATATATATTTTTAATTTTAAAAACTTTTAAATAAAAAGTTTAATGTACAAATAAATTGTATATTTCTCACATCTGACACTTCCATTTTATTTTAAATTAAAAATATAAATTATTTATAATATATCATACTTTACCATTGAATTTTATTTCAATGTAAAATATTTAATTTAATCACATTGAATATTTTTAATGGATTATATATCAAGTATATTTAATAAAAAATATATATATTACCCATATGTATAGTATTAATCAAAATTAGTTCCTCACATGTTATAGTTTATTATGTCCATTTGTATTCATATTAAATTATATATAGTCATTTTTAAATCATTGTAAAATAATTTTGTGACCAAATTATTTTTGTAATGACATATCATTTTCATAGTATTCTTTAGTCATATTTGAAATGACTTTATCTTTGTCACATTTTAAAATGTTATTTGGGACATCACATCATTTTGTCATCAATCCTGGATGTTATATGGATGAAAACTTGCAATGAAAAATGATGTCATCCTCCTACTATCATATCATCATCTACTAGTTGAATGTACCACTAATATATGACTACAATTTTTTCCACATAGGATGTGAAATAATATCTTATGACTATTATCAATTATGTAGTCATTTAGGACATGTCCTTGGTTGTAAAGGATAACATCTAGTGATTCAACGAGGCCAAGGCTAGAGCATCACCATCACCATCACCATCACCATCACTCAAGTTCATGTGTGTCACTCAAGTTCTTTATTTCTTGTTACTAACCTTTCTCTCCTTCATTTTCTTTTTCAATTCTTTTCTTTCATCTTCTTTCTTCTTGGTTTCAATTTTCTCAAATTGTTATTTTCTATTTTATTTTCTGATTATTTTAATATTAAAAAAAATCATTTATTTCCACATTTATGCTTACTTTTTTTTTTCTTAAACGTTTTTGTAACTTTCTTGCGACATTGATTTTCTTGATTTTATTTTTATGCACTTCTCATCACCATCTTCTCTAACATGTTCTATGCTCTTCTCCTACAATGACACGCTCCTAAGTCCCAGGGTGAACCCACTTGAGGGTTTCACCTTGGCAAGTTGCAGAAAGTTAGGACTTAGTGCACGCTCCCGACTTCCAATACTAGAAAAGGGTAGAAGGTCGTGTTGGGAGTCTCGGGACTAGACTAGGAAGAGGGACTAACTTAGCTTGTGTGAATCTGCATCCAAAAACCAACCACATGAGGTTAGTTTACCATTTGGGACACCCTTGGGTGTTGGGACAAGCCACGGGCACTTGGACACATAAGACTCACCATGGCCCGGACTCGGGGGAAGCCACCACCTTCCCCCATATAGTATTTTATGTAGCTCGCCATGGAAATTACATGCAAATGGCACAAATTCTTGGAACTCCCAAAATGGAGTCCCGAAATTGTCCCGGCTGGACTCCCGGAACTTTGGACGACCATAAATCCCAAATGCAGAGTTTGATCGTAACGAGGTCTGAACCAAAGTTGTAGCCCTTGTCGAGATCTTTCCAACGCCATGTCGCACTCTCGAATCTGATGTCGGGAACAGGTCGATTACCGACTTTTAGTGGTCGGGAGTCAAATTGCCAGTTTGACTCCCGGCCCTTCTTTTGCCCATAACTTGGGCTGCAGATGTTCAAATGACCAATGCGAGGCCATTTTCGATATCTAAGTTTCAAGACCTTTCCAATGACACCAGGAACACCCCAATGCGAAGTGTTTTGGGTCTTGTTGTTGAGCTCTAAACATTTGGGAGTCCCGGAGGACTCCAAATCCCCAACTTTTCCAAGTGTTGGGCTTCACCCCCACACTTGGCCAAAGTGGGGTTGCGACATACAACATAGTTTATGTAACACACACAATCTTTTTATTATGTAGATTTTTTAATAATCTTCATTTTTTTAATTTAAAGTTTTTTATTGCAATTTCCCCTTGTTTCTTGATTTCTTCCATTGCGTGCGAGGCAAAGTATATATTTTTTAATTTGTTTATCATTATCTAAGCACATCGTTTCTAAGAGCTTTCTTGGATCTATTGGTTTTTTATTCCTCAATTTTATCTTTATTTGATCTTATTTTTAAATTTTATTTTTTCCTTCACTTACATTCTATACTCATCTTGCATTTTTTTTAATAAAATTTTGCAAGTGTTCAGGCTGGTTTGTTTTTGTTTTCCTTTGCTTTTTTTCTTTGTTTTTGGCACTAATTCTTCTAAGATTTCTCTTCCTTTTTATTTTTTTGTATTTATTTACCAATTCCCAATGGTTGGCATTTATGGACCATCCTTTAAGAGTATTTGTCTCCGATCTCCGCTTGAAGAAATTGCAATCAACCAACATTTTTCTTCATTCAACAATCCTAAACAACATCCTGAACAAGAAGCTTCTAGATCATATTATTTATCTCTTTCCACACCTTTTATTATGTTGTTTACACCTTTTGTTAGTAGTGATGTTGATTTGTTGTGGTGTGAGGATGAATCTGACATTTATATTAAATTGTTTGATTTTTCTAAATCTCATCAAGTTTATGTTGAAGTAAATCATGTTGATGATGTTACAAATGCTAAACCTTCTGATGATGCAAATGCTACAAATGTTGAAGCTTATGATGCTACTCACGATGAAGTTGGTGATGATGTTGTTATTTTGTTATTGCAATTTTATAACCCTACAATTTGTTTAGATATCAAGGACTTTGAAGTTCATGATTTTGATCCTTCTAATGATCATGTTTCTTCCAATACTATTGTTTGTCATCAATTTCCTTATGATCCCAAGGATGATGTTTCTACATTTGTCTATGATTTTATCCCTTGTTTTGATTCTCGACTTTTTTATTGTCCTGTTGCTTTTGAGGTATGTTAGAGATCCCACTTTCTAGAAGTTGACAATAGGGAATTGGAAAATGTGAACATGGGTGGTTGGAGATCCAACAAGCATGCTGAAATCTAGGCCAAAAATGCATTTGATGAATGGCAGCGGTTTCGAGGGTATTAAACAAACATGTCAATTGCAAATTTGTTAGAGAAGGAAGAGAGTGTAAAAGGCCTTGTAGACATGCTTTGTTTGTTTGTTTGTTTTTCAAGTTGCTAAAAAGGACGACAACATGTACCTTGTGATTAGGTATTTTTTCTTGATCTTATTTCTTTTTTTTCAAATTTGTTTTTTTTTTTTCTTTCTTAGAATTCGTGTATTTCAATTTGTTGTTTATGTTGTTTATGTTTTATTTTTTCCTCTTCCATTTATTTTTTCATTCATGTCGGCATTTAGGCATTGATTAAAGAATTGGTAGACTAATTAGGCAAATCTAGAACCAAAGGATTGTTGAAACCATTGTTGCCCCAATGGTCCCTTTCAACATTTTTACTAATGTTAGGTATAATCGTGTGAAAATTGCGAGTGCCAAAGCAACTTTGTGAATGTCAAATGCGAGTCTTGGGAAGTCCATTAAAAAGTTTGATGTGCTTTCTATCAAGGAAAAACATGCCATGCTTTCACAAAGCAATTTGTCAACTGACATTTCCTTATGGTTTTAATTTCAAGTTTGGGTATTTTTGTATTCGTAATTTTTCATCTACAACTGCTCTAAACTTCATAATGTGGAATTTGAAGAATTTGTTTTGGTTCAACTACCTATTGGTTTGGTATTGAAGTTTTGTCATGGAGTTTCAAAAAATTAGCACATCAATGTGATTAAATGTTTTGCAAACTGACATCGACCTATTATTGATTGTCCCATCCCAAATTTCATTTCAACATTCAAAAAAAAACTTGCATGCTAACGTCTTATTCTTTGGCTTAAATAAGGTTTTCATCCTTTCTTTTTATGTCTGCAATTTAAATGGAAGAAAGTTGATGACATCAAGTTTACAACTTCTCTAGTTGGTTGATATCAACTTCGACTAATTGTTAACCATTTAACTTCTAATTTTCCCACTCTAAAAGAAAAAAATTGTCTAACAAAATTGGGTGAGGTGTCGACATTACTCGTACGTAAGAGGCATTCTTTCCATGTGAATATGAAATGGAAGTGATGGATCACCTTGACCCCATTTCATATAGGAAGTTAGTTCTTGCCTTTATTTATTTATTTATTTTTATTGTTTCATTTTCTTATCATTTTCATTTTTTTGTTTTTTTACATATATAACATTTTGTTTCTTGATTTGTTTCATTTTTGCATTTCTAATTTTATTGTACAATCAAGTTGATAAACATTTGAAAGACCAAGCTTTATAATGCATAATCAGTAAAGAATTCAAAGGCAATCGCTTGTTTCATTATGATGAAGCTTTTAAGGAGGAGAAAGATGCCTTTGATAAGACAAAAGTTTTTTTTTCCTTGTTTTTTTCCTAGATTTTAGGGTTTTTGTTTTTTTTGTTTTTCTTTCCTGGTCATAGGAGTTTCATGAAAGTTTGATTGATTTGTTGTTGCCTTTAAGAGGTTATGCTACTAATAATGTTTTTTCACATGTGGGAATTGGTGGTGATTTCTATCATTTTAAGATTTTTGTTTTTATTTTCATCATTGCTTTCTAAATTGTTTTTATTTTGCAAGAGGTTCTTTTCGAAATTGTTGAGAATTTGGTTCCTTTTCACTATGTTGATGCTTTTGATGGGAATAATGTTCCTATTAATGGTGTTTTACCAAATGGTGGTCATGATGCTTCTGTTGCTTGAAAGGATCCTCTTGATGGTGTATTGAATCCAAATTTACTTGATGATCCTTCATGTTTTGGTGTTGTGTCACATGTTACAACTATTAACACTGTCCTTACACAACAAGTTTCAGTTTCTACATGTTTTATTGTCCTAGTCTTAAGTTTTCTTGTGAAGATTTATGATGATGAGTTTTTTAATCACATGTTTGATCTTGAAGTTCCAAAGTTTTGAACAAATTTGCAAAGGATCTATGGTCGACAACCACTTGAACTTATCAATGTCAATAGAGCTTCTAGGAATGTTTTCAGCAATTTGCAAAATTGCCCAATAATAATCAATATTATTGATCCAAGGGTGATGCTTGGGTTGGTTGCAAATGTGCTAGCGACGATAGTAATGCCAAAAGTATTTATTACTTTGACCTTCTTTTTTTCCTTGTTAGTTGTAATAGTTATTAATTTGTTCTTTTTTCCTTTTTATCACATCCATTTTTATTTGATTTTTTTTTGTAATTCTTGTTTTAGAGCCTTTAATTTCAATTTTTGATCATCATGGTTTGGTGACTTGGTCACAAACATGGCTTAATTCAACTTTGTATTTCATATCCTCAAGGTAATTATGTTATTTTGCTTATTTTATATTTTTCATTTTGTACATTTATTTTCATGGACTAATAAGTCACTTGTTGCTTCTAATGCAAAGTCGACAAAATTATGTTTTGGAGAGCTTTTGATTCATATATATATATATATATATAATTTATTCATTTATTTATTTTTTTAATTTTATTTTTTTCCTAGTGACAAATGTAACATAAAGCTATAATTGCTTTTCTATTTTTCTATTTTCTTATAATTATGATTTTAGATTTCGAAGTTTTTTTTTTTTTTCATTCTCTTGGAATCTATTGTTGGAATCTGTTGTTGGAATTGGAATGTAGTTTTGGAATCTTTTGTTGAGTTTGAATTTCAAATTCAACAGATTTTGAAATTTTTTATTTGGAATGAGTTAAAAAAGAAAAGAAAATGAAATGAAATGAAAAGAAAAGAAAAAGAAAGAAAAAGAAATCTGAAGTAAGTAAAAAGAAGAAGAAAATATAAAGAAATGAAAAAATTGAATTTTTTTCTTAAAAGTACTTTCCATATTTTGGAAGGCCCAATACAAGTTGTGCTGGACCTCTCGAAATCCAGAATTTGAGACAAAAACTAAAAAATTCGGGTAGGCAAGCGCCCTAAAAATACAAAGAAAAAATTTGACCGGAAATTTTTTTATAGGAAAATAAAAACTAGTTTTTAAAAAAGGTGATGAATTAACAAATTTTTAAAATAACATTGCATACAAAAAAATGGACCACTTGAAGCCATAAACTATTTATAAAATCTACAAAACATGTCTAGAGCACATTTGGTGGGCAAAGGATATTTCCCAAAAGCCAAAAGTCGATTTTGGAAATAAATATGCACTTGCAAAATTAGAGTCCATTCAAACATTTTTAATAGTTGTTGCAAGAGGAGCTTTAAACATGGTTCAAATTTTTACATGCACACTTGAAAAAGAAAATGTATATGGAGTACACAATAGGTCTTGCTACACTAGGAAAAATAAATTTAAAATTGTAGTATTTAAAATTTAGTCATTATATTACTTGACATAAGTTAATTAAATAATAACATATATATTGAACAAAGAAGTTCATAAGTTCAACTCATTGATGTTGGCTCATGACATTCATCCAAGTGCTAAAATCTATGCATATAAAAGAAAAAATCCCCACCACATCTGATTATTTGGGTCCAAACTAATGTTGGCTAGTTTAGGTTCTTGGCCCATTTATTGGGCGTTTAAATTGTTGATTCAAAAATTTGAAAAAAAAAAAAAATCAAAACAGAAATGGGGACTTGGACCACAAAAAAAAATTCAGATCTATAACTGCCTAAAAACTCAATAAATCTAGGTTTTGGTCTTGATTTTTTTTTTAAATTAAAAAAAAATCAAAACTTGGGTTAGACATGTTATTAGTTTGAATAATAAATGAAATGACGATATATTTTCTAAGTGATGAGGACTTGAAACAACATTTTGGTCCCAAATGGCAAAAATTAAAATTAGAATTAGCTACTCCTTACAATTATTTATTCAAAATTCTTTAGTTGAAAGTTTCATAGAACTATGATTTTGAAATTTGCTAGCCAATTGTAAATATTGTTATTTTAATTCACATGTGGCTATTTGAACCATGCCAATGGTTTGAAAAAAAAAACTCTGAACCTTAATATTTTTCTTTCCCACAAAAAAAAACATTTTTATTTTTGGGTTGTAAAAGAACTTGAACAATTGAACATAATCCTCCATAAACTAGAGTCATAAAACATGTGAATATGCATTTTTTAATGAAATATTTTTGGCATGAAATGAGTATTGTGAACAATTCATTAAAAAGATATATTTGAAAAGTATTTGAACACCATTAGAACTTAATTATATATGCATGATGCAATAGCCAAAATTTTATTTCCAAAACCATACAAATGTCATGTGTTTGCATTAAATGATTGTCCAACAATCAACCTTGGATGTGGGGGGGTTTTTTTTTGGATGGATCAACCAATTTTGTTTACATGTTCTTTTTTGTATGCATGATGTGTGATATTAGCCCTAGAAATTTGCTTGTTTTGATTTAGATGTTGGGGTCTTTTATTTTGATTTTTTTGGGTTGGATGTTTGAAAAGGTCATGTCCAAGTAATTGCTTGATTTTTTGGGAGATTTGGTTTGAATACATACTAGATTGAACTTGGAATGTAGAATTATAAGTTGTTGTGGTGCTTGATTTTGCAGGCAATTTCCTCTTTTGACGTAAAATGTGATTATGTAAAACTTTCATTTGTTTAGTTTTATGTTGTATTTCTTTTTCAATTTGCATTCGATAGATATCCCCTTCCCCAATCCTTTGCATGTGTTTCATGAAACGTTCACATTCTTCAATTTGTTTGGCTAATGTGCATAATAAAGCTTCTTGTTCTTCAATAGTCCCCCTTGTTGGTTTTTTTTCAATAAGTTGTGCTTCTTTTGCAACATCAATTTGAGTTTGGTATTTTGGTGATGGATCATGACGATTCCATTCAAAAATATGTTGTAATATTTTCTTTTCATCACCACCAAAATTAATTGACATCATAAATTGTTCAAGCTATTCCTATAATTTCAATATTTTATGACTTGTAATGCCTTATTACAATATGTCTATTTGATTAAAGTACAATCGTTAGGCTTTTCTATCAAATTTTAAGTAATATGAATTGCAAACTTCAAGCCTACAACATATTATTTGAATTGTTCATTTTCAACTTGCATGTGCCCAATCCATAAGCAAGTTATATGTATCCATTCATTAGGGCCAATGAACAAACCACTTATGAAAACACAATAACACAAGCCTCAAAGTTCTAATGGGAATTTTGATTTTTCATCACTTCAAATAATTTGGAATGCAATGAGAAATTATTGGTGGCAAAAAGAATGGCCACTTTTTTTCAAAAAAGAAATTTGTTGCCAAACATATTTTACATTTCAACAATCACATGTTTCAATATTTTTCAAACTTTGAATGATGATTTGATTTTTTTACATCTATGCATTCAGTCAATTCATTGTTGATCAAATATGTATGCAATATTGAGCAAAGCACAATCTATATATATATGCTAGATATGATCACTTCATTTGGTTTTGCATGGTCTCTAAATCAAACAATTTAGAAGAAAAGGCAATAAAATGAGAATAGATCCAAGATGCACATGTGACCTCCATCAACACAAATCTAATTTACATATTTTAACAAATAATCGCACTTGTATTTGTTGAATGATGTGTTCAAGTTTGAACAAATAAAATCATAGTATATGTTGAAATTTCAAATTGCATTGAACTTGAACCAAATTGTAACTTTAGAAGTTGAAAAACTAACTTTTGTTTGCTTTTTAATTAGCTTAAAAAACATGTTGGATAGCTAATGTTTGGGATCTGATTTGGTGGTTAATAAAATCTCCCATTTGATGATCATGAATTTTTAGAACATTAAAGTGGGGCAAGGAGATTGAAATATTTAAAAATATATTGAAATTATTATTTTTTGTTCATTCCTTATCAAATGGAGGTGTGGGAGGTGTTATTGACTATTCATTAAGTTTGCCTTGTGTTAAGCTATACTTTGACCATATCCCATTAACCAAATGATTTTAATGCCAAATCTATTTCTAGATATGAAAACACTAATTGTTGCATGTGGTTGTACCCAATACACTTGGGTTTGAATTCACATTAGGACCACGATTAAATACCTCCCTTCTCCATTTGAGAGTATGTCAAATGAAATGTATAAATAACAAAATGATTTTCAATAGTTGAAAATTTATCCATAAGTGTAAATTGATATTGAAGCAAAAGATGTTTGAGAAATTATTACCATAAAATTTTTATATGTCATAAATCATTAATGGAGTCAATACAAACAAAGATTGCAATTGGAATAAATATATAACATAAGGCGTGCATTAAGTTTGAAATATTGATTCTTTCATTCAAAATTAGATGAATCTAGTGGAAATGACTAACATGAAAGAGGGAGAGGATCATAGAATGAAAAAAATTTCTTTGACCTTCAATCCATAACTTAAGCTTATTCAAAAGATTGGTGAACATATGGTACATTCATGGTTGCCTATTTTCCAAAGGCTTTGTTTTTGAATAGATACAAAATAACCTTTATCCAAAAAAAATGGTCAATTACATATGAAAAATAACATTAGGTAATGTTAATGGACAAGTAGTGTAATGTTCAACTTAAGGGCATTTCAATATCCAAAATCACAAAATCATTGTGGTCAACACCTTTAAATTGGACTTATCATTTCAAGTACCAGACACTAATTAATAGAAAAAAGTGTATATCTTAGCCTCTTAATGCATTTTCCTTGTTGAGGTTTAGCAGAATAGTCAAAACATTGTAAGTTGTAACTAAAATTTAAAAATTATTAATTTGTTATTATTTTTGGTTTGGAAAAATATTAAATTATATGTTTTTCTTAAGGTCATTTTTTCAAATCTCCCAAATTGAAAAATGCACACCTTATTTGAAAGGATAAACATAATACTAAATACAAATATGTATTTAATAGTGAAGACATCATGGCCATTAAAAAAAGATCAACACTTCATGCTCTACAATATTGGGAGTGAATTTTTTTTGAATCCCAAGGAATTATTATTTGTCTAGTTTAGAGTTACACTCTCCATACAAAGCTTGCAACATGTTTAGAACTTGGTGTTCAAATTGGTTCTAGCTTATATTTCATCATAGGAAGGTGGTACTTTTGTGGCATGTTTAGAATTAGTGTTCAACCTAATATCTTATACCATGCTTGCAACTTATGTTCATTATTAAATAATTCTTGAAAAGGTTTGGCGAAAATAAAACTAACTAACTAACTAACTTGAATGATATTTATTGAAAACCAAACTCCCAAAGCTATGGTATTTTTTCCATTGTCCCAACCACTACATTATTATTATACATGCAAAACACAAGGTGTATTCTAGGTACTTGTTTTCAACTATTGAAATTATGAAATATTCAATTTGAGATTTGTACATTTTTTTTAAAAATAAAATATATTGATAAATAACGTTGATTTTTAGTTGGAAGTTTGATATTTCACATGCACTAGGTTATTTACTTGTCATTTTCAAGAGTCAATCGTGAACCCAAGTTATGGTTGTGACAAATCAATGTGTACCAAAAATGCCCAAGTGTAATTTCATTGTCATGCTTTTATATACCATGTGTCTATCATAGCCCCAACTAGTGTAATTATTTCATGCACAAGAGCCAATATGAGAATGAAAATTTGGAAACATTAATCCCCCCCCCCCCAAGAAAAAAAATAGTAATCAAAATCTACCATAATTATATTCCTTAACATTTTAAAATTTGCAAATATTCCATTATTTTGACATGTGTCCATGGCATGAGTGTGGAGGCATTGGCCCTTATCAACATGATGATGTTTCATGATCCTACCACGATTTCAAGCTTTACAAATGTGGACACCAAAATTAAAAAATAAACACCATAAATTTGTTTGTCCTCATCATCTTTTTCTTTCATTATGTGTTTCCTACTTTGTGTTAATTCCTGAATTTTTCTTGGTTATTTGTGAGCAATGAGTGGGGTTGGGGTTTGCATGCAAACAATTGTGGATGCAAATGCAAGTAGCAAAACCATGTTTAGGGTTTTTGTTATTGTGGGAAGTGTAAATAGGGAAGTGTTATTATGGCTAATAGCAAGCAGAGTTAGGAAAAGTGAATGTGAAATTATGATGGAACAAAAAAATGGGGAGAGGTGCATATCACTATTTATCCACCCTTTGAATGTTCAGATCAATATTTAACATTATTTCTATTGAAGTGTTTGGATTTAATGATTATTATGTTGAAATGTTCAGTTTTGTGTGGCTGGCTCTTTGAAATTTTGAAGAACAACCAGTTTCTGTTCTTGAAATATTTTTGAATCAGAAAATGGTTGGTTCTAATTCTTTAACTAGTGGTTCTTGTGTTCATGAAAATACCAACAAATAACTCACGATTTTCTGGTTAGTTTTTTTTATTTTTTCACATATATTTCATATGATGTTTTGCCAGAATTCCTCCAACACTTTCCTTCAAGAGTTTGATTAGTTCCCCTTTGTCATCACATATCCGAATCCTACATGGAACATCCTAATTGCATGTGCATTTGAAGATCGCATGCCTAAAGTGTGCTTCAACTTCGCTACGAAGGATGATCGTGCAAGGTTCCTTGCTTTCTTGAGCTTTTTTGACATCTTGCTTCTTGTCGGCTTTGGGGTTTAATGTGTTCAAGACGTTGTTAAAAAATTGAATAAGGGTTCAGAATGAAAGTGTAATGCCGCTCTTTATCCATGAACTATCATTGAACATAACACTTAGCGAATGGCCTTCAACTTCAATGTTATGGTGCAAAAGTTTGTATTTATAGTTTATTACTTGGAAAGGTCCTCAACTAAGTATTGGGTTGAATACTCGATCTCCATGGTCAAATGGCATTTTGAGCTCATCAAATCATTTATCCTTTTGATAAAAGAAATTTGTATGAAAGTAGGAGACTGAAGGTTGACTAATGAAGCTCTCAACATCATAGTAGTGACATACTCTCAATTCAATTCAAACATACGCGTATTATACATTTTTTTGAACTTTTAAAAAAATACTTGAAAATACTTGATCATCGTTAAGAAGGGTTTGGGCACAACTTAAGCTCAGCTTGCTCAACGTTTTGCTCATCATATTCACGTATTCACATTTTCAAATTTTAAAATACTTGAAAATATTTTTTTTTTAGCACCTTTGAAAAATACGCGTATTTCATATGTCACTACTATGCTCAACATATTATCTTGAACTAGTAGTGAATGAATTCAAATGGGTGTCCACGGCTCCAGCTTGAGCAGCACTAAAATCTAGTAATGCCCATGTCTGAAGGTTTTTACCTCTTGCAATGACCTGTTACACCAAGATCTCCCTACCACCATCCCTTTCATCATGTCAAACAAACAAAAACAAAGGGCCCTTACAAAATGTGTAAGAGCATGTGTGGAAACATAAGATGACCTCCCCGTGCTAGGACGAACCTTATAGACTTAAGACACCCTTTCAATAAACTAGGAAATTTTTGACATGTCAATAGCTAGTTTCTACAAGTGCTCCCATTGAATGGCACTATATCTTATATCCATCTTCCACAAACTACTCATAATCTTGGGCATGTATAACTCTTACATGCCACATCCTAGGTTAAGGAAATCATAGTTACTGGTGTTAGGGAATAAATTCAGCTCAAAGGATATGCACACAAATAAAATAAAATAAAGGACACGAAATTTTACGTGGTTTAGCAAAAGCCTACATCCACGGAATGCACCCGCACTCAACTCTCACTATGAAATCGATAATTACAATAATGAAGAACTATCTTTCTCAACTCTCACAATTTTTTTCTCACATCTCTACTTGGCACTCCACACCACTTATAGATTTTTTACAATGAAAACTATAAGAGTATTTATAGTTTCAAGTTCACCAACCAAGTTCACCAACTCCCACCTACCAAGTTCACCAACTACCACTAAACTTAAACAATGGTGGTTGGTTGTTAATTTGGTAAGGACGGTGCAATTAATTTGATAGGCTTGGGTGGTCCAATTAATTAATTAGGCTTCACACACAACAATCTCCCATTTGAAGACTGAAATTCGAGTGAACTTCCTCTTCCTTCGATGACTAGTGGATAGGTACGGCGCACTCATCTTTCTTTGTCTTCAACCTTGAAGACCCATTGAAGCTGCGCACAACTCCAGTTTCTCCATAGTGACTGGTTTGGTTAACATGTCAGTCGGATTCTTGCTCCCTGCAATCTTCACAAGCTTCAATACCCCATCCTCAATTAACGACCAAATGAAATGGTAACGCAGGTCCATGTGCTTGGTCCTAGAATGGAACATCGAATTCTTTGCCAAGTGTATCACATTCTGATTATCATTGTGCAACACATTCATCTATTGCTCGAATTTTAACTCTATTAATAGCCCCTGTAACCATATAAGTTCCTTGCTAGTTTCAGTCACAGCCACATATTCCGCTTCAGTTGTAGATATTGTCACTATTTTCTACAACTAAAAAACCCAACTAATAGCGGTACTCCCTAATGTGAACACATCCTGTGGTGCTCCTCCTATGATCCACCTTTCTAGCAAAATTTGAATCCACATAACCTTTCAACTTGAGCTCATCTTTTCTGAAGGTTAGACACTTTTCTGTCGTACCTCGCAGGTACATTAGGATCCACTTCATTGCTTCCCAGTGTTGCTTGCCTGAATTAGACATGTATCTGCTCACAACTCCCACTGCATGGGAAATGTCTAGTTTCATGCAAACCATGGCGTACATCAGGCTTCCAATGGTTGAGGCATATGGTACTCTAGCCATGAAGTCCTTCTTTTCGTATGTCTCTGGACACTGTTCCTTGGACAATCTAAAGTGACTAGCTAAAGGTGTTCTGACTGGCTTTGCATCCCTCGTGTTGAACCTCTGTAACACCTTACGAATGTACTATGCTTGAGATAGCTGCAAAATACCTCCCTATTTGTCTCTACTAATCTTCATTCCAAGTATTTGCTTTGTTGCACCCAAATCCTTCATTTCGAATTCACTCGACAATCACTTCTTCAAATTGTTAATCTCTTCCAGATTTGCACCAACTACTAACATGTCATCAACATAAAGTAACAATATTATGAAACTTGATTTAACTTTCTTGAAGTAGCAGCAATGGTCAACATTGCATTTGAAGTACCCATTCCTTTGCATAAACCCATCAAACTTCTTGTACCACTGTCAGGGAGCTTGTTTCAAACCATACAAGCTCTTCTCAATCTACAAACCATCTCTTCATTGCCCTTTTCCGCAAACCCCTCTGGTTGTTGCATGTATATCTTTTCCTCCAAATTTCCATGAAGAAATGCAGTTTTGACATCCAACTATTAAAGATATAACCCCTTTGTTGCGACAATGCTTAACACTAATCGGATCGTAGTTAGTTCAACAACATGAAAAAAAATCTCAGTGTAATCAATACCTTCCTTTTGTTGAAAGCCTTTGACCACTAGTCTCGCCTTGTATCTTTTGGAATCATCATGTTCCTCTTTGATTCGAAACACCCATTTGTTCTATAGGGCTTTCTTTCCTTTAGGCAACTTGGCTAACTCCCAAGTCTGATTGGATACAAGCGACTTCATCTCTTCCTTCATTGCAAGCTCCCACTTGCTCGCATCTTCTCCCTGACATGCTTCATCATAACATTCAGGTTCTCCTGCATCTGTCAACAACAAGTATTGCAAATACCTCCTATTTGGTACATGTGGGCAATTGGATTTTCGTAATGTACTCTAGGCCATTAGGGATTTTCTCAAAGCATTCCCAACCTGTGGATTTAGTACCCTCTGACCAATTGGACTGTGTGGTGTTGGAATTTCATCTTGTGGTATAAGTTCTTCAACTTGAGGCTGCACACCTTGTTCTTCATCTTTTTGACTACCATGTTCCACGATCCTACCACCCGATACATCTTCTGGCCCAAAATAGTTTGGTTTTTTCTGCTTAGATTTCTCTGTGTTTCTGTCCTTGTACATGACCTTTTCATTGAAGACAACATCTCTACTTTGATCATCTTGCGGTTTTGGTCGTCCCAGAGTTTATATCCAAACTCGTCTTCGCCATAACCCACCAAGGTGCATTCCACTGATTTGGCGTCCAACTTGCTCCTTGCATGATCACTTACATGTACATAAGATACACACCCAAACACTTTCAAATGAAAAAGTTTTACCTTTTCCCCAGTCCAGATTTCTTCTGGTATAGCGAGGTCTAAAGGCTTTGATGGTCCTTTGTTGATCAAGTTTGTTGTTGTATTGACTACTTCTGCCTAGAACTGCTTTGGCAACCCTAACTGTAGGCGCATGCTTCTAGCTCTCTCAGTCAATGTCTTGGTCATACGTTCTACTATACCATTATGCTGTGGTGTACCTTGCACCGTCCTTATGAGCTTTATCCTGCTCTGGTTGCAAAACTTCTTGAACTCGTTGTCTTTGTACTTTCCACCATTGTCTGAACACAACTTCTTGATCTTCAAACCTGTCTCATTCTCAACCATAGCTTTCCATTTCTTGAAAGCTTCAAACACATCAGACTTGTGTCGTAAGAAGTAAACCCATACCTTTTTAGAATGGTTATCGATGAAAATGACGAAATATTGTTTACCTCCAATTGATGAGATTGAAGCTGGACCCCATACGTCGGTGTGCACTAGTTCCAACTTCTCCTTTGCCGGTGCTCTTCCAGCCTTCTTGAAGCTCACTCCTTTCTGCTTCCCAAGAATGTAACTCTCACAAAAAATCAACCTCAACAGACTTCAACCCTGGTAGTTTACCTCTCGATTGTAGACACTTCAATCCATGATTACTCATGTGCCCAAACTTTTGTGCCACAAATTTGGATCCTCTTTACCTTCGGCCACTGCGGCCAAACTACACCCATCGGTAGTTTGTGTAAATAGTTTCGTTCTTAGTTCCTCGCGCGATTGTCATTGCTCCTTTCGTGATCTTCCACTTATCTCCCGTGAAAATCGTCACATAGTCGTCTAATGCTAACTGCCCAATGGAGATCAAATTCTTTCTCAAGTCCGGTACGTGTCTCACATTGTCAAGTTTCCAAACTGAGCCATTCAGCTGGATCTTCACATCTCCTTTCCCGGTAATGTCGCATGCTTGATTGTCACCAAGATACACCTTACTGAAATTTCCGGAGATATGGTTATTGAACAAATCCATGTGTGAGGTGGCATGGAATGACGCCCCTAAGTCCAACACTAAAGATTCCATCTTGCTTTCCAATGTGCAAATAAGGTAATCGTCTACCTCCTCTGAAACATAATTTGCATTGCTCTTGCCATCGTCCTTCTTTCCAAATTTACACTCACTAGAGTAGTGACCCATCTTGCCACAATTCCAGCACTCTATGTCGTTCTTGCTTCGCTGCTGATTACCTGAATTGTTGCCTTGACGATTCCTGGACTTGGATCTTCTTTTTGACTTTGATCTACTTCGTTGATTTCTGTTTCGATTCCTGTTTATGCTTTCTCTACCTTCCATGTTCAGTGTTGAAGATGATGCCCCTGATCCCTCTTCACGCATCTTGATTTCTTGGGTCATAATCATGTCTACAACCTGTTGGAAGGCTAACTTTTCTTTTCCGAATGAGTTGGCGATTGATTGGCATGTCATACTCCAACTCTCTAGCATCTGGCCTATAATTATGCAAGCCAACACTTCATCATCAAATACTATAAAAACCAAATTTATCCCATCTGTTACCTTGTTGAACACATTCAGGTGCTCCTTGAAGCTCTGATTTTCTGACATCTTCATATTTACTAGCTTCTTTATAAGATGGACCTTCCTTGTCATAGAAGGTTGCTCATATAAATTTGATAGGGCCTTCATGAGATCTATCGCTGTCTTTTGACCCTTGATGTTGAAGGCGATTGATTTCGACAAACTAAGTCGAATTGCTCCTAGTGCTTTCTGGTCCAAAACCATCCACTACGCATCAGTCATATCTCTTGGTTTATGTTTGACCACCCATTTTTCATCGGACATGTCCTTCGATTTTTCTACTATCGACAAATACTAGTCCTTCTGGTACAAATAGTCTTCCATCTGCATCCTCCAAAAGCTGAAATTCGTACTGTTGAATTTTTCTATTTTGTATGTATCCTTTTTAGACCCCATTGTTCTGACTCAAACTATGAACGGGCAAGCAATCTGAACTGGTCTAGAATCCTCAACTCTGGATCCTATACACCTTAAGCTTTGAAACTTATGCTCTAATACCAGTTGTTAGGGAATAAATACAACTCAGGGGATATGCACACAAACAAAAGAAAATAAAGGACACGAGATTTTACGTGGTTCAGCAAAAGCCTACATCCATGGAGCGCACTTGCACTCAACTCTCACTATGAAATCGATAATTACAATAATGAAGAACTATCTCTCTCAACTCTCACAATTTTCTCACATCTCTACTTGGCACTCCACACCACTTATATATTTTTTACAATGAAAATTATAAAAGTATTTATAATTTCAAGTTCACCAACCAATTGCCACCAACTCCCACCTACCAAGTTCACCAACTACCACTAAACTTAGACAATGGTGGTTGGTTGTTAATTTGGTAGGGATGGTGCAATTAATTTGATAGGCTTCACACACAACAACTGGATTAGTTAGCTATTAGGTCTTATATGATATATGGTAAATCATATACAATTTATGATGAAATTCACATTACAAAATTGACAAGGCTTACTGATGAGGTGTATAGAATTCGCACCCATGCTGAACAACCAATTCAATATGATAATATTATATGATTAAAAAGGGAGAATAAGACCTAAAAACCATATGGCATGAGGATTTCCATCTTAGTTGCGGCCCACAACTCTTTTTAGCAAAAGAAAATGCAACCAATTGTTGCCCATGAAATTACTTAAATAGTGGCCTGCCCCTTGCTATCCATTTCTAATCCAACGTTTTTTTGGGTCCAAATGTTTTGTATTGTGGCAAAAAAGAAAAAGAAAAAGAAAAGGATTTTATTGTAATTTTTTTTTGGTGTAAGTTTGAAAAAAATTCCTAAAAATTTGGAACTTTTGAAACCATAAAACTAAAAATAAAATCCTTTCTCTAACCCCGTTTACATTTGCTTTAAAATTATAATCCCCCTTACTAACTTCTCCACTTGAACCACTCAATTCTTTACAATTACCTTTATATATGTTATAAGGTTTTAAACTTTCACAATAGCTTTGAATGCCAAAATATATATTTTAATTCCTCCCACCTTTGTCATTTGCACAAATTTTGGACCAATGAATGAAAGTTATAAAGTTATTGAATTTAGAGTATTATTTATGAATTTAAAAAAAAAACTCATAATAAAATTTAACAATTAGGTTCCATTAACAAGTTAAGTTCACTTTAATTGAAATAGTGTGGAGGTGGGTAACTTTACAAGAGGTTTAATATACTTGGGCCCAACACCACAAGAGCCAACTAGTAATAAGTGATGGTTTCTTGTAGCAACCTTGTAATTGAAGGGGTGCTTTTATTGGGCTTTGCCCCTATAGGGTCAAGGATTGTTGCATTGGATCCAAGTTTTGCAACTTTTACCTTATGAAAACTAGTTTCACATCAAGTGAACCAATTTATTTGATGAAAATGTTTGGACTACTTAAATTGAAACAAGTTTTTTTATGTTGAAAGTGTGGACACAATAGGTGGATCCGACGTGAAAATTCAATGAACATTGCATGTTCACCACATGGAAATTATATGGGGGAAACCTCCATAGAAATTAGGGCTTGATGATGTAAACTATGTAGCATCCTTGTGCACAAGAGTCTACAAATTTTAGATCAAGATAAATGTTTTGCTGCAAGTGTTTTTTTCTATTAAGGAAAATTGGTTATGAATTTCTAAATTATGTTCTTTGCCATGTTCTTTTGGTAGGCATTGCTATTTCCCTTGGCACAATGTTGTAGTTGTGTAGTACCGGGAATTGTTTATGATATAACTAGCTATAAGGTATGCATCTACACATGTCTTGTGCAACTGATAAAATATATGCTTGCATTGTAAGAGATTCAACATTTGCTCCAAGCAGAGAAGCACATCCAAACTCTCTCGGTTCAAGGTATTGTGTGCAATTGTTGGTTTTCACAAGACTCGAAGACATGATTTAATGAATGTGGGCCTTGAGGGAACTTGGGTGTGGGGGTAATGGGACATCCATGCAACCATCCATGGTGTTTGGGTGCACAACAAACATCATCAGTGCTATATTGGTTGGATTTTGCTCCATTTACACAAGTGCGTGCCTTATGTGATTCTTGGTTGGTGTGTTCAATGGTAGCCTTACCCTTACTAAGTTTGTTGTTTTGACCTTTTTCTTTTTTTAAAACTGATTTCATCGATTGTACACCTCCATGATTTCATGTAGTGTTTTTCGTGGGAGATCCTGACTAGTTATCGAAAAGTACATGAACTTAGGGGCTCGAAGTGTTAGGACTACAAATATCAATATTAGGTAGAAGGTGCTTTGACTTTAGGGATCCTCATGGTAGTGTTTGGGGCCCTTTTTACTACAAACCTTGAATGATGAGAGGAAGCATTGGTTGCACAAGAATGGCAGAACCTTAACTAGACTTCCAATTGGGATCTAAAACTTGCTGATTGTTACTTGGGTCCAAAACGTTGTGCATGTGTGTTTAATCCCAACGTGGCATCCCTCATGTTGGGCACTCTACAAGTATGTTAAACACTTATCTCTTAATGGGATGCTAGGGAAAATATGCTATTGTGTTTGTTTTTTTTACTTACCTAGCAATTAATTTGATAAAACCTCTTTGTGCTCCATAGGTAGTGCGAACACTTGGAGTTATAGGATTAATTGACAAAGCTAAACTTTGCATTTTGCTTATGGTAAGGATTAAAAATATGAAGTTAATTGTGAAATTGCTATGTGTGTCCAATTAATCTAGTTGATTTGAATTCAAAACAATAATTAAATGATTAGTTAATTTAATAGTGCATTTTGTAACATGTTTTGCATAATATTGGGAAATGTGCTTTATATATATATATATATATATATGTTGGTGGAATGGGTTTCAACAACTTTCTTGTTGCATTTTCATTCTATGCAATGGTTAGTTTCCATTTAGACATGATTCAAATATGCTAATTTTTGCATCCTCTAGTGGTGTAGCTAATGTGTAAATTGTGTGAAATATTGCATGTAGTTGGATTTTACCTTTATTTGTGGCAGTTGGTCGAAGTGTTCATACAATTGAGATCTATAAGTTATCAAGGTTAGCAAGTGGGTAGTTGTGTTGAAATTTTACATTTTTTGACAAAGTGTTCAACCAAAGCAGATGTCTCCAACTTTCAATACTTTTATTAGCACTCTTGCATTATTCAACCTTTTGGTAAGTCATAAAACCTAATCTAGCATTTGGTTGTTGGTGTTAAATGTGATTGTAGTAATTTTACTTAAGCATTTTACTAACTTTTTTTAATTTGTGCACATCTTGCTTAGTGATAGTTATGATCCATGAACATTTGTACTTGCAAATCCAGAACAAAAATTTCCACACATTATTTTGGTGGTTGTTGTTTATAAATTCCAATTGAGACTACTAAAACTATGCATATTCATTTCTATTTGAGTTTAGATTTCCTGAATTTATGCAGCTTTGGTGTAGGCTTACATCGTGTCTTTCTTTTTGGAAATTGGTGTTATTCCTTGGATCATTATGTTTGAGGTACGAAAAATGGACCATCTTTTTCTAGAGCTTCAAAGACTGAAAAATGGTTATTGAAAAATTTGTTAACTCACATTATAAGAGCTGCAACCATTATAACCTGCATTAAACTTGTCCATGGATTTGTTTTTACATTGTGCATGCACTTGGATTTTGTTCCTCACATTAGAGATGCGATGATAACCTGCTGTGATTAAGCCTTTTTGATAGACCTACATCTAACGCTAGAAATTGCTTGTCACAATGTTTTATGTTATAGGTTGGTCTGGTTGGCCAATAGTGAAGAGAGTTGGTACTTGGTGCAAATATTTCCAACATATGTTAAGGGGGTGGCAGGGAGTGTTGCCACTTTTGTTAATTGGTTCTTAGTCTACATTGTCACTATTTTCAATTACATACTTATCATCTGGAATGCTGTAGGTACAAATCCATGGCACTTATTACCATTTTTATTGACTTCTTTCTTTTGATGGTTAAGGATTATATGATAAAAAATGGAGGATGGGAATCTTTAGTTGAAATGAGTTCAAAATCATAATTGTCATCATGACATTTGGTGTCATTCAACTGCAAATCAACTACTATACAACTTCAAGTTGTTCAGGTTTAGCATGGGAATGTAGGAAGTTGGAACTAACCAAACTTGGCTTGGTGTTGTGGGGGAGATTCCAAATGTATAAGGCCATGATGAAGTGGGCGTATAAATGGTGTAGGTTCATTTTGGATTTTTGCAAGGGAATGCTTTGTGAACAATAATGTTTGTGGCACTATAAGTTCTGGAAACTCGAGGTTGAACTTTGGAGCAAATTGCAACATCTTTTAAGTGAGGTTTACCAAAATGGGTATGTCATGTTTTAATGACTTTGTCTCTGAATCTGTCATGTTTTGGTCATTGAATCAGAGCTTGGGTTCAACAATTTATTTTGAAAAACTTGCAACTTGATTTAAATTTGATTTGAACTTTCTTTTGCACTCACATAAATGGGCCTTCTTCTTGGCCTGGGTTAATTGGGGTTTTATTGGGATTTGTTTGTTTGACTTAAATCAAATACAAATCAAACCTTCTCATTGGCAGAGAAAATTCAAAGGATTTATATTTAAATATTCATATTTAAAACATTGAAGGTTAGAACTTATTTTGAAGTTGGAACTTTGTTTCAGTTTGTAACTTTTTGTGGGAACTTTGATTGAATCTATAATTTGTTGATTCAAAAATTTATTTTGAAAAACTTACAATTTGATTTGAAAATCAACCTCTGTCATTGACAATGAAAATTCAAAATATGAATATTTTAAAACAATAAAATATTGTAGAAATTCAAAAAACTTGACAAACAAACAATTTATAAAATTAAACATTTCTAAAGATAATATTTGAAGTGTTTAGGTAACATTAAAAAAGAAGAATTGAACTAAAATTGGAAAAATATTTTTCATATTAAAAAAATAAAAAAAACTGATTTAAATACAAGTATAGTAAATAAATTTATAATTTCAAAATAATAATTGAATATTAAAATTGTGAGCCAAAAGAATTGTTCATACAATATAATAGAACAATTCAAATAATCAAACACAAATAACAACAACAAATTCACTTTAAAATTACATACCTATTTAATATTCACATACTTATTTCAATTTTTTTTGAATAAAATAAACAAACAACACAAATATACATACATGCATATTTACCTATAAAATCTATTTATATAATTATACTATTAAACTGGCAAGGCTTACATGCCATGATCCCTTGTTGCTTACCATGTCTCACATGAAATTATTTTAGCAATATTATTTTGATAATATTTCGAAAATATTCTCCCAAAAGAAAAATATAAGCCCTTATCAACTACCATGTCTCACATGGAAATTATTTTAGCAATATTATTCCAAAAGAAAAATATAAGTCCTTATTGACCACCAAACCCTATGAACTTGCTAGATAGCCACCTAGATTTTTCTAGCACTAAGGTTTAAGTACCCCCCAAAAAAACCCTAAACAAGCTTTGGCTCAGCCCTTTAATTAACATCTATAAGGATGATAAATATTCAACACACAAAATTGGAAACAAATGGTGGTTTTACCATGTGTTTTTTTGAGACTTTCAATGGCCAGAATTTGACAAAAATTTAAGAAAAATCATCCGATATCTAAACATGGTTCATTAAGTAGGTAGCCAAAAATACTGATGGATGTTTAAATTTTTTTGCCTTTCATATTTATATTTAGTCAAAACTGGCTAAATCTTCCTATGGATGATCACCACTTTTGGGTACTTCACAAAATTGAACCAAATGTTTTTTGCCAGGTCCCAGCTTGTATATATTTGTGAGATTTTGCCAAAAAGCGAAAATTCAAAATTCAGAAATGAAGTGATTTTGGAGGTTTTCAATAGCCAGAAAGTGAGGGGAAGAAATAGTAAAAATCACCAAATTTCTATATTTGGGTTTTGAGTGTGTAGCCAAAGATATAGAAGGATAATTAAAAGAAAGATTTGTACTTCATATCTGGTTCATAGCCAGATTTGGCTAAATCTCCCTGAGGATGATAGCCATTTCTTCTACAACTTCCTATGGAATGATCGCCACTTTGGGTACTTCACAAAAATTGACCAAAAAACAGAAAAGAAAAACTCCTCATCTTTCAAGACCTAGAAAAATCTTTTCGCTCCCTCTAGCGCACAGTAGTACGTTAACTGCTTTTCCTTCAGCAGCGTTGGTTTCGTGTCCTGTTGCCGTTTGCTTCCAGTCTTTCCCTTTGCTTCCTTGGTGCGCCTTCCGGAGGTTTGAGAATTGCAGGGGAGGACAGGAGAAGCTAAGCAAGTGACGGTAACCATGCCGTACTTGGAAGAATACATCGCCAGTACGTGTCTCGGTGCCCTTTGCGCATTTTCCTTTCTTAAGACCTACTCTTCTCCTTTGTTTTCTGGTTGCAGGGAGTTTTCTCTCTTTACTCTTTTGCACTCTCTAACTCTCCTTTTCCTCACTTCTTGATGTGCGACGTGTCTGCTTTTGTTTCGGAAGACGATATCCTCCGTCTCTTCAGTACATGTATTCTGATGCTCTAGAAATGAGGCTCTGAATCATGTGATACCAAGCCCCTAAAATTCGTCAAAACTGATTCTCTCAGCCAGCACTATTAGGGTTTCAAACTGTCACATCCTTCAGACTGGTGTCCAGAGTGCCTCCCTTAACGTGGACTTGGAAATTTTCATCAGCAGCACAATTAGGGTTTCAGTTTCTTCTCTAATTGCAGAACGCGGTATTCCCTGTCTCTTCATTCAGTACATGTATTCTGATGCTCTAGAAGTGAGGCTCTGAATCGTGTAATACCAAGCCCCTAAAAATCGTCAAAACTGATTTCCCTCAGCAGCACTATTAGGTTTTCAAACTCTGTCACATCCTTCAGACTGCTGTCCAGAGTGCCTCCCTCAATGTGGAGTTGGAATTTTTCAGCAGCAGCACGATTAGGGTTTCAGTTTCTTCTCTAATTGTGGAACACAGTATTCCCCAGCTCTTCAGTACATGTATTCTGATGCTCTAGAATGAGGCTCTGAATCATGTGATAGGAAGCCCCCTAAAAGTTGTCAAAACTGGTTTCCCTCAGCAGCACTATTAGGGTTTCAAACTCATCTTTCAGACTGCTGTCCAGAGTGCCTCCCTTAATGTGGACTTGAAATTTTCATCAACAGCACAATTAAGGTTTCAGACCGACACACTAACCCCAGAAGGGGTTACTGTATAAGCAGCCAGTAACCCTATCCAGCACCTTCCATTTAGTCCAAACTTCAAAAACATGTCATTGGCCACTACACATTTATAGGTGCAGGGATGTGATACTGGCATGGTTTTGGACATGTTTTTCTTAGCTATTTCTCTTGAGTGTGTGTACTGTGATTTAATGGTATGAATTTGTTTCCTTTTGCTTCCAGAAATGTGAAACAGCTCAGGATTTGGATTTGTGTAATTTTGCCCCAAAATCTTGGGAAGATTACTATAGGCACATTTGTATGTACACCCACTATTTGGAGCAGTATGTCATGCCACTATGAGTGTCACTCACAATGTATAAAACAATCACCTTCACCTTCAACATCAATAGTGGGAACTAACTGCCATAATTATTTGGAGCTTAAAGCTATTTGTTGCTTGTGACTGTGTATTGATAATATTGATCAATGTGTGTGGGATGGGTAGGTGTGGCCTCACTTCCAACAGACCTTCATAGAAATTATGTACATTTACGGGAGCTAGACCGGCAATTTCAAAGTAAGTCTTCCCATTTATGTCTGATGAGTGATTGTATTTGGATGGCAACCAAATGCTGAGATTATCTCCATGTACTGCTTACTAAACTATCTAATTGTCTGGATGTGCAGCACTCCAAAAGCATATGCAACAGCAATGTGCAAAAGGAGTTGATGACGTTATGAAGGCAGTGGAGTCAGGCACCAATGCACCAGATTCAATAGCACTTCACCACTCCAATGAAATTATAAATGCCCACAAGGCTTGCCTCTCCATAGCAGATGAAAAAGTGTCCCTGGCTCTGAAAACCTATGATTTGGTATGGTGGAGATGGAGCAGCCTTCAGAATAGCAAAAGCAGTTTGATTTCAAATAGTTCATGTCAGGTTTTATTGATGGGTATCTTGACCACATGTTCCAGCATATTGTATTCTTGCAGTTCTGTTATTTTGGAATAGTTTTGTAGACAGATAATCTGCCTGGTGGGATTTGAAACTACTTTTATGTTTCAAGAACTTGGTTTTGTGTGGCTATGATTTCTTGTGGCAATGGTGTACTGCTTTGTAACTGCAATCCTGTTTTGAGGCTGTAGTACAATGCTTATGAAGGATGGACATGCAGGTGGACAATCATATCCAACGGCTAGACAAGGACCTGAAGAAGTTTGAAGAGGAGCTTAGGAGAGGCAAGTCACTCTTGCTCTTTTTCCTTTGAGTGAGTCATCCAGCAGCCTAGGCAACACAGCTGGTTTTGTAGCTCTTCATTTTGCTCCCTGGTGCTCTGCACTCTTGAATGCATTGGGAAGTTCATGTTTGTGATTTGTCTTTCTGTGTTGAATGCAGGAGATGCAGGCAGAGGAGGCTTGCTGGCATCGGATCCAAGTACTGAGGGACTTGCAGGAGTAGCTTTCCAAGAAGGTGGAGATGGAACAAAGTCAGGTCGCAAAAAGTATGTCCAACAACTTTTCTTGGATGTATTGTGTCTCTGACAAGTTCAAGTTCAGAATCTTCTCTCCTTTATTTGCAGGCACTTAGTAAACTCATGAACAAGTCCTGCATTTGCTGTATAATGTTTTCCTTGAATTGATGGATTTGGAGCCGTTGCAGGGAATTCTTTTAGATACATGTGCTGGCCAGTTGTCTGCCTAGTAGTCTGCTCCAGGGTCCCAGTTGGTCAAAGGCTAGTAGTGTACTGATGCTGAATTCCTTCCTGTTCCTGAATAGGCTAGTCTTAGTTAATTTGGCCAGTTAAGGATAGCTTCTTAAAGACCAATTTTACAGCTCAGTGAGTTGCATTTTGTTTTGAGCTAGTCACTGCCCTTGATGCTTGGGTGATGCTCTCTGCTGCTTTGTGTGTAACAATCACAAGGTTACTACTGCACTCATTTTTTGTGCTGTTTGTTTCAATTTGGCTGGAACAGACATTTTTTTCTTATGTACATGATATTGTGGAGGATCTCTCTGCAATCACATTGATATTTTTTCCTTCATTGCAAAAGCAGAAATACTGCATCCCAAGTAGGTGCCAGTGGTCTGATTACAATATATTCAGGGTTCAGGAGACACTGACCACTTTCTGCTGTGTAGGCCTCCCTATGCTTTTGGCTTAGATATGTGCTTGTACAGGGGCAGCTAAAACTAACTGAAGTTTACCCTTACAAACTTGATGCAGCTTGAATGAGGATACTAATCAATTTTTTGATAAGCTATTGGCATCCTCATTCAAGCTCCATTTCAATCTACCTGTTATGGTGGAAAATTTGACAGACTTGGAACATGTCTTTTTGCATAATTGTTTGGCCTAAGTATGGAGCAGATTTTTCATACTTATCTACATCTACTTCCCAATCTGATGAATTCAGTGGGGAGTATTGGCAGCCAGTCACTGCCATTCATGATGAAGTTGATGGTCTGATACTTATGAGTGGGGTTGCATTCTGCTAACTGGTTATTATATCGTACTGTTGTGGCTCTTGCTTAGTGGCTTTCATCATATCTCAAATTGGTGACTCACCACTCAAATTGGTGATTCACCAGTGATTCCTACTGTGACTGAGGGTTCGAGGGGTCCATAGGGTCTCTTCTAGAATACCAGACTCTCAGAGTGTGCCAAGTTTGAAGCCTAAAGGATCTATTGAAATCATTGTCTTTTGTGTAAGCTGTACTACTAAATTTACTGTTGATGTACTGCTGCTTCAGAGGACTCGAGACATTGGCTAGTGTCAACATGGACTTGGATCTTCCGGTTGATCCCAATGAACCCACATATTGCTACTGTGGTCAAGTTTCTTTTGGCGAGATGATTGCATGTGATAATCCTGAGGTAAGATATGGCATTAACTTCAAGTCCTGAACCTAACTTTGGAAGCATTTTTTTGGAATAATCTGACACAATGTTAGGGCTAGGCAAATTACAACCTGGAGTGATTGATGCATTATGTGTGGCAGTGTATGATTGAGTGGTTTCACTTTGATTGCGTTGGGATCAAGGAGCGACCCAAAGGCAAGTGGTATTGCAGCGATTGTTCAGCTTTGATGAAACAGCGAAGAGCAAAGGGTTCAACTGGAGCCAAAACTGGTCAACATAGTAGGAAGAAAAACTTCAGTGAGCTGCCATTCCCTTCTGAGTAAGCTGCAGCATTATCAACAAAATGGTGTAAAACATCAAAAGGCTAATGCTTTTCTACCATTTCACACTCTGGAAATGATCTGAAATGTACACCTGTTTGGCCTTCACAGAAAGATGAAGGTTCATTCAGTGTTTTACCAATTGCTAGTCTCCCTTATTCCATAGTGTTATTCTTCACTGCTAGATCATATTGTTCATGGTCAATAGTGATGTTTTATTCATGATCACTAAATCATGAATAAATCATCACTGGTGATCATGATTTGAGATGCAGATCAGGAATAACTAGGTATGGCTGGTACCCTTTCAGAGTTATTGTGAGCATGGCCTCTGTTATGGTGGATTATCTAATATAGCTGTCATGCACCACAGAGTTGGGGAGGTGACTGTAGGAATGCAAGGTCAGCTTCTGCCTTATGAAAGATCAGATGTATTTCACTGAGCAGATGAACAAATTCTGAAGGTTAGATGTGTAACAAGATGCTTGATTTTGCTGCTTTTGGTGCCCAGTTCACAGGATAGTTGTTATTGAAACTTCTGACTGATTTCATGTGAGATGTATTAGTATGTGAGTGTTGTTTGTTTGAAGACAGCAAACTTATTTAGAGTTGTAATAATTGCACCTCCAACATCTTGGGACTGTTTGTGACTGCACAGCTCACTTGTATTTGTGGTGAAACCAGTGGATATCAAGTGACCTAAACTTTGCTACTTAAAATGAATTCATGAATTCTAGGGCAAATAAAAGTCTCCTCTTGAGTACATGTCCTAAAATTTGCTGGAGACAGTACCCTCTGGTGTCTTCTACAGGTAAAATCCCACTAATATAATTTTTTCTATCGTAGAAGAGTACTTTTATCTTATGGTTTTTCAGTATTATCACCGGAAGGAATACATATTATTCCTGTGAATATTATTTCTATTTGCTGTTTGTCTTTAACATGTTATGACCCTCAAACTAATTCTATTGAACGTGAGATTTTCAACTCTGCATTCTTCTGTAGTTATTTGCTCTATTCAGCAGGTGTGGCTGCATTAAACCCCTTTGGTGTTAAATCATATCTTGTCCTAGGTCAATGTATGAATGAAAATGTTTGCAATTGGACATTTACTGACAGTTGGTCTTTTGTGGTCTTTAGGGTTCACCAGTAAGAAAAGGCTGGAATTTGTGGAGGATGCCAGGACTTTGCAGTTTTCAGATCCAATGGATACTCTTTCCAGATTGATTTTTAGTTTTTCCATCTTGAAACAAGCTGAAGGAAACTCATTTTTTTCAGTTACCAGGGGATGTAACACTTGCATGCTTTTGACACTCAGAGCTCATGGCAATTATCCCAACACCATATGCATGGGAGGTTTAGGGGAGCAGCATATTCTATTGAACTCAGCAAAATTCTAAGGTCAAAAACATAGTGGATGGTGTTGAGCTAATACCTTCTCTAGCATTTGTGACACAATTTGTACTTTAGTAGATCAAGTCCTTTTTGTTAGTGGGGAACACAGGAGGTTGGTTGTATTCAGATTGCTGGGGCCAGCAATCTCCAAAAAGTTTCCACATAGTGGCATCTGGCAGTTCCTTGTGTTTAGTTAATGAGAAGCAAGGTGAAAATTTTGTCAGCTTCTACGAGCTTCAAGGAAGAGAGAAAAAGCTGAAATTTGAAGCTTTGGTCCCAACTTCAGTGTTGATCCTTTCCAAGGGACTCATTCATACTTCATATTCAACTTCTATCTCCAACACATGTCTACCTGTTTTAGTGGGATTAACATTGTTGAGAAATCATTGTTGACTGAACCATCTTGGTCATTTGGTGGTTCACAAGTGGGTCCTCAATGCTACTGCTCACAATAGCCAAACCAGCTACAATGGGTGACACAATATAAGGACTGAAAATGGCTAAATGTAGGAAGACAGTGACTTCCAAATCCTTTGGAGAAAATTGGACAACCAAGTACACATTGCAGATTTGCTCAATTGGAGCAAAAGATGGTAATCAGTAATTCAAATAGCAAGACCAAAGTAGATAAACATTCCACCACAGATTCAAAACACAAGCTTCAATGATGGGCATTGTTCACGTCTGGAGCAAGTACAAATAGGTACAGGCCAGTCAGAAGTAAACCATCCGCATTCAATGGAAATGTCATTGATTAACCCATCAAGAAAGTTGTTGATAGGTTCAGATGGCTTTCTTCAAATTACTTCTCAAAGCTGTCACTACCCTTATAAGTTTTTATACAATCTGCCCAATCAATTAAGAATTTGAAGATATCCAACTTGAAGCAGCCCACCCCAAAGGATGTGATAGGCAAAACAGTTATCCTTCCTGTCACCCAGTTTTTGTTGGTGGATATGTTCAAGTAAGCAACCTGTGGACCCCTATTTTTCAAATGTTGGTCTCCAACTCCAGAACCCCAATAGCATCTCCACTTTGCCTCCATCAACCATCCATTTCACATCAAATTGCCTGCTGAATTCACAAGCTCAGAAAGGTAAGAGTCCCTGTATTATCTACCACACCATTTCAGGTGCACCCTAATAGCAATTTCCTGCACCCATGCTTTATAAACTCACATTGCAACACATTGCAAACACATTGTTGTCACCAAAAAATTGAGTTCCTAGTGTTGGTGTATAAACTGGTGGTACTTATAGCCCTAGCTTCCTGCCACCTAGACCCGACATGTCATGCAGGTGTCCCCAGCCAAGGCCATTTCAGATGCTTGTCATACCTGGACCAGTTGCTGTGCATCAGAGACGTTGGCAGCTTGCACTTGTCCTCATAAGCCTTCCCCTTTTTGAGAGTTCTCCAGGGAGACCTGAAATTTTGAAATTCTCTCAGGTTATAGCATAACTAAATATACAAAGCTCAGTATTACAACAGAAACTGCAGCATATGAACCATCTTGTTCCTGAAGCTTGAGTTCATGAAACAGGACTACCAAGCTAGTTACATAGTCAACATAGTCAACATATGGAACTACACAAATCTGACTATGTGATCAAAGATCATCCCTTGTACCGGAATTGAATGAGACAATACATACTGCAGTGCATTGCAAGATTTGAGTTCATAACTTTGTCTCATAAAATATAGTTAGCAACCAACTCAATACTCAAACCAGGAAAGGAAAACTTTAGGACCCAAGCACAAGTAAATCCAATAAATACTCTGATCTCTGAGGCCATTGTGCAGTGGCTGCACCAACCTGTTCTTGAAAGCGCTTCAATGCTACCACATTAGCACTGCATCTTCTGCATCGAAAGTTGGCATCAGCAAGGGTCCGGGTCCGGAGGCAGAAGTAGCAATAGAGGTGACCACATGGAATTGCCATGAAAGGAGTTGTAATAGGATATGCTTCACACACAGGGCAAGTGCCTTCTGGCAAGCTGGCCGCTGAAGATTGGTCATTAGAAAATGGGAACATCAAAATGCTCCTTATTGACATCATGTTAAGAAGGGGAAGAACCAACAACAGTAGTTCCTGCACAGAATAGGATCACATTGCAATATTTAGGCATCTAGCTCCAATATCATCATGCCTTTTAATACCATAAAGTTTCTTCCCAGATGAGGTGGGAAAAGTAAATTTTAATGAGAATTGAGCTGCTACCTCATATTTGTTCATGGCAGACACAACAAGCTCCACAGAAAAGTGTTTATGTTCAGCACTCTACCAGAATAAAATGTCCAAAAGACAAGTCAAAATCATCTCTCAAATCTAGATCCTGAACATTGTACACTCAGATATTATCTTGTAGAAGTCATCAACATAGCACCCACTTTAAGAGGCCAAAATTCAATAGACTTGACAATGATTCAACAATGCATACTGGAACACTAGACTAACAATTGAAGTGTCTCTTTCCCACAATTTACATGCCAAAGAAACTGTATCAAGGGTTACTTTTTTGGAAGACTGAAATCCATCCCCAACTTCCACAACTGTTTGCTAAGCTCAAATTGTTGAAATACCAAACATTTCAGATTTGGTCATATTGTGGCCCAGACTAGGTCAACCCAAATGAAATGTCCTGAAATAAAATGACAGACCATTCAAAAAATAAATTGACTTACTGAGAACTCATGCCAGACAAGTTGCCGATTCATATACTCAAAGCTCACAGCTCGGTCCATTTGGGGTCTTTGGTACACTAATCGTGCTCGCAGCAGTCGTTCCACTATGCTGGGATATCTGGGAAATTGATAATCAGAAAATCAGTTTGGACCGTGAAAGAAAACCAGTGGAAAAAAAATGCATGTGGGAACCAGAAACAAACAGGATTACAACAGTTGAGAAACACATACCTGCCAGAGCGGAGGAAGAAAAGGAGGTTGACAAAACAAGCAATCTTGTATACACTCTCTGCTCTTTGTAATAGTCGCCATGCACGACATGCCCATGAACTCTGGCAGAGACCATACTCCATGAAGATTAGGAAATCTTTTCAAGTATTGAGAACTTCTCAATACTTATGATTTTAAGACAACCTGAATAAAAGTTCATAATAAAGTGAGAAAAGTATTACTGGAACCTGACTCTGTGACTTGATGATGGAGATTTCGAAAGGGGAGGGAGGGGTTCACAGCAAAACCAATTGAATGAAGGGTTCTTACCCGTTCTTGGTCACCCCAGCGGTGAAATGCAGAAATCAGCTGCAGTCGCCCCCAGCTATAGCGCCCCCCCACCATAGCCAAGCAATACCATAGTTTCTGAGATTTTGTTAACCCAGGTCCCTCCAGTCCAGTCCTCACTATCAAGCAACCATCAGCAAAGAGTCCAATCAGCAACACTTCAAACCACACAATCTAGCAGATTCAATTGGGATTTCCCTGCCACCTATTGAAGCAAGAAGGCATCTATAAAGTTTCTCTGCTGTCTAAACACAAATCTACCTTCAATGTTAAAGCCAAATCTTCAACCTCCTGAAAGCCTCAGTCTCTAAACACGGCTTCTGAGTTTTCCTTTCTTGAGCTGATGAACATGCATTGTTTCAACCAATCATGATCATCATGAAAAGTCACCAAGAATGTAGTCTGCAGGGTTCAAAAAGAGACCATTGCCAGCAGCACGAAGAGAAGCAAAGGCCCGCTCATCCCTATATCGCAGGTTCATCAAAGCATTCCCTGGTGTTGGGCGGTCAACCCACACTGAGAACTGCCAAACAAGAAACTCCAAGAGTGCATTCAGCTCCAGCTCATAGCGTAACAACAGACCTGGCTGCACCAAACTCTTTGAATCAGGTCAACTAGCATGAGGCAATTTTTCAAGAGGAACAATAGAACTTCATTCCATGTGAGGAGCTTCAATAGTGGAAGTTATGACAGTTTGTCCTTAAAAAAGTCTGCTTATCTACTCTGAAGAGATATAGAGATGAAACAAAACCCAATAGTCAGCTGCAGTAACATTCATTTAGAGATTCACAGAATGGTACCTGTGCCAACGAGAAAACTTTATTGAGTTGCTCTCTCAGCATTGCTGTCATCTCAACATCAAGTCTTGCAGCATCTATTTGGTTGACCCGCAAAATAGGCACATCAGGAAGTCTCTGTTTCAGTAGAAGGACCAAGGCACCATACACATAAGTCAGTCGAGACATTTCCAGCAAGGCTTCCAAAAAACCAAAATCTAAAAGCACAGATGCACTATATATACTTCTATGTTCAAACCTCTACTGACATCCCTAGATAGCCCTTTCCTGCATTTCCAAATCTAAATTGTATTTCACATTCTCGTACACATCACCTTTTAAACATGCCTATCCATTGCAGTCATATCCACAAGTCTCCTAATCCAGTTTTTACACACTCCTAGGTTTTTCTCCAACAAACTCACCTGAAGCACACACCCAGAAACCCTAAACCCTGGCAAAAGCTAACAAACAGGTCTGAAAAATCCATTTACAGGAAATTTTTAAACAATTTTGAAGGAGCTGAAAAATGAGAATTTAATTTAATCACTCACAGACAATCCCATAAATTTTCAGATTACAGGATGCTTCTATAAACTGCTGTTTCTCCGGTTAATTTGTGAGAAACCCTAAACCCTAACAAAAACCATTTTTTCTATAGACTCGCAGTCTAAGCCAGAAAAAACCCAGGAGGAAAACCAAGAACGAGAAGGAGGAGCAAGTTCAAGCATATATACCTTCAAAGAGCCCCGAACTTGATTCCACTGGGGTACAAGTGCTCTCCATGCTCGCTGCCAAGCGTCAGCTACAGGAGGAGGAGGAGGAGTAGCAGCAGGAGCAGCAGCAGCAGCATCCGGCAGTGCCCTTCCTACTACTGCTACTCCTAGAGACGGTGGTGCATGTTGTGCCGTAACTTGGCTACTAGATGATTGCGACGCTGCCTCCATCTCCATTTTCTCCTCTTCAAATTTCATCATCTACCCTAAATTCCATTTTCTAGTTCCATCAATAGAGAAGATGTTGAGATGATGGAAATGGACATATAAACCCAAAAGAGACATGAACATATATCATCACCACCCTTTTCCTTCACAGAAGGAAGGATCGAACCTACCTGCCCATCGATTCCGAACTCCCACCCAACTCCTTCAACACGTCCAGTCCAATCAAACCCTAAACTGCTGCTTCTATCCAAAACCCTAAGTCCCAGTTTCAGTTTAATGGGTGGAGTTGGAAAAAGTAAATAACTAAACTTGGATGTGAGAAATATTTCTGGAGCGTGGCGTGCAGAGCACAGCTGCCCTAAAAGGTACCCCAGCTCTTCGGAAGTATTAGCCCAGGCGAAAAATGGTGACGAACAGTTTTGGAAAGGGCAATATCATGCATCCAATAGAAAGGCTCAGCATGCACTCATGAACAGCCTAGTTTTTTTCTTTTTGAAAGGCGGCAGCAGGGGGGAGAGGGATTTTTTCCCCTTGTTCCCAATATGTTCCCATGGGGTTCTATTATCTTCCCATAAGGTTGCATTAAGTTCTCAAATAGTTCCCAAATACATTCCGCAAGAAGTTCCCAATAGTAGCTTTGTTTTATCCATATGGTTTGCCCAAATTTCAACTCCCATGTATATATAAAACTGAAAAGGTGGGCTACAAGGGGAATACATTTGTTTCTATTTTTTGCAACTGGGGGTCTCAAAGAGGTGTTTGGATTCGGAGTGTCCAATGTTCCAAGAAAAATGATGATGAGCCAATGAATATGGTTTTTTCAAAAAATAAATTAAAATGCACCTCATGAATCAATTAATATGATCACAACAACAACAGGTGTTCTTTGCAAGGGGTATTAGCCCAGGCCAAAAATGGTGATGAACTCTTGGACAAGAGAAATGTCTCCCTGGTTCCCATGTGTTTCCACAATACTCCCTTTAAGTTTTCAATATGGTTCTTATTAAGTTCTCAATATGTTCCTCAAGTTCCCAATGTGTTCCTAACATGTTCTCCATAGCTCCTCACTTTTTTTATCTTATATGCTTTGGCAAATGTTGTGCTTCTTTCACGTATATAGGTTTGGCCAAAGGGGAGGAACTCTATTTTGGGGAGCCTCCATGGATTTTATTTTTTTTGAGTGATGGGCCAATCATACTGAGCACTGCTGGAGATTTTCTTAGGGCAGCAAAAGCTAGCTTTGCTTTTTACGGGCACACTCCCTCAGAGTAGGCACTCTTATGTGGAATTTCATCAATTTCACAGCTTTTGTCCTTCGTTTTCATGACAAAAAATTATAATGTGTTGCTGTTGTTGAGCTGCAAAATTTGTTCTTGGAATACATCGAGGATCTTCGGTTTTGTAGCTCCAAATCATTACCTCTAGAGCAGTGCTAAGGTAAAAACTTGTTGCAGCGATTATGGAAAGCTCAAGCTGGCGAGCTGTCGGGAACCAGCTACTGCTGGTGCTGTGTCTAGTGTTGTGCGGGTCATCATCATCAGCAGCTTTGGGAAGAACTCGGATGATCCAGAAGATTCACAAAGAAGGAGTTGGAGAGTCATGGCTTAGTCATAAGCTTGAGCCGTATGAGTGCAATTCTCTTCTAAACCCCAGCAGGAATCCAGTGAAGGTGGAGACTTACATATCACCTGCGATTGTGTTCAAACCAGGGGATGCAAAGAACAAGTATTTTCACATCCAAGCTCCCAAAGGTCACTTGGGACTTAGGAATTTCGTGGCGGAAATCGTCGACAGTCATGGGGTTTCAGTGCCGCTCCATGAGGTTTACCTTCATCACTGGTTCCTGTTTGAATACGCTGTACCCAAGAACCAGTCAGTGGAACATACCCAAACCTTGTTGAGAAGCTTGACTGCTAAAGAAGGGAAGAAGAACAACTTGGGGTCGCATTTGATCGGACATGGATTGATGAAGAGGAGGAAGACCCACGAGCTCGCTGACATAGGTGATGACCAGAGATTCAAGCTCTTGAATACTTTTGGGAAGGGAGCTGAGACTCGGCACACTGAAACTAGGTTGCCGGCGCCTTTTGCTTTGGAGCTTGCACCTCCATCCCAGATACCCATGGGTCATGAATCCGTATGGATTCTGAATGTGCATGGACTTGACACAAGAGGAGCCGTGGATAGAATGGGATGCACCGAATGCAGGTCAGTCTCTCTTCATTGTTCTCTACCAGGGCTAGACAGATGTGACGTTGAGGAAAAACTCCTTTATACCTGCACACCTGCAGACCTCTATCTGTGAAATCTTGAAACATAGACATTAGATTGTGCAGAAAAATTGGCAGAAGCATCACAGATGATTCTTCCTCAAGCTCAAATTGTCAAATCTGAGATAGACTTGGTACTAGATTTCTAACTCAGGTACCACAGATTGTGCAGTGGCCATGTGTTGTTGTATATGCTTCTGGCAATGGTGCATGGCCGAGAACTGTAATTCTCACCTAAAATGAACTTACTGAAATGTAGACCTAAGTGTGTGCACCTCCATCTGCTTGAAAGATTCTCCAAATTTCTGTGAGCAGTGGTCATGTGTTGTTGTATATGCTTCTGGCAATAGTGCATGCCAATAAACCTTAATCCTGACCTAAAATGAACTTGCTGAAATGTAGACCTAATTGAGTGCACCTCCATCCACTTGAAAGGTTCCTTGAGCTCCAGATTTTGTAATTTGCAACTTTTGCTTGAACTCATGAGAAAGATAGTTGGAGTTTATACTTATTCTGACGTTTGATGCATTGCAGATGTGACTTGTACAATGCAACAACAGATGAGGAAGGAGACCCGTTGCCAGAGGGATATCTGGGAGGCCTCCATTGCTGCACAGATGGAAGAAAATGTGCAGTCAAAGAAGGTTTCAATGGGCCAGAGAGGGCTCTCTATTTGAAGGTGATCTGGAGCTACCCTTCCTTGCATTCTTTTTGTAGGCCTGAGATTGCTGTTTTTTGGTTATCTCATAATACTACCATATGCCCTCAAGTTGAAAAGCACGCATCTTTCAACATGTTTTCAAATGTTGGCAACTATCACAGATCAACATGTCTGAGAATGATGGTTCCTGCACATCAATTGTGCAAATTCGTACACACACACACACACACAAATATGTATAGCTTCATAGAATAAGCTTTTGGTCATAAGGCTTTGGTTGTATGTGGTTTCCATTTCTGACAGAAAGGCAACGTATGATCTCATGTAATGGCATTCTTGAAAATGTTATTGGATTTAATAAGTTGAAGTGGTGTGGAAAAATCAGGAGATTGGGCACTATAGTGATAGTTTCAAAAAATAATATACCTGGGTGAAGTTTGTTGAGGAAATTTGTTCAAGAACTGAATTATCATGTGTTTTTTTGGGGGATTTTGCAGTCCTCTTGGGAGTATGTGGACTGGGATGAATGTGTGGTCCCACTGGATTTTTTTGGCATTGATATTACAAATAAGCTGCATGGTTTTGGAGGGAATTTGATTGAGTTCACTGTGGAGGGTTGTGGAGATGCTGATCCCAATTCGGAAGCATGTGTTGATACACAAGATACTACCGTAAGTGCTCCGATTGGAGGACGAGTTGTGTATGTGGTCTCTCATCTACATGCAACAGTCTTGGATGCCACTCTATGGGGAGAAGATGGTCGCGTTATTTGCTGCACTTTGCCCATTTATGGTCATGGAACTGAAGCTGGTGATGAGAATGGATATGTGGTAGGTGTTGTCTCATGCTATCCTCCAGCAGGGAGTCCTCAAGGATGGATTACACAAGGTGAGGAGTTGCATTATCAAGTCAAGTATAGCAAAGTTGGTGGCCCCCATACAGGCTTGATGGGAATTGTTGGCGTAAAGATAGCCAAGGATGAAGCTCCATTAGCTATCTGAGTTTTGCTTGTGTTTTTCAAGTAAAATTGTATCATATGTATAGTTTGTATTCAAGGTTTGAACTGTTGGTATTGTCCATGGCTTTTGAATTGGGCAAATCTGTTTTGAAGTGTAGAATTGATAACAATGAGATTCCTCCAAACATAAGAGGGATTATTACACTAAATAAGGTATCTTTCATTTATACTAATAGAAATATTTTGCTGGGTCTTAAGAAGCTGCTCATTGCATAATATCAAGTTCAAACTTCAAACCAGCTAATTAAAATTCAGATTGAATTATTCTCTCTCTCTCTCTCTCTCTCTCTCTCTCTATATATATATATATATATATATATAACAACGTATATTCCTCAACAGAACACTAATATTATAACTAAACAAGAAGGAAATACAATGAGACACCTAACTACTTAATTAGAATAAATTGTTGAAATAGACATAATATAAAATCATTTGCCTCCTCGTACTTCTAGAGATTTAAGTTATTTTGTAAGTTAGTTTTAAAGTACGAAATATTTATTTCTAGAGCTTTAAGTTTGAACCTTTGAAGCTACTTCTAAATAACATAAAGAGTCAGTAGAATTTTTGCAGTGCATGTGAAGGGTGCCTTACTATCAGTAAAGTTTCTTCTTCAAGTAAGGAGACACCTTGGGAGTCATGGGTGCTTACATTGACTGTCTTTCCATGTTCTCATAATGTCTTATGGATTTCTTTGTGCAAGTTGATGCATATCCTGTGAATTTTGTCCCCAGTGATGTTTAGTTTCCAAAGCATTAGTGCTTATATGACATTGTTGACTAAAGAAGTTTCAATATGTGAATCTCCAACACCTCACACAAAACACAAGATTTGCTCCCCAGAAATAAATTGCAATACTGCGCACCTAAGTGCGGTCATGTTGTCACTATATCTCAATTGTTGTGTGCCAAGTCCCTGTACACTGCAACTGCAACTATGAAGGTTTTCACTAATTGCATTTTGTAAGCAAGCTGGTTAGTTGAGAACTCAAAATTGATTTGCTTGGAAACTTTGGTGACAAGTAAAGTTTTCTGATAGTTCCCCCTTTGCCATAGACCACAACAATCAGTTAGCAGAAAAGAGGGATGCACAGATCTGACAACAGAGTGCACAAAGGCCTGGATCAAGCCAGCTACAATGGGATTCATTGAAACTGAGCACAGATGTTGGGAGTCTGGGACTAATGCATACAACTGATTCAGAGGATTTGTATCAGAATCCAGAATATCACAGAAGAACAAGGAAACAGAGACAAAAGCATACACAGTAGTACTCCGTCTTTGGGAACCTTGTCATGAAACTCACTCAAAATCCATAACTCCACAAGAGCAAATGCTGAGCATCAAGAAAGAATATAATCACCAAATGCAACAGAAACCCAATGGATCTAGTGACCCTAGACAATAAGAATGTGACCCACAAAGGCAACTGTGCCGAGAAAATGTCTCATTAAGTGAAAATATACAATTTTGTGGTGGTCCAAAGATCTATGTATACATTCTGCCTAGTACTGAACAGTGGTTGAACAGAGCTGACAAAAACCTCATGAAATTGTGTGAATGACCTACAGCTTGTTCTTTTTATCAATCAGCAAGCAACCTTGTAGCTTTCAGACTCACTCTACACCATGAGACATCAGATCTTAAAACATGAGAGCAGCAACAACTGCAGATGGTAGATTGTTGCAGTTCATTCCAGGCTCATGAATCTAAAAGAGTTGTGTCTCTGTTCATTTTTGCATTCAAATCCTTTGGAATTCTTGGCCATCGTCCTTGAAAGATTAAGTTGTTTTCTTGCATTCATTACTCCTGTACAGTCATTGAGAATGCAACTACTAACACAAGGAACATCTACCTTTCTGAGTTTTGACACCCAAAGGTCACTGACCATAGCAAAAGTAGCTTTGTAAAAAGAACTCAGCCACTTAGAAACTTCAGTAAGAGAAGTAGAGCTGGCTGCACAAATGAATTGGTTTAATTGGATTCCTATGAAACTTGTAAACAACACAAAGAAACGGAAGATGAGGGCCACACTTTTAACCACTAAAATTATGAGCCTTATTAAAACAGAATTCAAGATAAGGGTTGGAGAAATTATAGGTAAACAAACCTTCGAGCTTCTTTGAATGAAGTTAGTATCTGTTCTTTATTTTCCAGAAGGATGCACACAAGCTGAATGAACATAAGCTTGATGCAGCATATAAGTCCTCAAAGTCTCACCCTAGAATTTCATTAGCTTTGGCAAAGAGAATAGCTACAGCAGGTACTATCTCACCCTAGAATTTCATTAGCTTTGGCAAAGAGAGTAGCTGCAACAGGTACTGCATGAGCATCCTTCCCCATAGTAGTAGCTTGCAAACCCTGCAGTAGTAACACAATCTAACACCATTGTTAGCACCTCCAATTGCTATTGTGTTCCTTCTGGTCCATTTGTGTATGTTTCTTTTTCTGGTAAGCTTCATGCAATACAGTGAGCAATCTTACTCTGGATTCAAAAATTAATTAGTTGCACTTTTGCCATCATCATTCTTGGACAATGTGGGGATGCTTCTGAGATGGAAATGCTCATGGTTGAATGCACCCTAAAGATGCAGCCATTCTTTTCTCTCTGACTTGGTTCTGGGATCCCATGCCCAATTGAAAAGAAATTATGCCTCACATTGTACCTGTTGATGAGTCATAGAACAACACAAACAAAGGTTTGCCACTGCAGTTTGTTTACCTGACCTGGAAACTGGAATGCAATTGAGGGTTTGTAATTGGAGAACAATGAGTTGCTTGTTGCTGTCTCCATCATCCCCAGCTGATAATGCTCGTGCACAACGGTTCTCCCCCCTCCCCCCTACTCTGCCATTTCCTACCTTGTTCACCTCACCAATCCTGTTCACAGTTGTTGATCCATGCACGAAATTGGAATGCGAGAATGCGAACAGTAGTGGTGATGAAGGGTATGAGCGCAATGCCAATGCTGCTTTTTACATGGTTGTTAGCCTCCCACCATGTCATTGTCATTTACTGCCATTGTCACCATGATATCACCAAAGGCCTCACAAGTAAGGATTTTCCAACTCCTTTTTTTGCCTCTTACCCTTTCCTGAGCCTAGTCTTCAGCTTCTTCCTTGGCTTATCCCCCTCCTTTTTGTGCTTGTGTTCATTCTTGTCCATCACGACACATATGACACATGTGGACTCTTCAACCTCAGCTTTTCTTCCTCTTCCCAAAACTCACAGAAACCCAACCAAGGAAAAAGGAAATGAAGTAAATTCTGAGATGGAGAAGGATTGTGTTAAGAGACCACCATACAAGAGTGTGCAATGTTGTAGGCCATAACATGGAAATTCAGCTTTGAAACTTGTGGAACTGGAATTTGCTAACACTTCACTTGTGTATATAATAATAATTTGACATAGCAAACTAGAGAATTCTGCATGATAGAAAGGATCACAACAACTGCAGTTCCAATTGTATGTTATTTTTGAAGAGGAGCAAACAATTTTGCTTTACAAACACAACAATCTTGAATAGGTAGTTTATTTGAAGATTCCACATTGAAAAATAAAAATATTAAAAAAAAATCTATTAGATTCTTGATTTTCCTTCACAAAAAAACATTTCCTTCAAATTTTTTTGGGAATATTTTCACATTTATGAAAAACAATATCATTAGTGTTGAAGCTAGCATCTTGTACTACAAATATATGAATCATATTACATATCTACTCATTAGTAATGGGAAGGCATCTACCATCTAACACCTATAATAATAATAGATGTAACAACTTCCCCCACCTTTGCCCTATAGTTTATATATGTTGTTTACCCTCGCCTCATGCTTTACAATGGATAAAGTCCAAGGTGGGGAAGTTTTTAAAACGCAAAGCGGGATTTATTTATCACCTCGTAATAGGCCCTTTAGTTTGGGAATGCCCCCCACCTCGGTGTTTTACCCTCCATGTAATTTACCTTAGGGATTTCAAATAGGGTGTTAAGGACATACAAAAGCATGATCCATTATTTAGTTTCATAATCATACATTTCAAATTTGGATAGAATGTGTTGTGGAAATTTTCTATAACTTAGAAAAAAGTTGCATATACATATGTGATTTCTAGGGGACACTTATGTTGTTTTTGGTTTCTTGACATATTACAATATTTGGGTCAATAGCAAGGTGCCTAATATTTATATTATTTTGGCTAGTTATATTCAGCGGTAATAATAATAGTAATTTATAATTTAACATTACACTAAATAATGAAGCTATTGTGCTTGAAAGCTTCATTCAAAAAATCTGCCATGGTAAGCACATATTTTTTAAAAATTTGACAATTTCTATCAAAAAGTAAATAATTAATGATTAACCAACCTAGGTATTATAGTAATCCATGGTTCATAAAAGGCACCTTTAGCCTCATTATCTCACTTTGAGAAAATTATAAATTTCAAGGGCTTCATATGAGACCCATGTATGTGAGCTCATAGGAAGACCCTAATGCACCTTCTTATGACATAATATATTACAAAATTTTCAAGCTTCTTTCTATTCACTTTTGTTTTCACATCTGTTGAGGATTTGAACTTTTTGTTTTGCTTAATAATTATCTTCATGTAAATTTGATGTTCTCAATTAAAAAATTTCTTTATAGTTTTATCATAATTCATGTCCTTGACACAAGTAGCTGAGTCAAAGTTGATGTTTCGCAAAGTGATTTATTTGCATTTATTGGGTTTTCTAACCAATGTTGGTAATACTACTTTAATTTCAATTGTTAACTTTTGTTAGTAGGAGGAGGTCATTAGCCTGTGGTTTTGAAGTTTAAAAAGAAGAAGATATTGGCTTTAGTTGTGGACCTGTGACTGGTAAGTAAATGATTTATTAAATGTTAGGTCATGATGGTCACAAAAGTTGGTTGCTTTTGAATGTTAACATCAATTTTGTGATCCTTTGATATTTGAATATGTGTGTTGTTTTTGTATATCGTGTTTTTCACATTATGTGGAGGTTTGTGATTGGCATTCAAAATAGGGGATGTTGATAATGCATAGGATGGTTGATTGTTGGTGTTGAAAAAAGGTGTGGGGACCTTTAGTGGTCTTTTTAGATTGATATCAACCTAGTTGCAATGGTGTGAGGATTACAATTGTCGTAAATTGATTAGTCAGCAAGAGAGCTTCTTCATCAATTCTTTATTGAGGTCTATGATGTTAACATCATAAAGGATTTTGAAAATGTAACATCTTCATGGAGAAAGTTACACAAGCTAGTAACATTGCTATATCATGGTAGATGGTGAATGGTTATGTTGAACTATTTGAATATGGTTATGTTGCTTTTGTATAAGAGCAAGTTTGAAAAAAAAACATTACATATGATTAAATGCATATTGTTGGAAAAGGGAATGCATTGAGTTGTTTATCAAGACATTGAAAACTGATAAATGGGTTTGATGTGCATGTGAGGAAAATGAGACACATTTCTTGAAGCTTTTACATCAATGACTGACCAAGCATCCATGACTAAGACATTTTACAATTATATTTCAATTTCAATCATGTGTCCATGCGCACCATCTGATTGTGAGGACAGGGTTATGAGGAGGGTGTTTGGGGAAGAAGCAGGTTTCGTCAACAAGAGTGGGGCGGGTTAATCAGGTCGAATTGTTACTTGGTCAAAAGGCTTCGAAATGAGCAAACCCTATATGGTCATGGGTGTTGCAGATTGAGCTGCAATTATGGAGGGTGCTGGTTAATGAGGCTGGATTGTTGTTGGGTCAAGGCCTCAAAATAAACAAACCCTATGGTCATAGGCATCACATATTGAGCTGCATTCTTGCTATCATTTGGTGCCTGCCCATGTGACATACCCTTCCTCAATGTAGAAATCTGACATACTCTGAATTTCTGCTACTTGGGGGCCACCTAATAGATGCCCATTGTCTCATGGGCTAAGAGCAAGATTATGTTTTATAAGGTACTTGCATGTATACAAACGAAAGATTAGGTCAAGTTTTTATGTTCACTTGAACTATTTCTGTATACTTCCACCCATAATGAGTGTTCATCTGAACTTACTGTAGTCTTTTTGAGATTTGTCACTCAGGATTGTGTTGAAACATGCAATTTAAGTGATGCAAAAATCAAGTTGAATGTGTTAAAGAAGGTGATGGCGGACCGTGGGTTGAAGCAAAATCGACATCTTCTTCCAATTCTTCCTCATCATCCAGCCTGAGCTGCAATCTCACAACTACCTTGTACCCAGTTGGACACTGCCTGACTGATGTGTATAGACCATGGACAATCAAAGAGCTGATAAAGAGACACACCAAAGCTCAACAAAGAAGCTATCACAACTTGCTCCTACACTGGGGAGAGTTTTTCCTGCCCCAGATGAAGCTCTGATGCCACCCAAGGGTCTGGAAATTACACTGATTTTGCTAGTTATCATCACAAATGAAACACAAGGGGTGGTGGGAAGTTCCAAATTCAAGAGCCTTTTTTGCACACCTTCTAGAGACACATGAAACATGCCCTTACTGTTAGGCAACACAAATTGTGAGCTTGCGGAATTCAAACTCTGGAGCAAATAAAATCATCATCCAGTTCTAGTACTTCATTCTTCAATTGGATTATATATATAGATATGCCTGTAGCAGAATGCCATCCAGTCTGTGAACACTTCAATGACTGAAACTACATCTTCACTTACTTATCACAAAGTCCTGGGTTTAAAAGTGTGCACATCAGCTGCTGCAGCAGCTTTAACATTTATTCCCTACACTAGGTAACAAGAAAAATATACAGCTGCTTCAATGATCTCTTATATATAACTTGCAAAAAACATGCAACAATTTCAACTATATATGTCCTGTCATTTTATGGATTCAAATAACTCTTAATTTTACTTCCAAAATTGTGGACATGGGTCTTGCATTTTGCAGTTTCATATTGTTGCTAAAAGAACTTCATGTGCAGCATGAGTTTGTTATAAGTATTGATGTTATTGCATCACAAACTGCACCAGTGTCAAGTTAATTATTCTACAATTAAGCCTTGGGCAGAATGCTTCTTCACTAGGTAGAGAAGAACCATCTGAGAGCTGCACTTCATCATCGAGTACATCTAGTCCAGTTACAGTTTCCTTTTTTGCAGCTAGCTAGGTGTAAATTTGACTAGAAGAACAAAGAGCTGCTGCATCAACAGTTCTACACAACTTCTACACTCTTACTTCAAGCATTGATTTCGATCTTCGTACCTTCCAGTGAAGCTGATGTGAAGCTCGCGAGAGAGAGCGAGAGGAGTTTGTGCGTTGTACCTGAAGCTTTTGCTTGTTTATCAGTCAGAGCCGGACTTGCTAGAGGAGGGGCCAGTATGAGCAGCTCGTAGATCCATACAGCTTTCGCTTCGGGAGAGGCCCGTGCGCTGCCACTGCTTGGAAGTTCTGGTAGTCTTTGGGGACCTAGACTCCTGGACATTGCGCTTCAGAATTTGGCGTAAAGCTGAGGCCAGATGAACAACCGGATCGAGTCGCGGGGCACTCTTGAACTGCACGCACATGGTCATGTGAGCACGGAGGGCGTCCTCCATTGAGGTACCTTCTCCCATTCGGTTCATCTCCTCTTTCACAGCCTCGGCGCACAAACCGCACACGAAGCGACCACATGAGATTCCTCTCATGCGCTCCGCGTAAGCGGGTGTACACTCTTCCGAAAGTCCGCAACATTCACAAGTTTCGTAGACTAGACACTTCTCCTGATCATAATCTTCAGGCATGACTGCAGCTACCCATTGACTAGCGTGGTTATAATTCTCTACCATCTCAGCTATGCCGGTAGCGGCCTCCGATGCCGCTTTACGAAGATGGGTGTCGCCACGTCCTTGACTCACAGACAGCGAGCTTGCACTAGTGGTCGCCATCAAATCCTCTTCACCCCAAACTCCACTCCACTGTGTCTGTGTAAACCTTCTGCAAACTGCCTCTTCCCCCCCCCCCCTTAGAGCTAGTCCTCCTCCCCCACCTGTTGTCAGAACTCAGGAGGTCGCTGCAAAGCTTGTACAGGGTTCTCAAACACACTAAAAAACTACAAGAGAAAGCGGCTTTTATCACACAAAAATGAGCTGATCTGGACCCTCATAACACACTTGTGTGAGATCATAAACTATGTGTGATTTCCTCCATTACAATGCACAATATGTGAAGTTCATTGTGACATATATAGTATACAAAAACTGCAATTTGACACTAGCTAATAATGGCACACATATCTGTCCTATCGTATGGTTGGTTTTCTGGTTTTACACCTTGTCTTTCATGCATCATGGTCGATATATATCTCTCCTAGAATCCACAACTTGTGATAAGCTTCCGGACTCTATGGATTCTCCTCCATTCCAAAGCCAGGTTTCGTGACACCCAGCTACATACTACATCTAGTACTAAACCTTGTCCAGCCTAGCCGTCCTAGAGCCTCCTCTCTAGTGAACTTCTCTTGCGTGTGCAGTACTGTCTCAAGTACAGATGTGTGTGTGTATGTACTATGTGTGTATGTGTATGTATGGTTTTTTTTTTCCTCTGCGTCTACTCTCTCTCTCTCTCTCTCTCTCTTTCTCTCTCTCTCTCGTGCTCTGGTGACACTAGTGTTTTCAAGAGAAAATCAACCTCCTTTCAACGCCCTTTGTAAGGAGAAGAGAACTGAGTGAGAAAGAGTGAGTTCTGTTCTGTTCTGTTCTGTTCTATTGTGTCTAGTGTGGGATCAATGCGTGCTCTCTGCAACAACAGTAGTAGCAGCAGCAGAAGCAACAGGGATGCAGTCCAAAACGAGTGGTTGTGAGTCGTGACCAGTCGGTACTTGCACTAGGTACCTACTTTCTTCTTCGTTTTTCTCCGGGCCCCCTACTAAGGCCCCCCGCTTTAGATGATGAGGGTCCAGGGTCCAATTTCCTAGGAACCAATTTGGATTGATTTGAAGCAAATTGAATCCTTGAGTTGGAATGTACCTTAGTCCCTAGCCTGATTCTTGGTTCTCCAACTCAGGAGCTCTCCTTTTCAGCATTGTTTTTTGGTCTGAACCAATTGATTTTCCTTCCAAAACATGTGCCATGTAGGTTTCGCCTCAATTTGCCACTTTTTTGTTTTGGACCTTCGTTTAAAGGTCTTGTGACCAATTTAAAGCTTTCGACCAAAAAGATTGCTTGAATTCATTGGTCCCTAGACCTTGGACCCTTGTCTAAAGTCGCCCTAAGGGACTGCCTATAAAGACTGTGGGAGCCAAATCGGAAAATGTTAAATAGGCTAAGGGCCTTTCATGCAAGCAAGAACAGAAAGTAAGTAAGTGCCACATGGGTTTTTTTTTTTCTTCTCCTTGTTCTGTGCTTGCCCTTTTGCCTGCTTTAAGATGTAATAATATTTTTAAGGTGCATTTCGCACTTGGTGTTATGGACTTCAGGGTTGAGTCCCCTAACACCATGCTAGCCATTTAGGACTTAAACCTAGTTACCAAGTCCAAAGAAATTTAGAAATGGAGCAATGTGAGAACCTTGGTGTAGATGGAGTGAGTATTGGGTATTGCTTCCTTTTTAGAGGTGAGTTTCTTTCGGTGCTATGCATCTTAAATGGGTAGTCAAACACTTTCAGGTAAATTTTACGCATTTTTCCTCACCATCTTTTTGGCTTGTTCTTTGTTCTCTTGGGAGGCCACCCACTTCAGATCGGTTTCTATGCATAGTTTTGGCATGTTGTTTTGGCCGGTGTTTTATATTTGTGGAAAGCCTGAAACTCTGGCCATCAAAGTAAAAGCTGGGACCCCTTCCTTAGGGTGAGGAGCAGACTTTTATAATGTGGACACCATTTGCAGCCATGGGGTCCAAGCATTAATTGTCACTATTTTTGTCCTTGGGTTGCTGCAATGGTGGTGGTATAAGAGTTGCATTCACATATGTGGTGTTAGATAGCACTCTTGAGAATGTGGCATCCTTTTTGTTTGGCAGGTGGTTGTTAAATTTGCATTTTAGCATTTGCTATAATTAACATCCAAGCTTAATGAAAAGCCTAAGTTTTGAGGGCTTCAAACTCAAATGTTATGTAAAAAACCAAAAAAAAACAAAAAAAACTGGTCCTTCAACTCAATGCTACATAACACAATCCTGATTATGCCCGGGTCTAACTCAATATTTTTATTATATTTAATAGTAATAATAATAATCTTGATTGTAATAACCCAAGCTTGTTAACTAACATTTTATGTTAGTTTTGATTGTAATAGAATTATTTTCCCTTGTAAAAATAGGTTTTAAATGTTAGGCCGCCTAAAAACTATAGACCTTGACTTGAGATCTGAGTGATTTCTTTTTCTAATAGACCAAGAAAGAGTTAGGATTCTTAGAGTTTTTTTCCTAGTGTAAATCCAACTAGTTTGCTAATTTCTTACAAGAAATTTCACCAAATTTTATATGAGAAAAAGTGAGACAAAAAAAAAGGTGGTATTATTGATCCTGTGCTCTCCCAAAACCGAAAACCACATCATGTCATAAACAGACTTCAATTGAAGGAAAGTGGACGACTATGCAGCAAACCCACCGACCCATCTCGCCAGAAACACACGAAACCCTCTTTCACACCTCTCCAAAAAATAAAGATATAACAAACAAAGAAAACTTCACACAAAATTTCCTAAAGTGAGAGCATTCCCAAGTAGTGGGTTCCCTATACAAGAACACATTGAAGACTTTCTCTTCTAAAGTTGGTCTCTATATTAGGAAAAAAAAGGATGCAACATCGAAGACTTTCTCTTAAGACTTTCTCTTATGAAGTTTATCTCTATGTTAGGCAAAAAAGGGCTGGCATGGATTGCATGGATTGCATGGAGTAAACCCCACACTTGGGAATTCCCTATCACTTTAGAAAACTTTTGTGTGAAGTGTCCTTCCATTTGCTAGATCTTATGTCTCTTGGGGAGTGGGGAGGGGAGGAATGTGTGTGAGAGAGAGGGGCTTGTATTCCACACTAAAACCATATAGGTTGCTAACCTCTTTGTTCCACTTATCACATTATGGTCAATTGAATTTCTGAATTTGGTGATTTGATTTTTTTTAATAAATATTAATTATCTTGAGCTAACTACCAATTAAAATGTGCAATAGGGTTAGGGTTTGGTAGGTTTGTGACATTTTTAAAAGACCGATGGAAATGATAAAAAAAGGACCATTTTTCTCAAATGTTCAACAAAAATAATAATTAATTGGGGCTTTACAGAGAGACCTGAAGAATTTTTGTCAAGCTAATGGGTTTGTTGGATTTGGTGGTTTGAATTATATTTTCTTACTTATTTTAAGTGGCCTAATAATTCAATGTATACTAACAGCTATTTACAGACAAGGTTGAAGCATGATTTTCACCCATAGTCTTCATTCACTCAAAGTGTCATTAGTGGTCCCAGTTCATGTAAAAGAATTGTTGAGACATCATGGGGATCTTCTACTCTCTAAAGGTGTCATAACAATTCTATTAGGATAGCTAACCCTATTGTTTAAGAACATATTTCAACCGTTTCTCCAAATAAAAAAACATGTTGTTCAAGTTTGGTACACAACACTTATCCAATGTCAATCACAAAACCCAATTTTCACAATGTGAAAATGTGATAGGTATGTGAAAATTTATGGCTTACAACTACAACTAGTTGACATAATTTGAGTTCATCAATTTTTCATTTACCCATGATTGCACACCTCATTGAATAGGAAAGACATTGTCACCATACCCCATCATGGACACCAAGGGCCTATTGTAACATTATTGCACACCTTATTATACCCATGTTTACAATTTCATTTAGAAAGACAACCCGAGGGCTGTTGCACAAAGATAAGACACACGAGTTTGCAGCAACATTAGGGTTTTGGAGTTGTGAGGACAGGGAACAATCGTATGCGGTACTTGGCAAATTGTCTGAAGCACAAGGTCTCAAGTATGTACTATGGACCTTGGGCAAACTGGCACCATAATGGTACCATTGTTAAAACTAAAAAATAAAAAAAGGGGGAAAAAAACAGGAAAAGGGTTGCTTCTTAATAATATAAATATCCCATCCTTGACTAAATCTGGCTCTTTGAGTCCAAATTTAACATTTCTCAGGTTAATAATGTTTTTCAAGAACAGCTCCACCCATACTCAACATTTGGCCTTACAAGAGTACTAGTAATGCACAGGTGTGTGTGTATTTGATGGTACATATTACAAAATTACAACTACAAACTACATTTCCAAAACCTCTCTATATACCACATTCCACATGTATCCATTGGGACCCTGGCTGCTGAAAATCTTGATGTTTGCACTGCTTGTGACCCGTGACATAGCAACATATAGCTGACCATGGGAAAAGACCGGAGACAGAAAATATATGTTGGGTTTGTTGCCGATATTGATCTCAAAATTTTGGGGGTGCCCTCCCTGGGGCTGGGCATGCCTTTCCTACACAGCAACATATGTGCACGGGGGGAGAGGGTTTTTCTGCCAGGGTTTTCTTCCCTGTATGATGCTATCCATGGATGGATGACGGGACGGATGAATGGATGGAAAGCTTCACGAAAAATGATCACGGCGTCCTTTACTATATGTAACTTTTTAAAGATTATTATTTTATTCTTTCTCAAGCCCCACCAGAAAAACATGAAACAGAGAAAAGTGTTTCTTACACTCAAGATTATTTATGTATTCATTGTTTCTCAAGCCTCACCCATAAACATGAAACCGAGGCTATGAAAGTTAGTACCTACCAATAGTAAACCACCGGCAGCAAACAATCAATTTAGGTCTCTGACCGATCAAGAGCAGCTATTAGACTTTGCAATGACTTGCCAGCCTCAGCATATTGCGCAAACATGTTGTTAAGCCACACTCATTTTACGACTCTTGTGAAGATCAATTATTTGGCCTCGCCTACCAAGGCAAGGATATTGTGTATAGATTCATTATAGAGTACAATAGCTTAAGGGATTTTCGCCCCTAGGGTAATAATAGGTCTATTTTTATGTGTGGATTTTTTAAAAATGATATTTTGCCTTGTGTTGAAACTTGAGATTAGTTGTTATAGAGTTATGATATCGTGAAGGATTTTGGTTTATTTTAGAGGATTTTTTTGAAGACTATATTTTTGCATGGTGAAATACTTGAGTTTCCATAATGCTTCTTTTGCCTTAAGACTTACTTTTTTTTAATGCAAATGGCAAGGCGACAGTGTGACACACCACCTTGTTATATTGATCTTCATCAAAAACACAAGTTGTGCAGTGTCCTGGGTGAAGATGCTCTAAGAGAGGCTTCACCTCTTGGAGAGGCTTCACTCAAGGTGAAGCTATGAGTGTAGTTGCTTGTTCACCCTGGCTTCATACACTAGGTAGTAGTGGTCCCTTGTATCCAAAAAATGATAATACTTTATTGTTACTTTTGCTTTCATTTGGGGCTTGAATGTGGACACTCAACTTGTGGTAAACATGTAGGCTATGTGGTGGGGCAAGATTTCAAGCAATCCATAGAACCTACTTTTGTACCATGGTTAAATACCACGAGGTGCATGTTTTGGGTGACTCATTGAGTTCCTTTTTTGACTTACACATCCCCTTGTTGCAATGCTTACTTGTATGTACAACTTGCACTTTTAAAAAAAAAATTAAAAAATCAATCATTTTTGTGATGATCCCTTTGAGTTTTTATGTGGTTAAATTGATTTCTTTTCCTCTTTGCATGGTTGATTTGTGTGCTTGTATTTTTGTTTGTTGAGCTCCTCAATTAGGGTTGGTTTCATCTTTTGATCATTGTTAGCATTTTTGTTTTGGGAGTGGGTACACTAAATTTAGAAATAAGAGACCCATGTACATGGATGTGGGTATATGTATAAGGTACATGGATGTAGCCAAATTTGGCTACATGTTAGAGAGGAAAGTAGAAAAGTTTAGGAATCATGCTATATTTTGGCAACATACTAGAGCCTATTGTCTAAATCTTCCCCTCATAATGTGGCGACTTTGGGCCATTCTCCTCCCCCCCTCCCAATGACTTTATATGGTACCCACAAGTTAGGTTTGGCATACACTAATTAAATTTAAATATGCCTAAAATCCTGAAAAGTTTAAAACAAATGCTGAATTTTTTAAGATTAATTTTTTTTACTTTGGCTAAATATTTAATAAATTTGTAAAGTTAAATTTTGTCTACAGGATTGGACTTCATAACACAAGGAATACAAGTGCAAATACTCTTCACTTCCATGAACAAGTAAAAAAAGATTAGATAGGTTTAAAAAGAGATTGAATTTAAAAAAAAAACATGCAAGAGAGTTCTATTGTTCAAAAATTTCACCTAAATATGAAAAGTTGGAGAAAAGATTGAATAAATGGGAACCAGGATAAGTAGCACAAAGTTTGATTTGTGGGTAGATTTAGATATGGAAAATTGGAGAAAATTTTGATTGAACAAGTAACAATGTGAGTAGCATACACATTGACATGTGGGTAAAGCTTTAATGTGCAAGCAAAGCTTGACAAAATCAAAAACTTAGTGCTAAAAAATCAAAGAGGCTATTTACCAAAACATTTGGAAATTTAAAATGGGATGTTGAAATCATTTTCACCCTAAAGAATAATTATTGAAGATAGTAAACAATTGATCTATCTCAATAGGAACCATAAGCATGTTTTATCTTGTATTTTCTGAGAAAATGAATGTTCTAAGATGCTAAATAATGAAAGGTGGCTATGCCTTCACCTAATATATATTGTATAATTGGTGGTAAATTTTAATATTTAACAAAACTCTGAATGTCATGTGATAATATAAACCTATAAGGAATGTAAGACTCCAAGACATTTTCAAAATACCAATTCTCCATTTGGAGTGCCAAAATATTATTTTAAAAATCAAATAATTTTTTTTTATGTATACTTCTTTTATTTTTTCTTCCAAACCTTTGGGTTTAAACATATATATATGACTATGGACCTATCCTTGGGTGGTACCATTAAAAACCACCTCAGGAATGGTTAAGGAACCAAAAACAACCAATCATTTTTTAGGCCTTTTTTGTTAAATATTTTCATAATTATAAATTATTATTTTTTCACATTTATCAATTGCATGCTCTAATATATGGCTTGAAGTTTATTTGAATTTTTAAATTTTTAATTATATATATTCCTAATTAAAATGGCCCCTTAAAAAATTAATAGTTTCAACTTTGAAAATACATAACTAAATCATATTTAATCAATTAATTACCAAGTAAAAATCTGAAATAGAATGACTTCCAAATTAGCTTATGAAAAAAATCATAAGTTTTTTCATAAATCATGTTCCAAATTTCTGTTCTTGACCAAAAAGTTTAAGGAAAAAAATAAATGTTACTTTTGAAACTTTTTCTAAATGCAATGATTAGAAACATCAAAATACACAATATTGTTAACATTATTGAGATTTCAAAAAATATGAAACCTAATAAATGTATTCAAAAAAATTTATGAAAATGTTCATTTAAGTGTTTCTTATGATTTTTCAAAGTTCAATGGGTTTAAGAAAATCAAGGTGTGACGTTCCTAATGATACCACCCAAGGATATGACTACCCCTATCCTTATTAATGTATTCATTTTAATGAAAAATTTCATATTTTATTTTATGTATGATTAAAATGTGAAACAATTTGAGAAAATATTGTTATTTTGTTGATTCTTTTCTAGTAAAACACATAGTCAAACATAGTTCTTGAGTTGTGTTTTTAGACATCTAAATAAAACTTGAATTATAAAAAATATAATTTTTTTTTGACCCATTTGATCCTAATGTATATTTTATTTAATGAAATTATTTATAAATTAGACCAGTTATAATAATCAATTCAAGTTGAGATTTGATGTGATTTAATTGCAATTGACCATTCCTATTGTCTATACCAATTGTGAATGCACCTTATTTCAACACTTGATTGCTAGATTTGACCCATGGGTACAATATCTATCACATTGAAACAACATTTCTCACTAAGATTTGAAAACTTTCCATGATTTTTAGTGGCCTATTTCTTTTATGGGTTAATATCCTATGTAAGAGGATTTTGTTTTCCTTTATTTTCACAAATGATAAATGAAAACTTAGGCAAAATTTATGTTAATTTTGCAAACAAACCATGACCAAATGTGTATTCATGCTTAAGGCAACAACTACTTCTTTTTCTTCAAAAATGGACACACATGGACTCTCAACCAAGATAATATGGTTGTTTTTCCACCTTTCAAGGAATTGAAAAAACTTAGAGATCTCAAAATTGGATTATTGATTTACAAACTTCATTTCCATCTTGGACAAAGGATTTGACAAGGCTTAAAGTTTTCAAATTTTCTAATGATTAGTTTACATCATGGCTATACTAAATTTGGGTTTATTTCAAGTTATAAAAATCAACTAACCTAGTGGTGAATTGAAGCTCACAATCACAAAGTGGTGAATATGGATCCTAGAATTGGTTTGACATTTGAAACCTTCTCCATCAAAAACTTATTTGTGATGTATAGAGGTGATATACAAATTTGGGTCCTTTTGTACTCCTAAAAAATGTTTCACCCCTTCCTCCCCTCCCTTCCCAAGGACAATTTTCCCAAAGAAAAAAACAAATGTAAAATTCAAGTTCTATAAGGCCTCCATGACACATAATATGTTTTTAAAATTTCACATTAAATTCCACTCTTTATGGTACTTGGATGGACTCTTGGGGCCCAAGATTGCTTAATGGATATTGTTCTTTTATATCATTTACATTTTCACCCGCATATTGCTTGATTGAAGCCTTTCATATTACTTGGACTTAAAACCAAAAAAATTACTCAGGATAGGACTAATATATTTTTTATTTTTTCTTACACTCGCCAAGAATGGATGAGGATGAAGCAAAACTAAATGTGAACTAAGCAAAATTAGATGGGATCCAATCCATAACGAACGTGAATGAAACAAATTACAATCAAAATGAGTGAGGATGAAGAAAATTTGGATGGGATTGGAATCCATAATTAGTTTGGATGAAAAAAAATAAAATGGTATCAAAATCCAAAATGAATGTGGATGAAGCAAAAGTGGGTGAGAAAAAAAACCAAAGAATTCCCTTCTTTCTCTCAACATGTAGTATGCGCATCAAATGTGGATGAAACATTCATATGAGAATATCCAAGGTTCATATGGCTAAGTTTGAAAGACTAAAGAAACAACAACCCTAACCTTTTTCTTTTGGTACACCTTTTGTGCATGGTTGGAGTCATGTACCTTGCATTAAAGAAAGTATGATGAGATATTAGCCTAGCAAATAAATGAATGAATATTAGGAGATATGAACAAGTGGAGCCCTATAATTTGTTAGATATATTTATTAGGCCATGACTTTATGCAATGACCATGCACATTCATTTGAGTCTACAACACTTCAACAATGTAAGTAGATCTAACCTTATGTGGTATACCTAACAACCTAAAACTAGCATAAAAGATTAAATATGCTGGACTTGAAGTTTTAGAATAATTTTTTTTAGTGATTTAATATTTGATTTATTACATAGATTTTTTTTATTGTTCTGCATCTCATTTATTGTGTGCTTGTGTCGCCCTATTTAAAGCATATATGTTAAGAATATAAATTTTATGTATAAAGCAAAATGACAAAATTTGAAATGTAATAACATTTAGTTTACATTATAGTAAAACCTATGTTTGTATGTGTGAAGACTTAATAATTACTTTTAAATTTATTCTATTCCTTTCCAAACTTACTTACATGCTTGTCAACCTTTTTGAACTTTCCATTGACATGATGAACCCCACTTTCAAAGGGTTCTCCAACTCCTTGGATTTTTAAACATAATTGGGATGCATTTGTTGAAAGCTTTGTTGTAGTGGTTCTTAATTTGGGAAGAATTTAATCTTGTGCTATTTTTAAATCATTTAAAAAAAATCTTTATAAATTTTGACAAAAAGGTCATGGCACTTAGGAAATAAATATTTAAAAATCCATCCCTTCCTTACTTGTCAAGTCATTTGCAAAACAAATTAAAGATGATGTCATTTTAATGTCCACCTCATCTTTCAAGGCTTGAATGTGAGGTTTAATCTTTTTGTATCATTTTGAAATTGCTTCCAAAACATAAAGATCCATGTCATCTTCACTCAAAGTCATTTGTATTGATTTCACATACTATGGTTAACTCTTCCAATTTGAAGTGGCATTTTTAAAATTAAAAAATTCAACCCATGTAACCTTCTTTCTATTTATGAAATCCCATTGGAGTTCAAGTAAAAGATCAGTTCTCATGAATTATCTTTTTCAATAGTTTCATCCATGCACCCATTAGGTAATAAAAATTTATTGAAGTGTATATAAGAGGATAATATGATCTAAAACTAGAAGAATAACAAGTTAGGGCGTATTTATATAACAAACTAAAAAAAGATATAGATTGATTGACCAACAAGCTAGCTTGTAATAAATCAATGTGCAACAAGTTGATTGTGATAGACTAACCTTCAACAATCCAACCTTTTAGCAAATTGATGCTAGTTAATTAAGTTGGAAACAATGATAAACTAGTTACAAATAATTAAAAGTTTGTTAATAGTTGGTAAGTTATACCAATTGTGTAAGGATTATAAATAATAGAGACGAGGATGCTTAATGGGTTTGTTTTTGGTCATGAAAGGAATATAGATCTCCAATTTTGTAACATTTTCTAGTAATGCTTGATGTTAAAACCAAGCCCAAATATTCCCTTTGAAATCAAGAACTAAACAACATTGGTCCATACCCATTCTTCCTTTCTTTTAATCAAGTTTCACTTTTTCCCCATTCAATAAAATTTTCTTAGTACGAATTCACTCTGTATATTGTGTAAAAATTATTATAAAAAATCTATTAAGTAAATAGTTGTAATAGAAAGAGTTGCCTTTGAATTTTACTCAAAATTATTTTTGAAGTTCACAATTGGTGTGTTGCCATCCCCTTTCCCCAAAATTTAAAATTTTTAGAACTAGTCTTCAAATTGAAGCTTGTCATCTTTGAAATGGGTCTAATGATAATTGTTTAATATTTTTACTCATGGCACAAAATTTAGTAATGCTTCAAATCTAATTTAAGGACAAGAATGTAATCAACCTACAATTCAAAGGTAATTAAAAAATGATGCATTCAAAATAAATAATAATAAAAAATGTACAAATAAAATTAGTCACAATAAAAAGAGCCAAAGCAATTGTTGAATGTGGTGAAAATGGTACTTTCACTACTTTGAAGAATCACCATTAATTGTATTTAATGAATTATTTGTCCATATTTTGGAATTGTGTTTTTTTACTCATAAAGTTGAAATCTTATGAATTTGCATCAATTTTATTCTATAAAAAAGTCCTTTTAACTTTATAAAAAATACATTTGTTGAATTGAGTTTTTCAATGCACTTGCACTTTATTATTCAATCCTCCATCAAATGTTTTCAAATTTGTTGTGGGCTCTAATATATTTCATAACAAGGGTCACACATCTTGAATAATTGAAAAGTCCTTTTGAATTTTTTGTGGTGATTATGCATCGGATTTGATGTTCAAACATCATTAATGACTAATATAGTTCAAAATTTATGATCATGGTTTTTAAAAAAAGTTGTAGGTTTCATTATAATATAAAGCTTGATGCAAAAAATTCATATTTTATTATAGTAAGGGTCATATAAGGTCTCAATATTGATATTGAGTCTAAAACATTGTATGAAAAACTATCAAATTTGGTATTTTAAATCAATGCAAAAAGATCATGTGTCAAATGCAATCCTTAGAAAGGATTCAATCCCTAACTCAATTAGTTCTTTTTATTGTGAATAAACCTATAGTTTAATATATTTAAACAAAAGGTATGCTTTGTCCAATGTGTAAAACACAAACTAAGCTACCATGCTCTCAAATTTTAGGTCAAGAATAATAATATTACATTTCATTGATACCCATGACAAAACGACAACAAACCCACTTGCTCCCTAGTGAACAATGTCCTTGTTCATAAATTTAGGTATTTAATTGCCAAATTGTTGAGAGAAATTAAACCCAAAATACAAAAATGTTGAAATCTCAAACTACATAATGTTGAAGGTTTTGGAAACTTAAATGTTATAAACCTTGGTAATTGTATTCATTTTTTTTGTTGCCAATAATATAGCCTTGAGCTTTGGTGGAAAATGGGAAATTGTGATTAGAAATGTTTGGTTTATATAATTATGGCAAATATCAAAATCTAACAAAAGATTTTTTCTTTCATTGAAAATCATTGTTATCACCTTTCACGTATTGTTAAGAACATAAATCCTCCGTGCATCTATGTGTAATTCATTGCATTTTAAGATATGTAAAAGTGAATTGAAGCTTTCGCAAACAAGAATATAAATAAATAAAAGAAAATGTAAATAGTAATAAAAAAAAATGCAACTCATCAATGTTGTGTATCAAAATGGATGAAAATCATTAACATTTTCATTCCATTAAAATACTAAATATTTTTTGAATGCAAGATAAAATTCCTGGAAAATATTATACTATATGCCAAAATGAATTTTGGTAAATACATTAATTATTCGGCAATAACAAGTGAAATCACATTTAGGGGTATTATTTGGATTGTCACAATCATCATTTTTTTGGATTTTAGATGAACTTATTAAGATGTAAACTTACATTCAACATTAATGTTGTCAATTTTCTAATGGTCATAGAATTTAAGAAAACCACATTGAAAAATACAAATGAGTTTTTAAAAAAGTGGATTCAAAATGAACTTTTGAAATGATGACAATATATATGTTAGACATATAGTATAAAAAATATAGACTCAAAAAGTATGTCTTAATAACATAATACCTTTTCATGTTCGATGATAATAAAATTATTTTTGGAAATGCCAAATTTATAAAAAAAATTATTTGAAATGTCAAAATCTAAGAAAATTACAAAGAAGGGGAAAATTCAAAAAAAAATCTCCCATTATGTTATAGGTTTAGACCCATGGAACCTACCAAAGAAGCTAATTATATTTGTTGTCAAAACTTTTATAAAACAAACTACCAAAGTGGATTTTGAAAAATGAAATAATTATTTGGTACCCAAGTGATGAATACTACAATAGTGTCAAAATAAAAATTGAAAAGTAGGCCACCATCAAATGAGAAATTTATAAATAAAATACATTGAAACTTCTTGAACACAAGATTTATATTTTTTCATGATTTTTTTCAAAAAATTGATAATTGATAATCCATTTCATGTTGAAATCTCCAAGTTTTCACAATTTGTTTTTGACCAATTGGATCCAAACAAGTTCAAAACAAGCCAAAAACCATGTCAAATCACACTGACAATTATCACATGTTACATATATTTAATGCATGATACGAAAACCCTAAACCTTAAAACGGTTAACATATTTTGCTATGATTTGAGATTTTGATCATTTCATAGAATATAATAAAATTTGCACATTTTAAATTCATGTTTATTCAAAAATAATTAACACAAAAATGTGATATATTAGAGGAACTATAATATCTTAAATAACAAGTTGCAAAAGTCCTTTTTATAAGAAAGTTATTTTTTGATAAAAAGACCATGATCTTTAAAATAAAATGATCATGTTGATTCATTTGTCTCATTTGGATCCAATCATATGTTTAATGGATATTTATAGAATGGATTGCCAATACTTTAAATCAATAACATAAAAAAATAATTATATATTTTATAGTTTGATAATTATCATAATTACAAGAATTTTAACTAATCTAAGATGTGAACTTTTCACAATGTCAAAAGTGAACCACATAACCATCCATTGATTGACCTTAAAACAACAATTTCATTAAGGTACTAACTTTGTTTGTATGTGTATATTTAAACCTTATGATGATTCAAGTAATGTGCTTCATTGGACTATATCTTAATCTTCACTTACCTTAAAGGTAAGTATAGCTTTAAGCTACTTTCCCTAAGGAAAATATAGCTAGCAAGCATGCTCACAATTAACTCATTTTTGTTTCTTTCCCAATGAGCTCTATATGTAAGGTGAAGCCCCAAGGTGGGGTTTTGCCAAAATAATGGGCCCTAACATTAAGCAATAGCCAAGGCTAGCCTCAAGAACATCCCTTACTCCTAGGCTTTACACATTGTAAAACACAATGTCAAAGTTATCATGAATCTAAACATATGCACATCACAAGGCATATAAGGGGATGGCTACCTACTTTGGTGAGAATCTTGAATCCTAGTTCCTCTTAGTGAGAACCAAATTGGAAATGGGTCTAATTTTTGGAACTAGAACAAATAATTTTATTTCATTTTCTTAAAAGAATCACACCCCAAACTGAGTTCAAGGTTCTATTTAGGTGTGTAACAAAAAAAATTAGAATGAACCAAAATTTTTGGAAAAAAAAAAAGAAAAAAAAAAAGAAAGATGAAAATCAAGGGTTACTTGTTGGTTATGGCCCGATTTATGAAAACTAGAATGGAATTGAGTTTGATTTTAGATGAGGGTCCAAGGTCTATGGATCAATGAATTTCAAGCAATCTTATTGGTTGAAAGCTTTGAATTGATCCCAAGGCCTTTAGATGAAGAAGGTCCAAAACCAAAAAAGTGGGAAATTGACGCTAAACCTACATGGCACATGTTTTGGAGGGGAAATCAATTGGTTTGGACCCAAAACATGTGTTAAAAGGAGAGCTTATGTGCTTCAAATATGTGTCAAGTAAAGAGCTTCTTGTTCATTCATCTAAAACATGGGGTGTGTCACATTGCGGCCTTGCCCTTAAACATTAAAAAGTATCTTAAGGCAAAACAAGAAGTATGGAAATTCAAATATTTCACCATGTAAAAATATCATCTTCAAAAAAATCCTCTAATAGAAACCAAAAATCCTTCAAGATATCATAACTCTATAACTAATCTCCAGTTTCAACACAAGCCAAAATACCAATTTTCAAAAATCCTCATATAAAAATGGACCTACTACTATGTAAGGGCCAAAATTCCTATAATGAATCTAAACACAATATCTTTGTCTCGGTAGGCAAGGCCAATAAAGGAAGGAAAAGCTTGAATTAGCTTTAGATAAGCCATGAGAGTATATAAAGCAATTGCATGGCCTTATTAAGAGAGGAAATGAGTAGCTAAGCTCAACTCAAAAGCATATGGCATGGATGATGGAGGGTAAAGTACTAAACAAAAAGTGTTAAATACTTCCCAAGTGGAACAAACATATGTGAAATTAGCACTCACACAATGCATGATGTAGGATGGATGATGTGCGGATAGGAAACACTTTTTCATTGTATCCTTGTCCTACAACTAACCACAATGGTTAAGCTACGTACTAAACATAATGGTTAAGCTACGTACTAACCATTCACATGAATATACCTACCTTGTAGTCACCAAAGTGCATTACCTACTTACATAATAACCACTTATGTTTTCTACCTATGGACCAATGAATGCTTACTCACTTCCTTCCACATATAGTTAGTTATAACCCTCATTCCCATGCCTTGAAAAACTTAATCCCCATTGTACTTTTACTACCTTTGGTTTCCCATTGCAATACTACACTTTGTGTGATGCTCAAGAACAATGGGTACCCAATGTAATATGAAAACTAGCCATGTCTATAACCAAAGTTTGCTCAGCGAAATTGCCAAGCTGAGTTGCAAGTTTTGCCACTTTGCCAAATGGCCAAGTTCCACATCCACTTCAATAGGTGCGGCCAAGTACAGTTTGCTCTGTTGTCAAGTCCACGTCACCAAATTGTTAATCCCACATTGCCAAGTTGCCATTGCGACATTGCCAACTCACCAAATCCACTGGACTGCCCAAAATGCTCTTCAATCTGGCCCAAACTTGAAATTTGACATGCTGGCCAATGCTCGCAAATGTATCCCTTTTCTGCCCAATTTTTGGCCCCCAAAAAGGTGGACCACCCTCTTTTCACATGATGCCAAATTTTAGGAAAAGGTTTAGGGGTGGATTTGATAGCTTTTTTAAACACACATTCACACTTGCAGATACACTTTGCTGGTCTCAAATAGCTACCTCTATTCACACTATTGCATCACTTTACACTTGGTATATATATCATCCTAGATGGAACACCCTATCTCTGCTCCTATTGCTGGTGAACCAATATAATGTAATAGGTGTGACATGGCTTGAAAGATCCTTTTCCAAAGCATGAGTGTCTATTTTTGAAATAAATATTATATGTTTTAATTGTTTTAGATGGGAAATTTTAATTTAACCAAAATGATATAACCCATGAGTTCATTTTCAATTACAAAACAACAAATTTCATATTGATTGAACATAGATATTGCACAATTTATCATAATCAATTTGAAACATGTAATTATATTACACAACTTGGGACTATTCACAATCTTATATTGCTTTCATATTCATGATACTACTAAATCAAGATTATTATAAATGTCTTCATTTCAATGGTGTAGTTAAATTATTTTTAAATTATTTTTCTCATAAGAAAATAATTTTAGTTTGCAAATCCATTGGGTGGATGTAAGAATGATTGGACCAATGTGCTATAGCAAATTATCAATTTAAAAGTCCAAAACAATGGTTTTTCTATGGGTTAATGTGAACAAAAAATGTTTCCCATCAATTATTTGAACACTTTTTCATTCGATCTAGAGCCCAATGGAAGTCCCTTTTCCTAACATGTGTGCAGAAGAACAACCCAAAATCATTTTTTTCTATTATTTTATGGACTTTGCAAAAAATCCTATTTTTTAATTTTTCAAAATTTCATAATAAAATCTTACAAATGCCATATATCGTATACAACTTTTCAAATTTAATTGTCTAAATGTGTTATCTAACCAAAATCAAGTCTTTCACAAACACATCATAAATCATTGGACAATTTCAAGTCCATACAAAAAGTTGTTAGAATTATAGTCCATAAATTTCAACTTTGAAAGTCCAATATATCTCTTTTGGTTTTCTTGATTATGGAAATTAAAAAAGTGCAACAATTACATATTCAAGTTAGTATTTTCAAACTAGTTCCTTATAGATAAATTTTAAAATTTACCTATCAAATATGGTCAATAGAATGACAAACACTATCTAGATTTTTTTTTAAGTTGAAAAATTAGTCAACTCATTCTTACACACACCCATTACACATCTAGCTTATATGGATGACATATGTTTTATCACATTCAACTAACATGAATAAATACAACATGGATCATATTGAAAAGGAAATTGAATATAGCATTAGAACAAATACTCAATTGTTTGCATGGTTGCAATGTACCACTACCATAACATGGAAACCCATAAAATCCCATATGATTTTTTGGTAAAGTCATTGTGTCTTTGGACCTTTGTTGGCCTTGCATTTGATCTCTCATCGTAGGTTTTGAACTATTCATAAAATCACCCAAAATTTTGGCCTTGTATTTGATGTCTCATCATAAGTTTTGAACTATTTATAAAATCACACAAATAGGGGACTAATGTCAAAACTTATGATGAAAGTTCATTGTGTGTGTTATGCATCCTAGTGTTAGGTATCATTAACTTATGTGTGACAAGGTATTAAGTTTTTGCTAACCATGAAAAGAACTATAATTTATGAAATATAATGACAAAAGAACGTTTGAAAAAAATAAATCTTTGAGAAACTTATAAACCCATAGAAAGTAAAAAGAAATCCCAAGTGTTATCAGTGGGTTGATGTGCCCATCTATAGTAGATGCAAACAACTTATTCATCAAGATGATCTTACATTGACCAACTTGTTTGCAAAAAACCTCCATGCCAAAGGATGCAAATACATTTCATCAATCCAATCATAGTTGTCTACAATGAAGTATTAAAAATGAAACAAGCAAAAGGTGAAATGGAAGAGGGGTGAATTATGCACTATTACCTCTTCACATGTTTGTGGTTGATTGCAACAAACCATGAAAAAAACAAAACAAGGGCATGGAGGAGGGGCATGAACTACATGCCACAACCTCTTCCTTTGATTGTGATTGTTTGTAATGAAACCCTAGAAAACCAAATTTTTTTAAAAAGGGGACAAATTGCACACCACAACCTCCTCCTCTTATCATTGTTGTTTGCAACTAAACACTAAAAAAACAAAAATTAAATGAAAAGGGGGCATAAGCTTGCTTGCTTATTCACTTGCTTGCATATATATATATATATATATTTGTTGTCATGTTTCTAATCTCACCTTGTGTATTAATGAAACATAGGGTTTTAACCTTTTGCTTGAGTTACTTTATGAATAATTCTAATACCACCTACTTTTATCAAACACACTTGCAAGAATAAACATAACAACAAATTCATTCACTTCAAGTATTTATCAAACCACAAATGTTCATTCATTTCAACATGATGTTCCACCTTGTTTCATTAAACATGATGTTTTGCTTGATTTGGTTGTTTAATCTTTTGTGAATTGCATTCAATATATGATGATTGAGATTTTTCATTTATAAAAGATTCATATGTTTTTTGAGTAAGTATATATTTCATATGACTAAAAATTTAATGCATATTGAACATGATTTTGAATCTTATTGTTTGGGTAATATTTGTATTACAAGAAATGTTGAATAATGAGATAATAGAATTCAATTGTGAATTTGAATTGTCTTTCAAACTGTCTATTAACGTATAATAAAAAGAAATCATTCCAATAAACACAATTTGGTTGCAAAAATTGAATAGGAAGTTGTTGCATCATTGATTTAGAAATTAATGAAAATTCATCCAAAGCATGCAAAAACCCAAGTACACCATTATCATACTTAATTGGTTCAAAATGTTGAGAGATGTAAGCTATATGTAAAAGGATGTGTTGAAAATTCACTCCATATTGAGACATTGTGTGCTTTGATATGTTATTCCAAATGTAAATTGGCCTTTGTAAATATTGTACTATCCAAAAAGTTGGAATGAAATTTCCCTCCCATTGTAGCACTTTGAACCATTTGTGTCATATACTAATGTTCATTTGTCATTATTCCTTAATGTAAATCAAATAGAAAGCTTGGATTTCATTTTCAAATGCAACATTGTTGGGCTTTATAAGCAAAAATATGTTCAAAGGAGCCAGGTTCGATAATGATGAAAACTATAAACTTTTCTTACATATTTTGACATTTCAAAATTATGTTTCTTTTCAATTGTGTTAAATGATTAATATTACTATTGAGGAATTCAAATTCAAATTTTGGTTTGGGGTTTAGGACTTTTACTTGAACATTTATTGTGTTAGAAACAATCAATTCAAATTACAAAGGACTAGGATAAATGGCTCTTTTAATAATAAAAAATTGATAGTTAAAAAATAAAATGACAGTAACTTATAACCCACACTAAAAGAAGATTTACAATTTAAAAGTTATCGAATTTGAAATTTTTTGACATTCAAAGAATGTTTCAAAATTTTAAAAATTTAAAAGTCATTTACCACATGTAAAGGGGGTGTAATGTACATAAAAGTTTTTAATAAAAAAAAATGATAAAAGAAAGAAATACCTAAAGTAGTGAACATATTTTGGTATGATACAAAAATATAATGATTTCAAGACAAAACACAAAATCTGGAAAAATATACACACTTTGAGAAATTCATGTCTATTCCAAAATGACTAACACAAAATGTGTGATATATTGGGGACATTATATGTAATTTTTAATTTTAAAAAAATACAAAATATTTCATTCAAAATTTCTCTCATATGAAAAAATGAAAGACACAAATAGGATTCACATTCCTTTTATAAAATAATCTTGTTGACCCTTTTGAAGGTATTTTTGCCCTCCTCTATAATTAATTATAAAAATTGATTTGAATGTGCCATAGTATTTTGCCTCAATTAGAAAGATAATAATTGATTAATCAACAAATAAAATTAGAATAAAAAAGACAATTACCTACTTCATGTTCAAAAGTTGAAATTATATCAAAGTCGTATGACTACAATACATGTTCCAATGATGAATCAACAAGATTTAATGTTAATGTTTCCATATACTATGAATTAAACTTCAATGAAATATACATATAAACTTGAAGTGCATTGTAAATTGCTTTCATTAAAAATTTGCACGTATAAAAAATTACTTACATCGAGGAAACTACTTTCATTGGAAAACTTCTTTAAATAAGAATAATAATAAATCCACTTACATCATAAAACTATTTGGCATCTAAAACAACTTACATTGAAGGAAAGTTTTAGATATAAAATTATTTTTCACACAAATTTGATGATGAAAAAGTTTTCCTTAACTTGGGAAAAAACTTAAAAATTAGATTATCTAATAAAATTTGTTCAACGAAAATTGTGGTAAAGAAGGTGTTCACATATATGGACTATTTGGATACTAAAAAATAACTATAGAAAGTCACACTAAAAATTATTAATAACATGAAGTGTTCAAAAAGGTTTTTTGTTTAAAAATCAATTTTAACTCATCAAAGTCAAGCTTGCATTTCACATTACGTTACACATCATCACTATAAAAAGATTGTAGCAAAAGCTATAACCAAATCCACATTGCACAAACTACCTTATGATTTTGAGAGTCATTCAAACATGTTCATTAAAACAAACCAAAAAAATTGTAAAAAAATAGAATAATACTTTGACAACAATCAAAATACTTGAGACAGATATAAAAAAGCAATGGGACTTGCTCAACGACATGGGTAAGGCATACTTAGAAAACAACTAAATTTATCCTAGAATTTTTTTAATGTGAAAACTAAAATCTATTGGAAACAACAAATGGATCCTACATAAATGAAAAAAACACACAATATCATTTGAATTACATTTAATTGGGTAGAGAAGTGAATAAGTTCAACATTTCATGTCAAGGTTTCAAAACACAAACACATAGATCAAGTTTTTTAATCTCAATCAATCAAGTTAAACTTATCTACAAATAATTGTAACATGTCATTTTATAAGGTTCAAGTTTAGAGGAAATAAACTATTTTCACCCCATTAAAAAATTTCCCACCCATTAACTCGCTATTCTATGGGTGGCAAAATGTTCAAGTTTATTGGAAATACTTGTTTCACATCCCAATTTTAAGGCCAATAGCCAAGTTGGACAAAATGGCAATGATGTTAATTTTCAAAGGAACCCTATTTATTGCCTTCACAAATGTTTTCTCAAGGACCTTTTAGAAGGATGGCCATTTCTTTGGAAGATGGGTTGATGCTATTATTGTGGCCTTTGGGCAAAACAAAATTATTTGACAAGTTCAAGCATGTAAAATATTTGAGTCTTATTAACCAAATGAAAACATTGTAAAGAGAATGTTTTTTGCAACTAATTAAATAATTTATTATTAATTTTTTAATAAATAGTTAACACACAAGTCTATTATAATACCTAGTATAATAACATGCATACTACTACCCCTTATATATTAAACGACGTATTATTTGTAATACAATTTAGGAAACCTAACATGAATATGAATCGTTGTGTTGTGTTTTAAGACATTTGATTCATGTCAAAAAAATTCATTGTGACCAACTTTGCCCCAAATTCATAGGGATGTAAACCTTCTACCATCTCATCCATCTCAAAAATTTGGTCGCAATAAGGGACTTGTCCCAATTCATTAGGGATGTCATCACAATTGTTGATCTCAACTACCCAATTGTGTGAATGGATGGATGGATGGATGGATGGATGGATGTTTGTGTTTGTTGTGTTTGCCTACTTTCTTCCATTTCCACATGATGATGATACTTTGTTCCATCCAACAACCTCCAAACCCCCTTTTCCCTTCAACTAATTTTTCTCATCCATCAAAAACTTTCATCGACTCCTCTTGTAAAGGGTTCGCAATTCCATCTTTTTCCCTCCTCTAGCATTGGGCCAGTTCAAATTAGGTATAGGTACCTATCCGTGAAGCCTAGCCTAGCCCATGCAAGTCACACATATTGCGACGGGGCCTAATAGGGTGATAAAGGGGTCCTTAATAAGGTACAATCGCACTAGAGACCCTCACAATTATTTATTTATTTATTTAATTAAAAAAAATTGGGTTGGCACCTTGGAAATAGTGTGGAGATGTGGAACGATTGGATGAAACCATGAGAGGTCATCCATCCATCCATCCATCCTCCATGGTCCGTTGGTGGCCGGGTTCAGATTCACTCACCATTCATCCATCCTTCTGGGCACTGTTGAGGGCGCTGTTGGAGGACCTCAACAGAAAAAAAAACTATTGACTGATCACTTATCATCCATCCATCCAGCCTTCATGGTAACGGTGGTGGGCGGGTTCTGGCTTTAGGCTCACTTATCATTTCATCCAATGGTGCGCTGGTGGAAGGGTTCTGGTTCACTTATTCATCCCTACATCATGGTGTGCTGGTGGATTGAGTTCTAGTTCACTCATCATCCATCCTTCTTTCATGGTGCACTGGTAGATGGGTTCTGATTCTCTTATCATCCATCCATCCATCCATCCATCATTGGTGCGGTGGTGGATGGGTTGTAGTTCACTTATCATCCATTCATCCTTCATGCCGCGGGGGTGGGTTGGTTGGTTGGTTGGTTGGTTCTGGTTCACTTATCATCCATGATCCATCCTTCTGGGCCCTGGTTGAGGGTTGTTGGTGGAGTTGGAAACGGGCCCACTGCGCGCGCGTTGCGTTTGGTTGCTGCGTGTTTTCGTGGCGTTTGTTTTGCAGCGTCAGTGAAGGAGAGAGAGAGCGAGAGAGAGAGAGAGAAGATCGCGGGATAGTTGGTTGCGCGTCTTCTTCTTTCTTCTTCGCACGCGGAGGGAGGAGATTCCTCACTAGCAGTAACAGCAGCAGCTTCTTCATTCCTTCTTCCCGTGTTTGTATTTGTGGTACTTACTGTTACTACTTGCTGTTTCTAGGGTGTTTGAGTGGGACCTTCAATTTCACGTGCGCGGAATTCCGGAGGCGGAGGACCAAGGGTGGGGGGGGAAGAAGTTGCGATGATTCTTGGCTTTTTGTTGAGATAGGGTTTTGAGGCCATTCGTTTCTTGGTTGTGCAAAAGCTTGAGCATTCTCGAATCTTTGTTTGCATTTGTTTCCTGTTTCTTGCCATTCATCTCGGACCTCTCAGCTGCTGCTGGTGTTTTCTTTTTTCTTTTTCTTTTTTTTGTCGGTTTGGAAAAAGCTTCTAGCCAGCAAATTGGAATCGGTTCTGGTTCTCGAGCTCTTTGATTCGGGAAGAGAAGTAGTAGTACGTTGCGCACTTCGTAGTGTTGTTTCCTTCTTCTTCTTTTATTCTCCTGTTGCTGCTGTTCGATATTGTTTGGTGTTCATGTGATCTTTGTTTTGTATATAGCGGGCTTTTGTTAAGCTCCATGTAGAGCGAGCGAGCTCTCTCCTGGCACGATCACAAGCTCGAAGGGTTTTCTAAGGTAGTCTGCTTTTCCTCTCCCCCTTTTCCTCTCTCTGATTCTTTCATATATGCGGCTGCTGCTCTTTTTGCCCTACAAACTACTGGCTCGTTGGTTTGGAACTCACGGCCGCCTGCTGTTGCGATTGTTGTCTTTGGTGTACAGGAGGAGGAGCTTCGTAGCCTGGGCGGCGTCGCCATCTTCTGTACGGGGAAGCAGAATCACAGCTGCTGGTAATCCGCCGGAGAGCTTTGGCGGAGGACGAAACCGATCGCTGCAGACGGGAAGCAAGCAAGCAGAGGTCCATGTCCTAGGTATTGGCCGGTTTTTTTTCTGCCGGAAGTACGTCCATTTGTGGGCAGCTTGTCTATTTTTCTGGTGAAAGGATTTAAGGCAAGAAAGAATACATCTGGATTTCTGAAGTGGGGAGGGAAGCTTGGACATGAGATTGAGCTTGATTGATTGAGAATAGGCAATAGGGGAGGAGATAGGGCTCACTGAGAAGAGGTGACCAACACATGCCACACATACCCTGGAAGATCCTTGGGAGATAAAAACACAGTGGAGGAATCAGATTAGGGTCATTCTCTAAACATGCTAACGAGAGCAGCAGAGTCATCATACTTGTGCTGTGGTTGAAAGAAAGAATCGGGAACAGTAGAAGGGAGTGTGCCAAGGGTAGAGAATTATACATGGCTGCTGCAAATGAAAGCAGGAGGAGCAGGGGACTCTCTCTATCCCTGCCACGGCGGGATTCAGTGCCCCAGCCACTGCCATTGCCACCGCCTTCTGCTGACAACAGTCTTCATAGGTTCAGGCTTCCCTCAATCCCAGCTCAAGTGCGAAATCTGTCCTTAGATGACCTAGACCTAGACAGGAAGACCTTGCTAGGAGCTGGCAGTGGAGGCAAAGTCTACAGAGTTGCACACCGTCGAACTGGTCGCATATATGCACTCAAGGTAATACAGGAGAAGCATGAGCTTGCTGTGCGCAATCAGATTATGAAAGAAATGGAGATTTTGCTTCGTGCTAAATCCCCACATTTGGTAGAGTGCTATGGAGTTTTTGATCGTGGAGGAGAAGTTTCATTTGTTCTTGAATTCATGGATGGAGGAACACTTGCAGATGTGCTAAAGTTTCACAAAAAAATCAGTGAGAGGTACCTGGCCGAGGTTACTAAGCAAGTGCTCTTGGGACTGCTGTATCTACACAAACATAAGATTGTACACCGGGACATCAAACCTTCAAATCTGCTCATCAACCGCAGACAGGAGGTCAAGATTGCTGACTTTGGTGTGAGCACAGTGCTGGCACATACTCTAGCTCAATGCAACTCTTTTGTTGGTACTTGTGCATACATGAGCCCTGAGCGTTTTGATCCAGATGGCAATGGGGGTGAATATGGCTACTCTGCTGATATATGGAGCCTTGGTCTCACTCTTCTGGAGTGTGCTATAGGTCGCTTTCCATGTTTGCAACCAGGGGAGAAGCCTGACTGGCCTACCCTGATGTGTGCAATTTGCCTTGGAGATCCACCTTCACCACCCCCTGATGCCTCTCCAGAGTTCAAAGACTTCATAGTGCGTTGCTTGCAGAAGGATGCCGTGCGGCGGCCATCAGCAGAGATGTTGCTGACTCATCCCTTTGTCAAGAATAGTGAATTGCAACCATGCCCTGTCTCTGATTTGTTACAAGGCTTGGTGTCGTGACCAAAAGGTGTATGCCTGCAGTCATCTCATCTTCTTCTTTCTTTCATAGTAGACTGTTGCTGGCCCTGCAGCTCTCACTCTGCTTGATGCAGGACTGAGTGCAGCAGATGTTTGCCATTCTGGAGCCTTGTGCATCATGTATCCATATGCCCTGTCTGTGAAAAAGGTCTACTGACAGGAGCACCAGGTAGAAAAAAAATTGCAGCTCCTTTGTGGGACTCTCCTCCCAAATATCAGGCAGTATTGACATTTGTGCTAAAGCAGAAGAACATGTAGAGGGTATATGTACAGTCATGAAATTGCACATTTGCTTCATCAAATGCAGGAAGCACCCTTTGCTGACAGGCCCACTAGAAATGCCACTTCTTACATTCAACAAGGTGTGCACCTTGCACCAATTGGGAAGATGAACTTGGACCCCTGTTTCCAGAGATAATTCTGGTCTTTGTTCATTAGGTTTAATGTCTTGTCCTTTAATAAAGTATGAGTGTTTATTATGGGAGGTAATTAACCTGACCTTTGTACACCTCTGGTTCTTCCAGAACTGTTGGACAGGCACAGGGTCACCGTGACTTGGTCTTCTCAGAGCTCTTGGTGCTCCATCCAGGCAAATTCTCTGCAAGTGTTATTGCAGAGTACGGAAGCTATAAACACATTGGATGTATGATATCTCTCACCTCTGAATTGTACATTGATGTGTGTAAGAAACATTGTTGAAAGTGCACAAGTGACTCTCTGTGAGTGACTCTTGTAACTTTTTAGACTGCATTCATTGGTGCAAATCCTTCAAAGTGCTGTGGCGGAGATCTCTCTGCAATCTCATAGGTATATTTGTAAGAAGCTCTGTTGAAAGTGAATGGCTGACACTTTCGTGAGTGACTCTCCCAAGTTTTTGGCTGCACTAATTGTTGTGTTACCTTCAAAGTGTTGTTGTGGAGATCTCTCTGCGAATTCTTATGTATCTATGTAGGTGAATGGAGATCGCTGTCTATAGGCCCATGTGAGGCATAAGTGGGCTGTTTTAGGGCAGTTGGGAATTTTGGATTTGACACTGAGCATCCCCAGTGTATATATACATGACCCTGTGCATCAACATTGGATGAAGAAAAGTCAAAACATGCTGGTTTGGCTCATGAAAATGGTTTTGTCACTGCATATTCAAGGCTCATAAAAGGTGCATCAAACGTGTGTGCACCTGTTAGAGAAGAGTAATAAATATGAACTGACTGCTTTTCCCGGTTGTCAATTGGCCAATGAAAAGAATTGGTCCAGGTGGTTTGCTATTTAGTAGTGTCCCTTTGCAGTTTCAGTTTCATGGAGTTGCAAATAAACAAGTAACTAAACTTGGATGTGAGAAATATTCTTTACAGTGTTTGCATACCTAGCACCACTGGGGATAATATTGAATAAAAGGTGTAAAATGCATGAGGTTCATTCAATGATATTAACATTAATTTTTATTTAGTTTTGAAGATAATTGCACTTGAGCTCACTTCATTTAGTTTTTTACATAACAATCAGTATTCCTTAACATCATAAGATTTAACATTAAATTAAATCAAAATTGCATAAAGAAGGAAATAAAATGAGATGCATAAAAAATAGAGTAGATCTTGGAGATAATAAGATTATTAAGTTGCCACTTCTAAAGCTTTAAGTTCAAAATCTTTAGTCTCTTAAAGCCAGTTCTAATTTGTTAAATAGTTTATAAGGTGATTGAAAATCACATAGTTCTGTACATAAGTTGGATTGCCTGAAAACGCATGGTACAACAAAACCCATTGTTTCATTGCTATAGGAACCAAACTAAAACTCTGCCATTTTGTTGATATTGGTTTCATGCAGTTTGAGATTATAGTTCACCTTACAAGTTACTATTCTGCTTTAGAACATGCTGTTCAAATACACTAGTAAAATTTCTGCAAGTCTACACATCATTAGATAATCCTTTAAATATGGATGCATTTTTTTTTGGGTGAAAATATGAAGTTGAGGTGTTGAAAAACCATTCTAATGATCACATGCTAACAATCTGAATAATCTCACTAATCATACATGAAAATAACATAGTAGACTACAGTATATCATCAAAATTTCAATAATCTCCAAAGCTTGTAAACGAACTTGTTTTTTGAGAAAAAATTAAATTATTCGTCTTTACATGCTGCAAAGCTGACCCTAAGCTTCAGTTAACAGTTCAACCATTCAACCATTGGCTATGCCATATGCCATCTTATCTGCCAAGATGCTGTGTAAGTAATATGACCCTCTGTACATCTAGTCTCTCGTGCAAAGAGCAACTGGTATTTTGGTTGGTCACACAGTTGTTAAACTGTCTGACCAATTCCAGTACCATGTTTCATTTGTTCTATGAGCATCAAACTTTGACAATGCTAAGGCAATTACAAGCTAGTGGGACTTGTGGTTTTTTAAGCATTTAAGTGCATCTTTTTACTTCTGCTACTGTCATGAACTGGGGTAGCCTCCACTCTACAAGGTTTTGCATGGCTTGTGATTGCTGCCAATTGTGAGTGCAGTGACCTGCTAAATACCTGTTCTGATACTGATTAGCCCTACCAATGTCAGGCTTCAGCCAGAAGGTGCTTGTGCTTAGCTGCCCAGAGAATGCAAGCTTTTGAACTTAGTGATCAAGATCTAGTATGGATTAGCAAATGATCAATGCATGGATCCAGCGTCTTTTCTTGTGGTGAAAAATTTCACAACCTGAAGATTTTATTTATCAAACTGGCGAGAGATCAGTGCTTTTCTGGGTATCTGATCGCCAATTTTAGACTCTTTTTGGGGCCTGAATTGCCAAATATTCTACATCAGCTTTCAGTAGGTACTCAGAAGGGTCCATAAATCTTTTTATGTGTACTTTTCTGGGTTTCCAATCATCAAATTTAAACTTCTTTGTGGGCCTGAATCACCAATTTCTACATCAGATTTCAGTAGGTGGTAGCCAGAAGGGTCCATAAACTTTTCCTACCTGTACATTTCTGGGTTTTCAATCGCCAAATTTAGACTATTTTTTGGGCCTGAATGGCCAATATTCTAAATCAGGTTTCAGTAGGTACTCAGAAGGGTTTGGACTCTGGACTCTGGACTCTGTAAAATTTTCTACCTCTACTTTTCTGGGTTTCCAATCATCAAATTTAGACTATTTTTTGGGCCTGAATGGCCAATATTCTAAATCAGGTTTCAGTAGGTACTCAGAAGGGTTTGGACTCTGGACTCTGGACTCTGTAAAATTTTCTACCTCTACTTTTCTGGGTTTCCAATCATCAAATTTAGACCTTTTTTGGGCCTGAATCACCAATAATATTCTACACCAGATTTCAGTAGGCCATAGCCAGAAGGGTCCATAAACTTTTCTACCTTTGCATTTTGTTTGTAGCCACATTTGGCTAAATCATCTCATGGATAATTGAACTTCAGTCAACTTGTGCTTCAATACAAATTTCAAGGAAAAATGCCTGCATGGATCTGTCCATTCCAGAGTCAAAAAGCAAGCTTTTGAACTTGGTGATCAAAATACTACATTGATTAGCAAATGATCAATACATGGAACTATGTGTTGCAAAGTCAAAATGCAAGTTTCTGAACTAAGTGATCAAAGTATAGTATTGATTAGCAAATGGATCTGTGGGTTGCAGAGTCAGAAAGCATGTTTATGAACTTTGTAATCGGAGTATTACAACCTTAATTAGCAAGTGATCCATACAGTGATCTGTGGGTTGCAGATTCAGAAAGCAAGTTTTGAAACTTAGTGATCAAACAAATACAACATTGATTAGCAAAGAATCAAACACATGGATCTGCAAGTTGCCCGCAGCCACACCTTTACTGGTCTTTCATCACTACAAGGATGATCTAATTTTTCTAGGAATCAGTTTGATGGAGATTCATTGTCCCTAGACAGCAGATATGGTAATAGTCAATACAACACTAAGGTAGCAATCCCATGTGAGATGTCAACACCAGATTGCTCATCTTTGAGGGTAAACATCCATTTGCATATGTTTGGATCCAAACAGCCTTTAAGAGCACTTCTGCTATATGGCACTGAAACTGACCTGAACAGGTGGACATTTCCCAACTAGAATACTTGAATATTACTCAGTCATTCCTACATCAATTGAGATGTGAAAGTTTGGTATGTGTAGATTTCAGCTTAGATTCTGATATGCCACACCTATATTAAAGAAAGACTTCTTGACAATCTATCCATTCAGTCCACATTTCAAAAGAGTTTTCAATGATTAAGAGCCAGAGTTGAAAAGTACACCCTTGTCACTCATAATACTATATATGAACCTATTCTGTAGAAATGGTCTAGAAATGTATTCAAATAATTGTGTGTCCTTCACAATTTAACTAAGTAGCCAGGGAAGGTCAATATGGTTCCTCCCATTGAATACCCCAAGAAAGTCAAGCAAACTGACAAAAGCAGACCCTTTCTGGTTCAATGACACCTACTTTGCAAATCAGTAATCTCTTTCAACTGGCATTACAGATGGCCACGAAACTCCAATTGAAGGCAGGCCTGGCTTTCACCCTACAAAGCAAAAAAGACAAGTGTAAGCTACCACTATGAGTTTTGAAAGCCCTGAAACATTGCAGAAAATACCAAAAACAGCTCTCTTTGCAGTGAAGTGTCCATCAAATTGAACTAAAGAACAGTAGTGGACTACAGTATCCTTTATTAATACTGGAAGACAGGAAGAAGTATATTACTCACCATTGAAGAGATTGTTCGAGTAAACTTGGTTTAGGGGAACTTGGTGCTGGGGAAGGAAGAAGGGCTGACAACAAAAGATGGGACTTTCATCTCCCCCATAAACAATACTAGATGATCCTGCTCCAATCACACTACTTTCATATCCCAAGCAAGTCTCAATCTGTGGAGATGATAAGAGCCCATCTGGAGAGTTGCACATAATCTGCACCTTCATGGTTGCACGAGAACTTTGGGGAAGTGAAACTGGTGAATTTGGTAAAGGACAATGGTCCAGGGACTGCTGGGAAGAGAGAAACTACTGCTGTTGGGTTAAAAAACAGGTTGGAGTATGCTGAGTAACTAACCTCCCCAGGTCCATACCTCTGGCCCACAGGCCCCAGAGGGTGTTCCAAAGTTTGTTGACTACTGAAAGCTGTTGAAATGTTGAAAATTTTGAATATGGGTTTGAGGATGGTTAGGAGGACAAATACAAGGATGTTGCTGATACCAGTGTTGCAGATGTGCAGCTTGAGGTCCTTGTTTTTGCTGGCCTAATTGCTGGGACTTTTGAGTTGACGACAAAAGCCCAAGTTTTGCCATCACATTGCTATGCCAATAGCCTGATTTGAAACCCACACTGGAGTTCTGGAGCAACATGTGGCCACCATCACCACTTTGGCAGTGCACTGTCCTGAAAAAGCCAATAGAAATATGGAATTTTTAACATGTGAGTGAATACCCAGTTCAGATTAGCCTTAAAGTTCCAAGCAAATTTACTGCAAATGCATTTCAATAGACAGGGCCATCATCTATAACACATGACAGTACCTTGAAACAGTGTGGCTGCTGAGAATTACAGCTTCTAAAACGTGGTGTGGGTGCCCCATCAATGGCCCAGGACCAAAGCTGTGCCCTGGGCTAGAGAAGGCTCTGGATACAGGGCAGGGTCCTACCTGTGCACCCCCCAACCCAGCACTCTATCTGGGGTCCCATCTTTGTAATAGAGCTTCCAAACCCAGAATCTAGCAGCAAATCATCCTCCAGAAAATGCTCATCCTGCGTCCAACCAATAACCACAGTAGTAGTACATAGATACTGATTCCATGATCTTGTACTGGTTGAAGACCTTCCTGCAATTGAGACAGACACTCTTGAAACCTTCCACTTCAAGTTCATCCCCTCCATGCCTCCCTTCACAGATCCTTCAACATCGACAGAACCATTTCATAGCATCAGCATAAAGCCACTTGGCAGGACCAGCTTCTGGCTCTTTTCTTTCATTAAGCAATTTTCGGAAGGGTTAACTTTAGCATCCTGCCAGCTGAAGGATTTTCAGCACACACTGGCACCATGTGATGCTCAAAGCAATCACTGAGCTGCATAATAGACTCTGCTAGAATTTCTTTGCCTGAAATCTGCATCCCAATCAGGAGGCCCTGCAGCAAGAATTTCTGAATCTGCCCCATCCATTCTGCTAGCTGAGGAAGACAAAACTGAGCCCAATTTTTCATGATTCACTGCATTGTCACCACTTCTTGTTGGCTGCCACTGAGGAGCCACTTGAACTCCACCTTGAGCATGCAAGAAACTATTGCCACTTCTGAGCTCCAAAGTTGCACCAGCATTACTCTGCTGGAGCCTTGCAGAGTGAACAGTGTCATGAGGAGACAAGCCAGATCCACCCAAAAGAGTGAGACTAGGGAAAGGCCCACGCCGCTTGTTGTACTGCCCGACTGCAGCAGCCTCCCTAACAGCATGAGCAGGTGAAGTGGGTCCATGTTGAGTAGGTGAGCCCTGTGAAGAGGAACTTGGGGACTGGAAACTTGACCCTGCTGATGACTGGAAAAATTGCCCTGGAGATATCTGGTACAGGTTACCTGCAGAGCATAAAAGGGTTTGACAGGGTTACAATCTGCACCCATCCTAACTTAAGTTGTGTACAAACATTTTGAAAAGAGTCACTGGTTCAGATCCTGCTAAACAGAAACCAAACAAAGCTAAACACTTCAATATATCACTTGTGAAAAGGCTGTAGATTTAGAGGATTAAACTCCCTAAGCAGTACCCCATATGTACCCTCTAAAGATAAGCAAGAAAATAGCACCAAGAGTAAAAACTCTAGAAAGTAATCACAAGAAAGTTATGGAACAAGAAAAAACAAAATAAAATTAAGGATTGCAGACAACAAGTGTGGAACAGTGGAATAGCCTGCCCCTCACACAGGAGGATTTCTCCATTAAATGCCAAAGAGAAGACAGACATACACTGCACAGGAAATGACTGGGACCATAACCTAGACAGTTTTAGTACATGCAGAAGCAAAAGATTGTGTGACCAACCATGGTTACTAACTTTTACCTGCCAGCAAACAAAAAGAAGTACAATTATACCTTAGGAAGTTTCGTACCTGGAGAAGTACTATACTGAGAACCTGGAGATGCTTGAAAGTGAGATGCTGGAAATTGATGAGAGGGGCTACCACCTAAAGACAAGGAACAGGGTTGTCCTGATGGACTCATGCCAAGCTGAGAATGTCCAAAACCTTGTCCCAATCCTTGCATATGTGAAGCTGATGGCCACAGCCAATTGGCATCCAGGGATCCCCCAAGGAAAGACATTTGTCCATTTGGTGCTGCCGGGTAAGTCACAGACATTCCTGTACCATCACTATAACTTCCAAAGCTACTGCCAAGGGCCCCATTTCCCCCATAGCTGCCAAAACTACCGCTATAGCTGCCTGCTAATGGGTATGGTGTTGCTTTAAGCTGTGGGCTACCATTGAAGGGCCCGTACAAGCTCAAGTTTCCAACCTGCAAGGTCAAACAACTCATCTTGATTAGTGTCATCATTCACCATAAAGATCGAGAGACTCAAGGGTCTTAGGGGTGCCAAGCCCTAAGTGCAAGCTCAAGTATTGCTTGGTACAATCGCTAAAAAGAGATGATCAGTTCTCAGGATATGGGCATTATCAACCCCCCATCCATAGGGCACACAATGTTTTGCAGACCCTGGCAAATACAACTGAGACAACAGAAGCAATGACAATGCCAATGCACAGATCGAAACCTGAATGCCTGTTATGCAAGGCTTCAAGAGCAACTCTTAACACTAGTCCATCTCCAGCATAAAAATTCTCAGAATTAGAACCAAAACATCACAATGGCCCCAAGCCATCACATGTCCTAAGCACCAGCCATCCAGGAATGCTATAGGAGAAGATGTTAAAACTAAGGTTCAGTTGTCAAATAGAACCATAAAACTTACCAAAGATCACAGCAGAGCTTAATAAAGTCAGCCATTTCAAAAGCACAATCAAGAACCAACATGCTTACTTGGGGAGAAAGACCTGCACCAAACCAGTGGCCAGAACCAACCCTGTGCTCCATGACCAGCCCCTCCCTTACTGGCTGTAGAACAGTAAGAACAACTGTGTCAATAGCACCCAAGAAAAGACAAGAAAATGTCCATATCATGTCCACCTCTATTATGGTTCAACAGAGTGCATAATATACCATTTTGTCTAAGACTGATGCTGCTTATACAAAAAATCTCAAGAATGTAACCACTCAAACAATTACGTTCCTGCAGCATTTACCTTCTGGTTGTAGGCCCAGCAATTCTGATGCTTAAAACTTGAGAGCAATACACAAGGCTATGAAAAATGAAAGCATTACCATGTGAGATTTTTCAGGCAAAGGCTTGAAAGGGCCATCAAACTGCTCCCCTGTGAGGAAAGGATGTTGAGCAGCCTGCAATTAGCAACCAGTATTAAAATGCCAGTTAGTGTCTGGTCTTGGTCAAACTACCAAACCTTCCCCTTTGCACATACATGTATTTCTTCACACAGCATGTATATAGCCCCACTTGACTAAAAGCCTAAACCATAGAAAGCAATCCTAGCATTGGAAAGTTGTACAGCTAGAAACTTCAGAGAACTGGAGCGACAGAACCTTTCATTCCTTAGTCAGTTACATCTCAAGATTGCTGAATAGATCATTTTAAAGATGACAGTCAATATATGAGGATTAGAGGTGGAGTCTCTATACAGTAGTTCTAACCTGGGATGGAGTCCATCGCTTGTTTGGATCACATTCAATGAGGCCTCTAAGAAAATCAGCAAAGACCTTACGTGCCTCCAAATCTGGAAAGGCATTAAAACAGTCAATACATTCAGCTAACTGGAAAGCCAGATAATGTTAAATCCTGCCCTCATACTCAAACTGCCTTTGCAGAGAGGTCAACCCCCACTTAACATCAATTTAACTAATGTGAAGAGATTTGACATCCAAGTGATCAGGTTGAGTGTATTTTGATCAAACTGCCACAAGGGCAATTTCCCAGAATTTTGACATTAAATGAAGCCCCCAACCACACTCTCTGGTTATGCAGATTATCAGAGTCCATTCCAATTGATCATGAATAGTAAAGTTGGCCTGGAGATTTGTTGAAAAAGTGCCTGCTGACAAAGATCATGGTAATCCTGATTGCATAATAATTCTTAACAACAAAAATTCATTCCAGAAGTCTGCTGACCCCAGGTTTTCACTGTGGATGCTGAACCAAACCATGTTATAATCATGAAGATAACCTGACTTCTAATGAAAAATAAGCTGGAACAGGGTTGAGACTGGCATCTTCATCCCAGGGAAGATTGAGATAAAGTTGCCTTTCAAGGGCAGGTCAGGTTGTCTGAAGAGCAGCCATGGCCTGAGATCAATAAGGTCAATAAAGAGAGTATTTAGACCTTTATTCCTCTCTGCTACGGACATTTGCTTCTGATGGTAGTCCATGATCATCTCTTCAAGGGTCCCTGCAAAGTAGCGCTTTCCTATAGCTGGCTTCTTTCCTTCCCTCTGCAAATCAAAACAACAAATTTGCCTTGTGGGGAGAGTACAAACTGATGACACATTCAAATAAGAACAAAAAAGAGAGAAAAATGTGAACATTTGAGAATCTTACAGCCTCATTTTCATAAGGTTTTAGAAGTTCAAAGGCTGATGGCTGTCCATTTGTGCTGCCATCTCCAGAATGTGGGGCAGCACTGGACAATCTGTAATACTTGCTTGTGTATTTGGCCTTCTGAAGTATATAGTCAGGAGGTTGACTCCTGCACAGACAAGGATAGAAGCTCTTCTCCATATACATCACAAATGAGACAACTGTACAACAAGCACAACTGTGATGTGAGACACTACGAGCATGAAAAGGATACTGTCCAATCCATTACAACAGGGTTCTTATTATATCAAGATTCAGTTTGAAAACTAGCTTTCTTTGACTTTGCAAAGGCCAAATTGAGCATTTTCTAGGTCTATCCCTCTATTGGAACACAATCATTCACAAGCCTAGACTCTAGGTTCTGCCTGTTCATGAAGAATGAAATATGAGATCTGTTTCAAATATATCACAACACCAATTCGTCACAGCAATAGCATCTCATGCCTATAACCAGGAAAACAGTGAGACTTGACAGTGTGATGTGAAAATGCTCTATCAAGCTCTGCTGAATGGAAAAGTTCTTCCAAGTATACAGAAGGCCTTGCATTGAAACCCTTGATGTAAAGTTTATTGTTCATTTGGCAGAAGTATGTGAAAGCTGCTGTAATAATTTACATCTGTAGCACTTTAAACAACAAGGATCCCTAGGAAAGAGAATTTTAAGTCTGGAAAGCCAGCAACAAACCTTAGTTTCTCTTTGATGAACAGAAGAAGGTCATATGGACTTTGGGCAGGGAACAATGGCAAACCAAGAAAAAGCTCTGCTGCCACACATCCCAGAGACCACATATCGATGGCTGTTGTGTATCTATACTTCAAGTTAAGGTCAGCTGAGTTTCCTTGGAACAAAATTGCATAAATAGTGATTGAAATGATGACAACCAAGGACAAAAATGAAGAAAACAAAGCTAAAAAAGCAGGCCCCTTGCAAGGTATTGGAATGAAGATACGTATGCCCAAGTAGGACTTCTGGTGATCGATAGAAGCGGCTCTGTGCACATAAAAGCAAACTGGAGGTTAGGAGAAGACAGAAGAAAGAGAGGATCCACAACATCTAGCAAACCTCCAAGGGCTTTCTGGAACAGGAAATTTCACATCCAAAAACACAGCATATCAGAAGGAAACCAATATGAAAGAAAAAGAACCTGTATATATGTGTAGACTGTGTTATGCTCCATGCATGCTGACCCAAAGTCAATCAGCTTAATGTTTGCAGACTGATTGCTAAGACACCTGGGGGTGCACATGCAGAACATTCACAATAATGAACATGTTTAGAGCAACCATTTCAGCAGTGTACGTCTTGCAATCAAAAAGCCAGAGTACCATTGAGGTGTGACTCAGGAGTATGGTACATACTTCTGTAGCTACTTTGGAATCCACAAGTGATTCAGTGAGTCCTTAAGTTCAAGCTGCTTCAATTGTTGCACATTGAACCACTGGATTATAAATAAAACTCTGAAAAAAGTTAGGAAAGAGAGAAAATCATAGATTTTTGAAGTCATACCTCGTCAGTAGTATGTTTTCTGGCTTTAGGTCACAGTGTATCACACGGGCATCTCGTAAAAGATTGAGAGCCTTCAACAACTGGAATACAACATTGTGGAAGTGTCAGACTACATAACTGCAGGGATATTTGTCCTGAGACCAGATAGACTTCTCATTATCTGTTCTGAGAATGACAGGAATTGAAACTTCATTGGCAATTTTTCAAAAGTTGTTTTGGAGTTGTTACAACCACCCATCAGTTTAATTACAATTACAATTGGACTGATGGGTGGTTGTAACAACTTCATACACCAACTAGGAAACTACAATGGTCATCTTCTGCCAGATCTAGCAGGACCACAAATTCAATATGGCCAGAGTTGCCATTGTCCATGACAACACCTGTTCCATAAGCTACAACAACCATGTAAATGAGGAGCTACAACAATTCTGCACTTATTTTCACCTGTTTTGAGAAGATCCGGACCAGATTTAAGGGAATACCCTTCAGGTGATTTCTATCCAACAGCTGAAACCTGAAATTGCACAAGGATCATATTCACAGATTGCAAGACACCACAGAGCAAACTGCCAATTGATGACAGTGAATCACTGGCAAGAAGAGACAGGAATGTTCAAAAGCTATGGTGCTCACATCTGACATTCCCAACTCTTTAATCCCACCTAAAATGCTCCAGACATCAAGTTGGGATTTGCACTTCCTCTCCTCCAATCCTCTCCAAAAATTAGCAATGAGATCACACAACCAAACATTCTATTACAAGAAAGACTGAGTGAAAATTCACCAATGTATCAAGGGGAAACTATGTGTATGTATGCTATCAACAGGAAGTTGCACTAATCCCAGGAGTGCCTGACATAAGCATTGATGTTTAAAGCACTGACTACTGCATTGCAATACAAACCTACAAAAGGTGAGCACCAAAGACCTGACGAGAATCACTATGCAATGCAGAAGATAAATCTGAAGTCATGCACCATACTCTCCAGGATTTACATGCGTCATTCAGATCCATCATTTTAAGATAAGAATAAAACTCACAAGTTCTTGCCCAACAGCTCAAAGACAATGCACAGGTGCCCTTTAAAGCTGAAGTGATCAAAGCTCCGAACAACATGATGCTCATCCTTTGGATCATGGTTCCTGTTGAGCTGTGACATTACGTAGACAGAATCAGAATGCCCACAAGCATCTATTATGTGTCCCCCTTGCTCATATTATGTGTAATGGTGTGGATATGAAAATGGGATCCATTTGATTGAGACGCAAAATGTTGCAAGACTAGAAAGATACACTAAATCCCATTCTGGGATACCTCCCCTGGTGCTGAAGCCAATGTGGAAGCAGTTTACTAAGACTTATCAAATGCTTCATGGACTGTATTTTGGCCTAAGGGCATATAACTAACTATATCTATGAGATTACAGAGGAAAGTCAAAAACAAAACTTTGAAGGTAACATAACAGTGAGGGGTATAACTAGTTGCTTTAGGGAATGATTGAAATCTTTTGTTACAAAGAACCAGAGAGGAAGGGGCCTGTGCAAAAAGCTTTCTTTGGCATCTCCTCTGTTGTTTCATTGCTCAGGTCATATGTCAACGGCAAAGATTGGCACTTTTGAATCCTGAGAATTATATGCCAAATAAGCTTCAACACTTGACAAGCATCCAAGATGTAAAGAGGGTCCACAAGAGCAGTCATACCACATGAAGGATGCCAATCTCGACTTTGGCTTGTGTGTAGTATGCCAGCTGATTCTTGATTATTTTCACAGCTACATTTGTATTTGTCTCAATTGTATAGCACCTTGCAACTTGTCCAAATGTTCCTTGACCAACCAACTCCTTCACAACATATCTGCCCACAAAACAATCACCACATCAATTTAATGCAACTAACCATAGTCACAAGACTGAGTTTGCCCTTGCCTTTCTGACCACACCCTACACCAGATTGGAAAGCAATAACCCATGAGCTCTGATGCACTAGGACTGAAAAGAATGTGCTAAATTTTCTCCAAAAGAGAAGAAAAAAATCCCAGCAAACAGTCAATGAAATCTGTGATTGCATAAAAGACAATCCTGCATCCTAAGGCATTTCCAGTTGGAATGTATCTCATGTATCTATCTTGATCTACTGTGGCTCCAGAGTAGGCCTACCGTCGAGTGGCATTCTCATTGACAAACACACAACCATAGTAGAGAATGAGATCATGATTTTCATTGTCACAGCCTCCATTGAACTTTGGTATTGATGGATTGGTAAGGTAGCGTTTAGGGTTTAAGTTCTCTGAATGTTGAAAGCTTGGGTTGCAGAGGTGGTAAGTCTCCACAATGTCCTTGGTAACCCTCACTGGCAACTGAACCCACAAGAACCACAAGAGAGCTCAGAACAGACGATACAAATCCAGGCTAAAAAGGAAATGAACATATGGTCACATCAACTGTAGCAATCTTCCTTTCTTCAAAACTGAAGAAACACAATTTTTACTGGACACTGTTAGAGCATAATCCATGTGCGCTATCAACAACAGCCTATACTCCATTAATGCAGTGCATTACTAGGGTTTCCACAGGCGATCTTTCTTTCTGTATGTCTCTCTCTCCCTGACGTATATGAAGGCATCACTGTACAGAGTGCAACGGGGGTGAATGGAGAGAGAAAAAATACGTGAAGAACGTGTCTGTTCAAGGTGTAGAAGAAGGAAGAATCGTACAGGGCGTGAGACTTGGATGCGGAGACGTCTTGGTAAGACTCCTCCACTCGGCTGCTGCTGCTGCTGCTTCACCGCCCTAACTCTGTTCCAAGGTTTGAAGGAAAGAGACCGCGGAAACCAATGCGAGTGCGGAACAGGGTACATTGCCATGCGATGTAACGGAGTTGGCTCTTCGTCCTCACTTCCCGAATCACCGTCGTCCGAGGTCAATCGGATCGACTGCTGTTGATGATGATGATGATGATGATGATGAAGTGCCATCCTTGAACGCATCCCGAAACCCGCAGTTCCTAACCGCCAACTATTCAGAGACTCGAAACCCCCTTTCAAGTACCACAATGATCCAGATGCAAATCAGAACAATCGAATATTACCGACAAAGAACCTCCCCATACCCTCTAAGCGACCAAGGCTTAACTCTCCATTTCTAAAACTTCAAAACGACCGAGCTCCGGTATCCAAATTCAATACAAGAACAACAACAACAAAACGTCCTCCTCCAGCCAGTCCCAAAAGCCGCTCCTCCTCCTCCTCCTCCTCTACTGCTACAACTGCTGATCCTCCTCCTCCTCCTCATGATCATCACGACCCCCATTACGATGATCATGACCATAATAACCATCTTCATCACCATCATGGTCCACCTCCAGCCGATCTCTGAGCCCATAACGCTTAAGTCAGAAAGCGACTCCCGCCCACGACCAACTGCCTTTCGCCCCCATCTCCCGTTCCCAAACAAAGAGCGAAACAAGTCAAGGAACATCGTCATTGCCTTTCTCTCCAGCCCGCTGCCCTCCTCCCTCCGTCCCTTCCCTAACATCTCCAAACCCTAATCCATCGCCACGAAACTTACTACCATCGCTTGCATTCCAACGCTCCTTGGTCAGGTCGGGTCGGGCGAGCGCGCGCACCCTCCCCACCACGTTATCTCAGCGACAAGTCGCTTCGATGCGGCCTCGCGTGGATTTCCACGCACCCATTGAAACATCTCAAGTTTTGCAGGGTGGCCCAGCACACGCTTCGATGCCAGGCAGCCCGAGCCCCACGAAACATGAGCTATGATTCAACCCCATGTGCCCATCTTTCATGTTCGCCCATGTAATCCGCATCCATGACCCATCCATGATGTTTAGACATTTTTAAAAAATTTCCACATTTTGTCTAATTGTCATCGGACTACTTTGTGAGAACAATTAATGAAAGTAATGGAATAATTTTTTAAGTTTATCTAGGAGCCGATTATAAGGGGATGCATCGTGTGTTCATCGTTACAACAAATGAATAGGCACACCTAGGTTTCACTTTAATTAGGGTTTAGTTTCTTTGTATAATTTTTTAGTTTTTTTACAACTATGAGCTTTCTTTCTTCTTCCAACTCAAGCATAAGGTGATCCATACATAACATTCCTTTCTTCCGGTCTTCCATTATTCTTAGCACAAAAGTTGAATTAGTCTTGATAGAAGAAAGGAAACATGAATAGTGAAACAATGGACATGATAGTAGAAAATGTGAAAATAGACAAAACAATTTTCATGGAGACCTACACTCATGAGGAATGGCTACAATTACTTAACGAATGCCATAATCATTGTCAAGAAGACAAGAAGGAATTTATTTGTGTTTATTGTCACTACAAGAAGAACTCAAAGATGATCAATGAATATTAAAAAAAAGGGTGTGACAAAGCTATGAATTCAAAGGGAATCCTCTCAAACTAAAGTTGTACCCACCATTAAGAAACACAATGGAGAGTGTGTATCTTGCAAAGGATGGAAACATTCTACAATATAAAGCAAAAATGAATGTTTTATCAAAGCCAAAGAGTAATCGCCCTTTGATTACAATAGCTTTACAGCCAATACATATGTCTAAACATAAGTGCAAGAAAAAGAAAACCCCACCCTTGGAGATTCGTGACAAAGTTCAAAAAAAATTTGTTGTTGTTTATAAGAAATGTTTCGTGAAACATGGAGGCCAAACACTCAAACAAGTTTCAAAACCAAAAAGGTTTCTCGAGCACCTTACTTCGCTGAAACCTATCACTTGATAGAAGTTGCAACATTGTGGTATTAGATCACACCTTTTCTATTTGAAGTTGCAACACTTTAATGTTTCCTTACGTTTTGATAAAATTCAATTAGCAATTGTAAATTGTTCTCAAAGTATTAGTCTAATTTTCTAATGTTCAATTGAAAAGTAACCCATACCAATTCATGTGAAACATGTTTTAGTATAATGAATTTTTTTTCCGTCCCTGAAATTCCAAAAGTTTTAGACTTCTCCAACAAAAATATCATGTTTTAGTCATTGTTTTGACTCAAATTCCATGTTTCAACATTTTACCAATTCCAAAGAACCATGTTACAAAACTAGTAGGTAAGTTTATGTTTCAATGGTAAATTACAAAATTCGTCAACAACTATCATGTTTTGAAACACATCTACAAAAATTTCATCCCTCGTTTATGGATATGATCATGTATCAACTTTCATAATTGGCAAACCTAAAATAAAAACTAACAATTTCTGATAGCCACGTTTTAGTGGTGCTCATCGCCATGTTTTAGTAGGTTTTAATTAGCATATTTTTGTGGTATAATATGTTTCATCTCTTAATGCATTTACTTGCCAAGATCTCTACATTCATATCACAATCTAAAGAGTGAGGAGTCGAAATAGATAGACATTTTGGACAGAGCCTTGCCATCAAAAAATTTGGGTACCAATTTAAAGGAGTTACATACCTCAACATTAACTCCCAAAAAACTAGAAGGAGACGATGGGGACAAAAAGAAATTAGAGCTTAATAGGATGTTCCACGAAAATAAGGCCTAGTGAGAGGCTAATATTATATTTCAAGAACTCTCGAAATGGAAACTAATGTTTGTTGGGAGAATCGTAGATTTATCATGCATTTGGCATCTACTGCAATGCAATCTTCTTGATTGGGATTGGAAAATGCAAAATAAAGAAGAATTTATAAAAAAATTAGGTACCTTTGTTTGTGATCTAAACTTCAACATTGTTTCTTAATGCGCATTTGAAAAGTTCATGTGAGGAAACAAAGTGGTGCTCAATTATTCTTACCATATTGATCCATTGCAATACATTCACATTTACGTCTAATTTTTAACATATGCATTCGTAGTCACTTCAATCACTTTGTTTAGTCTTCATTCCATACATGTGTGTTTGAAATTTTCCATCATTGGTGCTTCAACATCACATAAGATTAAAGATTCGTGTCTAATATATTCATTCGCATTTTGTTTCACATTCACATTCTTCCTAGGTTTTGTTTGTTCTTTTCCATTGTTAAGTTTTTAGTAAGTGCCATTGTAAATGTTTCAATTCCCTAAAACATGCCTATAACATGTTTCAACAGAGTTGGTTAAATAACATAGAATCTTCATTTAAGTAACATGTTAATCGTTATTTCTTATTCATTTTTTGTATGTTTCTTATGTAGGTTATGTGTATGTTAATACATTTTTCATCGTTGTGTCAAATGCAAACTAAACATAAAAATGAAATTGTTATAATATCCCAAACATTGGATCTTGAAGCTAGTGACACAATCATTGACAATTCCTTGTATTTTTTCGGAATATCAAAAATGCCTACAACAATTCAATGAAATAGAAAACGAACACAAGGATTTAAAACAATAAAGGTTTGGATTTGTCAAAAAAATATTATGAGGTCGTTTTTATTAATGGATTTGTTGGGAACATCTTCTTTGATTAATATTTATGGTGAGGATACCTTTTAACATAGATGTACAATTGCCCTACTTCACAAGACTTTGCCTACATTTTCCCTTTAAATATTACAATAAAAAAGATCAACCAAGTCCATTTTTTTTGTGTAATCATGTAGTTAAATTTTTTTATAATGTCATTGGTTCAAAATGTTAGGAGCATCAAATTTTGGTCTATAGATATATGTATGTATGTATATATCAAATGTGATGAAATTTGTGGGGTTTATGTAGATTTGAGAAGATAAATAAATAAATATATAATTTGAAAACAATTTTGATTTTGTTAATAGTTGGGGAATGGATTTCACAAAAAGTTGATGGGTTGGAGGGAACAACTACAATGTCAATTATATGTACAAATCCACTAATAACAACATTTGGGATGTCATTAACAATTTCACTAGCAAACCATTAATTAGTAAACATGGTGGTGCATGTCCACCGCCATTCCTTTGTTTACATCTTTGTTTTTGTCTAGGTCACTCTTGTTCCTCTATTGTTCCTTATACACCTTTATTATTTCTCCCAATGGATAATGGCTTTTGGTTGATAAAAATATTCTATGAACTTGTTATGTAAACCCTATTCAAACCAACATCATTTATTTTCTTTAAATTATAATGTTGATTTTGATAGAGAATCATGGCCAAGTGTAATGTTGGGTCAAGTTTTGAATGTTACAATGTTGATATGTAATTCAATACCAGTTGTAAACAATATTGATCAATGCATCACTACTTTTGCATTACATGTTTTTGTGGGCTTGTGATTGATAGACCAATGTTTCAAAATTTTGGGGGTGTGAAACATCCAATTATTTTTTTGGTTCACATGAAATAAAAGTGGAAAGGACATAGTCTCCTCCCACTATGATAATTTTTTTTTTGATACAATAATTTACAAAGGTCCCCCAAGAACAAAATAGTTGATATGGAAAGGAATGAAACATAACCTTTTCATGTTATAAAAGTCAAAACGTGCAACAAGGAGCTAAAAAGGGCATTGGATATTAAACACGATCAATCAAAATCAAACATTTATTTTTTTATTACCATTTGAAACCATAATAATCATGGAAAGTTAATTTTTTTCCCTCATATGAAATTCAAAAAAATTAGAATAAAAATTCATTTGATCCAACTTTAAGTTTTGATTTTAATTAAGATGTTTGAAAATGTACACTTATTGCATCAAAAGGAGTCAATTTTACAAAGGACTATCAAAAGGATTGATATAATAAAATTACTTTCATTGGAAAAATATAAATAATAAGAACATATTAGGCACACTCATAATTTTTAAAAAGTGAAATTTTAAAATTTTAAAAATTCAAAGAATGTTTAAAATTTTAAAAATTTCAAGAGTCTGTTACCACATGTGGGTCCAAATGCACTAAGAGGAACCATCTAGTCCAAGGTTTTTCTCCTTGGGAAGGATTGATTACTTTTTTTAAACAAGTGGTAGCTAACAACTGGATTAAAAAATCAACTAATAATCAATGTATGTGAATGAAAATTTTCAAATAGATGACAATCTTCCCACAAACCCCTCGGATGCCCTATGCACACTCGCAAATAATAGGTAACCTCACCTATCATTAGTTTAGCTTCTTTTTAATTTCGTGCTCTCTTTCAAAAACCTTTACCTTACATGCACACGATCACCATTTTTGCCAAACAACTAGAACTTGCACAAGCACGCCATCACTAAGGTTAAACAAGTTTTGCCATGATTAAAGTTCTAAAACTTTCCAAGTGTTATGAAACTTTGTATAAAAATCTTTGAGGTTTCATTGTTTTTAAATTAATTATCAGTTTCATGTCTAATGATTAATCTAAGGCATAGTTTGAATTGATAACTAATGAATTTTTTTAACTAGGCATTTTCATGGTTAAGTAGATGTTTTAGTTATGCATATGCGTGGTCCTTTAAAGATGACATGAGTTTGTAATGAAAAGTTTAATAAAAGTTTTGGCTAATAAAATAGGTATGAAAAACATTTTTCCTTGTATTTGTGATATTCTTCTATGAATGACAAAATTACATTATTTTTAAAACTTTGTCTATGTAATAAAACTTGGTAGATGGTGGTTGATAAGAGTGGAGATTGGGGAATTTAGTGTGTGCATGTTGTTGAATCTTACTTGGCAAAATTTAACTTGGAAAAACATTAAAAGGAGTGGGAAAACCGTGGGCTTAAAAGTTACACCTCAAAGGACTAAATGTATGATTCTGATAGGGAACCTTCTAGGTGGAAATTTGGTGGCAACATTCATCTAGAGCAAGTTGGTGCAGTGAAGGTGAATGACCTTCCAAGCTCTACAAATAGAGCTCTAGAACTTGGAAAAATGAATTTTTCAGGGTTGATTATAAAGCTTTTACAAACTTAGACAAGGTTTATCATTTAACAACCTAATATTTCTTGCATTTTTTGCCATGACCCATTACAAAAATATTTGGTGTTAATTAAACATGCACCTTGTTAATTTGATTAACAAATGTGCCATTATAATTTTGAAGGCTTAAAGTAGATGGAAATTACTTCAAGAATTTATAAATACAATAACATTTACAAGGTTGTTTGGGGTCTCACTTGGTTTAAATGTAATCTTTTAGGGTGCCTATGATCAAACCTCACATGTGTTCATTGTAAATCATTACTTAGGTTTGCAAGTAAACATGGTGTTGAGATCTTATGGTTTAAATTGCATGAACTTTATAGATATTACTTAAGGGTGATGTGATTTGTTGTAAAAAATGGTCCAAAACAATTGCAAGATGTTGTGTGGCTTACACATGTGGACAAGTTGGGAGCATTGGACCCTTCATGCTTCCAAAAAATAATTTTCATTTTAAAAAAATGTAAATATAATTTACTTTCAATACCTTGTTTTATAAAACATTTAAATGCATTTTTCAATCCCTTCAAAAGTAAGTATTCCATATTGAGTATTGCCATGAACCTTATGTTGAATTGCATTGTCCTTTGATTTCCAAAAACAAGTGGTGATTGTTGAAATTTTATCCTTGGTGTTGAAAGCATTAATTGTTACTTGCATGTCCTTGATGAAGTGCATTATCCTTTGATTTCCAGGTGTAAGCATTATATGTTAGATGTATGTCTTTGGTGGATTGCATTGTCCTTTGATTTCCGAGCATTATTACAAAAACAAGTTATTTTGAATAAAGAATCCAATAAAAAAGGACTTCATTTGGATAGGTGTCAAAAAAACCATCTCATCAATTTGGACAAGTTGTTTTGGCCATGTTTTGTGTGATTGGGGGTAGTTTTTTAAACTAAACCAATCTATTGTTAAACATAATGATTAAACATTAGCTAAACATAGTGGTTAAACATAGTTGATAAACTTGATGGCTAAACTTTAGTTATGTTTTGATTAAATTTAATGGTTAAACCTAATGATTAAATTTTAATGGTTAAACATAATAAGTAAACCTTGGCAAAATATAATGGCCAAACTTAATTTAAGTTTAATGTCTAAATATAATGATTAAACATAATGACTAAACCTTGGTTAAATATAGGTTAAACCTAATGGTTAAACATAATGGCTAAAGATAAAATTACACCTAGTGATTAAATATAATGGTTTTGACCTAATGGTTATACCTTGTGGCTAAATTTAAACTATTCATAGTGGTCAAATCTAATCGTTCAATTTAAGCTAATGTCAAATATAATGCATGAACATATTGGTTAAACGTAATGGTTAAATTTAATGGTTACATCTAATGGGTACACTTAGTGGTTAAACATAAGTAGGTAAGTGGGTGGGTATGACATAAGTAATATGTATGTAGGTGAGTAGGTAAATAGGTAGGTGAAAAAATATAAGTAGATAAGTAGGTAACTTGTAAATAAATAGGAGGTAGGTTAAATGGGTGGGTGGGTAATAGATAGGTAAGTAGCTAGGTAAGGAAATGGGTGGGTGAATAGGTAAGAGGTAGATACATAGAGTAATAGACCATGTCACATTTGATTAAAAATCATTGACCATCTTGATTAAATACCATTGGTCATTTTATTTCAAAATCAATAGTCATTTTGACAAAATGTTCAATTTGACTAAAGATCATTGGCCATCTTGACAAAATGTTCATTTTGACTAAAAATCATTGGCCATCTTGACAAAATATTTAATTTGACTAAAGACCATTGGTCATTTTGATTCACTACAATAAAAGGTGACCTTATATACACCAAGTGAAATCATTAGATTTTGAGTGAATTCACTGGTCTAGTGAACAAGGATTAATGAATTGCACTCACATTTTGTAGTAATGACTAAAAATCATTAGCCATCTTGATAAAATGTTCAACTTGATTAAAGACCATTGGTGATTTTGACTAAAGTTGTACAACTTGATTATATGCATCTAGTTAAATTAACCATTATAATCAAATTAATCAATTAAACAAGACATGTATCATTTAAACCCCTAGCCTTTAATCCAAATGTACATGTCCATTAATCAACTTGCTTAAATAACCATAATTTATAATAATGAGGTGTAAGCATTAATTATTGGAGCACTTCCTTGGTGAAATGCATTGTCCTTCGATTTCCAAGTGCAAGCACTAATTGTTAGATGTATGTCCTTGGTGAAATGCATTGTCTTTTGATTTCAAGGTGTAAACAACTAATTGTTGGATGTATGTCCTTGGTGAAACACATTGTCCTTTGAGTTCTAGAAGTAAGCACTAACTATTTAATTTATGTCTTTGTTGAAATGCATTGTCATTTTATTTCTAGTTATAAACATTCAATTTTAAAGCCTTGTCTTTAGTGAAATGCATGGTCTTTTGATTCCCAAAAGTAAACAATGATTGTCCTAATTTGTAAATTGAATTGTCCTATGATTTCCAAAATTAAACATTGATTATCTTTGGTAAACTACATTGTCTATTGATTTTCAAAAACAAACATTAGTTTTGTCTTTTGTCAATGATAGTTTGAATAATGTGAACCTTTGTCAAGTATAAGTACTTGTCACCACTAGACTATTTATAATGTTCGTTGAAAATTTGAATCAAAATTCTTTGATGGTGCAAATTATGGGAATCATACTTTACATGGATTCAACTAATTACTTATGTGTGTGTTATTCAAATGTTATGATTTTATGAAATTAAGATTTTTTTTTCATAAATTATGTAACCTAGGTAATAATACATGGTCACCATTCATTGTTTTTTGGAAAAGATGGAATATTTTTATAAATTTCGCAACCTTACATTTTTGGCTTGTAAAAAATAATTTGTGAAAAATAGTATTAGTGATTCAAAATTTGTCAAAATTGGTCCACCTTGGTTTGCAAACACCCACATGAGAAAAAATATAAGTTTACAAAATGATTTATATGAAAGCAATCAAAAATATTATTTTGACTAGTTTTATTGATAAAGGAATTCCAAATGAGATGGTTCTTAATGGCACCACTTAAGGATGAATTTTCCCCTTACACAATTTGGAAGTAGTTAGTTATTTGAAATTCATGTGTAATCATGGAAGTAAATAGAAAACTCCTATTCTAATGCAAAATCATCCATATTCAATTGACCTGATAAGAATGTAAACCATCAAAAACTCCTATTATAATGGAAAACCATGCATACTCAACTAATAATATAAGAATGTAAACATTATAAGAATGAAAAGCAATTACATGATAAAAGTGTGTCAAAAACACCTTTGAAAACAATGATTGTGCAAATATGTTAAAAGCTACTTCAACTCCTAAAAATAAAATGAAACATTTAAATTATATGTTTTAAAAAAGTTTGTGGTATATTTAAAAACTCCATTTTCAATTTTTTAATTTAAACATGGTTTTAATCTACTTGCACCCAATTTTATTAAAATAGGATATCTAGTTGCATTTATTTTCATTCATAATAACATATTTAACTATTGGTTAAATCAAGAACCATATTAACTTCAATTTTTCAACTGAATCAAATTACACATTTAACAATTTTGTGATTCAATTTGTGCTATTTGTAATTCATCCTAAAAAAATACATGTGTTGATATATTTAACAATGCTTTCACTTCTCTTGTTTGCCATCCCCGCATATGTTCCCACGTTTCAAGATTAGAAATAAAATTCAACAACAAGCCCTTCACCCAAATAGAGTGTCGTTGGAACAAGTTTTTGCAACCATTGCCTAAATGAACAATAAGACATAGGAACTTGCAATAATGAGGACAACGTCAAATTGGGTGATGTGATTTATGGAAAAACTCAATGGGATGATGGCAAGAGAAATCTCACTTCTTCATGATGACATGTAGCACTACTACCCACACAACAAAACATCAACCCAAAAAAAGAAGCGGTCTCAAAATCTTTGTTTAAAGACTTCAAATACACAAATCAACAAAATGGGCACCGTGGTTGCACTAGAGGCCGTGCCTTTTTGCAAACTCCATAAGCTTCCTCCTCAATAATGTCTTTTAAAACATTACTATAGAAGTTTTGACACATGAACAACACCTCTTTACTCACATTTAGCCAAAGACAATGAACATGCTGAAACCCAACAGCATAATAACAAGATAAAGAGGCGCATCATAATGCTTCATCATCTGTATCATCTCCACAATTCTGATTGGGCTATGTCAAAATTTTGCCTGTGAAGAACAAATAGGAATTTGCCTCAATCACATAACAAACACAAAACCCAAACCCACTAGCTGCAAATGCACAAAGCCGCAAATCACCTACCTCTTATTATCACTCCTCAGTAGATCCAAGACTTGTAAGAGAGTCGCATCACCTGGAAAATGGTTCGAAGCCAAAATGCAGAATAGACATACATGCCTTTGCTGTGTTGAAGAACAACAATAAGGTGAAGCTGTTTTCAACAGTCTCCTCTGCAACTGAGTTGTGGCAGGGAGGAGTCCTTGACTGGAGGACCACTTGACAACAATTCAAGGCTCAAAAGCCATCTAACCTTCGGTGGGTCTATATTTCTTTGCACCTGTCTCTAAAACAACCACCAAACTCAGTGTCATACAGACTACTATCATACTCAATTCTTTTCAACATATCAAAACATGAGAAGCTTGCACTTACAAAGACAGAGACTTACCTTTTGTTTTCCTAACAGATAGTTATCCCTTCATTCATGCAAAATCCAACGCTCATAACATTGGAGGTAATAGCAGCCACTTTGATCATCATTTGTTGAAAGATACATGGGTCCCTGAAGGTGCTTGGCAAAGCCTTAATCCAGAGCAGATTTGTGAAGAAAAACTGTGTGTTGAAACCCTAAACTTTGATCATCATTTGCTGGAAGATAGATGGGTCACTGAAGGTGCTTGGCAAAGTCCTAATCCAGTGCAGATTTGTGAAGCAAAACTGTGTGTTGAAACCCTAAACTTTGATCATCATTTGTTGGAAGATAGATGAGTCCCTGAATGTTGCTTAGCAAAGCCTAATCCAGAGCAGATAAACCCTGTAATGAACCTAGCAAAGAGCGACGCCTCTTTCTCGCCCGCCCTGGTGCACATGAGTCTCTTCTCCACTTGGGATGGAAAATCGTTTAGTGGCCGTCGCTGGAGTCCCTTGGCCAGAAAGTTAGGCGGTGGGTCATGCCACGGCATCTTATTATTCCTCCACGAGGTCTCTGGAAGCCCCCCCACATCTTGGAAACCTGTAGAGGATCATTTCCCCGATCCTTCTGATGAACTGTTGAACTTCTTCCATCTCCAGTGGCGCACGCACGCGTCGTATCACACTGTGGAGGAGGAGGAGGAGGAGGAGGAGGAGGAGGGACAAACCAGTTGTGACTATTCTACGACACTTTGTTCGCCGCCCCGGTCCAGAGCTGCTGGACGAGAAGGATGTCTGCACTCATTTATTTCCAGGTTAGGGTTTCCAACAGCTCCAATTTCGAAGGGATGCACCACCTCAGGTACAGCAGCTTCGTGAGGGAGGATGAGCATCGACGAGTGAGTAACCGTTACCGCTAGAAACCACCGAGCTTCTTTCGGGCCCCCGCCCGATGACGATACAGGCGAAGGCGACGACGAAGACCAGAATCTTTCACTGCTACCACCAGAGGCACTTACGAGTTTTCGTTTTAGGGTTTGCAGGCACAGTAGTGATCGTATAGATCTCTCTATGGTATGTCTCAGGAGGAGCGTTTGTGCTGCAAGTCTTTCAGCTGTGTTGTTGTTGTTGTTCTCTTACACTCTTTCTGTGTAGAGATATCTATGGTATGTCTCAGGAGGAGCGTTTGCGCTGCAAGTCTTTCAGCTGTGACGTTGTTCTCTTAGACTCTTTCTGTGTAGAGATCTCTATGGTATGTCTCGGGAGGAGCGTATTCGCTGCAAGTCTTTCAGCTGTGACGTTGTTCTCTTAGACTCGTTCTGTGTAGAGAATGCTGCTTGTGCTGTAGCCTTGCCCTATCGCTTGCTGCGGGCTCTGTTTTGTCTTCTGGCCACTTCTATCCCACCAGGCTGAGACGGTATTATACCAGGCGAGGGTGTGAAAGCTGGGAAATGACGTACAAGGCCTACAAAGAGGAGCTGAAGGCGAAAGCAGGGACAGAGAACAGTACTAGAGAGCTGCCTCGACTTCTGCCGTTGTTGTGCCCTGGTTTCTGTCTGCTGCTCCTCCTGTATTTGCAGAGTCTCCAAGTTACCCATGGGCTGTCAAGTGATGGCATTGCACTTCTTGCATTCAAGCAGGGCGTCACGTTTGATCCTTTCCAGGTGCTCTCTAACTGGAATGAGAAGGATGCAGATCCATGTACTTGGTGTGGAGTGACGTGCAGTGCAGACTTAAGGGTTATATTCTTGAACATTTCAGGGCTTGCATTTGCAAGGGCTTCTTCTTCACAGGATGCTGCTGTTGGTTGCAGCAACAACAGCAGCAGCAGCAGCAGCCTCCCTCTGTCTACCTCAACCTCGAGGTGCTACCAGGAAGAAGGTGGCTCAAGGGAGGCCTCAATATCAAGTTCATGCTGTAATTCATCAATCTCATCTGCTGCACCACTATCCTCACAATGTTTGACAGCTACAACAGCAAGTTCCTTGCACTTCCCAATTTGTCTCCAAAATGGCAGCATTCTGGATTCTTCTTCAGGCTACAGTGGTGGAGACCAGGTACCCTGTGTACTGACTGGAACTATACCACGTGAATTTGCAAACCTATCACAGCTGCAGATCCTCTCCCTGCCTTTCAATGGATTGTCAGGAAACATTCCAGTGGAGATCGGTTATTTGAAGCTGCTGAGAATCCTGGACTTGGAATTTAATGCCCTGTCTGGCCCCATTCCTGATGAGCTGGGCCAGCTCTCGAATCTATGCTCTTTGAATCTGGCCAACAATGGGTTGGATGGCTACATTCCAGCAGCCTTGTCTGGGTGCAACCATCTCTGCTACCTCAGTCTTGCAGGGAATATGTTGAGTGGAGCCATCCCTCCTTCTCTGGGCAACCTCACCAATCTACAGTGGCTGGCTGTTTCATCCAACCTCCTTTCTAGTGGAATACCTGTAGAACTCACTAGAAACTGCTTGAGATTGGAGCATCTAGATCTGGCAGGTAATTTTTTGACAGGGAACATCCCCCCAAACATAGCCAACTGTAGTCAGCTCCAATCTCTCCTCTTGAGTGCCAATACACTTTCTGGGAACATTCCCCCAGACTTAGGTCGTCTCACAAATCTGCAGAGCTTACATCTGTTTATGAATAATCTCAGTGGTAGCATACCCCCTCAGCTAGGCAACTGCACAGAGCTTTCATTCCTCATCCTCACAGTTCCTCCAGGATGTCCATTTGGTCTCAACTGTATGCTAGTGGCTCCCTCCTCAGATACAACAGGCAGGCATCAGCCTGAGGGTAATCAATTCAGTGGGTCCTTTCCTCCTAGCCTTGCACTGCTCCCCAGCATTCAAGTGATCTGGGCTCCTGGTGCTGGGTTGAGTGGTGCTCTACCTGTTGACTGGGGCGATTGTCTGCATTTGGAGGGTTTGAATCTTGCTCAAAATTCTTTGGTTGGTGCAGTTCCTGCAGGGTTAGGCAATTGCAAAAGCTTAGTTTTGTTAGACCTGAGCTCTAATGAACTGAATGGTACTATTCCCCCACAACTGCCTGTCTCCTGTCTAGTGATTCTGAATCTCAGTAGCAATGCTCTGTCAGGAAGTGTTCCAGTCTACATGGATTCCAATTGTAGCAGTAGTTGGTCTTTTCTCCCCAGCAAGGGTAACTTTCCAAGCCCTCTGACATGCTCTGGGACTGCAACACCTGAGCTGGCCCAATTCTACTGTGACATTTTAAAGCTGCCTGATGGAGCACTGGTGATTCATGACCTGAGTAGCAATACTCTCTCAGGTCCAGTCCCAGGTCCATTACTTGGGAGCACACTGTTGCAGGAGCATACTGCATACTTTTTGTTGCTGTCCAATAACCACTTAACAGGTGGTGTGCCTGCTGGGCTTTTCAGTTTGTGTGGAAGGTTTCAAGCATTTGCAGTCAGTCTGAGCCACAATTTTTTGTCAGGAGAGCTGCCTGTGGAGATTGGAAGCTGCAGCTCACTCCGACATTTTGATGCCTCTGAAAATCAATTGAGTGGATCAATTCCAGAGGCATTTGGAAACCTTTCTGACCTCAGTTTCTTGAATCTTTCATCAAATAAATTGGAAGGTGTCATCCCACAGCTGGAGAATCTTCAAGGTCTGGAAAAGCTGATCCTTTCGAGAAATCACCTTATGGGAGGCATTCCGCCCCTTCTTGGCACATTATCTTCTTTGATTGTGCTAGACTTGTCAGTGAATGACTTGGATGGTAACATTCCAGAGGAGCTTGCCAAGCTGAGCAAGCTCAAGGCTCTTCTATTGAACAACAACAGCCTCTCAGGGTCAATACCAGAGTCACTGAGCAATCTTACATCATTGGTGCAGTTGAACCTGGCATTCAACAACTTATCTGGTGAATTTCCGGTGATGGGAAATTGGTTGGGCCTCTGCAGCAGCTTGGTGGTTATGGGGAACCCCCTACTGGAATGCAGTGTGGCAAGTCAACCTTTTTCATCCCCTATCTTGACAGATCCCGAGTATCCAGAAATTGCTCCAACTCCTGCAAGTAACACGGAAATGCTTAGGCCATCAGGTCATCATTTAAGTTCTATATTTGTAGCTGCCATCACCTCAGGATGTGCAATTGCAGTCGTGCTACTTGTGTTGGTTCTTTTGTTCCAGTGCACAAAGCAGCAGGTCCCAGGGTTGCGAGGTGGTCAAGGGAGGAGAAGGGAGGTGGTGACATTCATCAGTATTAATTTCCACCTCACTTATGAGAATGTGGTACAGGCCACAGGTAATTTCAGCTTGAATAACCTAATTGGCACTGGAGGTTTTGGATCTACATACAAAGCAGAATTGCGACCAGGATTAGTAGTGGCTGTGAAACGGCTTGCAATTGGCAGGTTTCAAGGAGTGCAGCAATTTGACACTGAGATCCGGACTCTCGGGAGGATTCGGCATCCAAACTTGGTGACATTGATTGGGTATCATGCAAGTGAGGCAGAAATGTTTTTAATTTACAATTACTTTCCTCAAGGTAACTTAGAAAGCTTGATCCATGGATCTGAAAGAGGCCGGACAATGGATTGGCGGATGCGCCACAAGATTGCAATGGACATCGCACATGCTCTAGAGTATCTGCATGATGAATGTGTGCCCAGGGTGCTTCATCGGGACATAAAACCCAGTAACATTCTTCTTGACAATAACTTGAATGCCCATCTTTCTGACTTTGGGCTGGCTCGACTTCTGGGTGATTCAGAGACACATGCCACGACTGATGTGGCCGGCACTTTTGGGTATGTGGCTCCAGAATATGCCCTGACATGCCGGGTCTCTGATAAGGCTGATGTATACAGCTATGGTGTTGTTCTTCTGGAGCTCTTGTCTGGTAAGCAAGCTTTGGATCCATCCTTCTCAAATTTTGGAGATGGGTTCAACATTGTTGGATGGGCTACACTCCTCATACATCAAAATCGGCCACATGAGGTGTTCACAGTGGGATTATGGGAGATGGGACCCGAGAGTGATCTTTTGGAGGTCCTGAAACTGGCAGTGTTGTGTACAGGGGAGTTACTCACAGTCAGACCTCCAATGCGCAATGTGGTTGACCTTTTGAGACAATATCAACCTCCACCTCTCCCATCTTAGGAATCTTTGCCTGTTCACCCATCAGTCTTGTAAATCATGTCTCCAGTCCCCTCAGAGATTTGCCTATGTTTATTGCCTTCAGACATTGCATTCCAGTGCCTAGGTCATGAGCATTCCAGGAATCTACCTTTGGTCAACAATTTTCTTTGCAAAATTTTGTCTGATCCATCTGACCTTTTTTTGTTAGGCCTGGTATGTGTATCAGTGGCATCAAACACATAGAATCACAGGGATGACAGACGCAGTTGTCTGTCTTTCAAGTAGAGTAAAGGCCACTTTACATCTGGGATGATATAAACGACAGACAATCACCTCATTGTTGTTTGGAGAGAGACACACAGTATCCATACAATGATTAGGGGGGTAATTCTGCTTCAACCTGGCCTCTGCCTCTCAGTTTTTCTCGACTTGCTCTCTGATCCAAGTATCTGGGTATTAAGGCGGTCGGGAACAAATGCTGCAGTATATTATGGGAGGAAATGTCTCATGATTATCATCACATCTCTGACCTGGTCTGGAAAAAGGAGAAAAAGGCAAGAGAGGAGCAAAAGGAAGATGGAGAGTTTTGCTTTACCCCATCCTGTGCTGTCCCATTTCTCTGGACTCAGTCTCTCATCCAAGTATCTGGTTTTAAAGAGTGGTCGGGAACAAATGCTGCAGTATTATCAGAAGCAATGTCTCATAAATATGACATCTCTGATTTGGTCTGGAAAGGAGGACAGAAGAGCAAGGGAAGATACTGATTTTTGGGCAGATTGGTTTCATTTGCAGTCGAAGCTTTGGTTGGCAAAGGGCAGAGAGCAAAGGTGCATTGCCCTAAACCCCCAACTTCTTGGGATACTTTTTGGAATTACCTGGCAGCAGATTTCTCCCTCAGACTTGCAAGGTAGGCAAATATGGGTAGATTACCTGAACTCTCACTTGGGGTGAGATGCAAAGCAGCCACTTGGATGATGACAGGCAAGTTTCGAGTCAAGCAAAGGAGCACAGTTGTTGCATTATTTAGGCACGATGTTCCTCCCATCCCTAGTGTAAAGTGTCCTCTAAACTCTTGATTATTGTTTTGTCAAGTGGCATTAGAAATCATGCAGATTACTCTCCCCCAAATTTGCTTTACCCTCCCTTAACACACACAGATCTTCATCCACCAAGAAACTCTGCTGGGTTAGTCTTTCTGAGAGAGCACTTTGTACTTGCTCAAATTACATTCTTATTGAGGCTGTGTAACATGTGGAAAGTGCACACGTTTGGGAGTGTACAGACATCAGTTATCTTCTTTGCCCAATGTAAAAGAGTCACACAACAATCATTTTTGAGGTGTGCGAGGAAGATTTATTATTACTCTTTAGGTGGAAATTTCCAACTTTGTCAAGATGATAATATGCTCTCTTGATAGTGTACGTTTATTGTCTTTGAATTTTGAGCTCTGATGAGCTCTGACTTGCATCTTGCTCTTGCAACAGTGCTTGGATCCTTTTTGGAAATAGATATAAGAGTTGAGCTTTGTAAAGCCATTCTATACTTAAGAATGACGGTCACCTTCTCTGCTATGTGATGAGATGATTATTGACATGAAAAGCGCTGGTTTCTTCTGGTTTCTTTTTTCCTTTGTTATCGGACAACCATTGTGAAGCAGATTATTTTGCCAGCTCCCTTACAAGTTGGAAGATTTCTTCCACTCTGTAGACTGTTGGTTTGGTTGGCATATCATGGGAAAAATGAAAGACTTCAAGGTCTTTACTCATGGTAAAGCCCTTTGGCTGTGGCTTTACTAGAATTGGGCATGAGCTTAGCTTTGTTTTGTGTGGGCCCTTATTCCAGTAAATCCTGCAGACAAGGGCTCTACATGCTGCTTAAGAGTGGGAGGGAAATGATACTACTTATAGGTGTGAGATCCTTCCCTCTCTTAAGCAGTAGGTGTAAGGACCCTTTTCTCCTAAAACTGTGATTGAAGAATGTTTAGAGGTTCACAATAATACTCGTATGGTGCTTTATGATGGCTAAAGACCTTATCCTGGGGGGTGAAGGACATTCTCAAAGGAAAATGCTGAACTCAATGACCCCACCTTCTCCTAAGGTGGAAATGGTCCCACCCTAGGGCTGTACCTTATACTTCAAGACCAGTTGCTATGTCTAGGGTACCTTATTCTTCTTGGAATTAGTTAGATGGCATGTGCCTCCCAAGCTCAACTTTTTTTCAAAAGAAAATTTTAATCAGCCATTTGATTGGTCCCTCACAGAGAAATACTCAAACTTTGAAGGCTCCTGCAAAATAGAAGTTTATATTTTGCAAGTTTTTATTATAGAGTGCATCCCCCTTTGGCCCACCTACATAGATGAAAAGAGCACAACTTTGGGCAAAACATATGAGATAAAAGTGTGGTGCTATTGGGAACATGTTGGGGGGGAACACATTGAGAACTTGAGAAACATGGATGGGAACATAGAGGGAACACCAAAATCTTTAAAAATGCACCCCACCCACACACATTGCGCCTGGCCACCATTGAAAATCATTAGTATAAAGTACTAAGTAGGTCACCATGGCGACGCCGCCTGGGGTGGGTGAACCAGCACCCACACTGGTACCATGGTGAAAATCCTGAATCTTTTGAGGTTGTTGGTTCTAACCATCGTTAGTAAGACTAAATCCACGTCTCTTGATCAAAAGAAAGCACCCAAGAAAAGGGAGAGAAGAGAAAAAGAGACAAGGGGCAAGGACCCAAAGTCCAAGCAAACAAACAGCCCCCAAAAGAGATGAGCCACGAGGAGGCAAGGGAACCACTAAGTACCGAAACCTGCACAAGTCACTTGAAGCATTTCTCTCCATGCCCATTGCCTAGTGCTTTCGATTAACACAGTTTGATGAGGAGGACACCAGATTCCACCTTATGGTCATTACTCGCTTTTCTCCATCAATAGCTATCCTTGACTTGTATGCCCAGAAATCCCAAAACTTTAATCCTTATGACTCGGTTTTCTCACCCTAGTTTTGACTTTAGTTTAGAAACATGCCCCCTCAAAACCAACATGACTACCTTTGAGTACTACGGGTACTAATCTGGTGTACTATGGGTAGTTTCTTTTCAAGTTTGGCGCAAATTATATTATCTTCACTTTTGTCGAAATTTTCAGAAAAAACCAATATTGAATATCCAAAATTCAATCAAGGCGGCCAGATTCGAGACCAAAAACCTTAATTTAGGCGGCCAAATTCGAGACCAAAAACCTTAATTTAGGCGGCCAGATTCAAGCCCACGACCAAAAACCTTAATTTAGGCGGACAGATTCGAACCCACGACCAAAAACCTTAATTTAGGCGGCCAGATTCGAACCCACGACCAAAAGCTTAATTTAGGCGGCCAGATTCGACCCACGACCAAAAACCTTAAAATCTTAGGCAGCCACATTCGAACCCATGACGAGTTCAACAGAGTCGAAAAGCCTTTCATCGATCTATCAAAGACCACAGTAATAAATAAAAGAAATCCTCGATAATCTAATTGACTTTACTCTTTATATCTTGAAATTTTCAGAATCAGAAACTCAAACGCTGAATCAGAATCTTCAAACTATATTAATTATTCGACACACTAGTGCTGAACCTGAAAAGGTACTACTACCCATAGTAGTAAGGTAAGAGGGCCCCAATTGCATGCCTAGGTCAAAAATGGTGACTTAAAAAATTCACCATTAGAAATTTTGCTCAAGGACAATTGTTTTTTGCAAGTATGCTTTATATGATATTTCCCACCACATTTGAAAACATGCAATACTCCCCCACCATACTTGAAGCCATGATGTTAAGGGAACATGAAGTAGTATTTTACCACCAACCTATTTCTTGCTTTTTTTACACAACATTTGGGATCATTACATTGTATTTTTAGTTTTCTTGTAGGTCAAGTTTATCCAGCCCTATGTAGAGTTAGTTGCACAAGGTGTTGCATTGATGCTTGGATATAGTGCTCCTTAAGGGGTATTTAGCATCTTCCATAAGTCTTTTTGACATATTGGTTCAATTGCAACCAATCTATTTGACAAGTTAGAATTGAAAATGACTAGATGTTATTTTGAATGAGAAAGTGAGATTTAACTTGAAACAAACATATTGGTTCAATTGCAACCAATCTATTTGACAAGTTAGAATTGAAAATGACTAGATGTTATTTTGAATGAGAAAGTGAGATTTAACTTGAAACAAAATCAAAAGCACATCTTGCGAAAGACAACATTTGCTCACAATTTTCAACATCATTGACTCTTTTTTTTTCATTGCTTGAATCTTACACATTGATTCAATATGTCAAGCACAACCAATAGAAAAAAACTAACAATGAAATAAATAATGTAGAATTCAAGTTAACATGAAAAACAAAACCTAAACTTAGCTGTAAAAAGAAAGGGTCAATCCAAGCAATTGAAAATGACTAGATAAAAAAATAATTATGTTATTTTGAATGAAAAAATGAGATTTACCTTGAAACAAAATCAAAAGCACATCTTGCGAAAGACAACATTTCCTCACAAATTTCAAGATCATTGACTCTCTTTTTTTCATTGCTTGAATCTTACAAATTGACTCAATATGTCAAGCACAACCAATAGAAAAAATTAACAATGAAATAAATAACTTATAATTCAAGTGAACATGAAAAACAAAACCTAAACTTAGGCGTAAAAAGAAAGGTTCAATCCAAGCAATTAAATATGACTAGATAAAAAAATAATTATGTTATTTTGAATGAAAAAGTGAGATTTACCTTGAAACAAAATCAAAAACACATCTTGCGAAAGACAACATTTCCTCACAAATTTCAAGATCATTGACTCTTTTTTTTTCATTGCTTGAATCTTACACATTGACTTGATATGTCAAGCACAACCAATAGAAAAAGCTAGCAATGAAATAAATGATGTATAATTCAAGTGAACATGAAAAACAAAACCTAAACTTAGGTGTAAAAAGAAAAGGTCAATCCAAGGTTGGGATATGTTTATTGCACATATTCTTACGTTCTTAACAACTATCCAATCAATATTTAGTGCAATGATCTCAATTATACACACAATAATGTAACCAAAGTACTTCACATAAGTGTCGAGGAAAGGAAGAACTAGATGACTTGGGCCCTTCACATAAAAAACTAGATGCATAATTTCACACTAGGTTCACCTAACCATGCTTTCGCCCATTATCATAACATAATTTATTACCGAACATCTAATATGAACATCATGTCGGGCTAATTTGGTGTCAATGTTAAAGCACATGCCATTTTTGAATAAATTAAGCCATTATGCTTTTGAATTGAAAATATTCAATTCAAGTAATGCATTTGAAGTTTTCAAAGATCCAAAAACATTATTCACTCAAGGATAGTTGTAGGAACAACTCATTTTCAAACATGTAACTCAAAAATTAAGTTTTGATGTAGTCCTTTCAATGGACAATATTTTAAAACTTGATTTTTATTGAATTATCCCAAATAAATATGAGATCATAAAACTTCAACTTTAATGTGCTTGCATACATATGGATGTTTTAAATGATGGAAATTTTTCATTTTTTGAAAACATCAAAGGTTGATGATGTTAAAACCATGTATTTTGTTAAACTATTCATTAAGACATTTGTTATTATGATTAAAGTACACCAAAATACAATGTGATAATATCCAAATCTAAAACCCTTGTAGAATTAGAAGGTTAATATTCATGTAGATTGTCATTCTATCATTCAAATTTCATAATATAATACATAACATCAATAATTTTGATAAAAAGTTTTTTTAATTTATACTTTTGGTGCATTTTAGTTCAAGGATTGGCAATCCCACAAAAAACATAACCAATATACATTTATGAATTGGTATTTGGCAAAACTCCTTGAACTACTTTCCTCAACTACATATTTGTTAAAGACCCACCCCTATACCTTTTGACACAAAAGACAAAACAAAGATTTGATCTATACCCTTCAAATGTGAATTATACTTTGAAGATTCAAAATTGACAATACTTAAGTTGAAAAAGAAAGGAAGACTTGGCCTTTGAAGGTTTTTCAAGCTCTTAAGAATTTACTAATTGGACCCATTCAGTATTTGAAAAACAAAATACCCACCCCACCTTGCTTTTCACCTCGAACTTGGAGGCTATTCTTTTCATTCAATGTGAATTTTGAGTTGCAAACATCAAGGCCTTTTACTAGTGGCTTGAAATTTGAACTTTTGATTATGTTTTTGTCTTTGCTTTTCACTTGGTTGCAAATGTTTTTAGTGCTTGTTTTTTTCAATATTGTCTTGTTTTTTCCTTCAATGTTATTCGAGCTTGGGAGCTACTTCTTGCTTTCAATTTTGTTCACATGTTTTTTATTTTTAGCATTGTGGCAATTTTCTTTGCTTTGATATTGCTCATGGACTTCTAACTTTACTTTGCCCTATTTATTTTCTATCCATTTCAATTTTTTTCATTTTTTTGTAACCATTGGTGTTTCAGCTTTTGTGATTTAATTCAAGTTAATTCCATTTTACCATTGATTCAGAAAAGTTGTTGTTTTAATTGCTTAAGAGATTATACATTTTTTGATCATGCCATTTGTGTTGAACATATTTTGATTTCAAGTTTTGTTGATTCAACTATTTTAGCAATTGCCATGTGAGGTTATAATTTGAGCTTAAGGAATTTGGACTTTCAGAATGGTTTTTTTTAGCATTTTCACTTGTGATGTTGAATTTGAAACGGTTTATTATTTATTTTTTATTTAAAAAAAATCACATTCTGAAAAATAAAATAAAATTAGATTGGATTGTTTTTGGTCATGCATTATTAAAGGAGATATGTGAAATTCCAGTTTCTGAATATATTTTACTAAGGGGCCAAAAAAAAGAAAAATGAAAAAAATTGGAAAGTTTGAAAAAATTCTGGCTTTGTTCAAGTAAAGTGCAGTGTAATAGTTCTTGGATATTGAATGATTTTTTCACCGAAAATTAAGTTAAATTGTAGCTGAAAATTTTGGAGGATTTTGACTATGGTGTTGTTGGAAAGATCTGGATGAGCAGGATTTAATGAAATTTATTTGGTAAGATTTGAATTAAGAATGTGGGAGACATTCATTTTTATGTGATTTTTGCTGCTGAGAATTCAAATAAATTCCAAAAAACTAGGTTTTTTTGGAAGGAAAAATCAGTTGAGGATGTGGTAACACTTGAAGGCTTACCATTCAATTCAAGCATGATTTCATTTCATATTTGGCTGTTTAAAAAATCAATACATACATTGCAAAACAATGTTCACAAGTTGAGTTTCCCTATTTTGTAACGGGTTCACACTTGGGCCAACTCCACAGGCCATACTAATGAATATGAAAAGGCAAATTAGCATGTGCCTTTTTCATGTCCATGCTATTTATATAAATTAAAATGAAATTTGACATTGACATAAATAATGATGAATTATTGACAATCATATGGGAACATTGTAAGAAGGAAAGTCTTAGCAATGTGGAGCCGGAGTGTCAATAGACAAGGCTTTAGCTCGTTACTTCTGCTGCTTATTTTCTCCTTTGAAAGGATCTGCAAGTGTCCAGGCGTCCAGGCCAGTTTGAAAACCCAAAGGCATCATTGAACATGCAATTCTATTGTCGGTTTTTTGAAAGAAGTTTAATATACTTGAGCCAAAGATTAGTACAAGGGTTTCACTAGAGCAAATGATAAAGAAATATTTTTAATGGAACGTGACTCCAGTCTGTATTGCATTATTGGTGATCTTAGATTATGCAAATAGTGTTTCCATTTGACTTGGGCTTCACACTTTGTTAGGCACTAGTAATGAAGATCAAGCATGTGATAGGTAAAAATGTATGTACACATTCTTTTCCAAATTTAAAGATTAAAAATAATTACATTGACAAGGCTTTTTCTTTTATTTTTTTCAAATTTTTTTTGATGTAGCCTCAATGGAAGTGCCACCACCATTTTTTATTATGGGGAGTTATTACCATTTTGCAAAAAACATTGACCCAATAACATTAAAATATTTTTTTTGAAAAAAACTGATCTAGATTCACTAGATGTTGAACTTTTTTTAAAAAATTCTAGATTTCTAACTAGGTTGTAATAGGGAGTCAAGTGTAGAAGGATTTTGAAATTTGCTTTACAGCCAATTGGCAACATTGAAAAACTGAAAAAATGATGTAACATTAATTACCTGCAACACTTTGTAAACACTATCCATTTTTTCAGTCATCTTTATATATTTTGGCTACCTTCCTAATATTTAACTCAAAATTCAGCAATTTCTTTTCTTAAAACTCATTTTTTTCATTAAATGGGAAAAAATCTTGAAATTTTATGATGATATAATTCAATTTTAATTTTCTTTTTTGCCACCATGGGAAAAATCACCCCAAAAAAAGCTATTGTCACATTAGTGCGATTGTGAAAACTTAAGTTTCATAAATCAAATTACCATGTTGTGCCTACAACTATCACTATTTATACACACATCATAAATGACAAACCACCTTATAGACATATCATCTCCAAACCAAAAAGTTGTATTCATTTGCAATGCAAATGAAAGTTTTATTCAAGGTTGGGGTTCAAAGAAAAGAAAAAGGATTCTGAGACTTTTGTAGGGTTACATTTTGGAAATAACATTTATTTCAATCCAATTTAAGATAATTCATGCGATAGTGATGATTTTTCACATCCATATATAATTGTGTATCAATATTTTGATTTATAACCAAAAACATAGATTAAAAAAAAAATCTCAAAATGAATTTCAATAAATAATCAAACATGTTTTTTGGTAAGATTATTTCTTGCAAATGTGACTTGCACATAATGCTAAATATTTTGAACCTATTGAACATAATTGTTTTGCCAAATGGTTTTAAAAAAGAATCCTTTGCTTTGCAACCTTTTTTTCAAAGTTTTAAAACATTGAAATTTTTGCATGATTTGGTTTTTTCATCAAGTTCACCTAATGAACATGTAGTTTTATAGAAGGATACATATTTTGTTCTATAATTTTTTTGAAATCAATTGTATGATTATATGCATTCTTTTTTATCATTCTATTAAAAAATACAATTTAAACACTTGATAAAGTTAGTTTACAAAATTCAAAATGACATTTACATAATATCCAAATTATTTTGAAATAATTTTATTAATTTAACAAAACATCATGTTATCTAATGGCATTCACTAGTCCATTATAATTATAATAATGAAAAATAAACAAAAATTCAAAGTTGTCTTTTGTAATCCTTTAAAAATAAGTATTTTCTTTTTGATACCCCAATCATGAATATACCCTAAATACAAGCCCAAACACAATGTTCACAAAATTACAAAAATAAATAAACATTGAAATCCAAGCCTAAACATAATGTTCACAAAATCAAAAAAATAAAATAAAAAATAATACAAACATATAAAGAACAACATGTTGAAATTTGAAATTACCAAAAATGATTTGTGATGCACATCAAAAAAAGTTTGAACCCCATTCATGAATTAAGTAAAAATTGTTCACACTAAAAATAGTTCCTTACTAATCAACAACTAAATCAGATTAATGAAGTTAACATAATTTAACACTGAACTAACTATAAATAATTATCATAATACAACTGACAAATCATTTAGAATGATTTCCATTTCAATTGTTGATTCTACCCATGTAAAAGAAATTACACTTTGGTGTAAAGAATTTGAACATAAAATTTTGGTTCAAGCTTGACCCAATGTGTGAATGACATCTAGCATGCTATGTCTAGAAATCATGAATACATGCATGTTCCATAAAAGTGTATACATCTAGATTTGAGAATTCATAGATCTTACACAAGGGGAGTTTTTTTTTAAATACTAACTTTTGGCAATACATAAAGCATCATCACATTTTTTTCTTTGTATATATTGATACTTCATTAGTCTAAAAAAATTTGGTTTGTTGACATCATAATGATATCAAAAAAATAATAATTTACACAATTTGAAAAGTATTTTCCCAACTTATGAATTTAATGTTCAACTAGCTTGTCTTCTCATTGACCTTGTCACTACAACAATGTTATCATAATGACGCTTTACAAGATAACCAACTTGGCCATCCTCACTATCCTTATCATTACAAGGTTGTCCTTCTACAAGGTCGTTGTCATGACGACGCTTTACCTATGAGAAGGTTCTCCTACATGTACTAACAAGCCAAGCCCAATGACGAAAAACACGACACTTCAACAAGGCAAGACCAATGACCAAAAACACAACACTTCAACAAACCAAGCCCAATGACCAAAAACACAACGCTTCAACAAGCCAAGGCCAATGACGAAAAACACAAGACTTCAACGTAAAGCACTCCAACTTTTTTTTACTTTCTAATTTGGGATCCCTCACCTACCTTAAGAAAACGTTTCATGGACGGCCTGAAATAGAAACTTTGGACCAAGTAGAAAAACAATTTCCAAAACTGTCTGTCAAGGAAACTTCCAGAACTTGGAAGTTTATCTCTACCAGGCTGTCATTTTAATAAAATAATAATCTACAAATATTTTTAAAATATTTTGGCTGTGCTGTGCTTACCGTACAGGAAGAGTCCTTCCCTGTACGTACGAAGCTTTGAACGCGACAAGACTTTCAGGTGCTCGTACAACCGACGCCATAAGAAGTACCAAATAAAAGGCCGTACTACGAACTTCATGTGCTCGTCACGAAATTTCTATCCAAGGGGACATTTTATCCATCTACCACCTGACGGCCGTACGAAAGAGGTTCACGTGCTCACCGAACGTGTTTTAATTTTCAACCGGTGTGGGGGTGCGCTTTTCTGACTTTTCAGAGAGAATCCGACCCAGAAATAAATTAGGTGAGTTCCAGTTTTGGGTCGGGATCTTCTTCAGAAAAGAAAAAAAAAAAAGAAAAAAAAAACAGCCAATCCTGAGTTTCAGATCATTAAAAAAAAAGAAAAACCACGGTATTGGTTCTACAAATCAGACCCAGTTTGGCTTGGATTCTGGGTACTTTAAGGAACCAGGATCCCAGTTCCAATTAAGCTGAAAACCTCGATTTGAGTTCCAAATCTTGTTTCCAAAAATCAGACCTTGTTTGATGAAATCCTGTCAAACTTTACTTAAAAAAAGCACCCAAGAATGGGAACAAGAGAGAAAAAGAAACAAAGAGCAAGGACCAAAGTCCAGGCAGGTGAAAAAAAGAGCCCCAAAGAGGGGAGCCACACGAAAGGTAAGGGAACCACGAAGTGTGCCAAAACATCCACAAGTTTGTATGAAAGCATATCAACTAGAGAAAGGGGACTTGGGTTAGTTTAGTTTAGTTTAGTTTTTACTAACCCGAACTAAAACTTGAGTTAACTCAGGCAAACCCATGTTACCCATCTAGCACTAGCTCCAAATTTCAACCCAGGACATTTGAAGCACCAAAATAGGTACACTAGGTCTTAAGAAGAAGGGGTATTATTATTAGCCTAGGCCAAAAAAATGGTGACAAACAGTTTTGGAAAAAAAGAAAAAAAATTCATGCAGCGAGCGAATGGAAAGGCTCAGCATGCACTCAGGAACAGTCCACTTTTTGTTTTTTGTTTCCTTTGTTCCCATCATGTGGCCATGCGGTTCCCATGAAGTTCCCAAACGGTTCCTGTGTTCCCAATATTGGTTCTCACCAAGTTTTGAAGAACCAAATAGGGGACCGGACATCGGTACGACGAAGGGCTCGTTATGTTGACGTTTGACGAGCCAGAAAGGACAGACAATGAGTGAGTGAGTGAGTTGCTTGTTTGACTCTGTTACGTTCAAAGCGTTGAACGGCACTTTTTCAAAAAGCGGAGATAACATCACTCGGTATCAATTCAGCCTTTTTGACTCAGATCAGGTATATTCACATACCTACCAATTTACCTACGACATACACGCTTTACTTTACCTACCTACCACATACACGTTTAGGACCACGACCTTGGCACAAAAGTATATAAGGAAAATTTTACTCTCTCTTGTTATCCATTGCCTTTGCTCGCTCCCTTTGCTCGCTTGCCTGCTGCATACCTGCCTGCCTCCCTCGCAACAATTGAAACCCTCATCGCTGTCAAGCTCCAATCACAACACCAGAGATCTTTGCACTATTGTTCTTCCTTGTTTCGAAACATATAAGTTCTCTTTCTATTCATCTGCAGCTTGAAGATTGTTTAATTTGCAAAGATTTTTTCAAATTTTTTTTTGGGTGTGACTAGCAGAGTTTTATTTCTCCAAGCTGTTGAGAGGCTTACATACCTAGTTCCAGTTTCAAGGTTATATAGTTGGTCGAGGGGTTTGCACCGAGTTTTTGTTTTTTTTTTTTTTTTTGTTGTTGTTTTTTGGCCTCCTAATCTGTAGTGGCGGTGAACCTGAGAATGGCCTTCTCATCATGCGCCGTGCCACAGACTGCATGTACTACTACTGCAGTAGTGGGACATCAGGTTGTTATACCTGCAAGCCAAATGTTCACGGATATGAAGATCCGTGAGTCGCAGTTCTGTTTGTCGCCCCGACAAGCCAAAAAGCTTGTCACATCTTACACTATGCCTCTAGTACGAGCACAGAGGAATGAGCCGGGTACTCCTGTGAGCTTTACAAACTCGACTCACCGGCGCTTCGACTTCAAGTGTGATGTGCATTGTAATAGTAGTAGTAGTAGTAGTGATGCCGTTGCAGCTTCTGAAAGCAGGGCAGCTTCAAGCCCTAGTAACTCTAGATCAACATCAGATCCCCAGATTTACTCAAACGTCACAATCCTAGAAGGCAGCTGGTCAAATCCTTCAGGACAAGATCATGCAACACAAGATCAGGCGCTCGTAGAAGAAGAAAAAGATCCTAAGTTCGACATCAGTTGGCCGTGGGACAAAATCGATTCCAGCAGCAGGAGGACGACCACCAGGGTTGAAGAAGAAGAAGAAGAAGAAGAAGCTGCAGCCCTAATTCCAAGTTATGGCGGTAATACTAATCTTGTAGAAATCAGCAAGGAGAAGAGGAAGCCGACGACCACGGGAAGAAGAAATTCTCAAGAGGAAGAATCATCAGAAGCGGCGGCGGCGGCGGCGGAAGGATTAGGAGCTTGGAGGAAAAGCCCTAGGTCTACAGATCTAGCACACAGATGGAGAGAGATTCAAGGCTGCAAGAAATGGAAAGGTTTGCTGGAGCCTGCTTTGGATGCAGTCCTGAGGGAAGAGATAATGAAGTATGGGGAGTTTGCACAAGCCACTTATGATGCTTTTGACAATGAGAAGCACTCCAAATACTGCGGGAGCAGCAAATACAACAAGCAGAAACTGCTGCAGGAAGTGGGGATGGGAAATTTTGGTTATGAAGTGACCAAGTACCTGTATGCCATGGCTAATATGGATCACATCCCTAAGTTTTTCTCGCGATCTAAGCAAGCAGATCCTTGGAGCAGGGACTCCAATTGGATGGGATTCGTGGCCGTTGCCACTGATGAAGCAGAGATCAAAAGACTGGGAAGACGGGACATCGTCATCTCCTGGAGAGGCACTGTGACAGCCCTTGAGTGGTTAGCCAATTTGCATGATTACCTCACACCCTTGAGCCCCGCTCATAAAAGCACAGAGGCTAAGAGTCGGGGTCGATTTGTGAATGTGGAGAGTGGTTTCTTCAACCTCTACACATCCAAAAAGGAGAGCACCAGATACAACAAAAAAAGCGCTGCTGAACAGGTAAGAGATCTGTGCATCATACTCACTCCATCACAGCTTCTCGCGAAACACTTCTGAGCATCAGAAACCCCATTTCATGCCACCATGTTCTGCTGTCGAGTATCAAGATTTCCGTGACACAAATTTCACAAAAGCATCACCAGGACTTTAGTTGAATTTACCACAAGTTTGATGCAGGGAAGAGGTTGCTCACAGTGTTTGTATGTTTGTGCTGCTGCAGGTGAAAGAGGAGATCTGTAGACTAGTGGAATTGTATGCTGATGAAGAGCTTAGTATCACGATCACAGGACATAGCCTTGGAGGAGCTCTTGCATCTCTTTGTGCATTTGACATTGTGCAATCAAAGTGCAATGAAAGGGAACTCACAAAGGGATCGACAATTCCGGTTTCGGTGTTCACATATGCATCTCCGAGAATTGGAAACGATGCATTCAGAGATCGACTCGAGGAGCTGGGTGTGAATATTCTTCGTGTGGTGAACAGCCATGACATTGTGCCAAAAGTCCCGGGACTTCTTGTCAATGAATCTATGTTTGACATGTTTGGCACCTTGGAAAGGTTTGTGGGACCTTGGCTGGATCGTCTTCCCTGGACATATACTCATGCGGGTGTGGAGCTCAAATTGGACCAGACAGCTTCTCCTTTTGTGAAGCGAAAGAGGGATTATGGTGCCAGCCACAACTTGGATCTCTACTTGCATTTGTTGGACGGATTTCACAGCCGATCTCACCCGTTCGAGCCTGCTGTCGGGAGAGATACTGCTCTGGTGAATAGGTATGGTGATTCTTTGAATGACGACTTGGTGGTTCCTTCTTGTTGGTGGCAGCAGGAAAACAAAGGTTTGATCCGGAATGAAGCAGGTGTTTGGGTACAGCCCGAACGCCGTGAAGATGATATTCCCTGCCCCAAAGCACATGAACGCTGGCTGTAGAGCTTTTTACATTCTCTCCATCAAAGAGCTTTTGATCCTGTTGTCCATCAACTGCCAGTTTCTCTTCAGTCTCAATGAAGACAGGAAGAAGAGCAAACCTCCAACAAGCTGCAAGCTTGACACCAATTAGTAGTGAGGAGGAGTCAGATCAACAGCCATGACAGTACCCATTTGGAGAATTTCTACTCTTGTTCAAGATCTGGTTTGCAGCTTTTAAACACATATTTGGGGAGCATTCTATTTCCCCACCCCCCCACCCCTTTTTTTTCCTTCCCTCGGAGCTCTCCTTTGCAAAGTGTGATGCTCCTGGTGCTCAACAAACCTTCAATGTCATGAAGCAAGTTTGCCAATATCCCTCCCTTGCAAATCATAGACCATTGCAGAATCAATTTAGAGTTTGCACCAGCTTGCAGTCAAAGAGTTGGACTTGATGATGATGATGATCAAATTGATCAATGCAACAAGTCTGATCTATTTTTTGTTCATTTAGCAAATCAAACCTGCTACAGATTTTGTGCAATTTTAGGGTTTAGCATATTATACATAATTGTTCACATCTGATTAGCAAATGGTGTAAAATCCCAAATTGGAATATTATGCTCATTTGCACTGAGCTCTTGATTCTCAAAGCATGAATTTTGTTCTTCCACATCCATGCATGGCCATCACTGGCTCTTTCTATCACAAGTTACAAACTTGAACTTTTCCTCTATAAGATGGGATGCTGTTTCTTCTTCACCGACTTTGTCATGCAATCATGGACTCTAGAGATGTTTTCTCTCTGCAAGATCCAATTCCCTTTCCAAAGCAGAAACTAAGCTTGAGTTGTTGTGGGTTTGGATTTAGGGAATTGCACCTCCCTACTACTTAAATAGGGTCTTGTTTAGATGCTTCACCTCTCGTATTGATCTCTATAAGTATATGACATATTTTGTTTCATATTAATTAGTTGGGGGTGCCTCACATGTCCAACTTCTTCTTTTTTTCCGCAATGAGCCAATTTTATTGGCCCATCTCAAAAAAAAAAGTTGAAACTATGGAGGCTCCCCCAAGATAGAAGATCCTATAGAAAGATGGATTGCTTCCCCCTTTGGCCCACCTATATAGGTGAGAAGGGGAGGACTTTGGGCAAAACATATGGGATTCAAGGGGAGGTGCTATTGGGAACGCATTGGGAACATATTGGGAACCTGATTGGAACCCATTGGGAACTTGAAGGGGAACTTATTGGGAACAAAGGGAAAATGAAAAAAATCCTCTCCCACCCCCACCCAAAACTTAAGAGAAAAAAAAATCATGGCACTTTGAGTGCGTGCTGAGCCCAGCTGCATGAAATTTCTATTTCCAAAACTGTTCGCCACCATTTTTGGTCTGGGCTAATACCTCCATTATAAACTGGGGGTACTTATTTATTCATCTCTCCTATTCATTAGATGAGGTGCCTCCCAAGTTCAATTTTTTTTTTAATTTTTTTTTGGCAATGAGCGAATTTGATTGGCCCATCACTCCAAAAAAAAAAAAAAACTATGGAGGCTCCCCAAAATAGAAGGTTCAAAGTATGGAGAGTGCCTCCCCCTTTGCCATAGGTGAAAGGAGGACAACATTTGTCAACATGCTATGGGGAACATGTCAGGAACTTGGGAACTCTTTGCTTTGACCCCCACCCTAATTTTGTTTGAATTTAATGGAAAAAAAGCTTGCATAGAAAGTCGACTCTCCACACCGAAAGCAAATTGAAAAAAAAAAAAAAAAAAAAAAAAAAAAAAAAAAAAAAAAAAAAAAAAAAAAAAAAAAAAAAACCCCTTCCCCCAACCCACAAGAAAAAAAGGGAAGCCCTTCACTCCATGACGCAACTTCTCATTGGTTGCCATTATTTTTGGCCTGGACTAATAGAACACCCTACAATGGTTTTTCCTTGAATGTTTGAAGGGGTTCCACAAGTCCCAAAGGCAAAAGAATTGGACAACCACATTTAATCCTGTGTCTTGCCCTTTACTTCTACTATAAGGTGGTGGTAGTTAGAGAAGCATTTAAAAAGTTGTACTTTGTTGGTTTTGCTCTTCTTTTTGGAAATTTGTTTGTTCCATGTATGCTTGGCTTCAAATGTGTTTCCAACAAATTTTTGATGGGTGGTCCAAAAGCTAAAACACATTGTTTTAAATGGATTTGGGTGGTACTAAGATTTAGGATTATGCATCATCCAAAGCTTGTAACATAGGCATGTCCCGCACGAATGGCATTTTGGTGTGGATGGAACCCATTAGGTATTTTCTCCATGAATCTCAATTTTCCCCTAATTCAATTCTATAACTACTCTTTTTGGAGAATGAAGATTATTAGGAAAATTTGCCCATGAAATATGCATGAATGGTTTGAAAGTTTGAAGGTATCACATTCATATTGCCACCCATCCATAATCTCATGTAGTTAATATTATGGATCTTGACTACACAAATAGACTGTCAAGGAAAGCTGTAGGGAGAAGGAAATTTCTTCGATTGAGAGGAATATGGCGACAATCGACTACTCCTCCTGCCAACTAGATCCAAAGTTACAAGCCGAGTTAGACAAAGAGGATGAAGCATCAGTGAGAACTTGTTTGAATTACAATCATCTCTTGTGCAATGGTTCAAATGCAAGTAATATGTTTTGAAATTCAAGTGTAATGGTATATAACTGTTTCTTGACTTCTGTAATGAAAACAAAGTTTGGGATTTGTGGAGATTTCTAGCTTTCAAACTTGAGTTTTTGTATCATTTATCGATTCTCAGTTTTGTGCAGTCATCAGATTCATCCAGCCATGGATTTGGAGCAAGTGAACAAGAGAAATCATCGGTCTTGTGTTCAAGCCTTCTGGATTCTTTTGCAGGTGAACTTACATTTTGGAAAAATAAGTTGTGTTCATTCGATTGTCACATGTAAACTGAACAACAAACGTTTTCCAAAACAAAGAAAAAACCAAAATATAATTTTAAGATTTATAATGGTGCAGCGAATAGGTCAAAATGGGTATGAAATGTGGGCGTTGGGTTTGCAGGAGATAGACTCCTGAGTAGAAGATCAACACAACATGCTCCTGACTTGGACAATTTCACTTGCCCCATTTCAGCTTATTGCCCTGGGGTAAGCACCAACATTTTGTAAGAACAAGTGTTTTATGCATGACAAAAGATTCTAATCCCCACCCAATACTCCCTAAAACAAAAATTTACAAAAAAAATTGAAAAAACAGAAAAAAGGAATAGAGTTCTTCTTGAATTCATGTATATTCTAAATTCATATTGCCTGTAAACTGATAACCCTATTCCTATATTAATAGAAACTTGAAGAGGATAACCCTAAATGAGAAAACTTGTAGGTTTTGCAGTTTTGGTTATTCAAAAACATACTATTGTATAGGTTATTCAAGGCAGTTTTAACATATGGATCAAAAAAATCATGATGTAAAAATGTGTAGAATAATGAGGTATCAAGTTCATCTAATTTGTTGTTTTACATTCCCTTCTGCAGTCACTAAGGTTGGGGTCAGCAACATCAATCAGGTTGTTATTATGTATGTTTCAACCTTTTAGATCAATTGGACCATATTGCAAAACTTGTAAAATTATGATCTATAGGATGCGAAACCATTCAAAATTGTCAGGATTTGAGAACCCAATGTAGAACTATTATCCTATATCATTCAAGGTTATTCAAAATCCCTACATGGAACAAATGTGAAGCATTTCCAACTCAAAATGTGAATTCAAATTCATTCCTAAAGGAAAAACAAAACCCTAGTATTGATGAGAAGATAATCACCTTATAAAAAAAGGCCACAAAATTGGATAAATGTGTCTCAAGCTCATGTCTTCAATTGCTCAAAAGTTATACGAATAGTTAACACACCTTAACATAAAAGTTGGGGCAGTGATATGGATACTGTGAATGCTCTTGCTTCATTAAGTGGTGATGGAATTTCTCGAAGCTTGAGACAACAACAGGACTATAATCGTGTTCGTGGTCGAACATTGGATGATGTCTTGGCATCATCTTCTTCAAAGCATCGAGAATCAAGCCTTCTTAAAATACCAATAACTAACATCTTTGATTCCACTACAAGTCTTTATAAGGATGTTCATGTATTACATCTATCCATTAACCCTTTGCCAAAAGACTTTTTTATTATCACTAAATCTTGAAATTGATACAAGAAATGTGATAGTGCACCAAAGAATTTTTATTTTTTTTGGGGGGTTCTTTGTGTCCCTAGGTGAGTGAAGAGATAAAAGGGTTGTTCCAATATATCGATAGATATCAACCACAAGAGGTCGATATTGGCACTATATTGAAGCCTTTTATTCCAGACTTTCTTCCAGCTATTGGTACAGTTGATGAGTTTCTAAAAGTGCCTCGTCCAGATGGACTTCCTGACTTTCTTGGATTAAAGGTGCCATTTTCACAAAAAGTAGTTAAACCCAACTTATCAAAATATTTATGTAGTTGAATTTGGTTGGATTTAGGTATTAACCCACACATAGAAAAACAATGCATTCCATTCATCTCATGTAAGAATCAATAAAAGTGAACTTTTTATATAAAGAGCTCATTTGACATGTGGAAATGGTAAAGATTTGAGGGTTTTTGGGCTTGGTGTGTTATGATACATTCTTTGGCTCTTGATGTGATACAGCAATTCATACAAGTGACGAATATGTCATTTTTAGTGTTTGAAAACTACATGAAAAATGGAAGATAATAAAAGAGTTTGCATTGATGGAATTGTTGTTAGGTGTTGGGTGAAGATGGGCCAACACAAAGTGACCCTGCAGTGTTGACATTGCAATTACGCAACACATCCATGCATTCTAGTCTTCACGTATTTGAGGTGATATTTAGTGTCTCAATTTGCAATATTGAAAAGCAAGAGGTCACATTATCATTTGAAAATTGAACTCTTGGAATTTTGGGCTCATAAATTCCAAAAGTCCACATGACAACTTTTGGTGTATATGTTATTCACCAAAGGTTGAGCATATTTGTGCTTTGAGTGCATGAATACAAAACTATAATCCTTTAGGGGTGTTCTTGGGCATGTAGGTAGCAAGTATAGAGAATTGCCACAAGAATCCAAAGAAGCTAGATGCTTGGATTAATAGCATCAAAGATTTGCACCATGCAAAGCCACCACCTTCTGTTGTTTTCTCAAAACCCATGCCAGACATTGAAAAGCTCATGCAGGTGAATGGGCTTTGTTCCCCTACTCAAGGAATGAAGTAGACAAATCTGAAAAACAAAATTATTACTTGCCATTTGCTTCAATTGAATTTCACAAACAAAAGTTCTACATTTGAGCACCAAATGATCAATGAAAATGTAGAACACATCATAATGTGCCACTATATTGGCAATCTCAAAATCATCAAGAACATGATTTCCAATATGAGTGAATGAATCCATGTCTAAAACCATTTTTTACACACAAAGTAATAAACAACACCCAAAAAACTACAAAATTACCAGTTTATATTTTTTAGACCCTCTACATAAGCTTCTTAAAATCATGCAATTTTCATCATCTTTGTTGAACAATAAATTGATGAACACAATTTAACAAGTTCAATTTTGGTTGACTCGTTTGTCAAATTTACTACTCTTGTCAATTCCACTTTGAATGATGGTGATCAATTTCAGGTTTGGCCACCACAAATGGAAACAATTTTAGAAACAATTGAACTACCAAAAGCCCATTTGGATGTTGATCTTGCCACATTAATCGACATTTGTTGCTCCATTTTGGATATTCCTGTGTAAGTTTTGTCAATACAACCCCATCAAATGATCAAGGTCATGAAATCATTTTGTTCTCATTGCACGTAATTGTACTCATAGTATCATATTTTTCCATGTTAGATTTCAAGCATTGCATTCTTTGTAAACACTTTGTTGCAATGGTCAAGCTTTGTGTTAACGATTTTGCTTGGGCCTGGGGTCCATAGGTACACATGTCGTGTGGAGTCGCTACATGTCCTTTTTTCACTCTATATCCAATTCAAATTTACATCACCTTCTTCATGTACAACTAATTGGTCCCATAGGTTTTACTCTTGAACTATAGTTCCCTTTAATTTTAATCACGCATTAACCAAATTATATTTTCTTGTAAATTATTCTTCGAAGTGGTTGTGCAAAGTTGTCATAATGGAATTTTTTTTATTCATCCATTCTCATGCATGATGCAAAACATGTGGAATTATATGCACATACATTAACCCTAGGGTCAGTTTTGTCATTAGACAATTTTTAAAATAGTGAAACATTTTTTTGTGAAAATATGGAGTTAAGGTGTTGAAAACCATTGTAATTATTGCAAGCTGCAACCTAAATAATTTCACTCTTGACATGACAATATCACATTAGATCATGAGAAAAAAGATAATTTCAAATTTATAAAAATGGATTTTTATGTTTTTTCAGAAATTAATTACTATTTTTGTCTATGTGGAAACTAACCCAAGGCTACTACGGTATGGGTAGTGTCTCAAACACATGCCCATATATTTCAACCTTTAGATGAATGTAAAGCTATTCTAACAAAGTTGATAAAAGTTTGACAATTACTCCATGGATTTAAAAAGACTATTTCCCATGAGAAGCTCAAGACACTATTTTTGTAGTAGAAACAATATGCAAATAATGATTCTTGTTTGATGAATGCAGATGATTTTTTCAATTTATATCTTGGAGTATAGCCAACTATATTGTGGTTGGGAGAGGACAAGAGCTAGTAGTAATTCATATCATATACACCCTCAAGTCTAGTGTGATTCATATTAATTAGTTCATGGGTGTGTTCATAACTTTTTTTTTGTTTTTGTTTTGTTTTGTTTTGTTTTTGTTTTTTTTTTTGTTTTTTTTTTGTTGGAAAGAGCCATATTCATTGGCCCATCAACAAAAAAATTGGAACATTGATCACTCCCCAATGAAAGCACCTCTTTGGACTCCCAGTTCCAAAATTGAGACAAATGTATTCCCCTATAGCCGACCTTTTGAGTTTATATACATGAGGGTTGAACTTTGGGCAAACCATATGAGATAAAATTGAGGTGCTATTGGGAATGCCTTCGGGAACAACTTGGGAACTTGGGGAACTTCAAGGGAACATGTTGGGAACATACTAAGAATAAGGGAGAAAAGCCATCCAAAAAACAAAAAACTCCCCCTTCCGCACCCCCAAAAAGGAAAAAATTGGGCCCATCATGAGGGCATGCTAAGTCTTCCCATCATATGTGGGCATTTTGAACAATGAAATGCCCACAAAGGTAGGTGTTTCACTTTTTGAAATGCATGGATTTTATTTTTTACTTGTTTACTACGATACTCAAGGGGCATCCATTGGCACCCAAAGGATATCACAAAAAAAAATTAAAAACCAAAAATGATGCATCAAGTTTTAATTACACCGTGTCATGCGCTTGGTTGTGGGCATTACTAGAGTTTTGGTAATGCCCATGGCCATGGGTGTTACCTTAGACATATGATATCCTGAGCTGCTCTTTTGAGATGAGTCATTAGCAAATTTGCAAAATAACATGCCCTTGAAAATACACTTTATCTATGCAATGTTTTCACATTGTAGTAGCCATGTTTTGGCTTTTAGAGCTATATACATGAGCATGATGACGTACTAAAACAAAATGTATGGCTTTCAATATAAACGTCTTAAAATGATTTTTTGTACTACGACTCTATTTGGTTGAGAACCCCAAATTATTTTTTGATCAATTTTGTGATGTAGCTAAAGTCACAATAATTTATAACTGACAATAATTATTAGAGGTTAATTTTGGAATGGAATTGTGACCTAACAATAATATCATCAATGAATTACTTTTAAAGAAGAATGATTACAAATTAATTTTGGAGTAGAATTCCAATAAAAAATTACTCAAGTTAAATCACTATTAGTTTATCTAGCTTAAAAGACATGCTAATAATTAGATAATTATTACTGTTAGGTTCATACTTAGTGTTATTTATTTGTTATGGGATGAAATCACTAGAACAATTCGTTTTTAAAAAGTGAAATAATTTATCATTAACTAGGATATGTGGAACATTTTTAAATAAGGTAAAAAAATGAATAAAGACAAAGAAAATTCATGGGTGGTGGGAAATCATTTTTGGTTCCTTATTATCTTTTGGATTCATTCTTTCATTTTTTCATTCCTTATCATCCTATTATTCTATCATTTTATATGTGTAATTTTAGAAAGATGTGTGTGAAAATAGAACAAAATGTTATACTTCTATGAACAAAAAATATAATGGATTTTGGTTGAAGGTCAAATGACATATTTTATTTTTATTTTTCCTTGATTTTTTGGATGCAAAAGAGAATATATAATATTAATTTGATGTAAAATAAGGAAATTTTCAATTTAATCAAAATTTCTTTTCAATCTTTCACTTCTTAAAATGTTTGTTATAAATTAATCATTGGACAATAAACCCTAAACATGGAAATAATTATAACAAGAAATTAATTACAATAAAAAAATAATTATACCAAGAATGTATTTTAATAAAAAGCTAGCCATAGGAAGCTAGCAATTTAGATGTCGCAACCCTACTTTGAGAAAGTGTGAAGATGAGACTCACATTCCCAAAATGGGGTCTTGGGAGTCTTCTGGGACTTTCAAAATTTCAAAGTTCAATTGCAGGGGTGAAAACACCTCGCATTAAGGTGTTTTTTCTATCATTAAAAAGTTATCAAAGCGTAAATGTCGAAAATGGGCTTGCATGAACCATTTGGACATTTGAAGCATAAGTTATGGCAAAAAGAAGGGTCGGAAGTCAAATTGGCAGTTTGACTCCCGACCACTAAAAGTCGGGAACGGACCCAACCCCGGTGTGTGCAGGTCTAGTGTAAAAACCATTGAAAAACTCTCAAGGAGAGCTACAAGTCTGCTTTAGACCTCATCCCAATCAAAAGTCTGAACAAAGAGTTATGCCTTCGCAAAGTTGCAAGAGTCCAAATCGAAACAATTTCGAAACTCCTCCTTGGGAATCCCGAGACAAAAAGCCATTCAGATGTAGGTGTCATGGAGAGGCGCAAAAAATACTATATGGGGGAAGGTGGTGGTTTCCTCTGAGTCCGAGCCGTGGTGAGTCTTGTGAGTCTAGGGTCACTCGTGACTTGATCTGGCACTAAAGGTGTTATAGAAAGTGAACTAACCAATTTGTTAGTTGGTTTGATGCATATTCGAGTGAGTAACTAAAGCTTGTCACTCTTCCTAATCCCATCTTAGAGCTTCAGCATGCCCCTTTACCCCCTTTTAACGTTGAAAACTGGTAGCGTGCCCCGAACTCCAAACATTTTCGTTGTTTGATTGACTTAAATTCATATTGAGTCTAACAAAGAGTTAGGAGCGCGTCATTAGTGACGTATTTTTTGCGATAGAAGTATTGTCCAAGGAGTGGTAAGTAATTATTTTCCAACCTTCCATTTCCAGTTTTGATTTTGTCAAGGAAATTCATTTTCAAAAATTTGTTTTCATTGTTTTTATTTTATTTCTAACTAGTAATTTTTTCCTCATGATAATAACTAGGCTATTGGTTTCACAGTTTTACAATCATCCAAAAGAAAATTTAATGAAATTTGGCTATAACCTAATATGAAATTTTAAAAAATATATATCCTTTGGCTATTTCTTAAACCATGTATTAGAAATTTGGCGTTTTAAATTATTTTTTCAATTTATGGTTGTTGAAAATCTCTTATTTTAGCACTTTTAATTTTCAAAAACAAATTGGTTAAATATAGACAATAGAAAATATGGCTAGTCCAAGGATGAAATTAAGGTTCACCGTTTGTTATTTTCATAAAAAATAGGCATCAAACTTTGGGCCACATGTGTTTTTTATGATGTTTTCAATGTTCTTAAAACTAAAGGCCCATTTTCCAAACTTGAAAAATGAAATTACAATCTTATGGGGGGCAAAGCCAACAAATCTATTTTTACGGCTTGTTCAAACTTATAGATAACATGGTTGACAAAAATAATGTTAATTAAATCTATTCAAACTTAAATAAATTTGTTTTAAAATATTTACCATTGCAATGATGTGGCACCATTAACATTAAACAAACTTTTAAAGTTAAGGAACATGATAATTTATTATTGCAATTTTTAAAATCTTCAAAAATTGAAAATTTTGATTAATGTTTGATGTTTAACACCATCAATACCTTAATAACTTGAAATCCTAGCTAATAACTGTTGAAAAGGTTTGTTTACCAACAAGGTTTGCTTTCATGTGCCTTGCCGCAATGCCTATACTTTACACTCGCACATCACCGTTGCAATGCACGTTCAAGCTTTAACACGTCCTTAAATCCATCCTTCACAATTTCACTTCATAACATCATCATTTTTCTTCTTTTCACCATCACATAAGTTTTTTTAAATCGTTGTCTTTCATCTATTTACATCATTATCTTTTTTTTTGTCACAACATCGTAGCATCATTGTCACAACACCATTTTGCAACAACAATGGACAATTCACCAAACATCAACATCATAAGAATAAGCAAAGGCAGAAATGTTAGAAATACATCACAACAATGCAACTCCAATTGGAGCCAAAAGGAGATGGATCCAATGAAGTTGACTTTCACAAACAATTCAACATATAATATTAAAGAAAGAAACAAAGGTCCTCAACAACAACACAATTTATACTAGAGTCATGAGGAGGTGATGACCCTAATAAGTTGTAAACACTATGAACACATTGCTTTGAAACAAGTCATTGATCCACAAACAAACATGATTTTTGTAACACAATGGTGGACAAGCTCTCAAAGGACTTGTAATCAATGACACATTTTAAGATTCCATGAATTGGCAAACAATGTGAAAATAAGTGGAATTGTGTCAATGGTGATTACAAGAAAATGCATGATTACCATGAAAACATTATAAATAATATTTCATATTGGGATTTAACATTGGGAAAGTGGCACAAACTCCATTTGCCAAGACAATTCATTGAAAAGTGTTACAATGCATTTTCTGAATTTTTTTTAGTATCCCAAAAACATTTCCACCACTTTTTTTTTTGAAAAAATGTATATTTTACATGCTTCCAAAAATGTGTGTTTGATGTTCGCACTTTGCTTATGATGGTCATGAGTTAGGACAAAAGTGGATAACCTTTGTCCCTAATGATGTAAAGCCAAATGTAGCCATCTTGTGATCCTTGTTCAAGAAGTCATTGTAAGTTTTTTTTGGTAAAGACTAGATGATCAAAAAACTTTTGCATCATTCATAATTCGCAACAATCCCACAAAAAACATCTCGAAACCACTTTTCATGATCAACAATCGCTTGCAACTACATGATATGATATGAATTAAAAATTTGTTAGAAAATAAATCTACAACAAAAGCTCTATTCAATTTCTAAATGTGAATTTGTGTGCAACCAATTACATCATGCACAAAAGTTGCACCAATCCTTGAAACCCACCATCACCTTCAATAGATCTTCACCCCATGGCCACAAATTTTAGTTTCGAAACACAACATTAAAAGTAGTAACAAACTCATGCAAGACCATGTTCACAAAAAACTTGCTAATCACAAACAATTCATTACACTCAAGGTAATCAACTATGTATGTAAGCTTGTAAAGTGAACATGCAATTTTGATGCCAATAGGAATTGCACACATGTATTTGGCATTTCATTTTGCAATCAAAGGTTGTAACTTTCCTATTATTGGCAAAACTATCTTTCTAGTGACTCAAAAATGTTTAACCCACCACTAGTTTTTATATTGAATCATAAAAAAGTTTGAATACCAAGTTGCATTTTAGGCCTTAACGTAATCGTCAATTTCTTTTGTCATCAGCAATTCAAAGTCACAAAAAAACATGTAATGATGTACATTGCACATCCCTTGCACCTTCAATTAATAATCTTGTATCAAAATCCATTCCTTTAAAAACCCCTTGGCATTCAATGCCTCACTTTCAACCTTAAACCATAGACAAAGAAACTCCTATAATTAGGATAGAACACATGTAAAAAATGTATAAGCAACAACATTCTTGGGATTACAAACAATGCAAATTAAAAGAAAAAACAAAAAAATAAGGGGAATTTGCAAAAACAAGGAATGTAAAGACGATACATGATGGCAGAAAGAAAGTTCAAGGTGTGTCAAAGACAACAAATGCAAAAATAAATAAAAAGTGGGTGACAAAAAAATATTGCAAGCATCGTCAAAATCTAGAACTTGGTAGAAAGCTTGACCAGAACAAAGAAAATGAACAAATGAGCTTCATATAATTGTCACAAAGAAAACAAACTACTCCACAAAGCTTGAGCAAACTATAATAGAGAAAATGAAAGATGTAATGCAAAAATTGATCTAGGCAAACAAGGTGACAACAAGTGGTTTAATGCCATCATAATTTGTTCCCATGTTAGTAACTTTCAACCGATTCATGAACAAGCATATGCGCTTTAGAGTTCTACACAACTCCTAAACACAAAATATCAAAAATAATAATACCTATTTGCTAAAATCATGACCTACCACTAACCTACCAACCATCATCATCCTATCACCAAAATTTTATCAACCTACTACACTACCTTTAGATCTAAACATACCTTTAGGGGCTTAGATGCTATCCCCAAAATGAAAAGAAAGAAAAATGGTTCAATTACTACAGTAGAACCTGTCTAAATTAATACTGCCTAAATTAATAACTTGTGATAATTAATATGTGCGGTTCAGTCCCAAGTCGGACCCCATACATTTATCAATAAACCTCCAAAAGTTAATAATTGATACTCCACAGGTAGTCCCGAATTTTTTTATAGTGAACTCCACAGGCACATATTAATTATCAGGTTATTAATTTAGGCAGTATTAATTTAGATAGGTTCTACTGTACAAATGTTACAAATGGCGTAAGCAGAGAATTATTTAATGACCCTCTTTTTATTAATATCCTGTCTAAATTAATACAGAACCCCCGGTCCCGACAATATTAACTTAGACAGTTCTACTCTATCAAACAATGTTGGCCATTTATTGAGTAGTTATTAAAAACTTATCGGCCAATTGTTGATTTTTTTTAAAAATTGTTGGTTAATAACCTAACCACTTGATAATTAAATTTCAAAATCTAATAACCTACCCAGATGACTTGATTATCACTAGATAGGTTACAAATCTTAAAACATTAAACATTCTTATGATATAAAACTATTATATATATATATGGCTAATAACCAACATGATAATAGACGGTTATCAACTGATTATTTGATAACCTGCCCATTGGTTATGGGAAAAAAAATCAATAACCGGCGAAGACTGTTATCAACTATCAACTACAAATTTGTTTCTTATGGTTTTACGGGCTGACCCCAAAATGAAAGGAAAAGAAAAAGTAGGGTTTTATGATTTTGGGCAGGGTCGAGGGTTTTGGGGCTGCCGTGTTTTATATTCTAGGGTTTAGTGAGCTTCTCGTCTTTGCTGCTTCTCGACCGTTTGTCTGTTGCCTTGCGTGTCGATCTCTTTGCACAATATTCTACACTCGTATTTCTCGTTTGTATTTGCTGGATCTCAAAGAAAGGAGTTGTAGTGATGGCAGGTGGTGTGGTGTGGAGAGCAGCTGCGAGATCTCTGAGGAAAGGTACAATGCGGTTCATGGAGCAGCCGCGGGTGGTGACCGCGCTGAGAGCGGCGGCGGCTGTCGTTGAGTCTGAGACGTCTTGTTATCATCACAGAGCAAGTATGTGGTCTTTCGTTTCGCGCTCCGCAAGCACGGCACGAGATTCAGCTCCGCAGGATGGTGGTCTTCTGCGCGTGCTTAAATCTGAGATCCAACATGAGAAAGATGACTATGAACCTCCCAGTGTAAGCGTCTCGTCTCTTGACCTGAAAGGAATTCCCGAACCGGGAGCAAAGGCTTGTTGTAAAACGCCAGACGTTTTTTTATGAGGGTTCAGTGGGTTTACAGTTTTGGTAACAGAAGTTGTGATGTTTTCAATGGAAAGCTTGCATTCCGTGAATCTAGAACCCTGCTTGCGGTGACCTAATTCTTGAAGGTTTGGTTCTCGCATGCAGACATTAGCTAGAGGCCCACCACAACCCTTCACAATAGAGGACAAACCTGGCAAACTGGAGGTGACATTGCGGAGATCATATGGTGAAGAGGATATAGAGGTTACATGCATTTATGAGCCAGGCATGGCGCCGGAAGAAGAGGGAGAGGAGGAATACCATGATGAGGACTCAGAGATCCCAGACCAGAATATTGTTCACTTGACAGTCTCTGTCACAAAGCGCGGTGAACAACCTGTACTAGAATTCAGTTGTGTAGTAGACAAGTCCAATTTCTCAATTGGATCAGTGCGGTACTTGGAGGGAAAAGAGTCCAAAGAAGAACCCGCCTTTGATGGACCTGACTTTGCGTGAGTCATTCTTCTTCTTCTCATTACATTCTTGTTCAGGATGCTGACGGTCTTCTGAATCATTTGATCATACAGAGCTTTGGTGCCACATGCTGCTTTGGAAAATTGTAGACTCACTGTGGTTTGTTGATGATCTCATACCTGTTTGCAGGAGTCTGGATGAGAATTTGCAGAAGCAGTTCAAAAAGTTCTTAGAAGCACGGGGAATAGATGGGAACCTTGCAGACTATCTATCAGATCTCATGGAAGACAAAGAGAAACGGGAGTACTCTCGTTGGCTACAGAACATTGAAGCATTTGTCAAGAAGTAGGAATGTTTCTGACTCTCAGCCAACACAAGGCTCTTCTATGAGGGTTTCATGTATTGCTTGTAGATGAACCCTTCATGGAAGATGGATCTTGGGAGAAGATCTGGTCAGGTACTCTGGTGTTTGAAGATGTTGTAGTCTGGTTTATAGACAACCCTTTGAAGGATGCTGTATCCATGTTTGGAAAATTTTGGTCAGGTTGGTTCCAGAAACACTTGGGTGCTATCTCTGCAACAATCTATGTAAGATTTCTGGGTCATAGTTGCACTAACGATGTGGGTCAGTTTCTGTTGCTCAAACAGAAGAGACATTGAGTATCCTTTATATGGTAGTGTAAATCTTACTGAGCTTTTGTCTCATCTGTTTCTCACCATACACCACTGATAAAGAAACCCAAGCACCCCAATGTCTTGTGCAAGCATCTTGATGTTCTTTTACATATGGGGGCTCAAATCTTGTGTCTGCAATGGTAAAATTTGCTTTACCAGTCTGGCCAAAGTTCCTCCTATGAAGCATATGGTCCTGTCTTTTGGTGGTTGGGTTATTTGTGAGGAAGAGCCTTGATCTTCACAAATGCAGTGGATGATTTCAAGAGCTACATGATACCAAATCTGCTAAGATTGTGAAAGTATACTCTACATAGGTATCTACTTTGAACCAACACAAATGGTTGCCTTCAAAGTGTTATTTTGGGGTTATTTTTCCTGCAGTCAACCGAGAAACTGCGAAGTGACAGGTTGTGCAACTTATGAGGACCTTTCAGGTCACAAAACAGCATTTTGAATGTTCAGCATGGGTAGCTCTGTTCAGCATATGTAGCGACTGCAGGATATCTACATTGTCTTCAGCACATGTAAATCCTGTAATACATCCACATTGTCTCCAACACATGTAAATCCCAGAAGACATCCACATTGTCTTCAGCACATGTAAATCCTGTTAGACATCCACATTGTCTTCAGCACATGTGAATCCCAGAAGATATCCACTAGGCCGAAACCACACCCACATTGGTACCACTTATTACAATGAAGACTAATGGATGAAGAAAGTTTTCAGTCTGATCCCATTATTTTAAAGTAGTGATGCGTGGGTCCACATTGTCTTCAGCACATTAAATCCTGTAAGACATGCACATTGTATTCCATCAACTTGATCTGCAATACACTTCAAAATAAGGAGCCACATTCTCTTCTTTCCACCTATTTCTGCATACAGTCCAAAATAAAACATCCACATTGTCTTCTAACAGTCAAAATAAGACATCCACATTGTCTTCTATCGAGCTGCTCCTGCATGCAGTCCAACATAAGACACCTCATTGTCTTCTATCAACCTGTCTCTGCATACAGTCCAAAATAAGACATCCACATACTCACATATCCACCAATGACATTCATTTAAGTGGATTTTGTGATTCAGATTCTGATTTTGTGTTTCAGTCTTGTGTGGCCAGCCTGCCAGTGACAGGGCTCATATACAGAGATCCATAAAAACTTCACATGTGGGTGATTTACTGCCATGGAATCTCCCAATGACAAAAGTTGCACTGAGTCCTCAATTTTTTGAAAAAACTAAAAAGCTCAACAGGCATATTGGTGAATGTATGTCCACCATATATCAACCAAGAGCAAAAACAATATCCGATCAAGTACACTATCTGATTTGAGAATCATTTACCTTCCTTTGTACATGTGCAAAAAAAATATTACCACAAAATGTAGTGCTGGAGTTCTCACTAACTGCTGCAGTAAACTGCTACAGATATGACACATGATATGACACATGGTTGACCGACCTTTAGTGCACATATAATCACTAAACCAAGCTTGTCTGCTGTCAAAAATGTTGAGTGCACACCACTACACAACAACTAACTGAAAGACAGCCTTTGTGTGTTTGATGGCCTCCATGCACTCTCCAAGGGTGTGCAACAGCTGCACACATAATTAATCATTTCTCAATTCAGTTCCTAATTGCTGAAATATTTACAAGCCTACAGTGTATGCTGAAAGCCTCCCTTCTCACCAAGTAAAGTTTTTTGATATTTCAACAGAAACAGTTGATAACCACCAGTTATCAGGATTCAAAGCTTAAACCTCTTTGCCAGCTGCCAATACTTCACCAAGAAATGAACACATACATATCAAAAGCAATTCCATTAGATTTTATGATACCTGACTCAGATCCTCAATGTCATGAGAGACTGCAATCAATTGACGGAGCTCCTGCAACAAGGAGAAAGCATTACCCAGATGATCACACCAATACTTTCAATCCAACTCCTTACATATGGATAACAAGCCCTGCACCATAGGCTGAAGTCTGACAATTTGGAGGTGGAGTAAGGTGCCTGTTACTGGTCAAGTAGAATGACAAGTTTCTAAAGAAGCATTTGTATCATGAGGGACAAACCCACACAAGTGCTGATTGACTTTTAGTAAAACCAGTGGCTCACTGTCACTACATATGCAAAACTGCAACATGAACTGGCATCACAGAATTGACTTAACAAGTGCCAAGGGACAACCATCAGACAGAATTCTTGGAAGTAAAATCTGCAGTGTGGTGTTCAATGGTCTGTTGTCTGTCTTCAGCACTTTTTTTTTGCAATGATACATGGCATTGGCTGATGATGCACTACAAAACCAATACTAGGGTGGGAAGTCTTTTATGTAGTACATCCACTGCCTTGACGGGTTCAAAACTGGCCCCAATTTATCACAGATGTCAAACTAGTGGCAGATTCATCAGCCATTCATGGTGCAGTGTCCATCACTCTCAAGAAGACAAATGGGAAGATTGAAAAAAAGTTTAGAAAATCTCACCTCAACCTTCTGAAAGAGGGTTGACAGTGTATTGCACAGCACCAAACTTGGATCAACAGGCACATTCACCTGCCAAAAGATTTTACATAATTCTCAACATCTTTGAATATGGAGCCAGTAGAAGACGGTATGCAGCACAATTGCTTGCAAAAAAACCAAGGAAGTTAGTCTTGACACTGAGCATATACTACATTACTATGTGCGTACCATGCAGAAAGATATTCTTCATCTATGTATGAAACAACTACCATTTAAATACGTAGACATCAAACAACATATATGCCAGACTCAAATAGGAAGGTTACCAAAACAAAGCCATCTCTTATGACAACAAGATGGTAAAACTTCTTGGCTCCTTGATTCATTGGGTTTGCCACTTACAACAATTATGAACAACTACCTTAGGAAGCAATAAGCCTTTTGATGTTTGTGAAAATGGAGCAGTGATATCATCTTGCACTCTATTGAGCACTTCATTTCCTGAAAAAAAATCCAGAACACAATCCACATTTGCAAATTCTGCACTGTGAGATTCCTATTGTGATTGTATTAGTTACAGTGAGTCAAGAATGGCAACCTTGAACACATATATGCTGCATATATTTGTAAACCTGTCAGAAGTGGGAAAGTGAACCTTTCTAGTTCAATTACCATAAGTTTTGAGGTGCACAGGCAAAAGCTCAGATTTAGGTTCCTAGGATAAGCAAATGGGCTAAGGTCCTCACCAACAAACATCTCCATTGATGCCAACCTCTTGGGACTCCTCACTTCCACATCCTGATCTCTGTCCCGGAGGCTAGATATTCTCCCATGGCTTCCATCATTCACCTTTCCCCCTGTAGATGTAGCATTGCCCAGAAGACTCATAGTAGGTGAACAGGCTGGGGCTGAAGAAGCAGGAGGAGGAGGGGTCGGGGTGGAGGTTTCAGAGCTTGTCTTTGAGTCATTCACACGCTGGGCATTCAACTTTGATGCCAATTGCTCTTCTGTCAGGACCCACTGATCACATGCAACACAAAACATCTGCTTCTGTCTGCACAAGGTCCAGAAATTGTTAGTGTCTGTGATAGGGGTGATCTAAAGATGCTCAAACTAGCTTACCTCCTAAACCTTAAACCCTGAACCTAAATCCTTCAATCACAATGTGATAGTCATCAGCAGGATCATTACATGCAATCAGTGAATAGTTACCATGTACTTGGTATTATGATACATCTCAAGGACTTGGTCCAAACTAGGGTTTTAGACAGATGCTAGTCCAACTTTTAGTAAGCATTCTTATTATCATAACCAGCAAAACTGAGAGTTCCACCACAATATCTAATTGCAATGCACTGTATTCAGACAGAGACAGTGAAGAATAACAAGCATTACCGGTTTCGAACAAGAGGGGTAACACAAACAGGGCAATGATCCCCCAAAAGTGTCCAGCCCTGCAAAAGCTTGGAGGCAATGGAAGAGCTGTGATCATCTACTTTGGAGGCTCGGTTCAGAGCTCTTGTTGACAAATCGTTGTCCTCTTCCTCCATGACCACTGAGGAAGTCTCGCGGCTGAAATCCATGGAGTCATCCATAGCTTCAATGAGTGTCCAAACCTGTCAACTCCCTGATTTTTGCCCTAGTTGCAAATGTCACATGCCCTTGGCAAATATCCGCCAATTTTCGTCTTCTTTCCCTGAAGAAGATTGGATGGCACAGAATTAGTGTTCACCCTCCACATGGGGTTCTCTTTCCCTATAAGAGAGAATCAAACCCTAATTGTCCAGTTCTTGTCCTCAATAATCCCACAAGATTAAATGGAGTTGTGGACTTGCGGCTAGGCAGGGTTGTTGAACGGCATTGCCCAAGAGGAGCTCTCCAAATCTGTAATGAATAAGAGAGAATCCATCCTGCTTTACAAAGCCCTAAAAGCAGAAAATCAAGCTCATCTGAGACAGACAGTTGTGCAAAGAGAAAAGTGCGAAGAAACAAATGCATAAGAAACCATCAACGAAGAAGATCTCTCTCTTGTCTCTCACACACTACAGAGATCTTGCATCTGCTCTAAATAACTCTTTTAAGCTCCAGGCTGCAGGTGACAGACAAGCTCGATAACCTGTACCAAAAAACAAAAAAACCTCTCATCTTCTGAGTGCGCACTCACCCTAAACCCTAAACCCTAAACCAATTCAACAGAACACGAAAGAAACAAACCCCGAAAAAAAGGCTCTCACCCAAAAAGAAGAATGATCTTTGCCAACCCGTCAGAATCTTCTTCTCCTTCTGCTTCTTCTTCTTCCCCTTGGTTGCTGCATGCAACAATCCTCCGATTCTCTACTACAAGCAGACCAGCAACAAAGACGCACCTACGAGGCAAGCAGCCGTAAAATGGCGGACCACGGTTGTTTTGTGTTCACTTAGAACGTTAAAACAATAGGCCGTTTAGGACGACACAAATACTCTAGAACGAATAAATCTGCCAAATCATTACGTGTATAAAGCCCTAATTTTAGATTTGTGTTTTTGTAAAGTTTTATTTTCTCAACACCATATTCATAAGTAGATTTTTATTTTATTTTTCACCAATTTGCATCTCATTTTTCTTCAATTAAATTTTAATCCAACTAAGTTGGGATGCTCCTAATTTTACAAATGTTGCAATTAGAAAAAAAAAGAAAAAGAAAAAAAGAAACATCATCGTGTGCATGTATGTTGATTTCAAATGCTTGATGAAATTTTTACTCAAATTTTCTTTTGGTTGTTTCACTTTCTATTGTCACCATATTGATTTGTTCCAATTTCTCATAATCATATTGAACTACTATTATTTTCATTTCTTATTGAATGAATATTTGAATTCCTCATGAATCATGTTAAATCGTCATTTTAGTTTTTATTGAATTGTTCTAAGTTTTCATTCCTTCTAATCATATTGAATTGTTGTTTCAATTTTCACATTAAAAAAACACAAGCACATTTCAAAAACTTCATAATATAACATAATACCATAATCATGAAAAGGCACTTAACATGTGTTTTTTCATGTCCATATTAGTGATTAAATATTATTTAATTAGACTTGAAATAGGTAGGTATGAAGGGTATAGACAAACAAACAAACAAAATATTTTTTAAATTTATAAAAATTGTTGAATTGAAATTCAATAGAATTTGAATTCCATTCAATCAATGAGTCCCTCCTCCAACTACACTAATGCCCACTTTAGACAAGGGTCTAGGGTCCAAGGTCCAATTTCCTAGGAACCAATTTGGACTCATTTGAAGCAAATGGAATCCTTGAGTCCCTAGTTTGATTCTTGGTTCTCCAAATAAGGAGCTCTCCATTTATCACTGTTTTTTGGTCCAGACTAGTTGATTTTTCCTCCAAAACAATGCCATGTAGGTTTAACCCAGGCCTCATAAGTTTTGAGATATCTCAAATTTATCAAAACTAGCTTAGTTTTGCAACGACGCATGGTGTAATTTTTGAGATATTCACAAAACTAGTTTATTTCTTACTATTGCACGACGCATGGTTATTGGAGTTATATTTGCTCTGTGGCTGTACTAGAATAATATCATAAGTTAGTAGATCCGCTGATCTTAATCGATCTTCGACAGAACCAGACAATATGGAATCATTGTAAGAAGGTTGCCACTTCGATTCTTACATAATCTTGCTGTGTTGGGGAGGTTGTCTTGCAACTTCTTTCCTGCATGAGCATGCTGGAACTAGATCTATACGGTATACCAAATTAGAAAACTTGCATTGCATTCAACAAGTTGATCACAGCCCCCAAAACTTCCCTGAAAACTTCAAATCCAGTTCTTAAAGTTCTTGCTAGATTGAAAGTAGTAGTAGTTCAATCTAGCAAGAACTTAAAAGTACTTGAAAGTAGTTCTTGCTGATCATCTGCTGCTGCTGCTTGTCCACTACTACTTCTCTTCTTCTCTAGAAATAAGCAAAGAAATTCTTTCTTTAGAAACAATAATATCCAAATAATTGAGTTCAATGCAGAAGCGTCTGCAGGGTGAGGCGTTGTTTCACTTGGAAGATACCTTCCAATGACAGATGCATGAACATAGTGCGATTATCGTCCATTTCCCACTTCAAGACGGAGAAATCAGACTTGACAAATGTTGTGTTCGCAAGGACGGTCGCTAGCCCGCCGCACAATCCCATGCATCATTGAACGTGGTCATGTCATCGTGCTTGTCAATAATGCCATGCATGACAATGTCGGAGGCGTACAACTTCAAAAGCTCGCGATGCTCGACCTCAATTTGCTCGACGCCTATCTCGGACCAGGATGAGGAGATGTGCTGCCGGAACAGGTCAAGCACTTCTTTCAGGAAGGCGCCATGATGTAGCTTGACCAGTTGAGTGGGAAGGATAGGCGACACGTCCCTCTCTGATGCACGATTGTCACTATCCCGCTCAGCCTTGACAGACTGCAGACTAGCGACCAGCGCCATCGCGTACATGGCGATGTGTTTGATCACGTCTTGTTGATCACCTTCTTCCAGGCGCTCGTAGCAGTCACGGGAAAACGAGCCTTGGTTCTCGATGTGGTTGACAATCGCCATTGTAGGAATACGCAGGGAGTCTTGTTGCACGTACGTACCGTCATCCAAGGCATCGTCACCGTTAACGTCGTCAACCTTGATGTTCAACATGGTGATGATCGTGCCGATCAGGTTCTGCACGAACGTCTCCTGCTGGGCGATCAGCAACGACCTAGCCTGCAGCTACACCAATGTGATGTTGATCGAATCAATCGTCAACGCCACCGCGTATGTGATGATCCACCACAGGTCTGACAGCATCAATTCGGTCTGCTTGTTCTGGGTGTACTCTAGAAGCGGTCGGCGATATGATATGTAGAAGTTGAGGAGGCGATCGAGATGCGCCCATCGGTTGGTTTTCTCCGGGCACTTGACGTTCATCTTGATGATGAGGTTGTCTTGCGCGCGCAAGAAGATGGAGAGCGTGTAGACCTGCTTGACCCAGACACCGTTGTCGATGGCCTCGACAACTGCTTTGACAACAATGTCAATCTGATGCGGTGCGCACCAGATTCGCAGCACGTTGTTGTCGGCACACGCGATGAGGCGAGTGACGACGCTAGCATGACGACCTGTCATAGTGTTCTCGCCATCCATCGACATGCTAATCAACTTGGAATGCCATTTGTTGTACATCGCGTCCATGAACTTTGCGATCAAATTGAAAATGTTCACAGCCGAATGTCGTTCGAACATCAGCAACGCGATGAGATGCAAATTAACTAGGTCACCGTGATAACAGACACGTAAGCGCAGATCAAAAAATGACTGGCCGCGATGTGTGCTTCCGTCGCCAGCCAGCGACATGGCCCAAACTAATTCGTCGTCGAGAATGAGGGCGATTTGCTGTAGTGCAACAGCGACCAGGACGCGCGTGTACTGGCCGACGATGCAATCATTGAGGCCAGTGAGTTTTGTCGTCTTCATGCGATCCTTGGCTTTCTGGATGGCTACCGCTGTCTGCCAGAACGACAGGCCAATGCCGACATAGTTGATGGCCAGGTTGAAACGAAGGCAGTCCTTGATGGTCACGGTGTAGACGGGCGCATCGTCCTTCTTGCAAAATAGCTTCATTACATTCTTCTTCTCATTATGTTTCTTGATGAGCTTCTTGCGGGCCGTGTCTGCCGGGTTCTATTCATCGTCGTCGTCAATGTCCTCAAGTTGCTCATCGTCGCGGAAGAAGAGATCACCAATAATGACCTCCACGATCTTGGTAGATAGGAAAAACTTGTACGTATCCTTGTCGTGATCAAAATGATGGTACAGTGTGTTGGTCTTCTTGATGCACTCATTGAAGTAGTTATCCTTCTCCTCGCTCGACAGCGCCTGGTAGGTAATCCACGAGGTCGCGTGCTGCCCCTTGTGGTGACTTTTGTACTTGTAGGTAGCAAACGGCTTCGTGAAGTATTGAATGTCACTGCGCTACTTGCACTTTCGCCCCGCAACACCAACCTCGACAACATCACGGCCCTTGTACACACAAAATAAGCACCGAACCGTGATTTCACCACGGATGTCCTTCGAGACTTCCTTGACGGCGTAGGTCAGCTCATGCGCCTTCTGGAATGGTGCCGCCTTCTTCTTGCTCACCATTCTGATGTTGAGGTGTTCCACCGCAAATGTCGTTAGGCCCTAGGGCCACTAACGGTTATCCTTTAGGCTTTATAACGATTAGTTTTGAGATCGCGACGGACTTAACTTTGAGATTTCCATTTCTATTTTTAAAAATCTCAAAACTTATGAGGCTTGGGTTTAACCTCAATTTGCCACTCTTTGGTCTTGGACCCTTCTCTAAAGGCCTTGGGACCAATTTAAAGCTTTGGATCAATAAGATTGTTTGAATTCATTGGTCCCTGGACCTAGGACCCTCATCTAAAGTCCCCTCTCGTTATTTTAGCAACAAGTGTTAAATGCATTGCTCACTTCAAGGCGGCTTGGCATGGGTTTCCACATACAGGCAACAAGGGCCTCAGAGCAACCAACACGAAAACATGTCATGTTTCAGTGGCATCCCAGAGTTCGTTTTAGCCAGTTGAAAATCACACGTCACAAAACATGAGCCTCAAAACTTGAACTTTGAAACTTACCACCCACTGAAACATATCACGTTTCGATTGGCAGCCCAACACACGTTTCGATGTCAGGCAGCCCAAGCCCCTGAAACATGTAACATGTCAATAGTTATGTTTCAACCCCATGCACCCATTTTCCATGTTCCCCATGCAATCCCCATCCATGCCCCATGACCTATCCATGAAGCTTTAAACCTTTATCAACTTTGCATTGTCACCATATATTTTTTCGCCAAACTCTGATGTCTTCATCGCTATTCCCCCGCCAAATATTTATTTAGGGTTTTGATAACAAAAAGAGCTCAGGGCCACATTAGCAAAGCTTTATTTTTTCATCCACACTAAATCATTCATCATGCTTTTATTTACAGCCCACTTCACTTTCATTTTTCCCTTCAGTGCATAATAGTGTTGTGCATAAAGAGTTTTAGCAACCAGTGGCATATCTTTCACCTTATTGAGGCTTCTTGATGTTTGCAAATGGATATTGGTTTCTATATTATTTATGGTGATTGACACATGTTGTGTCAAAGGTTAAAAAGTTACACATCGAATATTTGTTTCTATAAACATTTCTTTGCAATAATGCACTTATCTTGTGTTCATTAAACTTCTTTTTTTTTGTTTATGTAAACATTTATTTACATCAATCCACTTATATCATGTTCATTTCTTGCATTGTTGGGTTTACATTGTCTTGATGTTTATTGTTGTCTTCTTATTCTTTACTTGTTCATTTCCCTCATTGTTGTTTAAATTTTTGATTTTTTTTGTTTCTTTGAAAAAAAATTTGCAACAATCCACTTGTTTCTTGATTATGGATACTAGGTTATAATCTTGCAGCACTTCTCCCATGGCTGTTGGATGTTCCTAGATAATGTTTTATAGTTTTCCATATGTTACCTTTGAACATTCAAATGCATTGGGAGCAATATTGCAAAAATGTAAATGGCAACATTCCTAAGCAAGGGAAGTATGGGTTCCCTTCTTGTTTCCAATTAAACGAGGTGATTTGACAAAATGTAACACTCAAAACATTACCAATTACACTAGAAACAAATTCCAACATGCTTCAACATCTTTGTAGGTTTTTAATTTTTGGACACATGTTTCGACTATCCAATGGGTAATTTTCATATACTTTTTGGTTCAAGGATTAACCCATGTTTCAACATCTTTAAAGGCCTCTTATTTATGTACACAGGTTTCAAATATCAAGTTGAATGGTAATTTTTAGATACCATTTCCTTTAGGTCTTAACCAATGTTTTTAACTAGTTTTTTTTTACATAGATATGTTATGTTTCTAGTTTTGATTGTATATATACTATTGGAAACACTCTATAATGATTGACAGAAGGCAAGTGAATGTTTGAAAAAAATATTATGGTCTATCCAACTGCCATCTATTTGTGGTGAACAAAACATTATTATCTTATTGCAGTGCTCATCCCTCGACACTTGGGTGTTCTTGGACAATTTGAGGGATAAGATCAACTTACCCTTGACATGAGCATAGGGTGATGTATTACAATTTGGTAACATAACAATTCTATTGTATTGATTCAAAAAGTAATTTAGAACATGTCCTTGGAACATGAAAAAAATCAAATAAACATTTTTTGAAACCTCTAAAACATGTTAACAACATGGTAAATTTTTAATCAAAACCCTATAAACCATGTCTCACGAAGTTGGATGGGTAACAAAAGTTCATAACGTTAGAAGCATAAAACAAAAAATTATAGAGCCTTGTTACACAACTTATTAAAAACAAAACTTGTAAGAACCTTGACATACACATGTGAGAAACATGATAGAAACCAGTAAAAAAACATGTAAAAAACCTATAAGAAACATATTTTTCAAAACTATAGGAATATCAATACTAGAATCTCACAAAACATGATACAAACAAAAACCTTGTTGTTTGAAACCATGGTTGCATCATGCCTTTATATAATGTTATTCCAAGTAGTTTTAAACCATAACCCCTTGGAACAAATGGGTGTTCATTGCTTATATTGTAGAGACATCTTTTACATATTGAGATATACTACACTATGGACCCTAAGTTTGCAAAGCATCCTCTGAAACATAAATTTCAAAACTTAAATTGATCCTAGAAATGCACGACACATTATAGAAACAAAAAGGTTTTTTTCTTACTCTGTGAAAAATATTTTATTCTAATCATTGGTCAATAATTATATATGATAGATATAATGTTGATATAAAAGAAACATGATAGAAACATAGAAATTGATCCAAGACAATGATCAAGTATATGAAAGATGTAATGTTGTTCTTAGAAAACTTCATGAATAGCTTGTTTCTTATTTTGTGATGAATGTTTCATTCTAATGATCAGTAATTAATTCATGCATTGAATATCCACAATGTTCTTTAACCACCACATTTTGGAACAAATCGTTGCTTACTGCCATTCCAGATATATATCTTACAAGTGATGGAATTAAGTATGTTTTAGACTACGTGTTTGGAAAATACCATTTGAAACATGATAGAAACATGCGTATTGAAACCAAAACTAGTCCTAAAAACCTACACAACATGATAGAAACATAGAAATCAACTCAAGACAAAATTCAAATATATGGTAGATTTAATGTTGTTCTAAGAGACATTACATCACGAGCAATTTTTTTTTCCTATTTTATTTTAATGAGTAGTCTATAATACAAACATTAAATATTAATAGTGTTCCTTAACCACCATGTTTTGGAACAAGGTGTTGTTGGGTTCCAATATTGTAAAGGTAATACTTACAAATGATGGAATTTACTTGTTGTGGACCATGGGTTTGAAAATCCCCTATGAAACATGATAGAAACAAACTTACTGAAACTAAAATTAATTCTAAGAAATTACGAAACATGAAAAAAACATAGAAATTGACCCAAGATAGTAATCAAATATACAATTGACGAATCAATGCTTTAAAAGTCTTCATATCATTAGTAGCTTGTTTTTCTTTTTTTTCTATTCTAATGAACGCTTGATAATAAATATACTAAATATTAACACTAGTCTTCAGCAACCACGTTTTTAAACAAAGCATTGTTTATTTGTGATATCGCAAAGTTATTGCTTACAATTGATGGAATTTATTATGTTGTGGATGATAGGCTTGCAATATATCATACGAGACATCAAAGAAATGTGGTTACCAAAACTAAAGCTAATACTAGAGAATTATGAAACATAGAAATTAACCAAAGATAATGATCAAGTATATGGAAGATGTGATGTTGTTTATTTCTTATTATATTTGATCATGAGGAGCTTGTTTTTTATTCTATTTTCTTCTAATTCACACACTCAATAATAATGTTTTTCCAAGTGAGATGTTAAATTACAACTAAAGTTGATGTTAGGAAAATCTGAAACATGGTAAATACAAGATAACAATCAAGTATATGTTGTGATGTTGCTAAAAATTTTACTTGATTAATATATTGTTTCATATTCTCTGATGAACTTTCATCAATGCATAATTCATACTGAGCTTGAGGGTGGCATTCTTCTTTTTTAATTAGGAATGAAATGATCCAAAGGAAATTTAAGATTAGGTGTTCTTGTTCATATACTAATCATCTTTCCCCTTTGCGACTATAGACATTCAAAAGTCAACATCAATAGAAACATGCTTTAGAAACACTAGCCGACATAAACAAAAACATCATTTAGAAACTTGACGTTAACTTGAAAGATGAAAGGAACAAAATCTATGATCTTTTGAAACATGGATTTTTGGGTGCAAATACATTTGGGTGGTATCACTAGGAACTTCACACCCCTAATTTCATGGAGGAGGTAGATTCATGACCAATTTCTGATTTGATCTTTTAACATTTTGTTGATATTTTAATATTTTTACATAATGTATTTTATGAATATTCTAATGATGCATAGTAATCAAGATTTGGAGAAGTATTGATGTTCTCACATAGTTCCTGAACCAAATATTTCAAGAAAGTCACCTTTTGGCTAGGAAAATATAAGAACCCAATAAAAACCTTTAAATTTTTTATTTAACTTTTTTAAAAAAGATGCCCAAGATGGCCTAAGGAACAAGAACACTAACCATGTAAACAAATGCATATTGAAATTTTGGTCGAAATTGACTATTAGGAAAAGTACCCTTATAAGGGCCATTTGAATCAAGAACATAAATATTGTTTTTATTTGTTCAACTTTGATTGACCATTGTAGGGCATATTAGATACTATATTTTTGGAGTCAACTTTGATGAAAAAAATGAATCTTAGACATTGAATGGGTTAGTTTAAAGGAACACAAATTCTTGGTACCCATGTGTCTTAAGAACGCATTTCCTAATACTTGAAGTTCTACAAATGGAAAACTTGGTTGAATCATGACCGTTGATTTGAAAATCCAAATAATCATCATTGTTACTTTTGGTGAAGTGGGGTTCTCACACCTTTCTTGGTTTTGGTTAAGGTATCCAATGAACATGTTGTGTTGTTAACTAGATACTCTAGCTAGCAAGGAGTAAACAATATTCTTGTCTTTTTGTTTATACTAGAGTAAGTTGGGGGGGTATTTTGGATATGTAAATGTAGGTTGAAACCATACTCTCGGGTGTTGAAGGTGGTCCTGGAGGCATGTGGGTGCAAGAAGGTGGTTTAAATCTTCCTTTCCTCTCCCTTGTTGTGCTACAAGTTCTTCACCAATTGTGGTCACTTGCAAACTCTGGTTGGTAGAAATAACCTTAAACCTTAAACCTTTTTTTTCTTCTGCTTTTGTTTTGTTTTGAATCACTTTTGGACTACTTGTAGTTCAAGTGAAAAGTGACGAACACAAACATATTTGCCATTCTTTTTGTAACTTAAAAGCTTGCAATTTTTGGCAATGGAAACGTGTATGGGTTGTTGTAAAATAAGAAAGGAAAAGGAGGACCTCCATGATTAATGGGGGAAATAAAGTTTTAGGAGTTTGTTTTTTACCCATGTGATTTCAAAAAAAAAACATGAATTATGGGAGGAAAAAAAATATTTGTGTTTAGGCCTACATGTGATACTTTTGGGCATATCATCTTATGGTGGTTGTAGGCATTGTTATGAGGTGCATCAAGGTCTTTTCTATTTTCTACGGATATTTCTCAATGCATTGGAGTGACAAGCAATGGATTGCAACAGGTTTGTCATGTACGTTGACACATTATCACATTCCATTTAGGATTTTCCTTTTAAAGGAGAGTCTAATTTTGATTTTGCAACACAACAAGGTTTTTTTCATATACTGGAAAGGATTCTTGTCTTTATACCTTCTCTCTTGTCCACCAAACATTAAAAAGTTGAATCATTTCAATTGTTTCTCTGGCTTGAAGACTTACATATGATGTGGCCACATTTGCAAAGCTTGAACTATCAAATTGCAAGAAGCTTACACACATTCATCTCAAGTGTCTTGCTCTTGTTCTCTCAACCTCCCTATTTGTGGTATGACCAACTGCTTTTACCCACAACAAAGAGAAATTTGTTTCTTGTGAAAGGTTTTCTCTTGAGATTTATATAAATTGTAGATGGTCAATTGATCACGTAAATTGTGGGCAGTAATGATCAACCCTAGTGGTTACATTGTGAGGATGATTGTGTTAGTAAAATTTTATTACAATGTAAACTTTAATCATTGTTTGATATGATAAATAATTTATGACATGTGTATGGTCATTCAATTAAAATGTCGTTTTAGCATTAGCCTATTTGCCTTGGAGTTTTCTTTTGTCATGGAGATTGTACACATTGTCCAATATTATCTTTCATTTTAACACCGAAAACAACAATCTCAAAGTCTCAAATTCTTTGGTCTTTCTAGTGATGTATTTTTTAGACAACTTGGGGACATTAGGGAAGTTCAATTGTAATATTATGAAAAATCTAAATGTAACAAGGTGCCAATCATATACATAATCTGCATTTTCAAATATCCTAGAGTTAGTTGCTGGCCCTTTGATGTGGAGGTTGTGAACCACTATCTAACCATTGCAATTTTGTAAAAAATTCTAGGAGTCATGTGTGTTCAAATTAATTTTCAGTGGTGTTTAATGCATAGATATGCAAGGATAAAGATGAGGTTGAAGTTGGTTTATCGAACTTGAGGTGGCCATCTTTTGAGCCCACTTGCAAACACCAAGGTTTCATTTAGAAATTAAGGATGCCCTTTCATTTGGTTCCATGAATGAATCTTTTACTTCCCACATGAAAGAGTTCTTCTTTGATCTCACGCTTTGACAACACTGACAGTCTGCATCAAACGGGTGTTTGTGACATCTTGAGATAAGGCTACAAATAAGAGAACCTAAATGTATGCAAGATTTCAGTTCTTGTGCAGTTAGAGAGTTGAGAAAAAATGTTTCAAGCAAGATCAACAAGAAGCCTTCATTCTAAATGTAGAATTTATAACCAAAATAAAAGCTCTATATGTTCATTCAAATTTCTTCAAGGTCCAATTTGCCAAAGCTAATGTAGCCTACTTCATTATCTCACTTTTCTATGAAATAATTATTAGATTACATAAATTTTTGGAGGAGTTTGTTCATTACCTATTGTCTACATGTTTATGATGGATTACATAGTGGGATCAAAAATCCATTTGCTCTAGTAACTTCTCCTTTTCGGATATGTATGTTTTCATTTGATGAGCAAACATTATTCTTATAGACTCTTTTTTTTTTGCAAAAGGGGGGAAACAAATTAATTTTTTTGAGTCCCATTAATAATCCTCATAATCTAGGAGTAGGCAAAAGTACTTAGCAAGAGGATTGATTACAAGGGAATCAAGGAGGACATTCTTGAGATAGGATTTGTTGGAGGTTTAATGCATGAGCAAGTAGTTCTAATATGGGTTCAGATAACATGAATGCAAATATGAGACTACCAAGTGGAGGTCTTTTTGATGGTTGCATGATAAGCATGTCCAATGTCATGAGCTCTTCTAGCTAGGGGTCATGCCATGAAAAGGTGGATGCCTTGGGTGATGTTTTCACGTGAGGTGAAGTGCAGGTGATGGAATTTTAGGGGAGTTTCCCAAGTTGTTAATAGTTACTTCATATCACTTGACTTGCATATGTTTTTGCATACCAATTGGCTTTTGTTTCAGTTGCAAGGGTTGTCAAAAGCTCTAAACAATGTTGTGATGTTGTCAAATTAACCAAGGTTGGCAATATATATAGCTCAAAGTAATCTAGTTGGTAGTTTTGTCTAGTTGGTGGTTGCAAACTTATGTGCAAACTTAATTCTATTATTTGGTTGTTTTGTTGTGAAAACAATCATTGCTTTGAAGAAGGATGCACGACTTCTCAAGTACATTATCAACGAAAACAAAAGTTTTGCCCTTTCAAGCTTTTTGTTGTGAATTATTAGTTCTTGAAACTTTTTCATTATTGGAAAATAAGTTAAGTACTAGGTTCTAGATTGATAGATTTGCTTCTATGTTCATTATTTATCCTTCACTCTCCATGTGATTTTAGGTTTCCTCATTATAGTTTTATTTGCTGAATTGATGTTAACTTTGGCAACACCAGTAGTAAATGGGAACTGTTTAAGTTAGTGCAAATATAATAATGTGGGTTAAAAAGGTTCACATGAAATGACCTTCCTTTCTCTCAAAGAAAGGATTTGTAAGATCTAACTGGTGATTAGTCAGTGTGTTAGAATCCATGCACTATGTGTGTTGGAATCCATGCATTATGAGAATTCACATTCGTCGAAATCACATTACCCTACAACTAAAACTCAAAAAACAACTTATATACAATTGTTATGCAACTATGCCTTGGGTATTACAACTATTATGCAACTATCCCTTTAGAAATATGGTGTATTAATAAATAAATTAACACGTTAGAAAATAAATTAGTTGTATTATAGTTGCAAGTGAGTTGAAAATGAATCTTCTATACGATAATTTATACACATTGTACATGCATATGTAGTCAACCATGTTTGACTTTTTTAGGAGTTGCAGTGTAGTTGCATGTGGCAACTACTTTAGAACTATTATAAATGTGTCACTAAAGCAACAATTTTGTTATAATTAATGTACAATGTACATACATGTAATTATGCCATGTGTCCACACCTCCACCACCCATTATGGGATACATTTGCAACTAATTTTCAATTATGATTTTCATTGATACGATTAGTCTGGCCATTAGTGCGCCACTACTAAAGTATTACTGTTCAACTATGTAATGACTATGTTAAATATTTTTCATAATGCCACCTGTCATATTTTAATAGATGGACGACAATTAATGACGTATTGCTAGATTTCTGTGAGTTGGAAAATGCACATAACACTATGGATAACTTATCAAAATGATGGTAGCATATTACGGGTTGTCACTCAAAAGATAATTATTAATAATTATAAATGTTGAGTACTAATTTTTTTAATCTAATAATATAATTAAAACCTAGCCCCTAGCACAATTATTTTATTATAATTATTCCCATTATTATTTTCATTTTTATTGTTCATAATAAATATAAATGTGAAAATTTAACAATAAAAATAAAATTAATTCAATTATTATTGTAGCTAGTTGGTAGCCAAGGTTAACTATTTTATTTTTGTTATTCATATTATTACTTCACTCATTTTAGCTATTTATGAACTATTAAAATAAATATTTTATATTTGTAAGAAATATAGTTTTCGTTCGAATTTTTAACATTTGTATAATAATTTATTAGATTTCCATTCTAACTAGTATAGTAATTATTATAAAATAATAAAATAATAAATCTGAAAATAAATATTATATATCAGTAATTGATTATAATCATTGAATAATTAATAATTAATAAATATTAATTATAAATTGGAAATATAAAAACATATATATATATATATATATATAATTATTAACATAATAATACTTCAATTGATTATTTATAACAATAATAATAATAATGTAATTTGTAGCTAGCCTAGGTTAGCTATTTTATTATTATTATGATTATATATTATTATGTCACTTGTTAGAACTATTAATGATTTATTTTAATAAATTAATCATTTGTAATAATTTCTTAAGAATTTTTTCTGAGGTTTTAAACAAGTACATGTACGTAACTTATACCCGTACGTACTTATACCCTTGCTCTTGGTTATGATTAGCGTAATCGGGATTAGGGTAATTAGGATTTGCTAATCAAGGGATGTTGCACAGTCTTGGGTTCTCCTGCTGTTCTTGATGATGCATGTTTGTTTCAAGGAAATGGTTAGCGCGCAATTTTCAAACGGACAGTGAGCGGATTGCATACGTATTAACAGAAAATTCTACTCGCGAAAGAATCGGAAACGAAGGCGACAGTAGAATTTTATCGTAGTGGAGCCGCGGCGACTGGAGTGTACGTGGAGCAATTGATGCAGCTCAACATGTTAACATCGAGCGGAAATGTATTTGCGATTCGCCTGAAGATGACGATGACGACGATGACGGTGATGATGATGATGATGGAAGCAGCGGTGAGAGGAGAAACATTCTGCAAGCAAGTCGTGCAGCCGCTCGGATATGCTTGTGTTGAATACACGGTAGTCGCAAAAATCCATTTGTATTTCCATCCGCACATGATTATTATATCCCCCTCTTAGCGATTGTTGTGCATGATAATGTCATGGTTTTTCGCATCCTTCAAGGGACTTTGCACTGTGATTTTGCTTCCGAAAATAGGAGAATCCAACGAGGGAATGTCTGGTTTGACTTGCGTGATTACGATATCATGTTTTTTTCGCATTATCATTTTGTTTCTGAAAATTTGAGCATCCAACTAAGGAATGTCTGGTTTGGCTTGCATGATTACGGTGTCATGTGCTTTTGCATTCTTCAAGGGATATTGCATTGCGATTTTGCTTCTGAAATTTGAGAATTCAAATAGGGAATGTCTGGTTTGGCTTGCAGTAGTACTATGTTTCTTTTGCATTCTTCACGGGATTTTGCACTGTGATTTTTCTTTTTCTTTTTCAAAATCCAATTATGGAATGTCTGGTTTGGCTTGATTGAACGGCCTGCAATATGGTTTTGTATCTGGTGCTGCTTTTAAAATGTTCCCGGGCAATCATTGATGCGATCCTGTGTCTCATGACCATGCTTTATGCTTCATCTTTTGTCACAATTGTGCATTCAAAGAATTAGACATTGTTAAGAGGGCACCAGATTTTATCACAATCTCCATTTTAAATTTTTTTAGCAATTGATGGAGTAGTGTGACTTTGGGAAAGGATTATCATTGGGTTCTATTGCTAATTTTTACATGACTCTTTCAGAATCCCACTTCGTAAATGGGAAGAATTAGAAGCAATACTATGCAGCAGATTTGCATCTTGCACTAAACAACTCAGATTGGGTTTACCTATGTCAGAGCAAGAGTTTCCCCACATGCTTACACATATGAAGGGGCCAGGCAACAGATGAAGAGTTTTTATGTTAGTGATGCTTCAGACTTCCTTCTGTCACAGCGTGTTGTTGTTACTGTTGCATTTGAACTACACGCTTGTCGATATCAGCTATTGGAAGAGTGTGACAAAGTCTTTGATCATGTGATAATTGCTATATCTGTTGCTAATGCAGGTGGAGACAGATGATGGGTTTGTGCTGGTATTACATCGGTTGAGCCATGTGAAGAAACTTGCAGGAGACAACATTATGGATTCAGGTGTTTTGGCCAATGCAAATTTGACAAGGGGAGAGAACCTGGGACCATCTGAAGGTGGTAATGGTTTTTCAGGGGCACCTGATTGCCCCAACACCAATGTGCAAGCAGTTGATGAACAGAAAAGGAACAGTGGTGCAAATTTAGGTTCCAACAACACTGGCTGCTTCTCACTGAAGAAGAAACCAATTTCAGCACATCGAAGAAATCATCACCGGACTTCACAAAATTACACTGCAGATCCAAAGGTGACCTTAAATAGTTGTGTGATTTTTTTCTACATACATGAATGGGACTTCTTTTTATTTGACATCAAGATTCTTTGCTTTCTCCATGCTTACAGAGTCTTGGCATGGGGGACTGATTGGGTTTAATCCAGAGTCCGGCTGATGATTGCAGGGAGGCAAGGGGGCTCCTGTGCTGCTCATGCATCAGGAGTTTCTGAATGGAGATAGCTGGTTCCAGTTTGTGGATGCCAAACATGTTGGCAGGCTGCTGCCAGTGTTGCTTCTTGACGATGGATTTGATGTCTGGGTTGGGCACCAACGTGCCACTTATTGGTGTCATGATCATGTCAGCCTGCACTACACACAACAGGTGCCTTCTTCACTGTCATTTCTTCAATTCTCTAGTTCTTGGTTGTATCTCACACAGAGATACACAAACATGTTGAACCCCCCTTGAACTCTTCTGCCCAGTGAGCATGTTGGGTGGTTTCCAGATGTGAGAGATGCCTGCATCTCTATGTTCAATAGATTGAGGGAAGACCCTTGATCAAGTAATCATTCATGGACATTGGATTTTTCCCTCCTCAAGGCAGGCCTTCTGGGACTGGACATGGGATGAGCATGCACACTATGACTTGCCCGCACAACTCCGTTTTATCAATGCTGAAACAAATCAAACGGTTCATTACATTGGCATATCACAGGTAAAATTCCTGGAGTTTCTTCTAAACAAATTTCCTCTCACCTACTCATTCAACTCCACTTCGTGAATGCTGAAAGAAATCAAGCATTACTCTACAATGCCATATCAGTTTTTGAACAGATTCTTCCAATTGTTGGTAGGTCAATCAATCTTGAAGCATCACAAAGCTTGTTACAGTGCTTCTCATTGCACTCTCTACTAGAAAGATCAACAGACATTAAGAGTTCACTGATTCTATTCCAGACTGATGCTTCATTGCTTCACCATCTGCACAACTTGGTTTTAAATGGTTACATGCCACAGTTCACTTAAGCTTGCTTGTAGAGGTGGGCACCAAATTTTCTTTTTGGAAAAGATTTAAAGCTTTGCTTAAAATTTGGGTCAGATTGTCCACAGTAATGATGTTGAAATAGGGAGATTATCAGGCAGGAACAGCGGGAGCTGCAGGTGCAACATATACTGATACATCACTGATGATTCGGAGCTTGACACTAATTGGTCCCACTGCATATAGGGGCAACACTAACTCACTTCTGCTTGACGCATGGGCATATTTCTTCGGGCTTACACTTGATTCGGTAATGAAACTGCTTGTAGACTGATCATTTCATCAAGTAATAATGTTGTTCTTTTTTGTTGTTGTTTTCTTCACATTGCCTTTGCAGTTGAGAGCATAACACTCAGAAGAAAAGTAATTTTCAGAATCTGCTCTTTGTTAGAGAATTTCGAGTAGTGACTGGGAAGTACTCTCACAGCTTTTTCACTCATTTGATGTGACCACAATTCAAGGTAGCTTATGCTCCTTGGAGATCAAAAACATTTTCTGACATAATGCATGAAGAAAAGTGCAGGAGTATTATGCAACAGGTTTCCAAAATGGAGCCTTCAATTATACCAAGTAAGTGACACTAGTCCTGATTTCCATTTGATATTGTTTATATGGCCAGAAACTTTGTATTATGAAGGGTGCTAGCTCTTTTTCAGGTCATGGTGCTGATGCTATGAAGAAACTTCTGTTGGGGACCTTCCCAGGGGAGTTGATTCATTCCTTTGAAGTAATTCTCTTTCTTCTTAGGGCACTGAATGTTGGCAAACTCATAACTCACTGATATGGGAGCTGCTCTAGAGGTTCTTGGCATTTGTCATGTTGGGTGCTCCTTTATGGTAATGATTGGATCTGTGACAATACCACAAGTTCAAGTGGATTGGAAGAACCAAAAGAAATGGATAATGAACTTGGATGTTCTTCCTTCTGTGAAGTGAGTTTTCAACAGCACCAATAACAGCAGATGGTGTCACTGGCCTTGAAATCGGCTTGATCTCAGGTGCATAATCAGTCCATGCTTGCTTCATCAATTTGAAATATTCACTTTACAAGCAGACCATTTTGATGGGAACAGACAGACCTTGTTTCCATGGAACAATCAATGGCTGATGATTTATCATTTTTGTTGCCCATCTTCCAGAATATCAAACTGTGTTTCAGTAAAGTCACACACTGCTTAGATCTCTCTACAACAGAGTAGAGATTTCCATATATCATGGGCCTGTAGCCTGTGTTGGCAGAAATGTTTGTTCTAGCATCAATACAAAGACTCATTTTTATTTGATTCAGTTGAATTTTGGTCTGTGCATGAAACGCAGGGCCCAACTGCTGTCTTGGAACAGGCACTATTTCACTAAGCAATGGTTGGGATGGGACTACCTCTTTCAAAAACCTTTTGCATTGGCAGCAAGGTCTTCTCTTCTCTTGTATATATTGGTGCCAGTCATGCACCAATTGCTTCCTTTTGGGTTTTCAATGTTCATCCTTCATGCTGGACCACGCTTGAAAGACTCGATACTGCATATCCTTCATTTGCCTCAAATTTCATGTGTAAACCAGCATGAGTTTTTCAAGCATGGTCTCTACTTTTGTTCATCCTGTTACACTGTCTACTGTACACACAGAAGTACAAGGAGCTGCGACAGCTTTCTTTGCCTAATGATCAAATTTACTTGCACCTTTTGCCCAGAATGCTTTTGCTCCATCATTGATCTAGCTTGTAATTGTGGACCAGGGATCAGGCAAAATACTTGGGCCCATTTTGACTACTTCCCAAGAACTGAGCGCAACATCATGGCATACAATCAACCAACACCTCCATCCTATGAACCTGCACAGATTCCAGCCACAATTCCTGTGTTGATCATCTTGGGTGGACAGGATTGGACTGCTCCTCCCCATGGTATTAACATGTTCATGACCCAGCTGCAGCAGGTGCCTCATGTGGTGAACCTGACAAAATATGCACATTATGATCTCATCTTCAGTGCCACCCGTGAGAATGATGTGTATCTGCCTATTCTTTCATTCCTGGAAAGCTCTCTGTTTACCTAAGAAGAAACTCTCTCTATGAAGCTACATCATCACAGGATCTGGGATCAGATTTGGGTCAATAGCGCTTCTTATATTCTAATTCCTGAAGGTGGAAATCAGAGTACAGACCTGGCCATCTGGACCCTTGCATTTGAAATCTGTAAAATGATACAGAATCTGATTCTATTACAAATCCACATGTACAGAGTATTTTTTGGGCCCTTGGTTGTTTCCACAGAAACAGAAAACAATTTGCAGAAAGAGTTGCATGGTAGGCTGGCTGATTTGCAAGTTGATTTAAGACAGTGCATAAAAAGAGAGTGCAACCTTGCAGAGAATCCAAAAGGTGAAGGAAAGAGTACTCTTTGAGATTTTATGCTAGACATCTGCTTCATTCATGCATTTCTGAAAACAATGGGAAGACTCAGTCATCATGTTGGCTAGCACTCTGTCACACTTCTGGAAACAATGATAAGACTCAGTCATGATGTTGGTTAGTGCTCAAGTGCATGATGCATTTGTGTCACATGATACAAATACAAGCAGTATTTAATCCTTCAATAGAACCCTACATGTCTGCTTCATGCATCACCTAACTTTTCAAAAACCCTACATACAATCCCTGTCATGTTCCATGCAATCCACACCAAACTGCATAATCTGCAATTGCCCATCACATACTGAATCCATCCAGGTCAGGCAGAGATTTCAGAAGCTAGAGTCTTATGAGATTCTTCCCATATAGCAATCAGCATTTTCTTCCTCCAGCTTCTTGCTGCAAGTCTTGATTCATCCACTTTGAACAAGGTGAATCTCTTCTGATCATGCTGTCTATACCATGAACTCAAAGGCGTGCTGCGTGCTCAGTGCAAAGCGAACTGTTCTTTCACCTTTTACTAAAGAATACCGTACGCAGGGTACAAATGGTAGCATTAACTCAAAGGCAGCTTTGGAAGATATGGGGCCCACCAATTTTCCAAACTGCTGCAGAAATGTGATCTGAGCTTCCACATTGATTGTACCACCTCTGAAGAAGATACATTGCAAAGACATGGGCATCTTGCTCTTATACCTGCCAACAAAGGAATTCAAACACTGTCCAAACTTGGAAAACTTCTTGCTAGTTGATCATCAAGAGTCTTCAGATTCTTCAAGCAGGCATGCAGTTTGGATACTATTCAGGAACTTTCTAATCTAGAGTGGCACCTGAAATGAGGAATAGACTTGCCACATCACCACAGATGTAGCTTGTAAAAATCCTTCACTTTTTCCGGTACTTGGCATAGTATTGACTGCCTGCCACCATCTCCTTCAATTTTGTTGGATCAGCTCCTGTCATTTGTGCTGTCACCTTTCCCTTCTTATAGAACTGAAATGTTGGCTGGAATAAATTGAGTTCAGACATGAGATTTAGCTCATAATACTCAACCAGCCTATAAGACTATATTTGACTCTATACAAGGTTGAAAGATCCAGCTGCATCCTTCACCACTTCTATACAGACCAGTGTTGTTTTTAGGAATTGTTTTACCTAGCCAACAGGGCAATCATCCATAAGATGCAGAAAAGTGGTGATCATCCCTAGGAAAGATTTAGCCAACTCTGGATATAAAATAAATATGCAGTACAGATCTTTAGTCATCCTTCAACATTTTTGGCTACACACTGAAAACCAAACATAACTTTTTACAAATTTCACTAATCTTTTTCTCACTTCTGGCAATTGACAAGCTCCTGAAACTGAATTGAAATCAGTTCATTTTCAAAAAAAAAAAATCAATTTTTCCTTTTGGTGAAATTTCACCAGGAAAAAAAGGCTGATGCAGACACAATTGACACTAGTATCAACACGTCACAGACATACTATTCCTGTGCATCATCAACTATGATTATCAAATAGAGAATAGAATTGTAAAATTATGCACAAGAGAAGTGACAAAAAATTTACCACATCACTAATGCCAGCTGCATTGATGGCTTCTTGCAGTTCTGCCTGTAGGAGTTAAAACAAAGTCACAGTACTTGTTAACAGGGCACCATCTTCAGGCTACACCTGAGAATTTCATAGCCAAAGCCTCAGCAACAAGCATGAAAATAAATCTCTGAGCTGGTGCAATCGACTCCTATGCACTCACACATCCCACCTTATCAAAATCGACTCTCAAAAATGTGATGTCATGATACTGAGTGCTTAGAAAATTCACTGCTCGTGACATTAGCCTGCCTGTACAATGCCAAAACAATATCAATCATCTCTGTCAATTATTTCTTGCCCTATCTCTTCAGTCACTTACAGAAGCTTTTCACTCTTTTGCTACAACCAAGCAGAAACATTGACAATTTTCTGCAATTTCTCACTAGAAGAGTGGAGGGTCTAAAAAAACAGAAAAAACAAGAGCCAATGGCTATAACCAGCTGCAGGAAGTGCAAACTAGCTGTTAACAAAAGCAACACCAAGCTGAAAGTACATTAGAACAAGGTCTTGCTATTGTAAGCCACGTATCCGGACTTTGATTTTGGATGCTTACAGCTAGTCTTACACGAATCTGAAAAGTTTGATGTGAAGTAGACAACAGCAAGGCCGCCAGTCCTAGCTGCAACACACATTTGCCTTGTGAAAATGCTTACAGCTTACAGCATCACATTGCACATCCTTTAAGGAAAGTACTAACAAGCTAATCCACAAAAAAATCCTGGATAATCCTTCAAATGGGTCATGAAATTTTGAGTCATTGTTGCTCATAAAACACTATCAACAACTTTGAACTCTTTATTTGCCAGTGCATGTCCCAGAACATTATTTGAAGCGATGTATAAATTCCATGCTAGTTTACACTAAATTGCCTACTAAATGCCCAAGCAACAATGTGTAGGATTGCAATAAATTCCAATTGATACCAAATGTTTCTTAGGTTGTTCTGTCAACAAAACAGTAGGAACTACTTGTAAAAAGTCCATGAGAGGCTCGCATATGTGGTAAGCTGTATGCAATATATGACAGTTTTTGGCAACTGGATTGACTAGTGGCCTCATCCACTCTTTCACATGACCAACAGTGTTCAGGTCATAAAGTGAGCAATCTTCACATGAACTTCAAGATGACTCCCTTACACAGTTCAGATCATGAAGGAAACAATCTTCACATGGAAATGGCTCCCTTCCAGTTGGAGTCATTGTTGGGCTGGTTTGTTCATAATCATGGAAATTGCTGCTGTAGAAAGAAATTGATCAGGGCTACAGCTTATGGAACAGAGGTTTAGGGTTTAGGGAAAAGAATGAGAGAGAGAGAGAGAGAGAGAGAGCCCGGGTTTCTTGGGAGAGTCAAAACATAAGGACGGAGGGAGTCAGCAGGATATGGCGGATGAAGAAGGCAGGTTGATGATGAGGTCTAAGGTTACCTTTTGCTTCTTGCATCAACCTCTGGAAGTGTGCGGAAGACTTGGCTGCTACAACAGCGATTGGAGGCACTGCATCACCTCTTTTGCCGCTTTGACCTAATTGTAACACCATCCAGCAGAACCACACCGTCGTCACAACACGCAAGTGTTTGTGCATTCAATCACATCCTTCGACTCAACCATCTCAACCCTAAACCGTAAACCACATCGAAAATAAAGCTCCGAATGAATGAATCAACCACAATTGAACTTCACCGAAAGAAAAAACATATATCATATTTCAATTTTCTCCTACAGCCTTCAGTTACCAGCGTTTCGACCAGCCTTGGAGGCGCTGGATCGCCTGGTGGCGACTGCTGCTTGCACCACAGGAAGAAGCGGATTCGAACCAAATTTCCACCCAAAAAATTCAAATAAAAGCCCTCGATAAGATGAAGACGTCGTCAAGATCGAAGAAAGTGGAAGAATGCGCCGAGAAAAGAGGCCCCGACAAGCACAAAGCGGATGCACGAGCACCATCGCCACACATCAACCTCGCAAGCTTGCGCAAAGCACACAACCTGCCCTCCGTCTTCCTCCTCCCTCCCGAGGAATCCCTCTTGGATGTTTCTCATCTATATATCATCCATCTGACAGAATAAGTTGATGACATTCATCAGATTCACTGCCGTTGATCCGCACCAATGAATCACATAAAGTCAAGTCAACCCGCTTGAGCACGCGGGAGGTGGGTAGAAATTGTCGTGTGGGGAACGGAACCGAGAACTCTGAGAACTCGACGACATCAAATCAATGGAACAAAACTTGAGGCGAAACTCGAAACCCCGAAGGCGAACGGAAGAACCGTGGGAACGTTAGGAACTTACTCTAATTGGATGTTCCACGAGACCCATTTTACCTCAACAGCGTTACGGATTGGGAACGGTTATTGGGAACCCAGTTGTCAAATTGTAGTAACGAAAGGAGAACATTGGTGACGGTAGTCGCTCTGCTGCTTCCGACATTTTTGTCGCTGCGTGATTTTTCTCCAGGTACGCTCTGGTTTTGTTCCTTTTCTTTGATCTTGGGATGCTTATTGGAAGTTCACGATAGTATAGACGAGTTCGTCCTGTAATTCTGCGAATGTCGACGTCTTGATCTTTGTGTTCGGTGCTTCCCGGAGGGAGATTTCGATGTCTGGGTGTATTGCGTTTGGTGCTTCCTGGAAGGAGAGATTTTGAGACTTTTGCCGCTGGAGTTGCACTTGCTTTCCTTCCGCACATGTGACAGGGCTTTTTTTTTTTTTTTTTTTTTTCGGTTTCGTGGCAAGGTTTGTTGGTGGCAGTAGAAGATAGAGAACTGGAGAAGTAAAAAAGCCTCTGAGAGTTGTTACCAGGTTTAGGGTGTAGGGTTTACGGTTGTTACCAGCTTCCAGGTGTCTGAAGAAGTCTAGGAGTATCTTAGCTCTGTGATTGTATCTCAGTTCTGTGTCCAGACTGCTGCACCATTCTGAAATTATCAGCAATCACAGATTGCAACTGCAGGTGCACCCACACTGAGCAAATGTAAGTCTTGTTAGGAATGCTCGAGTTTGAACAAAGCACCATCCTTTATAGATTTTCTTGATATGCAAGTAAGTGTCAACAGGAGGTGTCCTGGAAATGTTAAAACCATGAAAGATAGCACTAAAGATGTCCATGGAAGTGACATGTCTGTCAATTACCATGTGCCTGTCATTAGCCTGGACTGGATGCCCAAGTAGTAGTGCAGCTGGAGTTGATGGTCTGACAGCAGATGTTTTGCTTTTTACCTTCTGGGAATAAATTTATAGATTTGTTGTGGGTAGCATGGGAGGTTGTTCCTAGTGTTGGTATATGTTATACTGTGGCATAGATTTAGGATGCTGGTTCTTTCAATTGGTTTGTGGGTAATCCACTTTTTTCAAGAATCTTGATGTGGACTGCTGATTATAAGTGGTCAGGATGGTCCAGACCTCTAGCAGAGTTCTGAGGCTGTTGATGATAACCACCAGAGGGTTGCAACAGGACTCAGAAGTCCTGGCTTCAGAATCTATGTCAGAGGCACCAAAGCTGAAGAATCCAGGACTTGATGATATGACTGCAAAAGCAGTAAGTTTCTCACACTTCATTATTTTATGTTGAACCTGTTGTTTTTCCAGTGAGTTGGGAGCACCATTATCTGTGGGAAGCAAAAACTCAGTTGTGTAATCAGGAATCCAGACCACCAGGTCCAACCAAAGTTCTTAAGTAAGATGGTCCCACTCAGCTTGCATAAATCAGGAATGCAGCATAGCGCTCCAGTGGCTTTAGCTAAGGCCCAAGAGGACAGCTGAAAGAGAGGGCCTGAAATCCTGTGATAGTCTGTTGTTCTGTTAAGAGGTGGCACATGCTAGCAGAAGCGAATGTTGCATGCATATCTTACATGAACTGGGGAGATACTTCCAGAGCATCAGATGTTGGCAATCAAATAGCTCAAGTCTTCTTGACATGATGATAGGTGATTTGATCCATTCGTGTGGAGATGGTATGTTATCTCACCATTTGTCCAAAATCACAAACTGCTGAACCCTATACTATCATACCTGTCATCAAGGGTTTAGGGTTTCAAAAATTGGGTCTGGCAGCCTCAGTTTGAATACTTATTTCAGAATTCTGACAGTTTAGACTTAAAACCAAGCATTTGTATCTACATTGGTAACGGAATTTGACTGTGAATTTATCAATTCAGGTTTTGAGTCCAGTTTCTGAGAAATTCAACTGTCGGTTAATGCAAAGTTTTTTTTGGTTCTTTTTTGCAACCCATCCTTTTAGGGAATTATTTCAAACCCACCCTTTTGGGAATTATGGGTCAATGCAAAGTTTTTTTTCCGACTCACCCTCTGCGGAATTATATTCCTTTTTTCTGACCTGCTCTTTTAGGAATTATCTAATGCCAAACATGAATGCCATGTATGGCAGTAAGTTGACAGCATTGTTGTATTGTAAGGAACATAATAGTCACTGGACAAAGGCTTTATCTGCTTGTTCCCCCTCTAAACCCTTTACAGGTAGGTGGGGGTAAGAGTTGCCCACAAGCAAAATCTAAGCTTGTTAATCAAATCTGTAGTAAGCTTTCTTTTTTTATCTTTTTTTTCCCCGCATATGGGTTACGTCAGGCAACTCAGAAGTATAAACTCCTAAACAAAATTTTACAAGCTAAATTGAGATTCAATAGGGGAATTCACCTTTCTGGCATCATGAGATGATCATGATTAAAAAAATAAATCCTGATTCTTTTCACAAATTTCCGAAGAAGAAAGATGATGCTGCTAATGAATGGCTGAGAGAAACAGAAAAAAGCTCCAACTTTTGGATGCAGCATTGCACTGAAATTTTGTGTGTGGACAGAGCATGAAGCTTGCAGATATATTGCAGCTTGAAGCAAGGAGAAGATGCTATTGGTGGTGGGTTAATACCCCCAAAAAAAGAACTCCAACTTTTTTTTATGTAATATATTGCACCAGAACTTTGTGTTGACAAAAGATGAAGAATGGTTACAGATTGGAGCTTGAAGAAAGACGATGTAGCAAATGGTTTCTAACCAGAAACCAAAAAGTTCCAACTTTTTTGATGCAGTACTGCACCAGAATTTTGTGTGTAGACAAGAGATTATAAGGCTTTCAGATTTGAGAAGCTTTAAGCAAGGAGATGTTATTACCAAAGTGGTCAACTAGAAACAGAAGCTCCAACTTTTCTATGCAGCAGCATTGCTGCAGAATTTTGTGTGTGCGTAGACAAACAAAGATGAAGTCTACTGTCTAGAAGCTTGCAGATTGAAGCTTGAAACCAAGAACATGATATTATAATTAGCAAACTGGTTACAAGAAGAAAACAAAAGCTCCAACTTTTGGTAGACAAAGATGAAGCATGAACAAGATTGCAGATTGAAAGCTTGAAACCAAGAAGAAGATGATGATGATGATGATGTTGTTGCTGTTGCTGTTAGCAAATGGTTAATAGAAGGAAACTAAAGCTCCATTTTTCTAATGGATTGCGCATCAATGATGCAATCATCATCTTCTTCATGGTCGTGGTGATGGTGATGTCGTCGGTGGAAGAAGATGATTGCAGTGTTGTGTACGGTTGTGGGCCCATTCTATGGGCTTGTTGCGCCGCTCGACCACAACAACAACAACAACAACAGCAACAATGAATCAATCATAACTGTGTTGCACTGATTATAGCGCCTTTGGAAGAATCCCGGAAGAAGATGACGATGGACGCAGTCCAACAACGACAACAGCTCAGAAATCAAAAATTCGGTGGTTGTGTGCGCGAACGAGAGACACCCAAAAGCTCGCTCTTTTGGCCTTCCGCATTTGCAAAGAAATTTCGAGCTTTCGGCAGTCTTCTTCTTCTTCTTCTTGAGGAGTTTTTCTCTGAGCCCTTTCTCCTTGTATTTCGGAGACTTGGTAAAGCACTTCCAATTGCGAGCATCGAGAGCTAGCTCAAGCTTCTTCCTCGATCGAACGACACAGCAAAAGCGCATCATCATCGTCATCGCGGTTACAAAAACCTCGGAAAGAGGGAGCGAACTCGTCAGAAGGAGGAGTATGGGGGACTGGATTTTGGCTGTGGCTGTCAGGGCGAGCATATTAGCCGGGTATATGAACAACTTCCTTTGTTGCAAAAAGCTTCAAGAGGTTTTGTTGTTTCTCAACTACTGTATCTTGAGTTTGTTGTTGTTGTTGTTGTTCCCCCCTCGAATCTCCAATGGACAGAGAGGAATATGTCTTCTTCTCTGTGAACTCTGAGGAACTGAAGAATGAAGTTGCAGCAACGTTTGTAAACTTTCGCCATCATCTTCTCTGCGTGAACTGGAAGATGGCAAGCTCTATGGGATGATGCAAGAAAAGATGGCATCGAGGTCGTTGCAAGTGTGATAAGAACAGGCAGTGTCAGAGGATTGATTGCTGACGGGAAAAAGTCTGCTTGTTGTGGTGGTTTTTTCTTGTGTTTTCTGCAAACAGGCCAGTGATCACCCTGCTCTATCCTCTGTAAGCCCCTCTGCAATCCTCTCTCTCTCTCTCTCTCAGAAACACACACACACACAAGTTTTGCAGTTCTATTACAGAGCCAGCTATTTATATCTGCATATGTGTCTTTGGTGTTAGCTTACACTTTGCAAAGAGAGCTTGAAGGACAGATTGGTTTCTCTCACAATTCTATGGCTGCCTTTTGATCTGCTCATCATGAGCTTGAAATCCTCAATCTCAATTGCACATGAATATGTTTGGTGATCTGTGAAGGTCTGTGTCTGTCTGTCTGTCTGCCTGTCTACAGGTGTCAACAGGGGAATGAAATTTCATTTGCTGAAATCACAGATTTTGCTTTGTTGTGTGTGTGTGTGTGTTCTTTTTCTTGGCAGATATGCATCAATCCAAGCAATAGAGAGTCCTTCCAAGGAAGATGAGCAGCAATGGCTAACCTACTGGATCCTGTATTCTTTCATAACCCTATTTGAGGTGGCTGCTGCGCCAGTGCTTTTCTGGTACACTACTTACCCACAAAAACTTCCACCCTCTTCTTCTTCTGAAGCTCTTCAATGAGATCCTGATCCTGAGTTTCAAATGCAGACATGCATAAAAGAAAAGCAGACACTGGGGTGGGCTCATGAGCATTTCATCTGACAGGACAATGAGAAGGGCTTGCATTTGAGCTCTCTTGATTGGTTGGTTTCTCACATCACTTGGTTTCTTGGTAAAGACTCCGCAGAAAATCTTTGTGGACTACTTTCTATAACTTTCAAAGCTGTGAAATGCGCAAAGAAAAAAAGGTGGACTTGTGAATGATTGGAAATCCCTATTAATGGTTTCTGAATTTAGGATTTCTGAATCCAATTCGAGTCCAAGATGATACCATCATCATGTCAAGTCTGGTTTTCAAGTTCCTTTTCAGGTTTCCATGGATGCATAATATATAATCTTGAAGGAAGGAAGCCATCACCACAAACAGCTATCCTTGTTGTGATGACTGAGTTATTGTCCAAAGCAAATGCAAAGGACTAGTTGCAGGGAGTTACATGAACTTGCAAGGAAATGTTCCTAGGCATTTCACATGAACATGAGCTCTGAGATCCTTGGATTTTGTGATTTCATGATTTTACTTGATTGTCAGTGTCAACAACTGTCAGTAGTACCTACTCTTGTGCTTCATCACAGACATGGAGCTCCATGAAACTGAAATGCTCAACAAAAATAGAGATTTTCTGTCAAAGGTTTGGTGTATTTTGATTGTGTAGCATGCCCATCAGGGTTGACCAATGCCACAGTTTGTTTCACTTTGGGTCTTTCTTTTCAGGAGTTCCTTGCAACATTGCATTTATCAAATTTCTCATTTTCCTTTTTCATGGTGTTTTTTGGCCACCCAGGATTCCTTTTTGGGGAACAATCAAGCTAGCAGTGACAGCATGGTTGGTGTTGCCACAATTCCGGGGAGGAGAATTTGTGTATGAGCAATTTGTAAGACCCTACATCATCAACAACAAGGTTGTCAGAACTGTTGATGACGACGAGTGCTTCTCTGATAACCAGCGCAAGCTTTTGTTCTCACTGAGCCCTGAAACACAATCCTTGGTAGCTCAGTTCATCTATGAGAATGGAGAAGATGCATTTCACAGTTTCCTCGCTGTGGTAAATCCACAAATGTACTTCCTTGCTCACATTCCTCTATGATGCATCCTCTTAGTTTGCAAACTATGTAAACAGCAACTTTTCACAAGGAAAACCCTTGTCTTCTATAAATTTTCCCCTCTAGCTTTCAAGTGAGAAGTGTGTTATTTGTCCCCTACCAGTTGCAGTTATGTTGATTAGAGAAACTCATCACAAATTGTGAAATGAGTCGGTTTTTATAAGTCACTGAGTGAATGTGCCATTCTGGTTTTTTTGTGATTACAGGCAACAAGATCTGAGTCCAGAGAAAGCTGATTACATAGTCAAAGAGCGAAAGCGGGATGTGTTCAAGCGGAAGATGTCAAGGCTTGTTGGATTACATGACAGGCAAGGACAATTTTGAAGGTTTGGTTTTTCTCAAAAACTAGGACGCAACAGACATCATCAAGAATTTTGTCGGTGCACATGAGAAGTGGGACCATTATGTGCTTTCTATGCATAATGGGTCAGTTGTTAATCCCCAACAATTCAATAGATGACCCCTTCTGATAAGAATTATGGCTTTGTACATATGTATGGGAATCATCTGGAATGTCAAATAGCACAAGGTAAATAGGAGTTGTCCAAAATCTTAGTCTTTATATCATTTGAAAATTTGAGGGCCAAATATTGATTGACATGTGTGGTGGACTCACAATCTGCTAACTTAGAAAGCTTTCTCTCTTTTATTGCCATGACTTTATTCTGTGGATGGAAAATACATGGCAGAGAGCATGCAAAATGTTCATACAAATGTAGGGTCCATGTGGGAGAAAGCTCCAAGGTCTTTGAGAAATAACCAAGAGAAATATTATGGGATTTCATGGATGTTGTTCATCTCTATGGAAGGAAGCTTTAGTTGCAATACCATGCACACAATCTCCACCTTTCTCTACTTAGTTTTGCTATCATTGAAGTCTTATCATCTCAAGGCAAACAAAAGCGAAAAACATGACCCACAATCAAGATGGAGATCTCCATACCTTTCCACAAGAGTTGCCAAACATAATAGGGGAGGCCGCAAATTGGGAAGAACCATTGTCCAGACTGTATATCATATAATTTCATCATATGCTTGCCCTCGGTTTGCACAACATTCAATGTAAATGAAAGCTTCCATCCCAACTTTTGAAGACCTCCTATATCATATTATATCATTCACAAGTGGCAAAGTGGAAGATGATACCAAGTGCTTAAACTTGGAGTCTCAATCTCCTCATCTGCAACCCAAGAAGTATTGGCAAGTATTCCTAACAAGACCCTGGAATTAATCTCAAAATGATTCCCAGAGATGTGATGCAACACTTGAAATCAAGTATTAACACCTTCACTGGTTCAAAATGCACAATGTATGCTTCCTACAGAAAGCTAATGCAAGCATCTAGTTTCTGAATGAACAGATCAAGCTCCACACTCAATGGCACAATTGTCCTGAGATTAGATACTATTGTTATTCATCTGCTCTCCACAAATGTGGAAATAACATGAACTGCCACTTTGCTTTTCAATTGAAATGTGTCCAAAAGCAAGGATGATTTGTATGAGCAGTTGTAACACAGATAAAACTACCACTCTGTCCAGTCACAGTAATTGAAACAATGAAAATTCTGTTTAATTGTGTCATTAACCAGTCTAAAGGTTAGCAAGCCAAGGCAGAAGCTTTTCATGTACAAGATCTGGGGAGTCGTCATGGGGACAATGTCCCACACCTTGCAGTAAATAGAGCTGCACTTTTGGATTAATTTGTGGGAGAGCCTGGAAATATTTCCCAACAGGGCCGTTGATTGGAGTGAACGGATCTTCATCACCCCAAAGCACTAAAATTGGATTGCTGATTGATGGGATTAGCTTCATTGGTTTGGGTCCTGGTGGACCAGTTATGATAGAAACAAATGCATCCAGTGCTCCTGCAGTATCTGCCGGTCTCAATATCACCTGCTAAAGGAAAAACAGCTTGTCAATATGCTTGCATTGCTGCCATGGTCTGTAAAAGGCAGAACATTGCACCAAAAGGCCACTCTTAATCATATCTTTCACACTGGAAGTAAGAGAGGATACAAGCTTGTCACCTTTGTCTAATAGTCTATTATTCTTGAGAAATGTCTGAGATCAAATGCAACAAAGAGTAAGGAATTCACTAAAGATTCACTTTGAGGGAGAAGCAGTGCAATAAATACCTCCACAAGCTCATCATCAACAGCATCCTTGTTGCTATAGATAGATTGCAAGATAGTCTTCAAGTTATCCCTGTGGGGGAAAAGAAAATAAAAATCAACATTGTAAAAGTGCTCATAGAGCACAAGGAAAACACATTTCTAGAGCAGCAGAATTGACTACCAAATTTCTTTCATCAACAGCAATCTTTGAACAAAAGCTTGCTCAAAAGCTGACCTGGATTTCACACGGTTGAAAAGCCGAGTGGCAATAGAGGGTCGTTGTAGTAGAAAATCAATGAGCCACAAGAGAGGTGAGGCCAGCTGAAGGCGCCAGTCATCAGTGATAGCCTTATTGTTCATTCCTCCTGAACAATTGAGTAGCACTGTTCCCCTCACTAGCCCTGATGGTGCAGCTCCTGTCCACACCAAGACAAACCTCTTTATATTTAGCACGATTCCCTGTTCTGGGATGCTTAGCCTGGACTTCAGTGCCAGAACAGTATTGCACACCAGAGTAGAAATTGAAAGAAGAGTTCTCAGAATCCAGTGGATAAGAAATCAGTAACTGTAAGAGATATGATGAAAACCACAATCAATGCATGTTTGCAGATATGCTTTATTTTTCAAACAATGTCATTTTAAGTTTGGTCCCTAGTGTTAACCCATTCTAAGCTCGTTTGCTGCTAAAGGCTATTGGGGCCTTGTATCAGTTGTTGAAGATCTCATGGTCTCTAAAAATTTGCTGGCATCACAAGTTTACAAGCTCTTGATTCAGATTCACAACCAGTTTGCTGCATATGTATGAAAGCCTGACATCCCAAGGCCATCTATTGGTGCATAGACATATAGTGGTTTGTTCATGTAGTAAGGGCCAGAACTCTACCTGCTGAAGCAATTACACAAGCAAGACTCCCAATGGAGTTTCCAATCAAAACGGTTGGAGCTCCCACCACCTCCTTGATAAAGTCCACAAGTAGCTGCACCCCAGAAAGATTCAGTTGTTAGGGTCAGTGAAGTGTACTTCCTTTAGTCCACAGGGCGTTCAGCTTGTTCCAAGCCTCAAGTTGAGCAACCATGGTGCCCCTACCTAAGAAAATTGCAATTTGCATCAGAGGAAAAATAGGCAGTTGTTGTGACCATTCAGCCTCAGTGATACCAAAATGCTGACCAAGGTAGTTTTAGTAGCAATAAGTGGGACAGAATCCTCATTCTGTTCATTGTGAAACCCACACTGAGCTTCTGAGACCTCCACTCATAGACCAAACAACCAATAAAGGGTTTATCAAATAGAAAGAAAGGAATGAGAAAGAACTTGCCTCAGCCCAAATTTCCATGGTGTACTGGAATTTGGAAGGCTTTTCAGATGCCCCCAGGCCAAGTAAATCAATTGCATATACTGTGTTGCTTTTGGCAAGCACTCCAATGTTCCTGCAGAGAAAAAGTGTAATGATCTCTTAACTCATTGAAGCAAATGGCCAGTCCGCCAATATTTGCTCAGTCCACAATTCAAAACATGGTTGCCAATCTGGGACCTTGTAGAGACATGTCAAACAGAAATTCAAACTATTCTAATTGAGCAATTGTGTACAGCATTCAAATAATTCTGAATTTAGGGAACTGGGAATACGGGAAAACCATGAGCATTGTGTGTTAGGTAACCTAGAAGGTCCTGAACATAAAAGAGCAATGAAGAAGAGTCAAGACCAATTCAAAAGGTTTCAACTATAATAATAAACGATCAGCACAGAAGAATAAGTTCAAAACTGCCATTGACACAGCTGCCATAAAACTGCATGCATGCATACTAAGGGCCTCTTTCCATTAGGCTGCTGTGATCACAGTTACACACGGTGTGCTGTGATCACAGCAACCTAATGGAAAGCCACAGACATAGGGCCTTGTTTCTTGTTGCAGGGATATTTGTTTTCCATTTAAGAGCTGCAAGTCCTTTGAAAATATATAAGTAATCATGTTGGGGACTCTGGCTCATGAAAAAAAGACAGATGTCACTGTATGGTGACTCACAGCTCTCGCTCTCGCATCTGCAATTGGTCAATGCTTGACCCGTAGAACTGTGAGATGTGGGCACAGCAGCCTAATCGAAAGATGTCCTAACTATGTTGGAACTTTATTCCGCACCTGCGCCAATGTCCAATCGAGGCACCAAAGCCATGGACTAGAAGAATAGGAGGTCCGCTTCCCTGTACCGCATAATTTATCGCGTAGCCCTTCCATACCCACTGTCGACAAGTTGCATATATCTCTCTCAGCGCCTCAGTTATGTACGAGTGTCTGAATCCATCCTCCTCAGCTCTCTTCTGTAACACTTGAGAGGCCACGTTTACTTCAGCACAATACTTATGGATTGCTTGAACTTGGCAATGCATTTGTCATTGTACTTCGCAAAGTGCAACAGCAGTATGCCAAATGAATAGGACACATGGCGACCAAGAAGAACCAGGTTCCAACATTCGATGAGGATAAAGTGCAGGAACAACGGTTGTAGATGATGTACAAAGAACAACCAATACCGGAACAACTCTACAGCAGAGAAGGAGCAAATTATACCTACTGCAGAGTCTGCTGCAGCTATAGCGGCTTGGATAGCAGCTGAGCCATCTTGTGCTACAATTCCAGCTGTTACCGCTGCTGCCGCCTCCTTCTGAAGCTTCCTCCCCGTTTCCACTTCTGGCTCAGTTTCCACAATCTGTCCTTCTTGTTGCGCTCTGGCCAAGAAGCTGCTGCTAGCAATCCTAGGCTGACATCTTGAAAGCCGATCTAGCAGTGGGAGCAAAGTTCCGAAGCTGCTTACGGCGGTTAATGTCCGCCTCTGCTTTCGCAAGATCACAGAAGAGATACTCTTGTCCGATTGCAAATTTGCAACAGGGAGAAAGAAACCAGCATAAAAGCGTGAATCTGAACAGCTACGCCTTTCACATACTTGAACCACGAGTTTGGTAGAAGCTGCAAATGAGTTTTGTTGTGAAGAGAATTGCATGTCGCTGCCGACACAACCAAATCTCTGCATACCGTGATGACGAGAACGATTCGATAAAGCCGTCCAAAAATTACAACAGAGGCGGGATGGTGGCAATTGAGAGGAGGAGAAGCTGAATGCAGAAGAGACGGATTTGGAACTGTGGAGCGTAGTGTGAGGCAAGAGCTGCCGATGCAACGTGAACGTCGTTGCAGCATCTGCCATAGCCATCGTGTTTCTCGTCTGCAACGCGGGACGTTTGTTTGTGAGTAGAGAAACAAGTGCATGCTCCTCCTCTCGACCACCCACCACGTTGCTGAAATCAGGTCTCAAATGAGATCCCAATCTATCTTCTAGACAATTCAGGACCTCGCTAGTATGCATGTAGTATGAAAATGCGCGTGTGCTCCTATCGACCACGCTCCCTTGAAATCAGGTCTCAAGTGAGATCCTAAACTATCTTATATATAATTTAGGACCTTGCTAGTATGCATGTATTATGAACATGTGCGTGCTCCTTCGACCACGTTGCTGAAATCAGGTCTCAAACGAGATCCTAATCAATCTTCTAGAGAATTTGAGACCTCGCTCGTAATACTTGTTCGTATGAATACGTGCGTGTTCCTGTCGACCAGACACCCACACTACTGTAACCAGATCTCAAATCAGATCATCTTCTCGGCAATTTGCGACCTCGTTGGTATGTTTGGACATTGTTTTGACATCAATTTTGCAAACTTCTAAACCCTATTGGAGTAATTTGGCCCTAGCTCAAGTGTAAACAGGACATTGATGAGAGATCTAAGCTGTGAAAATTTATTTCATTAATTGAGTGGAAAAAGGTACTCAAAACTCACTATCCTGCACACCTTAGGTCTCAAAATTTCCAAATCAACTTCATTAAATCTTACTGACCAAGGACTCTCCAATAACACAAAGGTGCAAAAGACTTCCATATTACCTTCATTAAATCCTACTTGCTAAGGGCTTTCCAACAATACATAGAGTGCCCACCCAAATTCCACTATAATTTTTTGAGTCAAATGAATTTTCAGTAAAAACAATATTCAAAATTCAATAATCTCACAATCCTCCAGAGGTCAAAACCTACTCATCAAGGGCTTTCCAACAGAAACAAGAGCAGGGTAAGAGGCACCTTGATAACAGAGATCTCAACACGACAAACAAAGTAAACAAACAAAACAAGCAAAACAAACAACACTTCCTTCATAGATAGATTACTTACTGACTTCATGCTGATTTTAGTTGAACTTATTATTAGAGTAATGTCATAATCACTAAAGTAGCACCTTTAGACTAAAAGCTACTTATTCTACACAAAGATGTTATGTTGCACCCTTGGAAAGTGATTGTGATTCACACTGACCAAATAATATTCCACATTACTACTGTGTTGCAAATCGTCCAAGCTTTTTAAAGTAGCCCTAAACCCTGGGCAAGAACTTCAAGTAACATTTCTGCCTATATCAACACAATGAATGAACGTGGAAGAAAACTTGCACATGCACACATTGCTGCTCTTTCATTTTCATCTAGGCTTGATCCATTTCATCCATTGCCAATGAATTGAAGAATGAAATGAGTTAAAGCATCACAAATCTCCTGGTCAAGAGACCCAGTCATGACTGCAGCAGAGAAGTACAGACTTGAAGCAAAGCACAACTGCTTCCTGTAGGCCTTAGTAAGGTGTGCATACATGCTGGACATAGAGGACATTGGGGGCATGTCAATTGCAAATGCACAGAATGGCAGATATATTGAAAGAGAAACAGGAGGATGACAGAATGACATCTCTTGCCTTGCAAAACATTATGCACTCCAACCCCCAAGGGCGTGATCATGTGTCCACTCAAAATCTGATGAGGAACAAAGTTAAACCTTGAAGCCTCGGCTGTTCCGGCGACCTCGGGCCTTCTCAAACTTGCGACCCTTTGACCGTGTGTATGGCTTAGTGTTACTATGTGGTACACCAGGTGCCCTTCCAAAGTGCTTCACTGCCTCCCGAGCATTCTTGGGTCCCCGCAACAAAATCTGGAACATTGCATCTTATATGACTGATAAACTCACCAACTTTTAAGACCTAATGGTGGAGAGGATTTTTTTGACCTTCCATTTCCAGTCAATGAAAATGAGCAATGATTTGCAAGCATGGGCAGGTAACAAATTTCCAGTCACAAAACTAGCATTAGCTACATAACTAAGAACCTCAAAATCATACTGAAGAAAAAAAGCTTTAGTGACACAATTAGACATAAAGAGTAACCTCAATGCTCAGTAAATATGAAAATGGCATCTAATTGTGAACAAGGATGCATTAGCCCTGCAGGATCTGGGTTGAAATTCACTGAAGACTTTGTACTTACAGTGTTTGATCCTGTAGGTGCACGGAGCGCAAGCTGATCAAATGTGAGGACTTCCCCACCTGCCTTCAGAATGCGGGCTCGAGCAGTCTCAGTGAAGCGGAGAGCTGCCACCTTGAGAGCTGGCACCTCATACAATCTAGTATCATCAGTCACAGTGCCAACAATCACAGCAATCTTGTCTTCCTGCAAAACAAATTCAGCAATCTTAAAAAGTGCACTTCCACAGTATACAGAACTAGGGCAATAGAAAATCTCCACTGGCACAGAATTATCTGCTGTTCATTCAAACATCTTTCTGCACAATGAGAACTTCTCATACTTATAAATTAAGTTCACCTGAATAAAATTGGCACATAATCTGATAATAAGGTTATAGAGATTCTGACAAGATACCAGCATAAAGGAAGAAACCCAACCCTAAAGAACACTTTGAACAACAGAGACAGTCAAAAATATGTTTCCTGCTGCTTGTTCAAATATCCATCAATAAACTAGACAACAAATACTGATAAAATCTGACTAGCTGTAATGGCACTCTCAGGGTATGAAGATGGCAAATCGACATGGAGCTGACCTTTCCAGCCATATATCTGACAAGGCGTGAAAGAGAAAGGGGGGGCCGATTAGTCCTGCTCATAAACAGGCGCTTCAACACCACACCATTGAATGAGCTCCCAGTTCTCCTGACCAGAAACCGGTAGAGCTGCATCCCTTCCACAGTTACAACTATCAGGACAGCAAGAGCAAAGAACAGAGCAAAGAGTCTATCTAGAAACTCCAAACTTCACCTCAGGAAAAACTTCCACAGACTCTCCCTAAGATTACAGTTTGCTGCAAGGAGACTGATCAAGGGTTTCAATCCAGTGAAAATCGATCGACAGCACTTGCAGCACGATGGATGCAATGCCACATTAATTGCTACCCTCCAGCGTACAACTGCTGGAAATTCTATCACCTTCTGAAATTGGGAATTCTTGTGAAAGAATTTATTTTTAAAATTTTGAACGTACCTTCACAAGAAGCTTCAGGTACACATTCTCACTCTTTGGTGCAGTGCGTTTGGTTTTCTTGTTGCGACCGCCTGCCTTCAAGTCGATACCCTATACATCCAAAACCCATGCAAAAGTTGTAGATCAGCCAAGAGCAAATCGCATGCTGTAGTCAGAACCTGAACTATATCGGGCTCCAGAACAAGAGAACCAAAATCTAACCATGAAAAAGGAAGTTCAGAGCCAATGAAGTAAGAAATAAACCAGAGATCACACAGTACGCTTCAGACAAAAAAGAAAACAGGCCTGGAAACCTAACCCTTCAAAAAAACAAACACAGTTCAAGGAGACTTAAAATAGCAGAAAGAAACTACTGCCTGATGACGGTCCCCTCTACAGCAGAAATGCAATTAGAATAGTGCTCTCTCCCCACAATAAACAGCCGGAATCCAAATGATGGTGGCGGAGCCGTAAACCCCATAGAAAGCGTGAACAAACACTGAAAGCCTGCCTTCTGGAGAAAAGAGAAACCAATTTAGCATACCAGAAAGAACTCACCATGATTATTAACCTCGAACGTCGCCCGTTACAAACGTAAAGCTCCGGTAGCCAGCAAGCCTGCGAAGCACGACCGAGGAAGAGACACGACACGAGTATGAAGCCAGTTTAAATATGTTGAGCACTAAACCCTAAATTTGATCTGAACCGCCCATTTATAGGTTTCGCTCTGGACGGTCAGATGATGGTTCTCGAGATAGATCGAACGGCTCTGAATGGCAGATGGAACTGGATTTATATCTCGTAGTTAGGGTTTGAAGTTCTCTTTTGCTTCCTGTGTTTGTGTTGTAAGGATTGCTGGACTTGCGCGAGAGACGCGATTCTGTTATCATCATCAGGCGTCGCCATGGGTCGTCGTAAGTGCTCTTCTTTTCCTGTACATTTTCTTGTTGATGATTCACTGGTTTCGTTTTCTTGCCTGCTTTTCCACGTAGACGAGGAGCACAGGGATAGTCCCGGCCGACAAGTTTTGTGGGGTTTTCTCTAGAACCGTTCTTCCTCTCTTTGCGCTTGTTATCTTGCAACTTTTTCGTTGCTCCCTGCATGTACTCTTTGTGTTTCTGTGTGTGTAGTAGTGTATTTTGGTATTTTCTCTGCTTCTACTGTTGTTGCATGTGTTAATGTTTCACGGTTGTCTTCGTAGTTTGAGGAGCAGACGTTTGTGAAGCTTCGTTCTTTTGTCTTCTTGCCGCGAAGCCGTGTGCTAGATATGCCTTCTGATTTCGGATTTTTTGTTGACTTTCCTTTTGTAGGCCCAGCAAGGTGCTATCGGCAGATCAAGAACAAGCCGTACCCAAAGTCACGATTCTGCAGGGGTGTGCCAGACCCCAAGATTCGCATCTATGATGTGGGCATGAAGAAGAAGGGAGTGGACGAATTCCCCTTTTGTGTGCACTTGGTCAGTTGGGAGAAAGAGAATGTCTCTAGTGAGGCACTGGAAGCTGCTCGCATTGCCTGTAACAAGTACATGACTAAGTTTGCTGGCAAGGATGCTTTCCACCTGCGGGTGCGAGTGCATCCATTCCATGTGCTCCGTATCAACAAGATGCTTTCATGTGCTGGGGCTGATAGGCTTCAGACAGGAATGAGGGGAGCTTTCGGAAAGCCACAAGGTGTCTGTGCTCGAGTTGCCATTGGGCAGGTGTTGTTGTCTGTGCGCTGCAAGGAGCAGAATGGAATCCATGCTCAAGAAGCTCTCCGCAGAGCCAAGTTCAAATTCCCTGGTCGCCAGAAGATCATCCTTAGCAGAAAATGGTATGTAACCAGCCCATCTTAGTAGACACTTCCATAATACCCAATTTAGTGGTTGTCTGACTCATGCAGGGATTTTGTGAAAGATTAACAGTGGTTCTTTTGCAGTGTATCTACAAGATATGCACTTGGAACCTACAAAGTACCTACTAGCTTCTTGTTAGCATGAAGTGTGGACATACATTTGATAGTATCTGATTTTCTTTTTTTAATTTTGTAGGAGCATTGTTAGATGGGTTCTAGGGTTCAGCACCATGCAGCTGAATAGAATATTTTCTGCTGCTGAGAATATGCTTCCTTGAAATTCTGTTGCAGGGGCTTCACAAAGATTTTGAGGACAGACTATGTCAAGTGGAAGGAAGAAAACCGTCTTCAGCATGATGGTGTGAATGCAGTGGTAAACCTTTCTTCCATACCAATTTTGTGGTGTTTCAGGGTGCAGTCAATACGTGTATCCTTATTTATTGGAGTAAGTTGTGTTGCTAGTTTTGTATTTTCCCTGTGCTTGATTGATTGTTGTAACAAGTGAGAGGCTTTCACTTTTGTTCATACTGCTTGTGTTTATTGTTTCCTTGTTCTAGTTTGTTCCTTCTGTGTTTGTTCCTTCTTCCTGGTTTTGTAAGTCCTTATCTGGAAGTCTTTCTTTGAATTTTAAGGAAAAGTTTTGGCCTTGTTCTTGCTTTCTTAATCATGAGTATGAAGATTTCTTGATTCTTATGAGAGTTATTATTGTTGTATTGTTTGTTTGTCACAGCTTCTTGGATGCCATGGGAGACTGTCAAACCGAACACCAGGGAGAGCTTTTGTAGATGCTGCTGTGTCCTCTGCCTAGGGTAGTGTCAGCAGGGTGCTGGAACATTTAATTTTGAGCAATGGTATTGGATTCATTGCATGCACCAGATGCGTGGAAATTCAATGTTGTGATTAGTTGAGGATGGAATCAAGTTTCACATAATTAAAACTTTTTGTGTCCATCCACAAGTCAGTTCTTGAATGGGGGTGAATGTTGAATTGGAAACTCAAAGAACACACAATAGACATGCACTATGTATGTTACATGAACATAATGCATCTGAATTGGGTTTTTTAGAGAAAGTTTTTCAAACAGCATGCTCAAATCCAAGTTGTCTGAGTTGAGTTCAAGCACCTTTGTGACATGTGGTTGTCACAATAGCAGACTTTCAGTATGATGACTTATGTCATCAGATCATATGGTCAAGTTATGGTCATGAGCTGCCTCTGTTGAGTGCTAGCCAGAATAGTGACTGAGTCTTCTTGTTGCACCTGGAAACATAATAGACAACCAGGACATGGATGTTTGTTTGTTGGTCTGTGATCAACTATAGACCTATCTACATTCACACTGTTGGGATCTGATAAAGCTGATGGTGAGTCATGGTAGCTAATTACTGCTATTCAGGATGGAGGTGATGGTGTGACATTTTCCAGGTGACATAAGCTTATTTCTGTGCCTGTTCTTGGCCTGTTACCTTTGAAATGTTGTCATGGTCTTTTCTCTGCTACCTCATTGATATGGTCAAGTCATTGTCATGGGTAAATGTAGAAAGGTATTGAAGCTCTGACCTTTTTGTTAAATGATCCTCTCAGAAATTTGGTGACAAGTTCTGTCCAATTTCAGCCATTGGACATTTTGCACTGTGTCTACAGGTAGCACTCTGAACAATCAACATCCACAGCTGCTGAATGTTTCCAGAAATTGGTGTTATTTTGTTGATGTAAAAGAGGTGACTCTATTTTGAATTCCTTCCTTTCATGTGTCTCACCAGATACTTCACTTCAGAATAAGAAAAACATGTCCGGAACACCCACAAGGTGATCATGAATCTCATTTCAGTATCTGTGACAAACTCTTAAGGATTTAAAGATAAATACAAGCTGGGCTGAGTTTAAGCATGTAAATCATAAACAGGGTACAAACCTAAACACAAAATGCAACATTGGTCTGGAATGGCTGGGCACTGCATTGCACACTCCTCAAACACAGTAGTGAAACCCACAATTTCTTTTTACCCTGATTGAGTAGTGAGGATATTGAGTTGCATCATCAACATGTGGAGCTCACAACACTCCTATGTAGTTAACACTTTGTACGTTGCACTTTGATCCCTGGTTGATTAACAAGGATTGGGGAGACCTCCAGAGTTTAGGGTGGCAGTGGCACTGATATCTAGTTCATCAATGTCTCTTGGGAAGCTCAAAGGTTCAAGGTGGTGGTGCACATCATAACAATTCTATAAAAAAGGAATCAAGGATTCCCCTAGAGTTGCATTAGTTGCTCAATGCAAGAGCATTCTCTTCTTGAAAAAGTTGCTAGAAAGTTTGTTCCTTCATTCCATTTTCTGAATCTCTCTTTCTATGTGTCTCTTTGACCATTTTTTTTTTTGTTAAGGAACATCTTGTATATATATAGACACAAGGATGGAAATCCATCCACAAAAAGTACAAGGCATGTCGAAGCAAATGTAAACACATGAAAGGAAAACCAAGACCATGAAAATAGTATTAACAAAGTGGAAGACATAATGCTAAAAAAGGCATCCTCTACCACAAATCAGCTAGTGATGGAGGTGCACTAGCTAGTATGTGTGGAAGATATGAAGAATTGTGACTAAGCATAGCAACAGGTTGAAGAATTGTGATGACTTGCACACATTGTAGGGCTATTGACATTCATTGCCTATAATGAGATATATAATGAGATATAAACATCGAAGGTACCAAGGAGGGTTGCCAATGGCAAGCTATATTGGCATGTACACAAGAAGTTAGACATCTTTTGATATCAAAGTATTTTTCAAGCAAGTAGACACTAGCAACTTGTTGATCATGGATTATTACTGTTTTTAGGGTTTATGTGCAACTTTGAAAGTTGTAGCTCGTTAATTGTGGTTTGTTAAGGTTTTTAATGTTTAGATGTCATTGGCCACATATTGTTGCGACCTTGTATAGTTTCTAGATTTCATAATGGTTGCTCCTAAGTCTTAATTCTTTAATCTTGACTATTTAGTGTTGAATGGTTATTGTTGAACCCTAAGTCCTAACCCTTGATTGTTATGTGTTGTAAATTTCTAGATCTATATCCTATGTGTGAAACAAACCCCACTTTTGGAAGGTAGAAAAACTCTAAAACACCATGTTGATCCTACTTAAGAATATACGTTTAAATTATGAGATTGTATGTTGTCATGTGTTGTAAATTTTGATGTTCCAAGTTCAAACTTTCAAACTTTTAATTCTTAAATCTTGAGTCTAATTTGTTATAAATTCATTGATCATGCATGTTCAATGGTTCATATATTCATTCTTGATGTTCATTCATTGTTTTGTTGCAAAGTGGTTTAGCATTCACTAAGTCTAAAACCTAGTGTGTCTTGAATGGACTTGATCATGAATTGTTGTTTCCTTGCATTCATTTTTTTAAAAGCCTCACCCTAGCCACATCACTTAGTTGCTCAGTCTCAGCAAGCTTAGGTGCATGTAACAGTTTACAAAGGTCGTTAGTGTCAATGGTATCTAGTAGCGCTGCAATACGTGCCTTGAAATCCCTTCCCAATAGTATTATGCCCCCCTAGAGTTTAAACTTCAGCAATTTCTATTGCCAGGTTTTGGAACAAGGATGCATTCTTGTGTTTGGAGCCAATAGGGGCAACGTACACCACGCAACGAAACAAGTTAGGGGTAGGTAACCCTATTGTACCGTAGTTGTAGATAAAAATCTTGGCTTCCTTCCTTCCATTGTGACATGTTTGGGTTAAGGTGGCTATGAAAGTAAACAACAATCCCCCCGCTATGTTTTATCGCTTTTGTTTTCCCAGCTGCTAGTGTGCACTATCGCAAATGAGGCAAACCTTTCAACATGTGGCAAATGTTGGCTCGGGAAGTGCCAAGTTTCGGTTAGTAAAACGAGGTCAGCACCTTGAAAAAAATTTAACATTTGCACCCTCGTTTTCAGTTTATTTACACCACCCTTGTACATGTTCCATAATACCACGCATAGGTATGTCTGGTCCCCGCGCCCCTAGATAAAAGAAGGTAGCCAAATCTGAATGCCGTCAACTAAAAGCTCGATTGTGCGCCAAAAGGTGTGTTTACCTACCGCCTTGGCCTCCTTGAACAATGGCCACAACTCTGACTTGCGCGCCTATGTGAATGGTTAGTGATAAGTAAACAATTATTTGTTGGGTTTCAGTTCCCTAGCTAACCATGGTGGTTAACTTAGTTGAGTTCTTTTTCTACCTACCTACCTAACAACCCACAAAGCAGGTTTTTAGTAGGTAGTACAAAAACATTCCTTTTCTATGTATAAACCGTCTAGATACTTATTTTCTTCCCTATTGATTCTAATTTGTCTATGACAAGACTAGAAGCACTTGACCTCCTGCCAGTACCTTGCAAAGCCCTAATCATCCTCCTAACCTGCAAGGTACCTCCAGGCTGCTGCTGGCAGATTCAACTTATGTCAGTTTTTTTATTGAATTGCTTTTGTGAATTTTCCAGATCTGTTGCTTTCCTCCTTGTGTTTTCCAATTTTCCTGATCCGTCTCATCACAAAAAAATCTTTCCATGGGAACATAGAAATATAGCAAGGCATAATAATAACTCCCTAGGGATCTTCTGCTGGGGGAGTTCCCTCAAATGACAAAGAGAAAACAAAAAGAGAGGTTTTTTTTACGTGTTAGGAAAGGGCAGTTTACATCAGGGGAAGTACTGTTTACTGGCATGTCAACTCAGGCTATCATTCATTATGCTTTAAGAAACTGTGTGAACTGCTCAATGGCAGGCACTACTGGCAGACCCGCACGTATTCCGCTAGTACGAGAGACTTACAGAAATCCCCGTCCTTGTGCTGTTGGCCCAAGTGTTACCGTGTCCTCAACTGATTTTTCCTTACAAAAACCTGGTTTTTTGGAATTTATTTGAATTTTCAGTGGCAGAAATCACTTGAGAATCAATATCTCCCCACATTCTGAATCCAAATCTTACCAAATTCATCCCATGCTCATCAAGATATTTCCAACAACACCAAAGGCACATTCCCAATTTCTCCGAACATTTTCACCTACAATCTAATTCAATTTTCAGTGAAGAAATCATTCAGTATTCAAGAACTTTTTGCACCGCTTAAGTCCAAATGCCATGAAACCAAGCTGATGCACCACCTCTCCTCCCCCAGAGCTTTTCAAAGAGAGCAAGAACACAATTTGAAGCACCCCGGTTAGGTGGATCTTCATCAGTACAAACAAAACAAACTTACCTTTGCATAGATAGATTTCAAATAGTTTCACTTCTCGTTTTAGATTTGCCTTACCTTAACCTGCACCTTCACTTTTGTGTATACTCTTCATTAAGTCAAATTCCTTCAATTCTTGTGTAGTGAACACCCTGATACACGCAATTAAAATAGACACTACCCAATTTCTCCCACCTTCTGATTTCACTATAATAGGAGATTGAAACAAGATATTAAGTGTCAAAGCTCAAGCCCCAAGCTCAAACTTTACAGATAACTTCAATTTCTATCTTTTGAAATTGAGCAGCTTCCTTTTTTCACCTGTGCTATAGAACAACAGTTTTTGTGTAACTTATGTCTAATGTTTGAGTACTTGGGTTGCAGATTTGCACAACACAAGAACTGAGGATTCCATTAAAGAAACCATTTAAGACTGGTCTGCACTTGTCATTGCTGATTTAGATTAACTCCCACATATTTTCTAACCAAATGCAATCTGTGGAGGAGTCTATATAAAATTCTGGAGCTTGTTCCACAACGTGAAACTAAACTGTTACTTGATTAAAGGGAGGTTTCAATATGATGCACAGTTATTCAAATTTATTGGCACAAAAACCTCAGATTATCCAAAGTAATTCAATTGTTGTATCTCATCTTTATTGGTGAGTATGTGAAGAACCTTGTGAGAGGTTTGTATGGAAATGAAAAGACAAACCATGACACATATGTGAACAACACACAGAAAAATAAACCTGAATGTCAAAATCCTCTGCAAAATACTGAATGACTTTTACTCATTGGTTGCACCGGTTGAGTTTGAATGTTTCCGAGATGTACAAGATTGGCTTGTTATTGTCAGTGCATATCTATAACTAATGTATCTATGAAAAAGGTGGGCTTCACAAGCCACTTTCCTACCATCATCTTCGAGGGGACACTTGTTATTTGCCAACATGGCAAACAACAGCAAAACTATGTGAGGCAAAGGCACCGAACGGTAAACTATCCACAAAACCCTAAGCTTTGAAAGCCAACAGCACTCAATAATGCCGGCCAATTGCCAGCTATGGGGATGCAATGTTGCTTCCATGTGTGATTTTTTGTTCTCTGATTCCCTCAAAATTTTGCTCACAGGGGAAAAATTAGCTCACAAATTTGGTGGTAACAACCTAAGTTGGTGGAAACAACTTATGAAGACCAAAGGGAAGACTGTAGAACTCATCATTTCGGGGATCCTGCTTGAAAGTCCTGAACCTGCTGGTCCACCCCATACCTCTGTCTTTCTTGGTGACATGCCTCGTAAGGGTATGGTCCAGAAAAGATGCCACAACAATTGTGATAATGACTGGAGAACCAAAAAATATATCGAGAATATTGTTGAACTGCACACCCATCACCCCAACAAGTAATATAAGTTCACTGAATGCAAGGAAACAAATGAACACATTTGATTGCTGCAGCAAATTAGATATAGAGTGTTTGAGGTTTACCCAACGTCCATGAGTGTGGACAGGGCCATGATAAGACCGCAAGGTGAACTCTGAGAAATACTGAGGAACTGACAACCCAAGGAATATTGAGAACCCAACAACAAAGATGTTGCGTGTCATATTCATGTTTGTGAATTGCAGAACGGAGAGTCCAGTTCCCACTGTTTCAGAACCCAACAAACCAAAGATCAGTTGTTCCCATCCTTACGTGGACTGAAATGTACAGAGCTTCGCAAAATAACAATCCTATGAAATACAAAGTTGGTCATTGTGATTGAGAGATACTCACCAACCATTCCAAAAGTAATACAGAGAATAGCAGCTACGATGGGTTGTGGGATGGCTGCAAGAATTCCACCAAATTTTCCTGCACAGTAGATATGATGTCACAATCAATAATTTCATTACTAGGTAATATATCAGTATTTCTTTCTGGAAAACAAATCCGTATTTCCAACCACGCTTGCCAGAGGCACTCACCAAAAATAGAGAAGAAGATCATGAAAACAGCAGAAATCTGGATTACCCTCCGACTTCCAACACGTGTTAGTCCAATGAGCCCTACATTTTCCCTGCAAAATCAGCAAATATAAAAAATCAAACTCAAGACAAATCCAATATTCATAGCTGCCAAACTAAGGAACAAATTTTATTTTTCCTGTCCTGAGAAGAAGGTACAAACACTTACGGAGCAACAGTTGCACCAGTGAAGGTACCAAAGAATCCATCCAACAGGACACCAATTCCCTGCCAGCCAATTCCCCTACTCAAAACATACGGAGGTGGAGGCGTTGCTCCTGCCAGTCGAGACACAGCATAGAATCCACCGGTTGACTGTAAAAAGGGCAAGGCAATTCAATAATTAGTAAGGATCACAAATACAAAGAACACATTCTACCAGTAGTACACCATGAAGACTTGTGTACATTGGAAAAAGAAGAATACCTCAACAAGAGCAGCAAAGGCTGCTGTCATAACTCCAAAGACATCTCCAGCATCAAAAGTTGGAGAACCCCACTGGAGAGGGTATGAAATTCTGACCCTGGACAAGACCACATACAAGATTGAAAGTTTAGATTCAAAACCTTTCTTCAAGTAGAATTAACCTCCTCCAAAACCTACACCTGCTCTTCCTTCAAGACACAACCCCAACCCCTAATTCTACCTAAAGACCTGAAACAATTGAATGTAAAGATGGAATGAAATTACCAGGGAGCATGTGAAACAAGACCACTCCGATCAGTGCGGCAGTGCATTTGTCCAAGTGCACTTGCATGGTCATAGGCTCCAGCTACTGTTAAAATTGTCGCATACACCCAAACAATGACCACTCCAAAGAGAATAGGAAACAGTTCGAAAAAGTGAATGTGGCGTAAATGAAAGTGCTTGAAATACTGATGATCACACAACAATCGAAAAGCATTTGTCAGAAATTGCAGGGCTCAAAAATAGTCTGCAGACGGCATACTATCCAAAACAGCAAATTGCAAAATGATCAACTCAGCAATCATTAACATTTTACCTGTGAGAAGAGCAATATAAACAGAAGAGCTGGAATGCCAATTTCAACACATTTCCCAACCTGCCATACAAGACCAAAGGGTCAGTCAATATAAACATATACACTTCTAAAGAATGTGGCATATAAAATACGAGGAAGTGAAAAGAAAGGTTGCTGTGCAATGTAAGGATGCAAAAAGAAAGATTGCTGTGCAATGTGAGGAAGTGAGAAAATTGCATCACTGTAGTAGACCTGAAGAATGATCAGAAGGACACTCACTATCAGTGCAACCTAACATGAAAACTGAGATCATAACAGAATTGAGTCTTGTGGAGGGAAGAAGATGGCATACCCCTGGAAATCCATATTCAAGGAGACCCAAGCCCACTATAGTTGTGACAGGAGCTATAACAATGGGACTTATATACCTGCACCCACCAGTTGTGCGGGTTTAGGTGGTGGTTTTGAGATGACTGTGAAACATGATGAGAGTGTGACTCAGATCCGACTTTGTGTATTTCTTCAACTGCGTGTTTCAACCGGATTTTAGGCATGAATGATGATGATGACCTAGCCAGTGAGCTTGATCAATCCGGTCTAGGACAACAGATTCAAAACCTTAATGCAAGTAAGCAAGCAAGCTGCTTTCATTACCTGGCAGCTATGCCCCATAGGCCGCTGAATCCGAGTATGATGTTGAGCACTGAGCCTGCGATGAAGGCTCCTTGTGTCGCTCTCACTGCGTGTCGAAATCTCTGCGAAGAGAAAGGAGAAAAAAATCCTCGTTCGTTAATAATGTTTCAAAGGCACGGAGACAGAGAGAGAGAGAGACCGCTAATGTACAAGTGGAATGGAGAATTCCTCAAGTCGGAGGTTCCGGGAGTGTGTGCTACTACCAGAGGTGGATGATCTGTTACCTCATGCGGGTCAGGAATGTCGATGATACGAGGAGCATTGACGATGGAAAGCGTGATCGGCAGAAAATAGAAGGAGTTTCCCATAACTACCGGCAGTCTTGAACCCAGTACAGTCTGCAACAAAGTATTGATCCCGGAAACAAAAAGCGCGCTCTGCACAACTCGTGCTAAATCACTCTGCAACAAACAAGACAGACAGAGAAAACACAACAACAAACAATCTTACCACAGTGTCCGCACAAAACAGACCACAACAAAGCAGTAGCAAAGAAGAGCTTCTTGACGCGCATTTCATGGCAAAGAAAGTACAAGAACAAGATCAAGACCTTTCTAAACCTTTCTTTTCTATGTCTGTCTGTGAGCGTTTCTCCAGAAGAACTTACCGAGTGTCCGTTAATATTAAGAATGACAAGAGATGGAATTAGCACTGTCGTCCCAAGCATGGTGAAGTAGTGCTGGAAACCTAAGATGATTGCTTCTCCTGCACACAAAAACCGGCAAAACTTCTTCCAAAAAAGAACCAGGAAAATACGAACAAACAAACAAACAAACAACCTCATACAACAACAACTGCAGCTCCACTCTTTACAAAACCAACTCTGTACACAAGAAAAGAACTGTGCTACTTCTTTTCCAAGCTTCCACCACCAAGGGAGCACCATCTTCACAACATAAACAAAGCAAAACCAGACAAAACAACAAAACGCATATCTGCCAAGAACGAATCGCGACTTCTTTACCCCATCGAGGATTGTCATTGATACAATAAGCGAGATTAGGAAGCTGCTCCAACGCATGGTGATGCAAATCCTCCTGCTTCACCATCTTCGGAGGAACTAAGATAGGCGGATCCGCCATTACTCCCAACAACAACAATAACACAAAAAACTAACAATAGAACTCTCTCTGTCTTAACTCTCTGTCTCGTCAAAATACAAAAAGTTGCAACGAGCTCTACACTCTCGTCGTCGAGCACGGGACACAAAAATGCAAACTGCGTGAGCTCCAAGAGAAGCAAAGCGACGAGAAAGGAACGGGTACAAAAAGACGCACAGTGCACTGCAAATAGCGAGAAGAGAGAGAGAGAGGAAAAAACAAAAAAAACAAAAGGAACGAAAAAATAAAGAAATTTAGAACTTGCCTTCCCCACACTAAGTACGCACCAAGCACCCCCCCCCCCCCCCCCCCCCAAACTCTCTCCCCCAAAAAAACAAAAAAACAAGGGAAAAAAAAAAACAGCCTCTCAGGGGCCCTCGAAAACAGTGTGCGCAAATTTGAACCTAAACGGTCATCTTCTGCCACCTGAAATAGTAACAGTAGCAGGGGAGTCAGGACCCGCTAGGACGGTTTGGAATTGGGATAGTTTAATAATCGGGGTGGGGCTCGGTGCCAAGACTCTGGCGTGACGGCTCCTGATTGGTCCATGGAGGGTACGAAGTGAATTTTATTTCTTCTTTGGGGGGTTGGGGGAGAACTTCAGAAGGGTTTTGTTAAGGGACGTCCTATAGGATAAAATGAAGGTAGTTTTTTTTTTAATTTAATTTTTACTCCTGTTTATATTTATATATAATTGGGATTAAGTTAAATAAACTAACCTAAACTAAATAAAACTAAATATATGAATTTGGAATTTAGTAAGGTTTGTGAATGAATGATTTGAGGACAAGTCCACTTTTATAACTTTACTTTAGTACTTTTTACTCTAAAGTTAGAATTTGGGGGGGGGAACGGGGGGTTTTGGGGGTTTTTTTTCCTTACCTAGGTTGGGCACTTGAAGCAAGAAAGATTTTGTCATCACCATACCTATGTACTAGAGGACAACAATTTTGACTTTTTATTATTCATTGGAAACAAAAACAGATTTGGGCACCGTCTAGCATATTGTGTAGACCTAGCATGCCTTCACTCATTTTTAAAAAATGTTTGGGAGTGGTTGTAGTTTCTTTAAGAGTCCAGAGTCCTGACTGACTAACTATCGTCTATCAAGCAAGTAAAGAGTAGGCACAAATACACCAAAAAAATGTGTGTGTGTGTGTACAATTGTCCACTTCAATTTGCTTTTGGTTCATTTGCAACACAAAATATGGTGTCAAGAATAGTGTTTGATAGCTATTGAAACTGTAGAGACTTTGTCAAAATAACACTAGGTGTTTTTATTCTCTAGATTGGGTCCCTAGCTGTCAAGTTTAAACGACCACCACAACAACAACAACGGTATAATAAAATGAGACGTGGTCCACATAAACGAGCATGGTTCACATGGTTCACAATCAGTCTCGAGGTCACTAAGTATAGTTAAAAGATTAGGCCGTTTTTCTTTTGTAGTGTAGTTGTAGCACTTTGTGCAAGGCAAGAATCTTGAGTGTATGTCTTGTCCTTATGGGTTGGTTCTTAATGGACCTCTCAAAGACCCCCTTGTGCTTAATTTACCCCAATGTAGTGGTTCGTGAGGAGGAATTGAGGATGATATTCCAGTTGTCCATTACAAAAAAGAAACCACCTCTTAGAATTTTTCTAGTGTAACGAGAGGGTATTGAAGCTATAGTGCACAAATTATTCCTATTTCCCACGATGAGTTGTGAGAGGTTGTTTTGTTTTCTTGGTGGGGGCTTTTTTTTTTTTAAAACACGTAAATGTCCTCCAATCTGAAGGTTGCATCAATTTTTATGCTCCATAAAGCTCAAGGATCTAGAGAATTACTGAAATCGGAAGGGCTTGTGCTCAACGCTTGCCTTCACACACCCTTATTTTGATAATGGTCTCACTCTCAGGCTATTTACTCATGATTTGAAGCTTCTCCCCCCCCCCCCCCCCCCCCCCCCCCTTTGAATAAGGCAGCTGGGGAGAGCTGAATAGTCTTGGGACAATCTTTGATAGTATTACTTAACCCGATACAATTTCTTTCAGCAACTTCGAGAAATGTTGAAGTTAGCTTTAGAACAAAAAGGTTCCCACTAGTGGAAGCATGGCGAGCTCTTGTCTGGGGAAAAAAAAAAAAAAACTCATCAGAGACAGTACTTGATGATTCTCAAGGAGTCAGGAGTTTGCAATGTGTGGTTGGATTTGGCAAATCTTCCAGATCACCTGACCCAGCACCCACCAGTGCACGATCCATTGGAAACCTGTCATGACGCCTTTGAGTATCAATCACAACTAAGTGACTCAAGGTTCCACCTTCATAACCTACCTAGTAAACCCATCTTACTTTCTCATCACATTACCTCTGTACAGGTCAATTCACACTTAAGAATATTGTTGGTGAAATGAATTCCTAGATTTCTATTCTTTTGTTCTTTTCATCAACACTAAACCAAAATTGTGAAGTAATAGTTCCATATCGTTGATCACTCCATTGTGAAGAAGCTTTTCAACAATGGTTCCACATTTTGGCACAAGCTATGCACACAATTTCACAAGAGGTGAGTGCAAATTGGAACACAAATAGGCAAACAACTTTGCACATCAATTCATAGGTCAATGCAAGCTCACATGCAAACATTTCAACAAACAAGCTCACAAGTACAAGCAAGGTTAAGCTTGCATGCAAACAAACTAATAGCCACTTGAAGACAAGGTCAAGATAGCAAAAGAACAAGGATTAATGGTGGAGAAGCTTTGATTCCTAGGCAACCACAAGGCAATTGCGAGCACAACAAAATACTAAACTTCATTGCTTGCAAAGCTTGCAAACACAACAAACACACAACTTTAAAAAGTCAAAAGAATAGCAAATTCAAGAAACAACCCAATGGGGAAAAATGATGTGGATTGTGCAAATTTTAAGTGAGAATGAATAGGAAAATGTCCTAAATCGTGAGATGCATGAAATGATACAAATCACAACTTTAGAACATTTGAATATTTGAACTTTAATTTGAGTTGACTTCAATTGAATTGTTTAGATCACATTTGATTTATAGTTGGGATGCATTGTAAACATAATAAACATTCAAGAAAAAACAATATTGCACAGTTCATTCATCACATCTATAATTTTACAACCTATTGTTCTCTAGATATTGTTTTATTGAAATGCCCTAATTCACCTCAAAAATCTTTCCTACTTGCAAACAAGCCCAACATGAAACACACATACCTTATCACTTTAAACCCCTTGATCAATTGTTCTCTTCACACCATTTCTAGCTTTGAGCACATTTTTTTGTCTCTAGTTGGAACAATAACTCATCAATGTCAATGTATTTTCCATTCAAAATCATGTTATGTAAAATGCAATAACAAATGACCACATTTGAAAAGAATAACAAATTAATGTTCAATGACACAACCTTAGGTTTGTCAAATGTTATCAAGGTGAAGAACTATGATGATTCACAATTTTTCAATATAATGCAAACCCAAAACACACTCCCTAAACTCCCATTAAAGAAAGGCATGAAAACTTCAAGATTAAACTAGGACAAATTAGTTAAGTTGAATTCAAAAGAAAATCAATTAGCACAACAAATAAAAAATCATAAATAAATATAAAGTGAACCCAAAATGATGCATAGACAAAATCACAAAAGACATGTTTCACATGACTCATCGTGACTTGAACTTGAAAAAAAAATCACCCCTCTCCTACTTATATTATGTTTTAGAGATGATATTCATAAATAATAAACATAACTTTTTGGTGACATCATAACAATCTACTATTATTAATGAACTTTGTGAATAACAATAGTTGGTGTTCAATAACTATAGGTTCATAACAACATGTGTGAATTGAGGTCAGGTCAAAATAATGATCATAAGTTAAGGTTAGAATAATGATTATGTTGTTAGCATGAATGCATGTTTAATAGGTGTTTGTTAATGTGCACCTACTAGTAATTGGAGTAAACTACACTTGGGTGTGAAGTAGCCTTAAATAAGTATAATAAGTAAGTTTTAAGTAGGTAAGGAAATGTAAGTGTGTAAGGTAGAGCCCTATGATGAGGACATTCCCAAAACAAGGGGCCTAGCACTTGAATATTACCTTGTAGTGGGCTTTACCCATCATTGAACATGAGGTAAAGGTTGCCATGAACCTAAACAAATATACATAGATTGGAAGGCATATGAGGGTGAAGGTTATAATGCCTACTTATAAGCTTAAGGTTGTTCCCATTTTAAAGTAGTATGCATAGTTTATTAATAAATAATTGCATATTCCATCTTTCTCATGTTCCCAATTAAAAACCATCCTCTTCTCTACAATGGATATTCATGTGCATAAGGTGCCCTCCACAAGGAAATTCCTTTGAGTGACAAATGTGATTTACTAAATAAGTAATCAAATAGATAAGGTGCTTGATGACTACTAGATACATGTGGATGGTTAGCATATAGCCAACCATCATAGTTGAAGATAGGACATGAAATTAAGTGTTTTCTAACCACACACCATCTATCTTGCATGGTGTGCTTGGTTTGATATGGCCATTCATATGGATTAAGTTGTGGTTGGATTGGCAAATGCTAGACACGTCATTCAAGTTTTGTCATATGAAAGTTGGAATCATTTGTATCATTCTTCAGATTGCTTGCAAGGAGGAGATCACATTTCAATTCTTCCTATGACACTTCCTTTGGTTGGTGTTGTCCTTGTAAGTACTATGACTATGAATCTCCATATCCTCATACTGGACAACAAATTTTTGGCCCTCCAGCTTTAAATCAATAGCCAACTTTGTGGGGCCAAAGTGCGCTATGCTGCTGATGGGCGAAAGTGAACCAGCACCCACCAACAAATGCACCATGAAAATGGATAGTGTGTGAACAGGAAACATTTTTCTGTTGTATTTTGGATGAATATTTTTTACCTACAAACCGTAGTACCTTTATACCATTCTAGCATCTTGTTGGTGAATTTTTTTTGGTTCATCTTTTCATTCCCAACATTTGAAATAAAAAAATTCCTGAAATCTCAGCTACAATTGAGATAAGAGGGGACAAAAAAATTCAAAAATAGTTAGAAATAGGGTTTAAGGTTTAGGGTTTTTCAGGCCCCTAATTTTGAAGAAAATTAGCATTTATTTAAAATAATTTAAATTGTGCCGGAATTGTAAAGGTATTACGATAGTAGCTAACTTAATTACATTTCCTACCCACTCATTTACATAATAACTAGGTAGTGTGAGCCATGGCAACAAAATTTGTCTTTTGAAAAATCTATATGTGGAAATTTTTTTTAATTTCTCTATTCCTTCAAAGGGGGGCGAGGGGGGGGGGCGGAAGATGATGGGTCGGCATGCAAGAAAGTACTTTGTAGCCCTTGTCTGGGGTCCAAACTAGAAAACTTTCACAGTAAGTTAGCAGAAGAGGGCTTGCCGGGTGGGTATGGTATTGTGTTTAAATATATTTGATTGCATTATAAATTGACTTGGTTACAGAAGGCGCCCACCATTTTGACTTTGAGATTACTTTTTTTGGTGTAGTGTGTGTGTGTTTTTTTTTGTTTCTCTGGCTATGTATCATCTTGTCTCTCTTTGTTTCAACAAAATCATGAGCTCATCAAACCCCCTTTTTCTCTAAAACTTGCAGATGTTGGTTCAATCTGAGGCAAAATGATGAGAGAGATCCATTTGCTTATGTTATGTATGTATGTATGGATGTAAGCCTTGTAATAAATTTATCCCAAACTAGATTGCCAAACAACATTGACACATTCAGCAACAGCCATTGCCTCAGCCCAGCCCAGCCCAGCCCAGCCGCAGAAGAGACAAAACATGATGCATTGAGAAACAAACTTGGGCAGATAAATGGAAATTGCCCCTTATTTGGTGAAAAAAAAAGAAATTCAAGAATAAAACATGAACCAAAGTGAAATTTTTCTAGAATATTATTGAAAAATGATTTTCTTACAACATTCTCTTATTACAGATCCACTGCAGAAACAGGTGTGTGTGGAGATTCAGGTTCCATAAAGGCTATCATGATATGCCTAAACTTTCAAACAAACCTTCTAGCACATTTTTTGGCTATAGACTAAAATGTGCGATTTGGCTATAGACCGAAGACACCCAATTTGGAAAGGAAAAGAAATAATAATAATAATAATAATTAAAGACTTGTGGAAAACTATTTTCTGGTGGGTGGGCTGCCGAGGTCTGGTTGTTCCCCGGTCTCTTTAAAAATTAGTTGAAATTTTCAACAGTACATAAATGTGAATCCAAATATGTACACTAAAGTTGCAGTGTCCGTCCACAAGAAGGCAAAACTGAAGTTGTGTATTAGATTATAAAATACTTTCCCCCTTGTTTTTGCACACCCCCCCCCCCCCCGGGGGCGGGCGCGTGCATTTAGGTTATTTGGTATAAGGACTTGGGAAAGATCGTCCCTTTGAACATTTCATCGTAACCTGAACTCAGCCCCACCACAATTTAGCCTTCAAAGAAAAACAAGGAAATACTGCTTCTCCCAAGTGGCCATAAGGAAGAGATTATGTATTTGGTACCCAGCCAGAGGAGCCGGCCGGATTACCGAATATTAATCGAGGCTTGAATGTGTCGAGACTATTTCCATAATTCAGCTCCTCTGGACGGTTTTGCAAGCGTAACCAGTTTCTGGACTAACTAACATAACTACGAAGAAACTATGTGAACTATTTATTTAATGAGTAAAAAAAATTTAATTATGGAAGAGAAAGGGAGAAAAATTATGTGTCATAACCCCCCTCCCTCCGGACCAATAATAAGCACGTGACACACATTGGACAATGGAGTCCCAAACCCGGTTACAATCGGCCCACATGAACTGAATCATTCCCATTTTGGCATCGCCTTGGATTGCTGGGTCCCTTATTTTCTTCCAAAATGATTCTTAAGTTTGATTTTTTTTAAATCATTTTTCCTTTGTTCCCAACATGTTCCTTTCAAGTTTTCAATGGGCTCCCAATATGTTCCCAATATGTTCCCGAGGTGTTCTCCAAGGGTGTTCCCAATAGCACCTCACTTTCATCCAATATGTTTTTGCCCAAAGTCCTCCCCTTCTCACTTATATAGGTGGGCCCAAAGAAGGGAGAGGCACTCGAGCTTTCCAAAGAATCTTCTATTTTGGGGAGCCTCCATAGTTTCTTCAACTTTGTGTTGCTACGACATGCCAATCAAATTGGCTCTCCAAAAAAAAAAGTTGGACTCGTGAGGCACCCGCCACCCCCAACTAATCTATCTATGAAGGAAGGTAGTTTGTTTTGTTTTGTAGTTATGAGATCCATCAAACCGGGATGCTTCAGATCATGTTCTTGGTGTCTTTGGAAAGCTCTTGATGAGGAGGAGAGGTGCAGCATGGGCTTGGTTCCATAGTGTTTGGACTTGCGGTGCAAAAGTTTTTGAATATTGAATGATTTTAATTTTCACTGAAAATTAAATTAAATCATAGCTGAAAATTTCGGTGGATTCAGAATTTCGGTGTGGGAGATATTGATTTTTTAAGTGATTTCTGCTGTTGAAAATTCAAAATAAATTCCAAAATACCTGGTTTCGAACGGAAAAATCAGTTGAGGGCGTGCTAACACTTGGGCCAACGGCACATGCCACACTAGTTAATATGAAACAGAAATAAGTAACCCCAGTTTATGTGGGAATCTCCATTTGGGTGTGCCTTGTGTAGGCCCGATTCCGGTAAAGATTGTGGCCAATGGCTTTACCATGCCTAACGATATGTGGGATTTTTAGTTTTATTATTTCACGCGGATATCCTCCTTAGTATCATACCCTCCTTCCGCTTGGGTGTTACGTTACGGTTTTTGAAACTTCCACCCTTCGTAGGAAAAATTATGAGATGTAAAGGTGCCCTCCAAGCGCATTACAAAAGTCGTACGTACGAGGTTTTTATGTGGCCTGTGGGTGGGGATATTATAAAAAGAAAGGGCTTGAAACAATGTAGTACACCCCCAATTTCGACAGATAGGGTTGAATTTTTATGCTAAAATTTCGACGAAGTAGAAAATAATTTAATTTATGCCAAAATAGTACGAATACTTCCCATCAAGCTCTATTTCGCACTCTCCTTTGAGTCTCATGGTGCATCATCAAAGCTTTCACATGGCCTCCCTCCAATGTCGTTTGTGGAACATCATTGAACAACAACCTTCCTTCCCTTTGTCATCGACTACAATAATCTAGATTCAAAGTTTTAGGGTTCCAATTCTCAAACATAGGGATTTGGACGGAGTGCAACAAAAACCATAAGGAGGTTGCAAAACACTTATTGGGTGGTGTGTTTGATTATTGTATTGCATGTCATTACATCTAAATGAATGGCTTCAAGCTCGTTTATATAAAAAAAACTCCACCCACCATGTCAAAACATGGATTTTAAGATTGCACATTACAATCATATGTGCCAAATGTGATTGTATGACTACATAGTCCAAACATCCCCTACGATGGTTCCGGCCATCGCTCTTTTATTGAATATGGAATGTTATCCAAACATCCACATCATAAACAACATGACTCATATCCATGCCATCACTTGCAAATGTTATTATGAATACTAATTGCATGACTACATTCAATTTTTATAATAGTCATGGAAGACTCCAACGGTCTAGATCTAATTTTAAATTTAAATCATAAATTTCTTGATTATTTCCTTGTTGTCATGTGGCAAGCATAGACCTAAGATATAATATCATGTTGCCATGTAAAAACCTACCCAAAGGATATTGAAAATGATATTAGTCAATCACATTTGCCATATGGCAACTTAGGCATAAGCATTTAAGAATTTTTTACCATTTATGTGTTACCATGCAACACCTAAGGTTAAGAAACAAACTTTTAATGCCCAATTACATGTTACCACATGGCAACCTAGGCATGTAAATACTAGGCTAGGTGGTTAACCTAGGAAGCCTAAGAAACCTACCCTATGAGGCTTATGGCAACCTACCATAGGACACCAACCTAGGAAACCTAGGTTTAAAACAACAAACATAGGCTATGAAACCTAGGTAAACCTAGGAAAGCCTAGCCAAGTAGGCTAAATCACCTCACTAGGTAGCATGAGTGAGGACTTGAACTTGTCACTTTCACTTTGAAAGCTCAAGCCTTCAAACATTGAATCACAACTTTTTTTATGTAATAGATCATTGTTGCCCACAAAGTTATAAACTTTAAATTATTCCAATTTAATTCACCAAGCTTGTATAACTTAATTAAACTAAGTATATCCTAGCTTAACCTAGGTCACGTAGGCCTCCCAAGACTTTGTTGACCTAGGCTAATTTCAACTTCTATAAGTTAACATAATATAACCTAAGGTAACCCTAGGTCAAAATAGGTTAATTTAAACCTCTCTAGGCTCAATTAGGCTACATTAGGCCTTCTTAACTAACCTAGGCCTAGCCTAAGCAAACCAAAGCTAGCTTAGGTTAAAGTTAATTTAAGTTTAACTGAGATTGACCTAAGCTAACCTTTAGAATATATAGGCTGACCTAGGTTAACCAAGGCTAACTTAGGTTAACATAAGTTAAAGTTTATATTGATTTAGGTTAAATTCACTTAAACTTAATTCAAACCACACAATCTTAAACTTAGGCTAAACATCAACATGGGCTAACTAAAATTAAGTTAATGCAATCATAAACTAAACTTGGAATAATCTCGATTAACCTCAATTAAACCTAAATTGACCTCAACAAAACTTGGTTAAATGTAGGTTAAACCTTGGTTAAATTTTTAATCCTCGACTAAATTGGCTACTTGACTTGGTTAAACTTGGGTTAAATTGGATAAATTATTAAATTAGTTAAGCCTTGGTTAATTGGCTGCATTGTTAAATTGGTTAAATTTTAGGTAAACCTTAGTTAAATTGGCTACATTGTTAAATTGGTTAAATTTTAGATAAACCTTGGTTAGATTGGCTACATTGTTAAATTGGCTAAACTTTAGATAAACCTTGGTTAGATTGGCTACATTGAAAAATTAAGTAAATCATGACCTCAAAGGGGAAACTAGTTTTCAAAAAAAAATTAAATATATGAACAAACATATTAGGTGTAATATATTGGTTGTTGGGTAAAAATAAAAAGTTAATTAGGTTTAAAATATAAGGTGTATGTTATTCTATGTGGTCTATTGTCTTCACAATAAGCATGTTCCACACAATTTACATTCCATAATTAATCTTATACAACTACAATTGCATAAGTGACTTACAAAAAAACTAAAACTAACATAAGCAATGGGTGTTATTTGACTATACTTGAAAATGGCCAATCTTTAAAGGTATGTTTTAACATTATGTTTTGATATGCAACCTACCTTTTGCTATGGTTATTTCAAACCTAGAACACTTCAGAACACAATTATGGACTTGTGATATTTGTTCCCATGTCCTAGTCGATCCATGATTAATTCCTTTTTAGGATTGTTATATATGAGGCCGATTACCAACCATACCACCTTTTTGCTTCTATACACACACATGATGTATGAATAACATCCCAAAAAATATGTATAATACTAACCTTGTGTCATGTGGCACACAAGGTTAGCTTGTGACTAGAATTGCCCTTGCACATTGTTTTTTCCATGTTATTGCACAAGGCACATGCATTTTAATGGGACACAATAATCTTTGGGATCATTAAGTTATGCACTCAAAGGTGAGTTTTGCTAAATCAATGTTTGAGGATTTAATGACATAAGACTCCCTAAAGCCATTTTTTTTTGTTATGTTGTGAAAAGAAAAAAATTATGTCACACATATTTGCCTTCAAAAAGTTGATGATTTGACATTTCCAAACTTATCTTTAGTAGGTTATGACCATTCATTCTTGTAGTGTTCTTGTCATGTTAAGGTTCAACTTAAATGGAATCGATCTGATGATTATTTCTAAATGTTTTGAATTTTTTTTACAATCATAACAATAAGTTGGTTGTGTGTTTTAACATTGAATTCCACTTAGAAATAAGAGTTGATGAAATTATCAACGGGGAGGTGATGGAAGCTCCTCAATACCATACATGTTACTCTCCAAAAGTGATTCATTTTACACATGTATGATTTGATTGGGGTGTAAAAATGTATCACTAACAAAAACTAAATCAAAACCCATATTGAAAAACGTTGTTAACTAGCATGGTGATATCACTTTGGAAATCCTAAAACAAAAACCCACAAAGTCCATAAAAATATATCCCTAATTAGATATTTCAACTATGTACCCATTAGGCATATATTTTTTGACAAATAACAAAAATTAATTTCAAAAGGACTTTTGAAAACAAGATCCAATTTTGACCCTTCACAAGTTCATAATCACCATTTGGTTAAGGTTTCACAAAAAAAGATTTCACACTTAATTTTATGATTTCATTTTTCAACCCATGCTTAGTCACTTCAAGCAATTTAGAAATGGAATTCAATATGAATTCTTGATTTTTTTAACAATCTAGTCAATTGATCAATCCATATTTTTGAATTTCAAAAGTCCACTATTGATAATGAATGCATTATTTTCAAAAAATAATTGTGCAAATGTCTTCATAATCAAGTTCTTAGTATAGAATGAGTCACCATTTAATGCATTTAAGATTTAATTATTCACCATAAGCATTTAAACACAAAGCACCTTGCAAAAATTGTTGTTGTGACTCCAAAAATGAACCACCATAGCCTACATTCACCCTTGTGTAATCCTAAAATTCCCTAGAAAAAGTTGATGAGACATAAATATGGGTCCTTGGAGATGCAATTGGAATTCCATAACTAGGACTAAGTAGGACACATATGGATTTAATTGTTAACTTACTTGTAATTGTTTCCAAGAGGATGACAATTTAAGAAATAGGAAATGGCAATAAGACTGGCTAGTGATCAATAAGGTAATGCATTGTGAAACATTTGGAGCATGTGATTTAAATTGGAATAGAAGTGATTAAATATTTTTCAACCAATTGTCCAATGAGTAGGCAAGACAATTGCACAACCACATGTAGTTGAAATCTCATGACATTATTTCGAGGTAGAAAAGAAGCTTGAAAATTTTAACATTCAATTATGTGAATGGGGGAAAGGGAAAGGAATTTTCAAATTGTGAACTTGTTACATTTTAGTTCAACTTCTTATGGGAGACAAATTAAACTATTATGGAGGTTTTGTGAAACAATTCCAAGTTTGAATCTTTGTATGCAATATGTTTCTTTATATATCTTGACTTATTCCAAAACATGCTAAATTTAAATGTTTTCAAATCTATATATTTATGATTTTATGTTAAGATAATAACGTAATTCTTTTGAAATTTTCAAAATATCAAATAAGGTTAAGTTTGAATGTTTAATTTGACAAATTTGTAAATTCTAACAAGTCATTCATTTGTTTACATATGAAAACTCATAATGCATTCCGATTTTGCTTACAATACACATTCACAAGGTACACAATGACTTGGACGTGGGATGAACCATCATTTTCTTGCCTATAGTATAATTTGTAGATGGTGTTATGAACTACATCAAAATGGTAAAAAATCCCAAAGCTCCCAAGTTGTTGAAGCCTTAAAAATTGCTATATTATGAATTTCACTATTTTGTGGGTTTAATTTCCAAAAGTGGAAATGCATTAGGAAGTCTTTTGGGAATGGCTCCTTTTGATTCTCACATGTTTTCATTTCTTGAATGAACATGTTTTCACTTTCTTACATCACATTGAATCATTAAAAGGAATCAACAAATTAGATTAACAATTAGTTTATAGTCATAATTATCACATATAACTTTTATAGGGCCTAGTTGCCTTGGACAAGTTGCATAAAATTACAGTCACAAAGGAAAATATGTGGCACCAAATTGCAAAGGTAATCACATGAAGATGCAATTTAGATGAACATTTCATCCATCCAAACCAATTTACATGGCATCATCATTTTGCAACTAATTTTATGACAAAACAATGTAGTTGAATTATTTAAATATTATCTAAAAATTTATATAAAAATTTATATTACTGATAAGTTCATTAATGTCAACCTATACCATGTTGACACATGTTATTACCTAGGTTAGTAGACTTTAAAGATAAATATAAGTTGTTAGGTAGGCCACCCCTTGTGCTTACACCTAAACCCACCTAATAGGTACCTGATTTAAATTGGTTACATAGGTAGGGAATATTCAGACAACATCTCACCTTTGACCACAACCCATGTCATGTGCGAGAATTGATCTTTGAACCCCAAGTATGTAGATCAATTTTTTTACCATCAAACCACCCCACTTGTTGTGACAAATGAGTAGCGTGCATTTTATTTAACCTACTACATTTAAAACATTACATGAAACATCATTTTTTATATTTCATATCTTATTAAAATCTCATCCAAATGGTGATAATAAAATTTAAATTTAAATTTATTTGAATAATGTAAAATTTTATTTTTTTCCTTTTAAAAATATAGATTGATTTGAAAATAAAAATATTTAAATTATGTTATTGAATACCATTTCAATGACCATTCCTTAGAAAAATAAATTCAAGAACATGATTTATAAATGGATAATGTAATAATAAATAAAACTATATATTTCACATCTTGAATTTTCATTTGATTTTTAAAATCATATTATGCAATTTATTTTTATGTGTCATAATTTTACCAATTAAATTAAATTAAAATTTTTGATATATAATTGATCCACATATATCATTTATAAATGGATAATCAATAAATTATATTAGAAATATAATAAAAGCTTGATATCTGCCATATTATTTTTTATGTAAAACGTTAATATACATAATTGATTTTAATTTTAAAATATTAATAAATTCCATACAAATAATTTAATTTATGGAAATATAAATTTTATTAATTTTACACACATGATATCTACAATAAATAAACTGAATTACCTACATAATGAAGTAATTAATTCAAAAAGATCTCAAATCAACATTATAAAATACCTACTATTTAACCCATATACATATGGTTTCCAGTACTCTACTTATTGCATAAAGTATTTTATCCGATTTAATGACAAATACCTAATATTCTGGAAACCATTTTCCTGAACCAATAGGTGTTTTTACAACTTGCATAATTATAGGGTTGTCAAGAAATATATGTTAATAACTACTTATTAGTTACTATTTAATTTATTTAACAATTTTATTTATTACATACCCTACTTAATTAAATAATTAATTGAGAAAATTTACCACACATTAATGTTGATTATTTATAGTTCATCGCACATTTATACTACATAGTACCTATCATATTTATTACCTATTTAATAGATTAATTGTAGAACATGCCCAATTTATTAATTATGCCTATTACCTAAACTTTAACCTATTTAATAAATACATTACATAACCTAATTAATCACATGATTAATACAAAAATATAATCACATATCAACATGATAAAATACCTATTATTTAGCCATATACATATTACCTACTACCTAGCCCTATTTATTACTTGCTACCTATTACCATTTGTCCACATGATTAGTTGCAAAAACAATTATGTTTTCATCCATCAATTGATGCCCTAATAAAAAGATGATAAACGTGTATTTTTCACATCTAATACAAATTATGAAAAACCTTATAATGCTATAAATTTCAAAATGGTCCAACTCCACCATTTATTGTTATGGGTCCTTTATTCATAAAGCCACCAAATCTTATTGCACATTGAATAGTTTGTTTATTGAAGGAAAGCTAACAAAAAAACATCAAATCACGAAATTTAACAATTTCATTTGCCACCTCATTTTTTTTCACATTTGATTACATGTACATTTGCAACTAGGATTTACAATTGCAAATCAAGTTGAAACGATGCCACACGGTGTCCAATTGCCTATGAACCACCTTTGAAGTTACAAAAACAACTACATTTTCACATATTTTGGGATGCCATTAAAAAAGATGATATATGTATATATTTCATCTTCATTTTCATCCAAATCAACATTAATCACAAGTTTAAGTCACGTATGTAATTGGTTATGTGACTACAAGTTAGTTTTACTAGGTGCCACAAAGGACAATTGCATCTATAGTTGTAAAATTAATTGATTTGGACAAGTTACAAACACATGGGTTGGAATGGACATGATTCCTTGTAGTGAATTATAATATTTTACTCAATTCAATTCCACTTGGAAAATCCAATTTCCTTCATCCATTATTTGATAATCAGTCTTAGCAAAGTTGTTTAGCTTAAAGGTCAAAGCATCACACTTACATGTTCAAATGAGATTAGTTGAAATATCTCAAATTTTTAGGAATGAAAATTTGTTGTCCTTCCCAAGAGTTGGTTGCACACCCAAGTTAGGATCACAACACTTGATGGACCTTAACAAATAAAAAGATAAGAGGGTTGCAACAAATTTAACACAACTAGAAAGCGCGTCTAAAGTTGTATCTTGAAACCAAAATTGAACAACTCAAGATTGCCACAAAATTGGAACTATAGTAAGTAATTGTTTTTTGGACTGTCATGATATAAATTACATCCATGGATTAATGTCAATGGTGAAAAGAATTCTCAAACCCCAAGTGATGACCATCTAACATTCCAAATTGACCAACATATTTTGGGTTCATGATAGTTATTTCTATCATGCTTATGCTTGGTAAAAAATTTACCATATGCAAAAAAAACTAAAAGAACAGTCTTATCTAGCAAAAAACTTATAGTTGACGGCTTCATTAGTGTTATTGGCATCACTTGTAGTCACACCTTATAATCACAAGCATGGTGTTCATCACTATGAACTTAAGATGGAAAAAGAAATATTTAGATGACCAATCTTTTGGGGTTTGTTTTTTAGCCATTAGTAGGAATTTTTGGGAAGTGGTGAAGGCTTTCTTTCACATTATGGAAAACAATTTCTTTTTCTTATTCAAAATAGGTCATTTTGGATGTATTTTCCTTTGGTTTTGAAATTTTTTTGTGTACGATTCATATTTTCATATATGATTAGAAGTTTTGGCTTTTGAAATTCTTAGTAACTTTTCTTGGTTCCTCATAAAACCTTATAGCATGTCATGTATAATTGTCACACAATCCACTGGTTATGACAATTCAACATAGTAATGTATGTAATTATTAATGATTTCTTATTTTTCAAATTCATGGCCTTAGCTTAAATTGTGAAGTTCAACTAACTTCCACATGAGGCTATAGTTTATTTGAAATGGGATAAGTTTGTCCAATGTTAAAATAACCTACAAATGTTTTCATTCTTCAAAAAGATTTGTTCAATTCTTTGTTAGTTAATGTGGTCTAATATTTTTTTCCTTGTCATGGTGTTATTTGGCATGTAAGTTGGAAAAAATGTGTTGAATTATGTATTTAAAAAGTGAAGGTTCTGCACAATTTGGATAAGGTGGAATTCCACCCCCTTGACCTTGCTATGAAAATTCAACCCCATTTCTCACAACTTTCAAAGCTCAGTGACAAATCAATGTCACCAATTCTAAAATTGCAGTTTCAATAATACACTATAAGAAATCACAATTTTTCATAAGGCTCAACTTGTTTAAAAGTGTTCACATTGACCAAAAGGATGTTCAATTTTATTAAAGGCATGGGGCATGAAATTCACATGATTCTTTTGATTGGTTCTTTTGACTAAAATGACCATTTTGACCAAGTGTTAAGTTGTACATCTAATCAAGAAGGACAAATTTCTTAAATGGTTCATCAAGATGCCCAAGGCCTAGTTAAATTGACCATACTGAATGGCCATGTTTAATCAAATTGGCCATATTAATTTGGTTAGTTAGCCTACTTGCTATGCCTATTAGGTTACCTACATACCTATTTATTTACCATCAACCTACTCATGTCCTCCCTACCTACTACTATCTACTTACTATTTACCAAAATTACATATTTATCTACTTATTTACTTACTATATCTATTTATTTATTTATTATCTACCTACTTATTTATTTATTTATCTATTTACCTACTATCTACTTACATACCTACCTATAGTTTACATTAATAGTAGGGTAGGCATTTACTTATCTACTTAGTTAGGAACCTACTAACCTACTTATGAAAAAAATCAAAGTTCAAAGAAACATATTAAATCCATTTGGTATCATATTGTTTTATAAAATGAAAGGGTGGTTTGATCACTAAGGCATTGGTGTGGAACTAAAGAGACCAAAGGTCAACCCCCTTTACCAACATATATTATGTGGAGTATGTCTATGTTTGTATATATGCTATGTACGTGTGTGTAAATGTGTAATATTTAGGTGAGTTGTGAATAGGTAGGTAAGAAATCATAGGTGCATGGGTGGGTAGGTAAGTATTTATTATTTACATTTTTATATTCACAAATTAAATTTTTTAATATACATTTTTTGATTGAACAATTTTTTATTTGATTTGGCTATCAAAAAAAATCATTTAATGGTCAATAAGGATGATTGGTTTTTTATTTTGTTTTCCAATCAAATGAACCATGATTTCTTGTAACGATATGTCCTACATTTGGAAAAACTTATTACCCTCATAATATTTTAGGAGGTAATACTCCATAATATAATAATTTAATCTTCTATCATGAATATTTTTTGGAGAAAAAATCTCCTTTAAATCATGACATTCTAAGAGAAGAAAAGGGAGAAAAAAACCCAACCCTTCAACCTTTAGAAACAACCAACCTTCTCCACTTGCGTGCCAACTAAGAAACAATCTCTTGGAAAGGTCCTTACCCCCAAAAGAAGGGTAAAACAAACACCCTTCCCCCACTTTCCAAAGAGGAAAAATAAATAAAAAATCCCATCTCACCCAAAAAAACCCTTTGAAAAGGGGGAGTTACCCCTATATAGCTATTTTGAAAGAAAAAATGAGCCCAACCCTCTCCCCTCTTCCTAAAACTTCATTTATTCATTCAGTTTACTTTCATTACTCACCCCCTGTATCCACTCAAATGCACACACCCAAGAATGAAAAGGAAGGAAGAACTTTTTTTTTCCTTTGGAGAAGGAAAAAAATGAAATACCCAACCCCACTACACTCTCTCTCTCTCTCAAATTTTCACCTATAACCTTATTCCCACCCACCTTCAACAAAGAAAAAACCTACACCTATACTTATATCCATATCCATTCAACCCCTATACCCACACAAAAAGGAGTTCCCACAATGCCTCTATAGGACAAAGCCAACAAAGATATTGGGTAAAATTGCAAGCAACTTGCAATGCAGCATGAAACATTGCAAGCAAGCAACAACCCATGGTCGAGTCTACAGTACATCAAGAGGAAACATGCCACTGATGCTAAAGTAGGCACTCATTAAGACCTAACAGCCATTTTAAATCCTTCATACTTGGTGGTATGAAGGATTTAAATACTTGCTGGGAGCCTTGTGAGATATCTGGTATAACGCAAGAAACCATCAACTCTGTTGGAGGAACAACTGAGTCATCACAGGTTGCCAATGGATCCTTCACCGGTGGCTGTCAGTTCATTCTGGCCACAACTATTCCAGTTTGTAAATCACTTTTCAAACATCACACACATGAGAATTCCACACACATGAACTGAAATGGAAAAAACATGATTGACATCCTAAACTTACAAAGACATAGTTCAGATTTGGAGTACTCCAAGGTTCCACTGCTTCTGAGCAGACAAGAGTGTTAGAAGATTTCTCAAGTTCTCAAAGTTCAAATTCCTAGGGCATTGCAACCGAAGGCACACAAGCATTGTACCCTAGAAATGGCATCTAAGTATACTGGCTGGTCTTAAAGAGGGAGGATGCACCATGAAAAACCAATGTCCTCAGTGTCCAATTTTGATTTGGGTTGGACACAGCAGTCAAAATTCAGCAATTACAATAATGCTAAGATGTCAAAATCAGCTGTTAATGCAAGTATCAAATGTCACTAATCCCATTCTGGTACTAAAAACAGGAAAACTCAGCTCCCCCCAAAAACTTAAAAAATATGTTCTAAATATTACTCAAGCATGTAGATTCGTGATCCTATATCTGAAACCAACCAATCAAAACCTGCCAGCAGGCCTTCTCCTGTAACTGCACTACACCCAATTATCTGCCAGTGACGACTGCCATCCATTACCTCCAAATTCAGCACCTGCAAAATGATCACACCCATGCCCACACCCACAAGTGGTTTATGTATGTGGAATATCAGGTGACAAGATTTAGGTACTTTGGCAAGGCAATGGTTGTGAATGATTAACAAACAATGGGTTTTGACCAATGTAGGTCTGCTATGTATACAGGCCTGTGCCTGTTATCAACACTGGTATCAAGGACCCTAGCAGGCTGGTATGACCTGAGCCAATACCAGCCTTATACCAGGACCAGTCTGGTAGGGACTTGAGGTAATACCAGATGTGTTCCAGTCTTACACCAGTTTCACTACCAGGTATATATACCTGACTCATACCAGCCAGAAAACGGTCTTTGACCCAATACTAGGACCAGGCTGGTATGTTTCAAAAGTTGATACCAGACCAACACTGGTTTTGACAATTCTATTAACCATACCTGGAAACATTAGAGATGTTGTCATTAATAAAATTACCCTTCTTTGCAACCACAACCACACCCTCTTAATATAGTACCACCCCATTACTAAAAGCTTTGTACATTGATCATCTCCCTGATACTTTTATATACACCTTTCTCTGAGTTTTATCGGTGCGGTATTTCTTACCCTGGCAATTTCCTGGGGTGTCATGGCACCTTTGATGTCTTGCTTGTTTGCAAATATCAGCAATGATGCACCAGCCAATTTCTGGATGCAAAAAGCCAACAGTAAATTTTCACCTAGTGTTGAACTAGCTACTTTGTCTCAACATCCTTCTCCTACACATAATATTAAATTGTTGTCATTCTGATGAACAATGAAAAATCCAAGAATATGTCATTCAGTGATCTAGCACTCACATATTACAAAATACAAAAAGAAAAAAACCTCCAATCTCTTGTATGTAATAGATTTTATGACTAGATGAGGTCTAGGATGAAGGAGGGTTAGGCTTTTGTAAGATAATAAGAATCACCTCTTGCTTGAGAAGGCCATGAAGCTCATGCCGACAGTCATTCAGGCGGCGCAGGTCAGAGCTATCCACAACCCACACCATTCCATCTGTCTGCTCATAATAGTTTCGCCAATAGGATCGAAGGGTTTTCTGACCTCCAACATCCCATATATTGAGGCGAAAGCTGGGCACACCAGATTCAAGCAATCATCAACTTCTGGTTTTAGTAGTTGGAAATTTGAGCACAAATGGAGTTCAAAGACTAGGACTAAAGCCTCAAGTTTTAGGCATTACACAATGTCAGATTGATCTCAGGGTTTGTTTCAGGTTTAGGTTCACTGTTCTGGTCACACTGATTGGAATCTCCTTGTTGTCCGACAGCCGCTTTCTTCCGATTTGATCAAAAGTATGCACTGAATGCTGCTGAACACGTTGCAATTCTGTGAAGAAAGCTCTTGAACTTGAGGAAGAGATTGAGCCATAGATTGGAACAGCTGCATACCTATTGTACTGCATGGTCTTGATATTGAAGCCTAGAGTTGGGCTAATGCTACTTGTGTCCTCTCCATTGATGCGTTTCACGATGGTCGTCTTTCCTGCATTGTCCAGTCCCCTAACAAATTTGCCAGCAATCAAGCAGAAACCCAACTTAGAAAACGGATAGGTCATCATAAAATTCCCACTCCAGTGAAACAACCAACTATGAAATCTTACTCCTTCAAGGAACCCTAAGAGTGTGCCATTCGAGAAGGTGTTCATTTGCAGGAAAATAAACACAGACACAGCATCTGAGAGAGAGAGAGAGAGAGAGAGAGAGAGAGAATAAATAAATTTAGGGTCAAAATTCGTACACCATGAGGATGCGCATTTCCTTCTCTTTCTTCTTCACCTTCTTGATGATAGTCAACAACCCCATCTCTTCTGGCCTTTCCCCTTGCCTCTTGCCACAATCCAACAGCGACCCAATATGATTCCCACCAAAGAAAAAAGAAATAAAAAAAGTTCCTCCTCAGATAATAATATATATGCAAAATTTGTTTGGGGAAGTCATCGAAGTTATATTAGTTTGGGAGCAAAAGTTCCTCAGTTGCATTGTAAGCGAGATGGGTACTACTACACTGTCGGATCCGGCTCCAGGACACGAACGCGAGAGGGTCGGTTGGAATGCAGATCGGAATCGTAGTAAGAGGAAGAGGGAGCAAATGTGTCAATCTTTTGATGCCAGGGCTTTCCAACAGAACAGTTTTAGGGTTGAGCAAAGAGAGTGGGTATCTAGACTTTCAGTTCATCAGCAGCTTCAGTTATTGCTTTTTGTTTTACCTTGTCTTTCTTTTTTTCCTGAGCACCTCCACTGCTGCTACATAGATTTTCATTGCTCCTACCTGTACAACTGCTATAATTCCTCCCCAACCTTGTGCATTAAATGCTGAGATTCAGCATTTCGCATTCAGATTCATAATGACCTTCCAGAAATTTTGCCATCTATGTAGAGATGACCTTACAAAGCATAATTTTTTGCTCTAGGTGTTGCAGCAACAAATGTTAGGCAGGAGCTAGAAAATGCATAAGCATGGACCTTGAATGGCACTCCTTGGGAGGGAAGGGAGAGAGAGTGTGTGTGTGCATGGAAAAGAGGAGAGGGAGTGGCAGAGAGGGAGCACCAAACCTTAGCCGAAACTTGAAAATAGTAGTCTTAGCTTGAAAATACCTACTTAGAAAGTTCCAAAAGAGAAAAATAACCCAAGCATGACTTACTAGAAAGCAGACCAGTATAGAACAGAGCCAAGCAAAAAAGGAATACACAGGACAAGGTGAATATACCAAGTTACAGTATGGACTATAATCGGGATTTCTCATTTCTTATATGGTTTTGAACATAAACTCAATATGAAACAAAATGAGATAATTCCAAATTGAGCACATCACCCCTGATCACAGGTTTGGTCAAAAAACAACATCAACATCAACAATCATGTGAATAGACCTGACCTTACATGCATGAAGAGAAAAGAGGAAGAAAGATGAACAGTTCTTTGGGATGCATTCATTTAGAGACTGCCTGACCAATTGGCCTCCCAAGTTATCTCTCATGTCTAGCCAACAAGACAAAACTCAAGATTGTTCCATAGGGTTTTTTGTGGACCTGACAAGCCTCACGGAAAGGCAGACAATGGCCACACTTTGCTCAAACTTATTAGCAGATTCTGACAAGCTTGACCTTACACCAGTGCCTCCAAGAGAATTGATGTCATTGAAGACAGAAGCAACATAATGCTTCTTATAGTTGGACACAAAGTTATTACTACATTTATCCACTGGTAATTGTCCGATTACAAAAGCAATGTGTACAAAAATATCGGTCCAGAGTTCTTACCACAGCAACTCCAAAACCCATTTCCAGCATGTCTGGAGAGTAGAAATACTTTGTGTTTGCTGGGGGGGTTTTAAATGAAGAAGGTGCTGTCCCATTTCATGCAGCTCTTCCAATTACTGTTCACAAAAGACAGATTCGTGTCTGCTTGCAAGTAGACCATGTCAGCAACTAATGGTCATTCATTTGTGAGGGGACAACACACTCAATGATACCCTTGCCATCAGTTGCATCGAAAAAGAAAAAATTCTTGAGAGGCTCCCCTTTGCATGACATCGCCTTTATCAGCTCCTGTGCACTCAAATAGAGATGTTAAGAGAGGTGGCATATATATATATATAGAGAGAGAGAGAGAGAGAACAATACAACCAAAAGAAGCTCCCTCTTAGATGCTGCATTTCAGAATAGCGTGTGTAATAACAATAAAAATGGGCTCTGAGCATCCATGATATGCAGACTTGTATACCTGGCCAAGAATACCCCCAATGATAGCACAGACAGGGGGGAGTTCTGTGCCCCCAACACTTGCTAGTTTTTGAAGTAGATTGTCTGGAACAAAGCTTTCTGGTACCTTCTGCACTTCAAAACAAATGGTTGCACTTAAATGACCTGAGCCTGTAGATTGCAATGCATAAAAAGCAGAATCCATAAAGTAAGAGCTAGCAGGAAGAGTATAGAAGCTTGGGTCATTGTAGAGATGGCTGGTGGTCAATACATGGAATCAAAGAGCATAAAGCATTAGCTTCAGCCCACCAAGGAAAAGTGAGAACCTGGATTGCACACATTTTGCCCCGGCAAGAAATTAGGTCTGGCAAGTCCTGGGAAGAAAGCTGCCCAGGCCTACGTCCCACACCCACTTCAAATTGGTCAATTACTGCACAAATGGAAAACCCAAAAAAGAGAAAACCATTATTTTCCACCGAAAAGAAAATAGCACCTACATATGCTGCAACAAGGACATCTTAGAACAACAACTTGAACGCTCTAGTGATAGCGGCAGCTTTCACTCAGGTACACTAACCAACAGCATCTTCATAGATACTGAGAACTTCTCCATACTTATTCTGGTTTAAGTCAACCTGAAAAGAATTGAAAGATATCCCAATAACAAGGTTCTAAAACTTCAAATCTAACATATCAGCAAACAGGAAGAAGAGGAACCCAACCCCAAAGGACACAGAAAACAGAAACAATGCCAAGACTATGGAAAAATTAGAACAGTGCCAGTTGGGCATATTCAGAGACCTTAAAATGAAACATTTATGGTATTGAACAACTACTATGACATCCACACTGACTTCATTCTCCCCCAACAGTCAATGTCATACATCAACCAGTGTACTTGAGTTTCTGTCACAAGACCAGCAGTAACAGGAGAACTATGATAACTGGCTCAACAGAAACTGAAAGAGAAGGAGAAGACCAACCAAGAAGAAAAAAGAGCACAAAAAGAGAGGTTAAAAAAAAGAAAAAGATCCAAATAAGAACAAATGAAGAAAAAGAGAGAAACAAGACATAGAGCTTCAAAAGCATAAACTTTTTGAAGACAGCAAACCAATGGTTACAAACAACTTGAGATTTGTTAGTGTTTGGCACCCACTTCTGAGAGCAAAGAGAAGTTTGGAGGTCCTTTTGTTAAAGCTGCTCCATGGCACATTCAATGCCTCCTGCCAGAACAGAAGTCACCACACAATTGCTGAGAAAGAGATTTCTGTTAACTGAAATAAGAAGGCAGCAAAAATAGTGGAGTTACTATCAGGCAAAGACAAGGAAAGAGCAGACAGGTGTTAACCTGAAGGCTGGGAAATGATATATCTTGCTGAGCAGCTTTGTCATCACCTGCTTTCTGTATAGTCATAACACCAACCCACAAGCTGTTAGGTGAAACAGATAACCTGATACAAACTAGTTCAAACTAGTCAACCTGATTCTGTACCATTGCAAAAGGTGAACCACTGGCTACTTAGCACAAAGGGACAGATATAACCTTTGAGGTAAATGAATGCCTCTGCAGATCTACAAACAGGCTTCCACAGGTCCCCCTGCAGTCGACTGAATAAAATGCAACTCTATGAGGCCTTTTCCTGCACGCCTCATTCACTTGTGTCTGCAACACACTCAGTCTTCCTTTTTCAGGAGATTGTTAACCTAAGAATAAGCAGAATGTCTGTCATGAACAAAAGAACACAGATGCAAAATGAAACATCTAGGATAAAAAAGAGCAACTGACCCTCAGTGTAATGGACGAACGACCCATGATGACAGCATCAAATCTGTCATAGAACTCATCAGGCTTACTGGAGATCCCTCCTGCAATGTAATGCAATTCAATGGAAGATTCCATGACCCAGTATCAAAGAGCAAAGTCTGAAGTGGTATCCCTGTATATCCTACAAAATATGCTACAAACATGCATGCATGTGTTCCTCAGAAGGCTTTTCATTTCAAGATCTGCTCTGCAAAGAAAGTTTACTAGTCGAACATTTCCAGGTTGCATTTTGTGCACCTTCTTCAACTGAGACTTGGACCATTGGATTGAAATCCCGCAATGAACTGGCACACACTGTGGCTATGCTGTTGCCCTGACCCTCAAGTTCATCAAAGGGAACCAAAAAGTTGGCAGCTGAGGCTTCAAACGTCATGGGACTGTCATCCATGAGCACAAGGCTGCCTATACCCGCCAGCACAATATTCTTGCATGTCTGCAGGCAAAACCCCTTTGCAGTCAAAACAAAGCATCATTCCACCAGCTGAATCAAGCAAGTTGCAAACATTGTAGCAAAAAAAAGAAGCACTTCGTAGAAGGAGCTCCAGATTACCTCTGCAACCACGCCTGTAATGCCAACAACCAGTATTCGTGCTTTGCTTAATCTGAGCACCCCACAAAACCAGCACAGGAAGCTTTAGTCACCAGCTTAAACCTAAACCTTCAATGCCTTTGGATTGCTGAGGACTGCAAATGCGAAGAAAAGTCTAATGCTCGTGGACCAAGCATCTGATGTCTGCCAGAACCTGTTCCCTGCATTTACAGCATGCGGTACAATAATTCTGATGATAATGATGATACTCATAGGTTTGGAAATTGCTTACTTCCGTTGAGCATCCGCTCCCCAAATTCGGATCTGGCGATCATAAATGGCAGCTTCCTGCTCTGTCAAAAGCTCTGAAACTGGCTCCATTCCCGCAGTTGAAGTATATACAAAGAAGAAGTATATACAAAACCCTTCCTTTTCCTGCAATGCATGTAACTCTTAGTGTGAAAAAACGCGTCCTACACTTGCCGGGCATTGCAGCTAGCTGCAGCTCAGTGAAAGATATTGCAAAGCACAATACACGACAAATGCCGGCACACACCAACAGTAAACCCTAAAATTTCCCAAAACCCTCTCTTCCCCTCTCTCGCAGAGACTGCTGCACAGACGAAGAACGTTAAGAAGCTCTGTCTCTCTCTATTTCTTTCCAACAACATTAACAGAAAATCAAACAACTCAGTGTTCCATACTCCTGCACAAAGCTTCCGCAGTAGACATGGAGAGAGAGAGAGAGAGAGAGAGAGAGAAACACACCCTGCAACAAACTTCAAAGCTCGTGCCTCAACTTCTTGCTCAAAACTCTTTTTTGAAAAAAAAACACACACACACACACACACACACACAACAGAAAAAGCGGCCCAAGAACCTCCACAGGCCAAACGGGTTACAGAGCCGCCGAGATTGCAACCAACCAAAAAAACTGGTCGCAAAGAGTGCGGCAAAGCTCGCTCGATGTTTTTTCTTTTAACATGTACAAACCAGCTGCAAACGGAAAGAAAGCTCGTTCTCCTGAAGCAAAGCAGCAAGCAAGACCAGAAGCAGCTCTGAGACTGGATGAAAACGATGACAGGATGAAATCTTCTTCAGGAATCAGAGCTTCTGGCGTCCGAGATGCTCTTTCTTTTCTGTTTCTTCATCGCTCTGACACTGGATGAAACAAACGACATGGATGAAATAGTCTTCAGAGAGCAAGCTTCTTGTAGAGCTTCTTCTAAGTGCTCTAAACAAGCTCTTTCTCTTCTGTCTGTTTCTTCATCCTTTGATTTCCTTGCCTCGTTGTTGTGATTTTTTCCTTCAAGTGCAGAAGAGAAATCTGAGCTCGCTTTTCTTTTTTCATTTTTTGAAGCAGTCGAATTAGGCGCAATTTTTTCTTGGTTTTTAACGCCTACGAAAGTTGAATTTCTGGGCGGAAGTTGAGGTTTCTTCAACGGGTCGTCAGGTATTTCAGCAACTTGACAGTCGTGTCTCGCCTGTGTGCAGTCCATACATGTTTCTTCTAAGCGGAAGGAGACTGGAGTTTTAGGCTTACAGTAGCGAGAGCTTTGGCACGCACAGCCAGATGCGTCTCTCTTGACTCTTGAAAGTTTTCAACACTTTTTGTTTGGCCTTTATCAGGTTTGTTTTTTTTGAGTCAGTGCAGTTTTCTTCCTTTTGATCTGCATCATCGTGCATTAGTTTCCCTTTGATCCACATCCTTTTGCATGCCTTAGATGCTCTAGGACATAGAAAACATGATTTAGAGATTCTTGTCCTTGAGTGTTGTTTGATTGATCCTTGCCAAAGATACAAATTACATGAAGATTCTGCTGGAAACTAACTTCTTGGCAATGCAGAATTTTACTGTTTGCCTTCTCTAGCGCTGATTCATTTGTGTTTTGGGTGAACAGAAAAATAGCAGGAGTAGACTTAGCAATGGTTGCAATGAAGGAGCGAAAGATTCTGTATAAAAAAGTTTTACTCTGGAGTTTAGGGAGCTGTGGCTTGCTCATCTTCCTCATTTGCATGTACGGTCAGCCTACTTTCCATTGGACAAGGGCTGCCAGCATCATCAGCTACATGTCTAAGGTCTGAATATCATACCAATGAATATCATGCATTCAAGCAACTCTTTTGCCCATCAAAGCATCGGTCTGCAGCTCAAGTGATTTACACATCAAGTTTCACTTGGAGTCCAGAAAAATTGATTTTGATTTTCTGCTCTTATTTCAGAGGATTGTACCAATGTAGTTTTTGAGTGTCGTGATGTCACATTGTTTTTTGTCATGATGCTTGATGAGTAACTGTTAGGAGAAGGTAATTAAGGCTTTTCCTGATCTTACAGAAGCAGGTGAGTGAACTGAATTGCCTGAGCCGGACACATAAACTATTAAACCAGAAGTTTGCAGTGTCTGCAAAGTTGGACGAAGCATGGAGGCAATATGGAGAGATGCACAGATCGTGCTCCAATGGAAAGAACTTGAAAAATGTCTTTTTGAAGAGACAGCAAGAGAACAATACCTGCAAGTACTTGGTGTTTTTGGAACCTCGATATGGCTTAGGTAATCGCATCCTGGCCCTTGTTTCAGCCTTCATGTATGCTTTGGCAACTGATCGTGTGCTCTTGATTGAGCCAAAGAAGCTCTTGGAGCAACTTCTCTGTGAGCCCTTCCCTGGATCACACTGGCTTCTCCCTAGAGATTTTCCTACTGCTACCATTGCAAAGTCTCCTACACTAGGTGCAGCAATAAAGGCAGGCTACAGAAATATGGATGTGGTGAATTTGCACCTGGAGCACACACATGTAGGTCATTTCTCTGCAACCATGGGGTTGATGTGATGGGTTACTCATGTTTTTGGAGGTTGAAGGATGAAGTCAATTGTATCTTTCAGAACCTTTTTCATTTGTGGTCAAAGAGTGATGAGCACTCCACAAATGCCTGATTAATGTGGGTGAAATCTACTCTGGGTCACAGGATTGGGGTGATGATGAGTTTTTGTGTGATAACACCCATCAGTTCCTCAAAGATATTCACTGGCTTGGATGGACTTCAAATCAATACTATGTGTCCCAGCTGTTCATGATTCCTTCACTTTGGGAACGCCTTGATCCACTCTTTCCTTCAAAGACGGAGGTTTTTCCCCAGCTTGCACGTCTTATTCTGCTCCCCAGAAATGATGTGTGGAAGCACATTGAGCATGTGTATCATGACTATGATTTAGACTCCAAAGTTCAGGTCGGTGTTCAAGTGCGAACCCTTCACCGAAAAAACCCTGAGGCTTTTGACCCTGTCATTCACAAGCAGATTCTTGATTGTCTGCTCATGCATAAGGTTGTACTTCAGACTTTTCTGATTCTTTCTTGATGTGTAAATATGCATCACATCAAATGAAATTGGAAATTTTCACAAACTAAAGGTCAAGAGTTAGGCTTTCTGGAGTATATTAATTCAGAGATAAATTAGAGCAGAGAAACCCCCATTATAGGTTGGACTGCCTCAGTTCACATTTCTCCTTCTGAGAAAGTGCCTTCAGAAGAGAGGTCTTTCAACAAAGTTTCTTGGCTAGAAATGCTAACTGTTGGCATTTAATCATCCAAATATCTTTGTTCTATGTTTTTGCTTGATATGCCAGAGTCATCTGCAAATGAGTGTCCAAGATGTAGCCAATAATATTTTGACAGCATTTCAGTTGTGAAGGTTATAGACGTGATTGTAAATGCAACACTTGGCATTTGTAGGTTTTGCCAGATGCAAAGACACAAGGAAACCTGTCTGAGCTCTCAGGCATATTTCCAACAAGGCAGGGGGCATGGCAGGTCACAGAGATCTCAGTGCTTGTGGCATCACTCCAAGTCAAGTACTACGATGAACTGAAGGCTTTTTACAGGGACAACCCCAGTGTGCATGTCCACATGGTCTCACACCTGGTAAGATCTAATTGCATTAACATGACTTGAGATGCAAACATTTCAACTGGAACAATCAATGATGTCTTTCAGTTGTGCCTCATCTTGTTGTGTTGTGACACTTATTACTGTATTTGATTGTTTGTCACAATTGCAGAAGTCAATCCTGGAAATAAACATTCCTCTGTGGTTGTCTTGCTCATGGCCTACATGATGAGCAGCACATGCATGGCTTGTATCTATGAAGTGACTAACATAGATTGAGCACATGTGCATAACAAATGTGTGGCCTACAGGGACACCAAGACAAATCTGTCCACCAGGCTCACTTTGCATTTTTGGAGATGTGGCTGTTGAGCTTCAGCAATGTTATTGCCACCAGTGCCTTCTCTACATTTGGCTATGTTGCACAAGGTGAACTTTTTGCCTTGTATGCAGCTATTATCTTTGGCTATGGAATCCATTGTGGGGCTACTGTGTTGTGGACCTTTTTAAACCAGTGGACATCATGGACTTCTCTTACCTGTATGTGTTCATGTGGTTGTTACAAGTGCCTTGTATCATGTTCTAATTGCTTCTTAGTTGGCAGGTATTGGTGGTTTACAGCCACTTATTCTCAACATAATGGGGGAGAATTCTGAGCATGATGGGCAGCCTTTGTGCACAGTTGGGCAATCAAGTGAGCCATGTACACAATTTCCTCTGAAACCATTCTGCAAAGCAACTAATACAACTGTGGAACATCAGAATTGGATCACTCAGCATCTGAATGCATGTCAAGATGATGCTGGAGGCCTGCAGCTTGTTGAGTCTGTGAAGGGGCCACAATGAAGTGGCAATAAACAGAGAAGATAACCATGTTTCTGCCTTCCTATTATTCATCATCAAACCAGCATCGATGTTTCACAGTCCTCAATTGGCTGAAATCAGTCTGGGTTGGTTTTTCTCCCCTTTTGTTTCAACCTTTTAGCTGCAACTACCTGACCAACAGGTTGAAATATGTGGGCAACTATTGCTTATGCTGGAATGGAATTGAGGCTGCACATGCTTGTAAGTCCAGAGTAAGTTCAACTTAGGGATCTCATGCTTTGGATGACAGGTTGGGGTTTCCTTTGACATTAAATTTTTGGTTGCTGCTGTTCAAGATTCAGGATAACAGGTCTTTGGCATCTGTTCTGGACCAGAACCACAAGAAGTGGTGGAACAGTGCCCCATTGAGGTAGTAAAGCCTCTGAACATTGAACTCAATAATTATGAGAAAGTGAACGGCATAAATGGGGTTGATTTTTGTGGTAGAGTGTGAATACTGGATGATGTAGAACACATGTGCCAATGGAATGGGCTTTCGATGATTGGATGTATATCAATTGTAACACCTGACAGACGCAGATCAACTGCCTGTTTCATCTTCAGATCTTCACTCCAAGACCCTGAATTCTGCCAGGAGGTCAACTATCTTGTTTGATGTTACAAGTGGTGTCTTTTCCCAGGGACTGGGTAGACTCAATGATACTACACCCATTCCTGAGTTCCACAGTTGCCGCTTGTTGATACATGTATGACTCTCCTCTTATCACTCCATAAGCCAATTTTCATGCAAGGTGCCCATGTATGAGTTTTCGTTGTGGCATCCATGAAAATCTTTCACATCAACATGGACCATGTTTAGCAGCAGACTCACATCTGTTTCCACTCTGTTTTTTGCAGAGTGGCTCTTTTCTCCTGAATATGGGTCAAGCAACAGAGCATGACAACCCTCCCAGTGAGTACCAACAAACCATAGAAGCTGCAGGTACTTGAGGATGCGCAGTCACACAGTGAGTCTTTGTACTGTGATCAATAATGAAGATTATTGATTTTGTAGTTGAATAGGGTGGTCAAATGTTCTGATGTACATTTTCATACCTTTTCTTCAACTAACAAAGTTGCATCTTCAACCAATGTTAACAATGTTTAATCTATTGAGACATGTTTTAATACACATCTAATACTCTCCATGAGTAAATGATGCAATACTAAAGGAAGTACCATATTGGTGAATTTCATCTTTCTTTTTTTGTGCTTGCACTTGTACAACTACCTCTGCTTGCCCTACTCTTTCCATGACTTTGTACTTTTTTTGTTGGGCTTAGTTCGTTTCTTGTTCAGCAATTCTCCATTCTTGCATTATTAAGTTGTCATCCATTTTTTGCTTCTATTTGTGTGCATATTTTCGCATTCTTCAACTTTCTTGCATTGGTTTTACTTAACATAGCTTGCATGACTTGTTCTGCTTATTATCCATCTTTTTTGCTTTTATTTGGAGTGCATGTTTTCCCTGTTCAACCTTCTTACATTGGTTTTACTTAACATGGCTTGTCTGATTATGTCAATGGGTTAATTAGGGAGAATGTCATTGCTCTTTTGGTGTTATTTCCTTCTCCATGCTTGGACATGAAGTCAGTGCAGGTAGCTATTTAGGGCGGGGAGATTGCAGAGCAGGGGTTCAAGTGTGGATTTTTTGGTCACATTTATTGTAAGGGCTTGACATGGACCCATAGTTATGACACGCTTGCCAATTAAGTGATGACTTGGTGCATATGTGGCGACGACATGGCACACATGGTGATGACAAATGGGGATGTGGATTGGGCACATCACCTCATAATGGAATGTCATGTTCCCACATTGGAATCTGTGTTCCCAATTTGGGAACACACCTTTCACATGGGGAATGCCACATTCCCTCAATGGAACAATTGCTTCAAAATGGAATGTTACATGCCCAATCAGACTTTGATTTGAATCAAGCTTATGTGAAAAATCATTGAATTTGTGGTGATAAGATCAAGGTTTTTATTCCAAAGTGGTGAAGGCTGGTGATCATGCACAAGAGGAGCTACCTGCATTGGGTGAGACACAAGAGAGGGGAGTTCAAAAATTTAGGATCCTTCCTATAATATGGGGGGCTTGTTGGAACTATTTAGTGTTCTTTGTAGGAATTTTCATTGGAGCCAAAGTGGTGATCACCCAAAGGAAGAGTAGTAAAAGGGTCCATAATCTCTGTTAGTTTTTTGAAATAACCAGAAATGCACCTTCAGAAATCTCCAAAAATTGTTCATTTTTTAATCTTTGATTTTGAATCTAACTTTTTTGTGAAATTTTGCCAAGAAAGAAGGTTGATTGGAACCTATTGCTTAAATGTGGCAACTTCAAGTTTTTTCCTTCATAGTGTGGCCACTTGAGCTCATCATTTCCCAATAAACCGTTTGTATCATTTGGACATTTGTTATTTTTCTCCTGTTGAGTTTCAAAAGATTCTCAAAAGAAACATTGGACAAGAGCCATGATAGATTTAATATGCCAATTTTTTGGCATAAGTTTGAATTGCAATTTTTTTTCCTCCCTTTAACAATCAAGTTCCGATTAATGGTTTTGAATTCTCTCATCATTGTTGGAATTTCAGTAAAAAACTCACCCTAAAATTATTATTTCCTGGTCTAATAACTCCAAACTACTTACATAAAATCTTATTCAGTAAAGGCTTCTCTACAACACTAAGACCACATCCACCTTTGTTGTAACTCTTGAAACCAAACCACATAATGAGATATTAGGACTAAAAATAAGTTGATTTTTGGTTTTGCAATGGAATGTAAACCTAAGGCACATTCTTTAACTTCAATTTTTTTTAAAAGGCGCATAAGATTAAAATGGATTTACAAGCAAAAGTTCAAAATGAAATGTATTTGCACAAACCAAGAAAAAAATAATTAGTGTGCAAATTGAAGTCGAAATGGTGCAATGACAAACTAGAAAAGATACACCATAGCATGAACTTGGAAAGAACTCATCACTCTCCTTCCTATACTATATTCTATGATAGCAACTAGGGTTGCATCATCAAAGTGACAAAAGTCTTGAAGCTTTAGGGAAGATGTTTTGAAATTTATTGAGTTTGTCAAGTTATGAATCATGGAATTTTGCAAGTTGATAATTTTTTCATACAAGTTTCCATTGAAAAACTCTTAAACTACGAAGTTGTAACCCTTGGAAAAACCCTTCTAACATTGTAATGCATATTCCAATTGGAAAAGTTTTGACATTTGTTTCTTGGGTTTTAATGGTTGAGAGTCAAAAATTGTCAATTTGACTCATGATGTTTTTTGCGTCTGTAATTTGACCTTTAGATCTCTAGATGTAGAATGAAAACTCATTTTCAATATCTGGACTTAAAAGAAAATTTCAACAATCTAAAAAGGGTTTGATTTGGAGATTGTTTGTTATTCACACTTTTGTCCCAAAAATTCATGACATCATAAGTCTCTAACTCCCATAGTGGGAAAACCACTTGAAAGTGTTAGAACTCATTCTTGCAACCTTGTGGGATAGTGTTTGAATTTTAGAACATTCTTCCAACCTACTTCCCTCTCATGTTTTACCATTGGTTGTGAGCTCAAGGCCAAGGTTGCAACATAAGGTGTGAATACAACAAAACTCCCAAGCAAGTTGATGACAAACCATTGCATAAACAACCATTGGGCAACAAAAAAGTCACTTTAAAAAAAAGTTTTAACAAGTTCCTGCACACAATAAACAAATGAAATTAGCAAAGAACATGTTGAAATTTTGATAACAAAGATGGAGCAATTTGGTGAAATTGAAAGTCTTCAATGTGACCATTTGGCAATATTCACAAAGGGTTTAAAGTATAGGATGGCAATTCTAAGATCTATTGTCAACATTTTTTGGTCCATCCCATTTGTTATTGGATGTTTTTTGGTGATTAAAAATAAAATTGCCCCACATTTTTTCTTTGTATTGTTAGCTATGTTTTTTTTAATTTAAAAATTAGTCACAATTTGCCAAAAATGAAAACACAATATAACACCAAAAGGACATTTTTGTAAAACCTAGTATAATTTTTTCCATTTGAAAAATCACAAATGGAACATAAGTGAGGACACTTATTCATTTTGATTAAATCAAAGGGTGCCCTCCAAGTTAAACGTTTTTTTCTTTTTTTCTTTTTCAGGCAATGGGCCATTTTGATTGGTCCATCACCCAAAAAAAAAAAAAAAAAAAAAAAAACAATTGAAATTTTGGAGGCTCCCCAAAATAGAAGATTTTGTTGGAAGATGGAGTGCATGGACTTTGGCTCAACTATTTAGGATGAAAGAGGATAACTTTGGGCAAAGCATATGAGATAAAAGTGTGGTGCTATTGGGAACATATTGGGGAACACATTGGGAACTTGATGGGAACACCAAGAAATCAAAAAAATTCAATACCCACCCTCCCCCTCCTTCCCCCAAAAAGAAAAAACCCTGTGCTTCTTGGGTGCATGCTGCATTGCCTCATTGGCTGATCAGAATTCCTATTCCTTCATTTGTTTGTTTGTCACCATTTTCAAGTTAGGCTAACCCTAGGGACATACAATTGAGCGGCTTATTTGTTCACAACTGATAAGACAAAGTGAAGGAGCAAAGGGGACACAACTGCCTAGTGGTTTTCCAGGAAACAAGAAGAAGCTTGGAGAACAGCAATTGACCCTTCACATTTTGCAAATGGGTGGGCCCAAAAAGCTTCACACAAGTTTGTTCTACTTCTTGGACTAGTGAAGAATGCTGACCAAAAAAGGCAAAGTAGTACAAGGAGGATTGATGCGTACAGATTACAGACTCCAAAGAGAGGGTGAAACTTCCATGGGAGATGGATGTTAGCTTAGCTCACAACTCACAACCAGCTAATGTACATTGCCTGATTTAGCACAAAAGAATTTTGTTTAGCAACAACAGCATCAACTTGTATATGCTCTAGGATCTACTATACTGCTTTCTAGATGCATGCATTCAAGTCGGTGCTCTTAGCGAGTTTGGCGATGTGAAATTAGTTATTGTGTAGATCCATTCATGCAGATTAGCAATTTGCCAGCATACAGAACTCCAAGCCTTGATTTGGATCTTCTAATTTGGATCTTTCTTTGTCATTCCTTTCGTTAACAATTACTGTACCTATAGGTAACAAGAAACAAGAAAATGTGAAAGTTGGTGCATGTTGCCTAATGTGACCTCTAAGACTCACATTGCATAGGAGAAAGGAATTGTTGTAACTTAAGAAGCGTAGTGGAGACCTTTTTTAGTCTAAATTTAAGATCGTAAGACTATTCTTGAATGCTAATCACAAGATATCTTATGAGAGCTATAATGAAGGAAAAGTAATGGACAAGAGACATGCATAAAACACTGAAACTGAATATTTGCAAACCCCATGTGCCAAACCTTAAAAATTCCAGTGTAAGTGCCAAAATGGCCTTGCAGCTTAAAATTAATTGATTTTAGAACTTGCCTCTGAAACTGACCAATCCCATATGGTAATTCCTGTCAGTCTCAGGATGATAATGGTCCAAAAGACAATCTTCAGACAACCTGCTGTAGTTTCACTAGTCTGCATGAATCAACTAGCTCAGGTATTAGTGACCACCTTTGAATGTGTTTGAGTTTCAAAAATTGAGCCAAGGAATGGATGTTGTGCCTAAACCAAGAACAACAACTATACAAGGAGTCACTGGGTCGTCTAAGTACTTTCCCTCCCTCTCTCCCTAACAGGGTTAGATGGTGATCACCACCCTTGTGGCAAAAAAGAAAGGCAACTACCTCTGGTAGGTAGTTAGAAAGTGACCACCAACCTCTGAAAAGGAAGCAGTGAGTCACAACAGGTTCACTCTTAGTTGACAAAATAATTGTTTTTCTTCCCGTTTGTCATTGGTCCTGAGATATAGTCTAACTTGCAATCTTCAGCAACAGTTGGTGACAACCTCGTAACCATTCTTTGTTGAGCTGGTGAACTTCAAATTGCAATAAAGCCTATGAACTGCCCTTTTCTTTTTGCTTCCAACTACTGCTCTAGCATACCTAGTATAACAGCTAGATTTTGAAAGTTGATCAGCAGGAGGCAAGCTGTTGGATCATAGGCACATCAGTCAGATAATCGATGCCCTTTCAGAATGATGTACCCACAATTTCAAAATTTTCAACAGATCTACTATGTAGCTTGAATCATCTTTTCTTACATTTGTGTGTAAGGACAGATAATATAAACAAACTCAGATCACAAAAAAAAGGATTGGACTTAATGCTTAATAGTGCCCAAGCACAAGATCCTCACAATATACAATTGCTGAGTCCAGATTCACAACTGCCAAGATCTTCACAATGTACAAATGCTGAGTCCAGAAGGAAAAAAAACATTTTGCTGCTCGAAACAAAACCACAATAGGGCTAGGCAATTTCTCGCAGAAAACCCAATATCTGAGACAAGTGTGTAAAAACTTAGCTAGCTGCACATGTCAACAAAATGTGGAAACAAATAGGGCAAAATTTGTATAAAGCTTTTCCAGCAGAAGAACTGTACAGTTTTGACACTCTCAATCACTGATCTGCATTGTTCTCGCAACACAAATTATCTATGTACACTAGAAGGAAGGGCAGGGGCATTGGGGCAACAAATTCCCAACAAACCCTGTGAAAAGAGAGACTAAAAATAGGAACACATCTATGAGATTGCAGAGATATAACTCCACAATTTACATGAAAGGTAGATAGGTAACCCTTGTGCCAGTTTCCAGCCAAAAAACCAAAAACCAAAAACGAAAAAAACATGGGGGCAGAAGAGGAGGGGGGCCAAACTCAATATTCACAATTGTCCTAACCCTAACTCTAAGGCACATTTTATTTACACTGAACAATGTGCCTTGGTGAAAAAAGAAGGCATTGTGCATGGAGTGACTATGGAAGAACCCAGTGTAAGAGTCCCTTATGGATGACATCAAATGAAATTTTAGATGCCATAACTGCAGTTGTGATGGATTTAACTACCAGGCAGAGAGAAAGGGAGGGATGTGCTGCTAGACTGAAAAGGGTTTCTCTCTCTTTCTCAATATATATATGTATATATTTATACGTATTTGTGCATAGGCAGTCAGAGTTTTGGGGCTTATTGATGCTACAAACTTCAAAGCACAAAACTTGTTGATGCTTCTTATTCAAGGAGTAACTGTTCTAGTATTTGGGGCTGCAGGAGAGATCTTGGGATGGATTCCTGGATGAATTGGATGGCTAGTGTGTAGAAAAGGTACTAAACGATAGCTTATACTCTCTTTGTTGCAAAAGAGAGTTTGAGAAGAATCCTGTCTGTTTGGGAGGGGATTCAAGGGAAAAAAATATGTTACAACAATTTTTTTCCTTGAACATTGAACCAATCCTTTCTTTTCTAACAAAAGAGATTGGAGGAGAGATGTAGAGGGAAGCTACAATTGGGGGGCAGTAGAAAGGAGCAGATGGGACTATGAATATAACCCACCCAGCCAATTCTTGTTTCTTCTTATCAAGAGATAAGAGAAACAAGTGGAGAATGATGAGAGGGACAAACAGTAAACAATTGGTCCAAAGAAGGAAGTAGAAGATTAAAAAAAGAGAAGAGGATTTCAAGCAAGATTGAGAAATGATTTGAGGAACCCCAACCAAAAAAAAACAGACTCACAAACATGATGTTGGCGGGCAGTTGGGATCTCAAAAGACAACAGCAAAACTAAACTGATTTGCCGCCCATGAGAGGTTGCATTGTTGAAATGTTGTGGATCCCAACAACACATATGTTGAGGATGATAAAGGTAAAAACACTCAACCCTCCATAGTAGTAGACTCAGGACTGAAAAAAAGAAAAAGAGAAGGCGAGCATTGGGGTTTTGGGGGAGTGGAGAGCACAAACTGTGGGTGCTGTTTTGTGGGGACAAAAACTGGGGTTCAAACTTCTGATGTGACCGAGAGTTGGAATTGAGGAGGCTGAGAAGAAGGCGAAGAAGAAGAAAACTGGGGTTCAAACTTTTGATGTGACTAAAGTTGGAGCTGAGGAGGCTGTGCAAAGTAAGGCAGGTAAAAACTGGGATTCTTACCTTCTGATATGACAAAGGGTTGGAATTGAGGAGGTGGCGAAAAAAGAATAAGGCAGGCAAAAACTGGGGTTCAAGCTTCTGATGATGAGGCCAAGAGTTGGAACTGAGGAGGCAGTGGTGAAAAGGAAGGGCATGAAGGGCAGGTGGGTAGGCAGCTCACTCACACAGCTTTGCGGGGAGCAGTTGTGGCCATGGCACCAAGGAACTCAGGTTGGTTGGAGAATGTGGTGGCGCGTGAGGCCAAACTTGTGGCATGCTCATGATGAGTGGCGAAGGCATGGAAAGAAGGGAAACAGGAAGAGGAGTGCACAGCAGCCATGTAGTTGTGCACTTCCTTGGCTACCATATCCCTCATCATTGCCAATAAGCCTGCATTCACAGCTGCATCCAAGCCATAACTGCTGCTCCCAAATGGTGCCAGTGCAGAAGAAGAAGAAGAAGAAGAAGAAGAAGCCCAGTTTGCACCCATGCCACCTTGTGCCACTGGCTGAGGAGGAGGAAAAACAGGACCCAGAGCTTGTGCAACTGCAGACTTCACAGCTACACTCAGCAGATTTGCACATGTCTCGGAGTTGGGTCCGAAGAACAAGCCATTCATGGATGGGGCTTGATACACGTGGGCTGCTGTCGAGCTTTCTGTGAAAGCCGACGACGACATGGGTGTTGTTGGTGGCTGTTTTTTTTCCACTACCTGCTGCTCCGCTGCTGCTGATGCTTGCGAGGTGGTGCAACTCTGGTCAGTTCCGGGAGGCGACAAGCTAAGAGAAGTGGTTGGATCCACCGTCGCCAGTGCTTCTTCTTCGGCCTGATTGTGGATCATGTCCTTGTGTCTTTCCACAATGGAATCCTGCTGAACACCAGCTAGTGCAGAAGAAGAAGCATGGCAGTATGAGGAGAGAGGAGGAGCAGGAGGAGGCGGAACTGGAGTGGGGGTGAAGGTGTTGAAAGCCGAGGCTCGAGGTACAGGACGGAAGAGAGAAGGGGGAGCAGGCATGAGTAGTGTGGAAGACTCGGAACCAAAGCCGTGCTTCTTGTTGAGCTTGGCGGGGATGTCATGATCAGACGGCGGCAGGAAGGAAGACATAGCCGAAGAATCGGATCCAGCAAAGCTGAGTTTTCTAAGCCTTTGAGGGGCGGCGGCATCGTCATCGGCTCCGGAGATGCTAAGCCTCTTGCTGTTGCTTCTGTGCTGCTGCTGCGCATGATGATCATCGTTGTTGTCAGTCTTTCCAAAACTCAACTTCTTCAGCCTGTGCGAATCCACTTCCCACCCACTCTCTTCCTGCAAGCTTCCGTCTGTGGAGATGGAGATGGAGATTTCGTTGCTATTGCGCTTGCGTCCATCGAAACTACCAATTTCCTCCTCATCGTTGTTGTTGTTGGAGATCCGGATCAGACTACTGACGCCGTCGTCCGCAGTCGTCGTCTCGGCGGCGACGCGGCGCAACGACCTCCTCTCCCTCTCGGATGAGGTCGTTGTTTCCGCGAGATGGCGACGACGAAGAGTCGAGTTCCAGTGGTTCTTGATCGCATTGTCGGTTCTGCCGGGAAGAATCCTAGCGATGGTGGCCCATTTGTTGCCGTGCTGGTGATGGGCTTGGATGATGGCAGAGTCTTCGAAGGCGGTGAAGGGACGATGCTGCACGGAAGGACTCAGCTGGTTACACCATCGCAAGCGGCAGGACTTGCCCGATCTTCCAGGGATGCCCTTGCTGATGAGCGACCAGTTGCGAGCTCCATGCTTCTCCACCAGTTGTTGCAACGCTGCATCTTCCTCTGGACTCCATGGTCCCTTGATACGATCGAACTCTTCAACCACTTGAATAGGAGAAGCTTTGGTTGCCGAAGACACTAACGCCATTTTCGATGGCCACCGATCCTCTGCTTCATAAAGATCCTTTCCAAGTTTCTTCTTTTCTTCTGCTTCTACTGCTGCTCCTGCTCGCCAGGGAACAACCACACCACCGGTGGGAATTCCACAACTCTTTCTATACAAAAAATTTACAGGATAGACAGATGGAGATACCAGAATGCCAAGAGTTTCCTCAGAGAAAGATAAACAAAACCCCAAAGACCCAGCCGAAGAGATTATGAACTTCTTCCTTTTTCTTCAATCGAGAACCAACAACAAAAGAGAGAAAGAAGCAAGTCACACAAAGAGAGAGAAATCTAAGGGGAAAGAAAAACAAAAAGAACAACAAACTGCAGAGCACTAAACCGAACACAAGAAAGAAACGCAAAAACATTTGTAAAAAAAGACGAGGTGAGAGAGAGAAGAAGAAGTAGCAGCAGCAGCCACGCTCGCCCGCTCGCGCGAGATGGAAGACGGGCGGGTTGCGCGGAGAGGGAGGGGGGAAAAGGTGGAGCGGGGAGGGTCGAAAACTTTTTATTAGTAAAAAGTTCAGAGAGACAGGTACCTACTTAGGTACCTACGCACCTACCAACCTACCTAGAGGGGAAGGTCACTACCAGCCTTTTTTTCGTTGGCCATATATAGCCAGAAAGCTATATTTAAAAATTAAAAAGTGATCAAGTTTCTTTGGAGTTTTCACTAGCCATAATTTAACCAAAATTTTAGGAAAAATAGCCAGATTTCTATAACTGGTTGAAAATCATGTAGCCAAAAAAAATGAAAAAGGATTTTCTTTAGAAATTACATACTTATTTAGCTTGTAACCAAATTTGGTTAAATCTTACTGTGGATTATAGCCATTTGGCTATATCACAAAATTGACCCAAAAAAAAAAAAAAAAACAACACAAGGCACAACTGCAATTGCGATTGCAGCTCATAAAGGCTAATAACTAATAAACTTATCTAGCGACCTTGGAATTGGCGGGTAGGTAGTAAATAGTAAACAGGGCTGGATAGCCTGCTAGGCCTTGGGTTCATTTACATTATTTTTATTACTTTACCTTTTTCTTCATTCTCTGCCACTCTGCCAAAAAAAATTCACTAGCCGCGTTGCTACCGACTACCTACCCTAGTAGGTAGGTACGTATGCGCTAATTATTATTGTTAGTCTACCCCTTAACTGTTTTGGGTTTCTGTTAGATTAGGTAGGTAAGTTAACTTATTACTACTACTACTACTACTACACCACGTAGTATTACTATTATGATAAACTACTGGGTATAGCCCTACTACCAACTAGTCACTAGTTAACCCTTAACCCTTCCTGTTAGGTATGTCGGTCGTGTGCGGTTATATGGATTGGGCGGTTATATCAGTTCGGTTACTTGTCTGTTTTATGTCGGGGAGTTCCATTTTTTTTATCTAATTGAGTTCTGTTTTAGTTAACTGTTATATCTTATTAATTTGTCAGTAGCTAGTTGTGGAAAATCATTGGTAATAATTTGTCTGTTAGTTAGTGATTCGTTTAAGAACCCCACTTTGTAACAGACTTTGTTATTTTTCTTTTTACTTACTCAAAAGGACCAAGGTGTTTAAAAGAAAAAAAAAAGGGGGGGGGGGGGGGGGGGGGGGGGGGTGTCAAAGGACAAATTTTATTTGAATTCATTATACCCTAGTGTGGTTTTCCATCTTATAATTGTCTAGTGAATTTGGGAACCATGCAATTAAGGTGACCCACAAGATAACCTAAAACACTAAATACCTCTTAGAAGAATTTTTTGTAATTAAATTAAATTGGGGGGCACTTTATAATGCATAATTATTCTTTTCACCCCATGGAGCGAGTGGGTAGTGAATGGCTTTATGTACCAAAAATTGTAAAGGCCCTCCTTCTCACTCTGAAGGTTGCATCCAATTTTTTCACCACATAAAGCTCACAAGTGAAAACATTACTGAAATTGGGCTAAATTGGGCTTGCGCTTGGCTCTCATCGCAAATGTCCTTATTTTGGTAAATTCCCTCACCCTTTGTCTTTACCCTACACTTGAATGGTTTAAATACATTATTGTTGTGGATACATATTGCTAACTAGAACAAAACAACTATTTCTTATTCATAAAATTTGGATATGAACCTAAAAGATTTGCAGAATTGATCGATAAAAACCAAAAAAAAAAGGTTATTTTAAAATATTCAATCTATCAATTATATTAACGTACATAAACATTACAACCCAGTTTAAGCCATAATTTTAATGAAAGGAAGTAAACCTTAAGCACAATTTGTGCCAACCAAAAACTTCAACCCCCCCACCCCCACCCCAAACAAACACCTAATTTTATATCAAGAACCCCATATAATAAGTAGTCGGTAAGTGCACCATGTAAGTTACCTAGTAGGTAAGAGTCTGTATTTTACCTTCCACTTTTTTTTGGCTCCCTCCTCATTGGTAGGTAGGTACATAGGTGCCTAACAACTGCCTATATACCTACCTGCCTATGCAGTTCCCGGAGCTAACCCACCCCAGTGCACTAACATTACTAGGGACTTACGTAGTTGGTAACCGAAGCCAAATCAAAGAGCTCTGGAAAAACTAATATAAAAATACAAGATATAATAATAATAATAATAATAATAATAAAAGGGCATTGCGGTGCCCCTAAGACGGTGCAATACTGTGGACATCATTGGGCACGCACTTTAGGGTTTGTTTTGTGCATTCTAGGGTTTTTCCTTTTCTTGTGTGCATTTCTCCGTTTGAGAAGAATGCAGGACATTGGCCTTTCTTGGGAACTTTTGTGGGGTTGAAAATCCCCCGCCTTCTTATGAACTTTGCGGGTGTCAGTGCTGAGGTAGGTTTGCTATCTCGTCGGCTTGGACGAGTTTCAAGACTTGTTGGAGGAGGCAGGCTACCTATAAAGTTAAGTTTTTTTTCTTTTTTCTTTGGGGGGGGGGGGGGGGGGTTAGTTTTGTGTCCTACTCGCTTGCCATAAGGTAAGGGGGGACCAGCTGAGTGGTTTTCTTTTTCTCTCTTCCTTCTCTTGCCTCTTTTTGGTCACCGTTCACACACACCAATGAGATGATAAATGCACCTTGGGGGTGCATAGGCTAGTTGCAATGTGGACCCATTGGGGAGTGGTTTGGGATTCCTTGAGCCTCCAGCCAACCCACTTGTAGCAACAAAAGCTTGCACGTGTATGCTGAATATTTGGGTCATGTCATTCTTGTGATCTTTTTAGAGAGATTTTTAAAACAATTTGTTTGAAGAAAGTAGTGAAACATAACTACCTATGTATATATGTGTGTGTGTGTGTGTGTGTGTTTGTGTGCCAAGGTCAACACAACACTATGGGTGGTGTGGTGTAAAGTAAGCCACCAAGTAGAGAGGACTTCAACATGTTTGAGCAATGGTGGGGGTGGGGGTTGGGTTTAGGGTTTTCACAAAATGTACCCAAAAATGTATCCTCACTATATTCCCCCAAGTCCCACCCAACCCCCCAACTAACTGAGCCCTTTTTAATCGATCTCTTTGTTTTGAAGTGTCTACAAACCAAATGAAAATTTCTACCGATGTTTTACATTTTCTATAAAGTAGTTGAAAAGGAAAATTTATACCAATGTTTTACATTTTGTATAAAGTAGTCGAAAATGGGAATTTTCCACGGATTTTTTTTTTTCATTCCTCAAATTTGAGTTCTCTCACATGCTAAATAGGCTTTGCTTACCTTTGACTCATATCAACAAATGGTGGATTTTTATCAACCCATCCTAGAAATAGGATTAAGAAGTGTATGGAGGGATTTCTAGAAAGGGCGAGAGGTATTTATAGGCTAAAAACTCTTCACTTACTTAGTTGGTAACACTTTGCAAAGGTATGGTGATTGACTTAAGGGAAACCAAGAATTCTAAGGAATGGACTCCAACAAACACAACAAGAATGGTGAAGAGCCATAACCTTAATGCTCAATCTCAAAAACTTTCCTTCAAACCCTCCCATTAGATCCATCAATTTTCAATTACTCACATGTTCTTACACATCTTCCATCCAACTAAGTGTACACCATAGACCTTGATGGAGGTGTGTAAGTCCTAGTCAAATTACAAGGTAACCCTAAAACAATGTACACAAGTTGAAACACGGAGCAGATCATTGTTGTGGTACTAGGAACTAGATATACACAACTTTGTTTTCCTGGATGAAAATTATGAGAACTGAAAATGGAGTGGTTCATCATTAGGCTTGTACATTTCTAACAATGTTTTTGTTCCATTGTGCCATTGGAACAAATACTGTGGGCAATGTTTTTAAAAATGGCAATTGTTGGATTTCAACATATATAACCTTCTTCTTTAACAATCTTGTTATGTATCCATACTACAAAAAAGTTCTCCTTGAGTTCAAATATAAAATTGCACCTCTAAAATTCTACAAGAAACTTTAATATATATTTTGCATATATTCTTAAATGTTTTTAAATTTCTAATTGCTCTCTTTATTAGAAGCTAAGAAGTCTAGCCAAATAATTCTAATTGCAATTCTTTATCCATTGTCTATTTTTATTTCCTTGCCCACAACATACAAATGGGTCATTATATTTAAAGATTGGTGATATCGACATCACTACAAATACCTAAATCTTGGGTTTTGACACGAGTTATCATGTTCACGAAATCCACCCAAATAGGATGTTATTAAGTTCAACACGATGCTTTGACAATGAATTCATAGCCATAAGTTATGCTATATTTGCCCTTTTAAACCTGAATTAAGATAAATCATGGCCTTCAACAAAATTAACACAAATAGCTTTGCAATCTAGAAACAAAAAGAGGATTTAACAAGAAATGTACCAAACTTCACATAACTTGCCACTTGAAGTTGTTGGACTCTTCACCTTCATCTACCCTGATACAATATTGTTGAAGTGTGCTCAACATGATTCATGCATACATGACCTTTTGAATGACATGGCATTACTTTGTGATGATGTAGTGGGCAAGCTAGATGTGTCATGTGCAACAAAATCAATGGCCAACACTATCAAAAGACTTTCATGGTACAAAATGTATTCACTTGCAAATTGCAAGAGTCCAAGTTCAAAGCACAATTTAAAAATTAAAAAAAAATAGAAACCTTGGTGTTAACCACACCTCCTACTCCTTTGATATATGCTCTAGAATCTCATAACACCAAAGATTGAGATTTCATAGACATTCCCACAAACCCCAAAATAGTTGGAGTATTGTTCACACTAAATTCTGTTCCACCAACATTTAAACCAAAACCCATCCACGTTGCACCAAGTTCTAACAACAAATAAATCTTACACAAAATTAATATTTTGTAGTAAAATGTCTGACATGTGTCATGTGTCACAAAAGGTCCCAAATTGCATGCCAAAGGTGTGCCATGCTCATTGAATTGCCCCTAGTTGCTCCAACTAAAAAGAATGATTTGTGGGGTGTCAAACATGTTGAGAACCGTTTTAGGATAGTGACCAACCTCAAGTGCAAGGTAAAGAGGTTGTGACTGGGGAAACTAGATCAATCTTGCACTCAAGGATTTTGACATGAAACATGATTTGTCTGAACTTGGCCTTACCTATTATTCACATCCTCATTTCCACACTTTATACTATTGGAATGTGTTCCATTCACGTATTTCACATTCCACAACAGACTATCACCTGAAAGCATGAATGCAAGTAATAGTCTGGACAAGAATGTATGCCCATAGACATGCATGGTCATGGGTTGTTTACAAGTTACAATAACATATGTTGTAGCTTTGTAACGATGGCAAGTTTGTAAGAAGTGGGCATTTGGAAGGCTGGGATTTTTTGATGGTCACTTGTATCAGAAATCACCCAATTAGGGTTGAGGACTCCATGCTTAAGTAATGTGAAGGTGCTGCAATTGCAAAGTACTATAAACCCCCTTTATAATCACACTCTTGATGATCACTTTTTTTTTGTGACACTAACAAATTGTGATTTAAATGTGTATAGTCACATTCCATGTAAACCCTTACAAGATTGTGACTATAGGCCCCCCCCAAAAAAAAAAAAAATTCAAAACAGCCTTTTTAGGTTTGAATAAAAGTGCCAATTGATTAAATTTCTTATATGGGTTATTCTAAACATTATTATATATTGTTAGACTTGAAGAAGGTTGTGATTTCTACCTATTTTAGTGTGACAATTGACATTGAGTTTGAACTCCTTAATTATTAGTTTGTATATCTTGTCAATAAATTTTTTTAAATTAAATTTTTCTACTTTCTTGCCAAGTTCACATATCTTTTGCTTGTCTATACTAGAAAGGGTTTTTTTTTTGTTTTCACTTTCAACTGAATTCATTGTTTTTAGTTTGCACAATTTGAACACAAAACAACACTAACATTAACAAACTACAATTAACAAAACCTTAATACTTGTTCTAGATTTCCCCATTATAATCACATTTATAATTTTAAAAATCTTTGCAAATATTTTATGCTACTATCAAATGTGACCAAAAAAAATTTGATGTTTCTTACTAAAAACTGATGATTATCAGAAACTTAAAATTAAAAAATAAGTGTGACACACAAAAAAGAATGTGACTAAAATGGGCATGATTATAAAGGGGTTTTACCGTACATTGGGGAATTGAAGGAATGTGACAAGATTATATCTCTCCACAATGTATGTCGAACAGATTTTTAGGTTTTAGTCAAGGACAATAATTTACCTGCAACATCTTTGAACTAACCATTGGACCTGGAAGTTTTTAGATGGCCAACTCAAAGGTGATCTCCTCTTATTCCAACTTTATCTCTTTTATTTTGGCAGTCAATGCTAGTATTCTACAATAAGACAAAGCAATTCACTTTTGTTGGCATTTTGTTATCCTCAAAACTAGGAGAATATATCATATCTCAAACCCACACTGATTCCAAAGCCTCTCCCCTCCCCACCTCCTCCTCATCATCAACTGTACAACTGATTTTGTGTGTGGGTGAGTGGTGTCTTTTATGAAATCCAATAAGGAATTAAAAAAGGTTTGTACAAAAGTGGAATAAATGTTTTGTAAATGCTTTTATAAAAAAAAAGAAGGCTGCAAGTTGTTGCAACTTCTTGCATTAAAAAAACAGGATTGAAGAAAAAAGAGGATAAAAAAAGCAAGTATGGAGCATAACTTGCATTTACTAAATCTGGATGGTTCTGGAACAATTGATGGATTAGAAATCAAGTGTGTGCCTATACAGAGAAGGTGGAAATTTTTTTGTTCATAAACAAAACACAAAGTTTCCAATTTTTGATTCTAAGCCACAAACCTTTTTTTTTTCTTTTCTTTTTTTAATTCTTTTTAAAATTGTTCCCAGACATCTCTTAGATGGATTTGTACCTTGTGATACAAGCACAAGTTTTTGGTTGAATTTTGAATCAGATAGAGAGCACCATAACCATAACCAAAGGGGCCAACCATGAAGCATTCCCAAACCTTTAGAAAAGAAAAAAGGGGTCTGCTTTCCCCCCCTCCGCACATGCGGTTCACTCCCAACTCTTTTGGGTATGGCAAATTCTGGGCTTCAAAGTATTATTACCCTCTTCCCCTAACCCTAAGCCCCATCTAAGGACGACGATAAGAGAGTATTTACTTTTCTGAACACAAGTAAGATTTTTTTAAAAAGAGATTATCTATAGGACGGTTGCCTGCAACTTAATGTATTAAATAAATAAAATCAGTTGGGTGGGTTAAAATCCAAGCCACATACATTTGACATGCATTTCCGAGCAATGTCCGTGTCAACCTAACAAGTGGTAAATTGTTGGCCGATAAATTTTTGCAAGGATGTTGTTTGTTGTTGCTCAACCCATTAGAATTGAGTACTACTACCTCAAACTCCATCAAAGGTGTAGTAGCTACCTAATGATGAAAGAAGTAAACTTTACACAATGACAAAGAAGGAGAAAAGATAGCAGGTGTTGTTTCTTGAAGACATTAGATCCAGAAGCACCTTCTTTTCAGTCAGGTTTTTAGAGTGAGTGAGCCGTCACTATGCTGAGGATGTGTCGACAGCCACATAAGGTGTTGTTGTTGGGACAATAAAGGGGGTTACGGAGAGTTTGATAAGGGGAATAAGAAGACGGGTACTAGGTAGAGAGGTTCTATCTCTTGGGAACCTGGAACACACCGGTAAGGGTATGTTATAATGCATATACCCTTACCCTTGAATCCGCAATTCTCCACAATAGGAGGTTCTTTGATTTTGGATTTTTTTTTGAAAAACCAAAACCGGAGGTTATATAAACAAAAATCAAAGAAACTCCACAAAAAATTTGTTAATAAGCTACCTTAGTACCTTGGCCAGTTGGACACTAATTTCTATTATTTTTCAGAAATGTTAAATGTTTTCAAATTTTATTTCTTCCAAATCAAAAATATATATTGTGAAAGAAAATAATGGATATTTTAAAATAATCCATTTTGTTGAAATGAATTGTTTCAAATTTAATTAATTAATTATTGGACAGACGGACGGACATGTGTTGAAATGGCCAAGGTACTAAGATATTTAGTATGTTTGCACCCCTAAATGCATCTCTGACTGAACTCCTTAGCAAGAAGAGACAGTTTAAACGTCAACCAAATACAACAACAAAAGAGTTTGTTGGAACTTAGCCAGGCCATGTACGAACGAACGATCTTGTTGTTGCCATTTTGGAAGGAATGCTTCCCTTGGATTCCAAAAATCACAACAACAAGAAGGAGAGCACTACACAGGGGGGGACCCCAAAAGCAACAAAAATAAAGCAAAGGGACAGCCGCCAAACCAGCATATATATATATATATATATACACACACGAACCTCCCCAAAAAAAAAGTCTGGAGCAGCCAATGATCCATCCGACACTTGTGACCAAAGTTATGCTGAATATCTCACATGCCTTCCTTGTGCTGCATGGTTTGCACAAATGACAATATATTGGGAAAACACATTGCATGCTTAGGACTTGTCAGGAGTCATGAAATGTCAAGTTAGGGGAAAGAAAAAAAAAACAACAACAAATAAACGGGTTGGTTATTCGTCTCTCATCCTAACATCCTTATTAAGTTTGGACTCTGGGATTCCGCCGGGTATGAATAGAGCTGATGACAATGGCCATTCCGGAGTCCAGAGTAGGATTTATTTTATTTTAAAAAAAATTCCCTTAATTTTTTGGTTTCAAAATTTTGGTGATTTTGAATCCTTTTTTTTTTTGGGAAATTTATTTAAATTTACACTAGAACAAAAAAAAAAATCCAATTTTTTGGGTCACCATATAGCCAAAATTCTGGCCCAAAAAAGAAGGCTAGTCCTTAGCCTTGTCCTCTCTTTTATGTAAAATTTCTATCATCTACTAAACCCTAAGACAATTTGTCACCAGTGGTGGGGCCAGTCCTCATTACCAAATCTTTTGACAAGAGATACGGTAGCCTGAGTATGGGCTTGTGACGAGCTTGATAGATAGTTCCTGGACAGAATGGCTTGTCTGCTCCGAATGTATAGAGAGCACAGCAATCATCATCCAATCCGACATTTTTTTATTAGGAGTCAAATCCGTGACCTGGCCTGATATAGATTTTGCATGCAGCGAGCAAAAATAATTAATTAATTAATTAATTAATTAAAAAGAAAATAGACTCATGTCATCCTTATAATACCTAGTAGCCAAATTTGGTACCCAACTATGTTGGCAAGCAAGCCAAGTATGGTAAAAACAAACAAAATCTAATTATTAGAGCACTTCATTTAAAATAGTATATGGAAATTAATAAGACAAAAATAAATGGATGGATCCAAGTGAAGTGAAGTGAGAGGAGTTTAACAAATTACAATGCCCTCCTCAATTGCTCAAGAGCCCAAGTCAAAATCCCATGTGACCCAACCCCCAAAGGACACCTCTTTTATTGTGAAGAGAACAAAAAAAAGCCCTTGCAACCAACCAACTCTGCTGAACGAGTTTTTTGTGTTTTGTCAGCTCTTTCTAGAGAGGATTGACTTGTGCATCCTAGTTGGCCAAGTCTCCATTCCAAAGAGAGTGCAATTTGTAGATTCATAGATTTTTGTACTCTCTCTCCCCCCCCCAACCCCCAAAAGAGGGCTTAAAATTGAAGCTTTATTGTCCTACAAAGGGAGGGGGTCTAATTATTTTAATTCATGGCACCAAAAAAAAATTGTTGTCCTTCAAACGTGAAAGATAGTAATCCAATGAATCCTTCCATCCAAATTTAAATAATAATTTCTATAAACTCAACTTTAAATAGTGTCACCTTATTATGTCCCTTCATCTCATGAAATTTAACTTACAGCCAAATCTTCCATTAAAATCCTTGAATATGGCTACTTTCAACCCTTGAATATGGCTGCTTGGGCAGGTTGAAAGCAGCCATATTTCAGGCAGAGTTGAAAGTAGCTAATCACCTCAAAATGACATGCCCTTCAATGGTTAAGGTATTACTTGCAATGGTTTTTTTTGGGGGGGGGGGGGGGGGAAGAGGTGGGGAAGAGACAAATGTAAAGAAATTCATGCATGCAAAGGTTTTACTAGTTGGGTTGCAAGGGTCTCAAACCTTATATATATATGGTGCTTGCCATTTATTTAGTTAGCCTTTGAGTAAAAAATGTGTGGAACTTCTTCTAGGCCTTCACTTTGGGAATCTGTACAACACCAGTTGGCTTGTTGTGCTTTGGAGTTTTCTATTGTTCTTTCTGTCTTGCTGACAGGGCTTATCTACTCCCATCTTATTGAAGGACTTAAAAACGTTTATTTTTTTATTCCTCTCCCCCTCACTCCCAGAGGCACCCACACTCCCCAAAACCAGAGAAAAAAAAGGGATCTCAACAATAAAGTACAAGAGGGGCGCGGTTGGTTACAGAGTCCTTTCCCATGATTTGTAGTCCAACGGACCCCTTTTGTTGAGAAAGCTTGATAGGTAGGTAGGTACCTATTTTCCACATACTATTTAAGTTACATCTTTTTGGATGTAACAAACTCGTGTCCTTTTTCCTCTTTACCTAAAAAGGTGGTGAGATTGTTCTTGAACCATGAAACAGACCCAAGTGGAAATAATAATAGTAATAATAAACAAATAAATAATTTGGTGGCTTTCTATATATTCTTTCTATTGTATGTAAAAAGAAAGGGCAAGAGAAACTTTTTTTGTGATAGCATGCCTCAAAGGAGCAGGAAGAAGAGTAGGTCTATCAACTCCACTCTCTAGAAATCCATGGCAAGTCTAAACCCCCCGCCCCCCACCCCTACCATAGTCATTCCATTCCTAAACCCTAAACCAAACATGGGTCTGAATGCCAAAGTTTGGTCTAGCAATTTATCAATTGATGACCTCAAATCAAAATTAAATTACCCCAGGGCCGATGGCTCAGTGGTGTAGCTCTGTTTGGGATCTCCCCAAAAAAAAAAAAAGTGGTTTAGGGTTCAAACCCCACCTTTGTGCATGTGATGAAAGCCTTTGCTATGACCCTCTCTTACCACTGAGCTTGACTTGGTTGGGTGCCAACTGCTTGTCGGTCAGGTCAGGTGTTGTGCCTCCACAATTGAAAAATACAAATAAAAAACCCCATTCACATTGTGAAAAGCTCTTCACAACCGAATCAAGAAACGAATATTGGGTGGGATTGGTGAAGTGTTGAGGTGGTGAGTGTTGGACTGATTCTAGTGGCTGGATTAGACTTGGAAGCAATGGGTTATTATTATAGGCCCCTTGGATGTGGATGAAGGATGGATGGATGGATGGATGGATTGGTAATCCTAGAGATGAAGAAAAACAACCCTCAATTGTCAACGATCATTATTAACGGCCTACCTGTTTACCGACCTTTCTGATGTGGTGGAATGAGCAACAGCCACGTCACCCGTATAGGCTTAACCGCCATTCTAGAGTAGGTAGCGACACAACATCCCTTTAATAGTCAATTTCAGGCCATTTTGTCCGTGTATTGTTGCCAGTAAAAGTAACTTAAAGTAAATTAAATCCCTGTACTACATCCAAATTGCTGTAAGTTCGTTGGTGTAGGATAGCCCTTCCCACGGACAGGGGCGTTCCCAAAGTAAGCCCTCCCCCAGCCCCCCATCCCCCGCCCCCCCCAAAGCTGCAGCCAAAGGAGGGATCCGAACTGGGAACGCCCCCCTCTCTGGGATAGTTATCCCACTTAAAGTCTCGCGACACTTAGTGCTAAGGTCCTATATCTAACATTGCATTAGGGCGATCTAATATAACTTTTTCAAACTTTCAGCATATTTTAGCGTCGCATTAACACCATCATCAAGGAGCCTTGTTGATTCCTACCATCCCATTACTATCGTTGAATGTTGCAACATGTCCAAACTTGTGAAATAGAGTTAAAGATTTTTTTTTCTCTTCTTTCTTTTTTATATGTCTTCTGTTGCAGTGTAGTTGCGTTGTAAGCTCTTTATTGTTACAAGCAAGCTCTTTCACATTGTTTAAGCATTTTCATCGATGTTGTTGCAAGCTCTATCATTGTTGCAACATGTTATTGAAAGCTCCTTCATTGAAAATGTAATGCATTTTGTTTGATGATCAAATAAAACAACGATCGCATTCTCCATCCAATTTTTCAAAAATTTACAATTCACAAGTATTCTTTTTTTTGCATTTCAAGTATTTCATGCTTTTTCGCATTCTTGTAACAACTATAAGGTCTTGCGCATTGAAATTTAGGGTTTTGATGAATAAAATAGAAATTAAGGCTTTGATGGTACAGGTTTTTTCCCTTTCATGTTTTGTGAACCTCAATGTTTAATTTATCTTCACATATGAATGTTTATCTGTATGTTTTGTTTGTACATGTTTTAATGCATCATGAGTCAATGTTAATGATCATTGGTGATGGGTGTTTTTGTCCTTATTGTTCAAAACTTACAAAAGTTGTTTACAATGCTTTCATTAGACATGCAACTCAAATATCACAACTTGCTGAAATTTTTACAATATATGATTCCATATTGTTATAGTTTATTTGCAATTGCTAATGAATTAAAAGATTAGGTGAAATCATGATCAACTACATGGTTCAACCATTTGTTGTTGACTAAGTATGATGGTTGTAGGTGGATTGAGCATTTTACGTTGTCAACAGACACATTTTTGGATGGATGTAACCTATAGTGAATTATTTGTCATTAGACATTTTATTACAAGTTTGTGCTTAGGGAAGTGATAATGGCATCAATATAGTTTTCAAAAATTCATTACACAACATGTGGGTGATAAGATGTGGCTTATCATGATGGATTTTAAAAGATTGTGTGGCACACCTAGTGTGATGGGTGCTATAGATGGAATTCATATCAACATAACAAAACTAGTTGTTGGCTTTTCAAAGGACTACTACTATCACAAGAATGGGGGTTACAACATTGTGGTTCAAGCTACAATTGACAAACTAGAAAGGGTTTTTGAATGTCTATGTGAAACTGCCAAGGAATGTGAATGGCTCTTATGTGTTGAGAAAATCCAAATTGTATCAATGTGCACAACATGGGGCTTATTTGACATGGTTGTTAAGTCACAAGATGGAATGTTTCCATATCCTTGGTGACAAAAGATACCCATTACTTTCCTAGATCATGACACCACATAAAAAAAAAGGGGAACATCATTCAATTTTGGAACTGTTGTATAATCATAAACACAATTCAAGGTGGAGGTCAATAGTTGAGAATGCATAATTTGACACATTTTGACTCGTTAATATTAATGGGGATAAAAAATATAAGACAAAAAAGGACTCCATTAAAGACTAGGTCATTTTTGTCCTTAGTGGTACACCTTAAAAATTTTGGACCCAAATTGGGCAACTTAACAAAAAAAAATCAAACCCTTTAACATTTGATTAAATTTCATAGTTTGTTTATTTGTTGTTATTAAATGTTTATTTGTTGATGCCCCTACTTGGTGTTCTCCCTTGTTGCTATTATTCAATGGTATCCCTTGTTGTCCAACATGGTATTTGTTACTCTTTGATGGTTTTTGTTGCAACTATTCAATGATCTCCTTTGTTATTACAAAACATTATTTCTTGTTCTTCAACACTCTTTGTTGTTACTACCATGTGTTTTCTTTCGTTGTTGATTCAATTTCTCCTTACTAATATTTGGCATTACACCTTGTTTTGCTTTATGTTTTCTTGTCATTTTTGGTGTTTTCCATTATTGCATTACATGTACAAAGAAATTTTTGGAGATATTACAATAAAAATTCATTAAATTGGTCCCTTTCTTTGTTAAGATTGCACAATTAATGCATTATATAATTCATCATAACAATATATATTGAACTTTATTCACAATTGGGGTTCCAAAAAGGATTGTTCAACTTTTGAAGGACTCCAAATGACAAGTTTGGATTTCTCTCCTATTTACATCAAAACCTAATTTTCCATGTGTAAAATTGAATACTTGCTATAACAATCCTACTACATTCTCCTTAACAACTGCTAGCTATTTACATTGCTTGCAAAAATGCAAACCTAATGATCAAGATTTGAGTTTAACCAATGCAGATAAATGTGCCCTAAAACGAAATGCAAATGCAATAGTAAAAATTTAAAAACAGAGGTTAATACAAAGGTTTGAAGATTACCTAGATCAAAATTTAGTCATACTTTCATCGTCTCTGTACCTATTCATTTCATAATTATAACTTGACCTAAATGTGCATGATCTAACAATCTATGATTACACTTAAAGAAAGTTCCCTTCATGCAATCTTCGTCATCTTTACAAGATAAACTTATAGAGAAAAATGACACAGAATTGTGAGCTTGTTGCAACAATTCTTCAAGTCCAATTTGAATTGTTTGTAATAACCATCTTCGCGGGTAGTAAATGATGGTGGCTAAAGCTTGAAGGTGGGCTCAAGCACATCCATACTTGAATAATAAACACCAAAAACTTTGGCGAGCACAATGGAGCTTCAATGCAAGTTTTGTGAATTGGAAGAATGGTGGTAGCTCATCAAATCTTTAGCAATGAGGCTCACAAAACGATGAACTGAAAAACATTAATGTTACATTGTTGTTTCAACTTTGAAACAAACTGAAAAGTTTACAAGTGGGAGCAATGGGGACTCGAGACATACACTACAATAACCCTAATTTCTTGTCGAATAATCTTATGATTTCATCCACATCCAATGTAATATTGTAAAATAATATTGAATCCAAGTTTATTTATTAAAATATTAGAGTGGTTATTAGATTTATTTCATTTAATTTTTTATTTTAGACCTTCAATCTTCATTCCACATCAGGTTCAATGCATTTATAATGTTAATCATTATATTCAAATTTCACCCATGCAGTGTATACCCCAAATTTACAATTGACTTGAAATTACATATAATTTTACATGAAATGTAACCTTGCATCCACATTGTTTTGATGTGGATGACCCATTGATCCTTTTGCCTTTAGTAACACACACTCTCATGTGCTTGACTTCTTTGTGTCTTACTTGCATTGTCACTTATGTGCCAATCTTGTCACCGTGCTTCATTAGGAGCCTATGGGGCAACTAGACCTGCAAAAAATTAGAAGTGGTTTACAGTAGATCAATGTGGCATTCTCAAGCTAGTTAATGTGAGAATATCAATAATTTGTACAATGCAAAAACCTAATGTCACGTAAAATGATATTATATAATACACCCATTTAGTTTTTAAATGGGTATTAAAAAATCATACTAGTTTTATATTATAAATTGACCAACTGATTTTCATTTTTAAATCTAAAACTAGATCTTGCATATTAATGTAAGACTTGCAAGATGAACTTTTACATAATTTGATATTTGGGAAGAAAGAGGTAGATGTTGAAGAAGTCATGTGAGTGATTTATTTGGAAACTAGAATTCAAAATGCTACATCAATTGGATTGAATCATGGTGAAGACAATACTTATAGCCTAGGTAAAAAGCTTTCAAAAATTCATCACAACTTGGATATTTACATTGGTGCAAAATGCAATTAAAGTTCTCCAAAAAAATCAAAATTAAAATGTTCACATCCTTTCATTTAAAATTTGTAAATGAAAAAAAAATCAAATTGTAATTCATGATTTCAAATTTTCATTTCAAGTAGGTGCAAGTGTTTGTGTTGCATTTTCATGTAAATACCTTTTATTACAAGGGCCATCACTTTTGTGAACCATGTGATTGCACAAACCACCTATTGATATTTTTGTTACTACAACATGTTATCTTATGATTAAACATGTTTTTCTTTTATTTGCACAATCTAGTTGATTGATTCAACCAAAGCCTTCATTGAAGAAAGGTAATGTGGCTAAAATGTTGGGTCTACCAAGCTACAATTGGACCTATTTCTACATTTGGATTTGGAAACTTATCTAACAAGTTGGGCTTTGCTAAGTTGTAATTTGACCCCCTTTTGCATGTGGATTTGGAAACTGAAATATTGGGCTTGTCAAGTTATAGTTTGACCTCTTTTTACATTTGGACTTGGAAATAAAGGTTCAAATGTTGGGCTCTACCAAACTATAATTGTGACTAAGGTTTTGAATCCAACATTTGTGGGGAAAGCAAGATTTTGTGCATTTTGGCCAATTATTTGAATATTGGTGTTTATTGCCCAACTTTGCCCTTCATGAAATGCTTCTACATAGTGTAAAATCGGATCATGAACAACAAAGGGATATGATGCATCTCTTTCCAGGGTTTCATCACATTTCACTTTTTCAATGAACTTAAAATCATCACATGGTGAAAAAACATTGTAAAGTGTTGGGCAATACACATCATCATCTAGATGCATAAAATCATGTGAATGTGATGGATTGAAATAGGGTATGTTGTTCATGAATGAGTTAATGAACTCAAAGAACATTCTAAAAAATTGTTTTGGCAAACTTTGTGTGGTTTTTTCTTCTACAAACAACTTTTAATATTCTTCATTATGGTTAATACCCTTCATATAGTCATGGATTTTCAAACAAAAAACCCCACTTTTACATCCTACTTTGTTATGATGATACTCAAAATGACCATTTGCCATGATAGTTTCTACAATAGCTTCCATTTCAACATTGATGTTTCCATGTTGTCCCATGAATCAACAACATCCAAGCTTTCTTAGCATTGATGAATGCCATGATTTCAAAACTTTCCCAATTGGATTGTTTAGGTTTCCTTGTTCTAATTTCTAAATATTCTAATGAACGTGTAATATTCCTCTTCCAAACTTTACTCTTTTGAGATGAAACTAATGTTTGGACACTATCATCACTGGGATTTATGACATTGTAGTATCAAATCCTTTCATCATTCTTTTCTTTTTGTTTGAATTTCAAAGTTTTACTACATCTTGAATTGATTCCTTGCTTTGTTCATCACTTGTATTTGGTTTGTGTTTCTAAATCTAAATCTATACCTGATTCTAATTTAAATTTAGATTTTAAATCAAAATTAAAAATGATACTTGGTGTGTGTTTCCAAAGCTAAATTTAAATCTATATTTCCTTTAGATTAAATGTTAGTTAACACCAAGTTGACAACATTGCCACATCACATGCCACATGAGCCTCAATGTTGGATAACAATGAAGGTATGGACTAATACTCTTTTTTAACAACCTAAACATTGAAATATCATTTAGGTTACCACTAGGTGTGGCATAATAAGGGCGGAACTAACCCCCACCCCCCTCGCCCCATGAGCCACTAACTCCCAACCCTTTTGGGATAGCACCAATCAAGGCAACAACAAAAACCATGCTTGTTCATAGGTGGTTCAAAGGTTCATAGGCAATTCATGGGCAGTTCAAAGGTAGGTAGTGCCTAGTGCCTACGCGTCCTTCCTCCCCTCCCCCCCGCCCAAAATATTCCGCTTTCCATTCTGTTTCTGTTGAGAATGAGAGCAAAAACAGGCAGCCAGCAAAAACCCCAAACCTTTCTTTGCTGATGTGTTCTGTGACGGTGAGCCCCCTTTTAAGCACACCCAGAATTTTCCTGCAAAATTCTTGTTCAGAGAATTTTCCAAAGCTTTGCCTAGAAGTAAGAGGAAATTTTCTCTACACACCTAAGGAGTGAAAGCTTGGGCCAAAGGTGTAAATCCCAATACAACACTTGAGGTAGGGAAGAAGAAGCTTCCCAGACCAATCATGTAAGTACTTACTCAAACACAGGTCCTCAAGACAAACTTGCAAGTTGCTTGTTCTACTAGCCCACTCATGGGGGCCATGGCCACCTAGCAAAATGGCTTTGTCTGGAAGTAATAAGTAGGACCAAATGGTACAAACACAGGTTTGAATCTAGCTAACTAGCTAGCTAGGTCATAATTTTCTAACCCCATTAAGTTACTCCTAGGTCATGCTAGATTTTATACATCAATTAATTTAATTGGGCATAGAGAGTGTCCTGGTTCCTCCTGTAGCCCTAAAGTCCTCATGCTTCTGTCAGCAGACTTCATATCATTGTAGTTACCTATGTAGTAGAGAGCTTTTCCTTCCCCCAAGGTTTGGTAGGTAGGTAAGTAGGTAGGTAAATAGATAGGAAGCTAGGTAGTTTGCAAGGCAAGTTCTAGATGCCACCACGCCTACAATTAACCACTTTTTCAGACTGGCTGAAATTTTAATCACCATGTCAGATACACTAGAAAATCAATAGTGGTGGGCCAAATTCCAAAAACACGGAGGAAAACAAAAAAAAAAAAAAAAACCCCAAAAAAAATCCCCTAAGTTACCGATGGTGGTGGCGGATAATGGTGGCAGTGCATCGAATCCACGCGTTTCCTGGGAAACTCCTCGTCATCTATCGGTCTGGATCAGTTCCCGACAGGCTGGCTTGTCAGATGGCCGTTAGATGTCAATGGACAGGAATAGGAGGGATGATCGTATAACCGACTCTGATGAGGAAAACTGGTGGTCCCCAGTTCCGTGTTATGTGCCGACTTCTGTAACTGGTTTTGTGGAAGCCCAGACCCCCTTTCCTTCTTTCCACCTGTGACCTAATCCACCCCCCCCCCCCCCCCCTCCTCAGGACCATCATCACCTTTCTTCTAGTGAACTGTGAGCACTGAGGAGGAGGTCCTAGATGGTACCTACTACCTACTCCAAGCCCATTTTTTTCTTTTCCTTTTTTAATAAAATTATTTGTTTATTTATTTATAAATAATTCTTGGGGTACACAAATGGAACAAACTCATTGCAAAAAGGAATCCCTACTTCAAGTTTTTACTGCCCTATGATGACCCATACCTTTCATTACCACCCATCAAGTTTCCTCAAATCTTAAAGGCTGCATTTTGTGTGTATTAATGTCGGTCTGGTAGGTACCTATAGAAGGGAAGGGAATGGCTTCCTCTCTGTTTTATATTGGTACCTATATATGTGTACCACTCCTAAAAAAAAGCCTACCTAGTAGGCTGATATGATTTGAAGCAATAAGTACCAGCTTTACTTGAGTCTTGCCCTTGTATGACTTGACGTCATAATTTGCATCATGCCCACAAGTGCACACTTTCCCCTAGACTGTTAATTGGGCATAGAGAGTGTCCTGGGAAACAAATGCAGCTTGGCCTTCAATGCAAGTTTGAGCATGCCTGGTAATGTTGGCAGGTGTTTTTTCTCTCCTTTTTTTTTCAATTTTGTGATGTATCCACACTGGCAATCATCCATCTAGAGGAATTAGACAAATTTGACTGCATGTCAGAGAGGAAAGTCCTTTTAAAAATAAAGAATCCTACTATATTTTGGTAACTTGCTAAAACCTAATGTCTAATCTGGGGATTTTAGAAGAAAAGAAATTCCTCAAAACATGGAAACTTTGCTCAGTTTTTCACAAAAATCCTTTCTATAAGGCATATCCAATAAACACATTTGTTGCCAAGTGGCGAAAATTCACTGAAATTTTTTGCATTATTATTATGGTGCACATAGTTTTTTCTTTTTTTAATCCTTTGTCTTTTTTCATTCCTTGGTCAAACTTTGCTTATACTATATCATGTGATGCACATGACAAAGGTTTTCCATTTCATTCATTATCATCAATTATTCAGTTGATGAACTATTTTTTTCTTTGTTTCACTTTCCACTATAAATTTCCTTGACTAACCATTTTTTCTTGACTTTCACATTTTGAGGTGACTTCATGTCCCTCTACTCTCAGTTCTATGAGGTGATTATATTTGAAAGTACATATGCTACAAGTGAAGGGAAAAAGTATAAGTGTATTTTTAAATGTTAAATTGTGTTTGTGATTGAAACAAGATAGTTTGTTTTCTATGCATGATTTACAATTTATAATTGATAGTTGTATCTTCCAAGTTCAAACATTCCAAATCTTAAAATTTTATGTTAAATTGTCACCCATTCAAACCATTTTTAAGGATTCAACACCAAGTTTAACTTGGATGCAGACCACCAGTCACTTAAAATATTACTCCTATCTCATATGTTGTCCAAATCAAGTTTGCCTTAGTTCATTAAAAAGCTAACTACAAGACACATTTGCTTGTCAAATTGCAAGCTCTGCACCTAAACTAATAAGAAGTTATGCTACCAAACCTAAAAGGGTTTTATGAAGGTAGAAAGTTCAATTTGGATGTAGACCACCAATCCTTTAAAACATTACTCCTATCACAAATGTTATCCAAATTGAGCTTGCTTTAGTTTAATAGGAATGTAACTATAAGGTGCATCTACTTGCCAAATTGTAGGCTCTGCACCCAAACTAATAAAAAGTTGTGCTACTAAACCCGAAAAGGTTTGTGAAATTCCTTTAAAATTTCAAACTCCTAACACTATCCTACTCACTTCTATTATTTCGAAGTACCCCAAACATCCAACTCACTTTCCCTCTTTCCACCATCTACTAAGACTCATCATCCTTCTCCTCCCTTTCCCAAGAAAAATAACACAAGAAGAAAACCCCCCAAAACTCTTCCTTTCCAAGCTTTTCATGACCCTTCCTTGAGCTTGTTTTCTTTGTCCAATGGAAGTTGTGGAAATCCTTCTTTCATCCATGGCCTCTTCATCCTTCAAAACCAATGAGAGTCAAAAATGATTTGCCCTCCAATGGATTTAGGATGAGAATTCTTATGCCCAATGAAACACTAGGAGGATTCCATCCTCCAATCAAATAAAATGATAATCCTAATGACCAATGGAATTGGAAGATTCTTCATTTTCTTTATTTTTGACATCTTAATGAGGTTTTTGAACTCAATCCTTATCCATTTTGTCCATTTGACTTTCACATCCTTCTTTTTCATCCAAATGATTTCAAGTAACTAACTACTAGGATAATTTATCAGTAGTAATAAGTAAACATTATTGAATTCCTACTTGACTAAATCAATTCAATGATAATATAACATTCCCGCGTACCAATTACTCTTTTGATATCCCCTAATTATTTTGTACCAGATACTAATTAAATGTGTAATACATAATAAATTAGAGTTAAAATTTCCATCACAAGAACCCCAATGTACTTCTAGATTTATCATCAAAACTAGGGCTCGACAAATCCATTAGAATTAGAATGTCCTGGTTTTCATGAGGTTCCACCATCATTGCCACACATTACGCCTACCCTAATTTGTTAAATAAAAGCATCGACCCCCTCTGAATGCAAATACCAAATTGTTTCGACTACACCTTTGGTTTTTGTTTACGCAAGTGAAGATTCAATCATGGCAGACGATGATGTTACGCCCTTGAATCTTCTAGTTGCGCCCATAAAAGAAGAAGAACTTGAAGAAAGACCGTTTGAAAAAATGGTGCGCATTCGAGTCGATTGTTTAGCATGGGATTGTTGATTGTCTCCTAATCCACATGCTTTAATGATCTACTTAAATTTTGTTCCCATTCATGGAGCCACACCAAAAAGGTTTGAAGAATGTCAATGTGAAAATGACGATGTTCGTATTAATTGTTGAACTTGGGTTTCCAGTGATGGCCATTATTGTTGGCTACGAAGCCCAATCAACCCCCTTTCCATGGAGCATTGAATCAAATACCTAGCTCGCACCATTCGTCACATTATGGATTTCCTATAGTTGTGATTTACCCCTCTAAGTCATTTACTATATTATAATTCATTTGAGGCTATTCAAGTGGAAATGTTAAAATTTAAATTCGATTTTGATTCTATTTAGGGACCTAATAGAAATGAAGATTGAATAAGGATGTATTAGGATTACATCATAAAAATCTTGCAAACACATCATTAATGCTTGAAAATTATTCTGGAAAACTAATTTTAATATTATCATGGTGAAATGTTGTGTTAACCATGGGCTTGAAGATTGTTTTATTTCTATTGGACCTTTCATTGACACCTCTTCAACTATTTCATGAATATTAACATCCTTGATATTCACTAAATACTAGAACAAGACCAATGTTTTGCTGAACACCATGAATTTTGGTGTCTGCTTCCACCCCCAACCTTTTAAAGATCTCCCACCCCTAATTACATAATTGATGTCCTAAAACTATGGTTATCAACTTTTTGTTGAAGAAAGGAACTAACCCAACACCTTATTCACCAATATCGTATTTCAAAAAAGAAAACACCTCCCCCTCCTCATGCAACCATGCGCATTCACCATTCCTTATTCTACCTTGAAGTTGTCAAAAACCCTTAATAACCTTACCACACTCGAATATCCTTGATGCAACTCTCAAAAATTGAGATTACCGCACACGATTGTATTGGTATGGCTAACACACATATTTTATCATTTTTGCATGATTTTAACTTTCTTAGAATTCTCATTTTTGATAACCTTTATTTTATACATTAGACTTATCCATAAAGTCACCATGTGTTTCACCCCCTATCTCTTTTGCTTTCGCCCCCTATCCCCTCTTTTAGTAGTTTCCACAAAATAAGGAAATTTTATTAAATCTGGGTATGAAATGTTGAAACTCAAAATTTAATGCACAAGGTTCGAAAGTAATTATAGGAGTTGTACAAGTAGGAGTAGTGAAAATATGTAGCACTAGTGGAGGCGTTTAGGAAAAAGGAAAGATAAGATGAAACTCAATTTACCACCAAAATTGGTGGAAAAATTAGTTTGGGCCCCAACATTTATTTCCTTTGGTAAAATTTTCATTCCAAGTTATGGGTTTGATGCCATATTATGCCGAAACTAGTTGTTCTTGCCCCCTAATCGCTTGACTTTACAAATAACCTTTTTTTTTTCCTAATTTTCAAACTTTTCAATGCATTGGATGTTCAATAGTTGATCTTTCCAAATCTTATCTTTATTTTTTTCATTTTCTTTCTTGGATTTTTCATCTTTTCCAATGCACATATCATCCCATAATTTGCTTTTCGTTTAGAACTTCGTTGCCCCCACATACTAGGAATTCAAGATTTCATTCCTTTCAATTTCCTCCATTATTTTATTTTCTTAACATGGAAAGAATAATAAAGCTATTCACAAAGACAGTAAAACCCAAGAGTAGAACCCTCAATTTCACTGAAACTGAGGATGATAATCAATATGGGGGATCAAATAATGACATGAAAATAACCGAGTAGGATTTGAGTTTTTTTTTGTTTCAAGTCTTTTGCACGTGTCTATGTGTTTACTTAGAGGTTCTTTATGTTATTGGATAATACATAAGGGATTATACACAAGATGATTTGAATATTTTTTGTTTCATGTGTTTTCCATGTGTCTATGTGTTTACTTAGAGGTTCCTTATGTTATTGGATGCTTAAGAAAAACTTAGGCGATTATACACAAGATGATTTGAGTATTTTTTGTTTCATGAATTTTGCCTACGTCTATGTGTTTACTTAGAGGTTCCTTATGTTATTGGATACTTAAGAGACTTAAGGGATTATATGCAAGAAGATTTGAATATTTTTTGTTTCATGTGTTTTCCATGTGTCTATGTGCTTAAAGGTTCCTTATGTTATTGGATACTTAAAAAAGACTTAGGGGATTATACACAAGATGATTTGAGTATATTTTGTTTCATGAGTTTTGCGTGTGTTTATGTGTTTACTTAGAGGTTCCTTGTGTTATTGGATACTTAAGAAATGCTTAGGGGATTATACGCAAGATGATTTGAGTATTTTTTGTTTCATGAGTTTTGCATGTTTCTATGTATTTATTTAGATTCCTTATGTTATTGGATACGTAAGAAAGACTTAGGGGACTATACGCAAGATGATTTGAATATTTTTGGTTTCATTTGTTTTGCTTGTGTCTATGTGTTTACTTAGAAGTTCCTTATGTTATTGGATACTTAAGAAAGACTTAGGGGATTATACACAAGATGATTTGAGAATTTTTTGTTTCATTTGTTTTGCCTATTTCTATGTGTTTACTTAAAGGATCCTTATGTTATTGGATATTTAAGAAAGACTCGAGGGATTATATGTAAGATGATTTGAGTATTTTTTGTTTCATTTGTTTGGCCTATGTCTATGTGTTTACTTAGAAGTTCCTTATGTTATTGGATACTTAAGAAAAACTTAGGGGATTATACACAAGATGATTTGAGAATTTTTTGTTTCATTTGTTTTGCATGTTTCTATGTGTTTACTTAAAGGTTCCTTATGTTATTGGATATTTAAGAAAGACTTAGGGGATTATATGTAAGATGATTTGAGTATTTTTTGTTTCATTTGTTTGGCCTATGTCTATGTGTTTACTTAGAAGTTCCTTATGTTATTGGATACTTAAGAAAGACTTAGGATATTACACAAAGCTTACCGAATGGGTTAATTAAGAAATTTTTAAGTTAGGGAATATTTAAGGGTTTACTTAAGAGGCTACCTACAAATTGCTAAGGAACTCTAGGGGAACACTTAAAACCCTACCTAGCTTATTTGATATGTCAAGGCTACTTTCAAAATTACATACAATCTATCTAGGGCTACCTAGTGGGCTACATACAATCTACATAGGGGGCTACCTAAAATTATCAAAAGTCTAAATAAGGAGTTACAAAATACCTACCTAAAGGCTTACCTAGGAACTAGTTAAAGAAACATTTAAGGGCCTACCTTGGTTATGAAATACCTAAAAACTACTTAGGGAACTATCTTGTGGGCTACTTAGGGAAACACCTAGGTGCTTACTTGGGCTATACAATATTTAATGGCTAATTAAGGGGTTACATAGAGCCTACTTTTGGGGTTAATTAGGGATTTCTTAGGTTAGGGGATACTTAAGGATTATTTATGGGGTACTTAAGATTGATTCATAGTGCAAAGAGGGTTCCATAGGACTTACATAAGAGGTCACTTAAGGATGATATGTAGTTTTTATCTATGCTTTTAAGTAGTCCTTAAATATGCCTTAATTTAAGTTGGTTCCTATGGAATTCCTATGTAACACCTTAAATAATCCTTATGTCACCCCTTTTTGTAGGCTTTTGATATCCCTTGTTAAGGGCAAAAAAATTCTTTAAACTAGTTAATCCTTTAGGCATATTAACTAGGCATATAGTAATGGTAGATAAACTTATTATATTCTAGTTTATTTTGAGGATGAAACCATTAGATTAGTTAGCCCATGGGAATGGGTGATGTGTATTTGCTTACCAATCAGTTAAGAGGGATTTGTGAAAACATTCTATTTGATTTTAAAGATCCATTAGCAATTCATTAATTTGCAACCTATTATAAGAGAAGTGAAAATCCAAATCCAAACTTGATGCCATTTTTCCTTTGTTAGAATTTGTGAATCCGTCAAATATGACATCACAACTATGACGACATATTGGCTTCTAGGGTTGTATAATTTATATCCTTAAGTTTCTTCACTATAGTTAATGAATATGCATTTGACACCTTTGGAATCAACATTGTTTTTGCTCCTTTTGGCATAACAAAAAACACACAAATGACTTATGGAAGATGTGTTGCTACACCAAAACCTCTAAATTGGTGTTTTGCTTTAAATTTATTTATTTATAATCTGATTATGGACATAAATTAAAGATGCCACAACATTTGCCGAAAATTTGTGGTCTAAATTTATGTGTTATAAATTGCATCACAAACTTTCAATAAATGTTTGAATTTTTTTTTCCAGTTACTCCAAAAAAAATTAACATGTATGAATTGGTTATTTGTTTTATAATGTCATTTCTTTAATGAATACATGAAAGATTTTGGAATTATATTCCCCACCTCCATCACATAATTGCCTTGATATTTTTTCCAATATGGATTTCCATCAAATGCTTTAAAACCTTTAATTTGTCAAACACACTAGACTAAAATCTTCATGGTGTAAAGTCCAATGTTTTTTGAACAGATCATCAATGGAGGATTTAAAGTTATTTACCCTTCCATGAGATGTTGTCATTGGACTGCATAGGTTTGTGTATAAGCACAAGAAGTGTCTTTTTTCAAAAATTCACATGTAAAGGAAATAATGGAGTATGACGGCATTTACCATACATAAATCTAGACCACAAAAATTCAAGTTATAATCTCCATTGAAATTCATGTGAGTTGAACAAGGTTATTTGCGGACATGGTTGTTGGGCCCTACATAGGAACATGTCCATTTCTCTAATGCCACATATTTTTCTTCTTAAGTTTGCTATTACAATCTACGACTAAATATTTAAAAGTTCTGATCAACTTATATGACCCCGATTTTTTGATAGGCCCAACAATGACCTTGTTTTGACTCATAAAGTTTGGAGAAGCAAAAAAAAAGTGATTCCAAATTCCACCTTATAGCTTTGCTTTGTAAATTGACTAAGTGACAACATATTTTTTGCCAGTTTTGGGACATACGATATATGTCCAATGGACTTGAAAATCTCAATTCAAATTTTGAAAATAATCGTGCCTCTCTTAAATAAAAAATATTGTCATCTCCAAGACATATTTGATGCTTCAAAACAAATTCCTAAAATATTAATATCATATTTCTTTTTAGAAGGTGATGTTGTGCAATTCCGAAAACAATATTTGAGTATTCTTGCAAATTGTAAAGATCTTTTTCATGCAAGATGAGCCCCATCTTCATTTTAAAAATATGAAAATAATTGTTAAATTAATCTTTTCAATGCTTAGACATCAAAACTAGATGACATTATTGTGACTATATCATCATGAAACAAACATTCAAAATTCCTAACTCTTTTGGGCAAACAATTATAGAACGGAGTTTTTCTTTTTTCTTTTTTCTTTTTCTCGCAAGCAATCAAGATTTGATACCGTGTTGGAAATTGATAACAAATGATGAGAGAATAGAAATGAAAAAAAAAAAAACATCTTTATTACAAATTCCTCACTCAACCATAAGGTCATACAAGTTGTTACAAGATTTATCATTCACCTTTGAGCTTTGGCCTATTTTTAAATATGAGGTGAACATCACATGCAATAAGATACTTTAAATATAATTAATTAAAATAATTCACATTTCCAAAGACCAAAAGTTAAATGAATGAAACAAAAATATCTAAAGGAAATATAACTTGGTAGAATAATTTGACATGATGTTGATACCCAACAAACATGACATTTCTTTTTGAAGTACTACAACCTAAAAATAACCAATTCATATTTCATAAAAATTTAAATCGCATAAAATCAAATCATCAAGAATCATGGAACCAACAACACAAGCTTTCAACGATAGTCACCTTCCAAATGGTGGTTGGGAATTTAAATGGAACATGTTGTGAACAAATGGAAAAATAGAAAAACAATCCTTCTTTGTTGAGAGTGAAATTTGATGCAATTTTGTAACATACCTAAATAACTTGGGTTCCACGTTGTTACACACCACCATTGATGATAAACTTTTACACACATTTGTAATTGTACAACAAAATTGTAATAAACAGAAAGCAAAGAAAGATTTCTCAAAATTTTCAAAATGAAATTCATTTTCCTCTCTTACACTATATAAGTAAAAATGAAAATAAAGGCAATGAGTGTTGTCCAAGAAAAAAACCATAGCACGCTTCCAATAGAAAGAAAATAAAGAGATTTTAAAATATGCATGCAACAAAAATTTAAAAAACAAGAAATTCAAAAGGTTCCAACCATATAAAAGGTTGTTATATAAATATATCATTTTATAGTATATAACAAAATTTGAATTAGAATAATTCATTATAGCATATTATGAAATACTATGGGAGCCTATTGTCATCCTACTTAAACCATGTCTGATGAAAATTCATAGTCACTAAAATTGCAATTATATGTTTTCCATTCACTCCAATCACATTGTCATCAATGAGGTTCAATATTCAAAAATTATGGGCCATATCCATTCATCCAATTCATTTTTCAATTATAAAATTTTATGTCATTAAGTTTACATTAATTGTGACAAACTCATAAGGGAAACAACTTGTTTGCATATATTATTGTATAAATGTCAATTTTGTACAATATTGATGCTTTTCTACAATGTACATATGTTGCATCTAGTGGCAAATTCCACCTCACCCTATTATTACGATGTATTATCTCCTCTACTACCACTTTCTCCAATATTAATACCACGTTGTTGACTAGCATGATTTCTTAGCCCAATGGGTTCTCCATTCAAAATTGTGTCCAACCCAAGAAAATTATCTATTTCGTTAAACATTGTGATTGTGTGAGGAGATATTGCAGTTTATAATGCAAAAACAACATCATTTTTCAAGTGTGGCCCTTTATTAGTCTATTCCAATGTCAAGTTGGCTTGGTCTTCAGCTTGATGATCGCTTTAGATGAATCCTTGCCCGATCTCCTCCCCCATCATGTTGCACCAAACACATTCAGAGTTCAGACCTTATTCAAATTGATGGTTTTTGGGTTATACCACCCCCAAAACATTTGATAAAACCAATAACACCATGTATCAATTATTGATGGGTACAACAATTCACATGCTTTTTGAATCATGCATTCATCATATTGCCATTTGTCATATTGATTTTCCCATGTAATAACAGACATGCCAACATTCCAAATCCATTTCATGTATGCGCCCCATGCTTGTGGCCTATTGCATGTGTTAAACCTATTGTACTCCCAATGTTGTGGCACGGCCGTTTGAAAACTGAATTATTCATATATGCACTAATGAAATGGGGCCCTACATTGTGGACATCTCTTCCTTTCCAATATTAAAGTGATTAAGCATTGCGGATGGTGCATGTGTTGGCAAGTGCCCAAAATCCATGTTCCTTCCGGTTCAAATGGGGAGCAACAAATAAGGCATAGTTCCCCATTTTGTGTGAAGGGTTGAGGTGTGGGCCACAAGAGTTCCCCTATTTTTGTTGACACATCAATGACATATTCCTAATCAAACTCAGGATGCATCACCCAATCAATGCTTGCATTATTCACTATCTTGGGTAAATTGTTAAAAAACATTTCGGATATCTTGGGCCATGATGTCAAATTGTGTGATCGAAACCTCCCATCTTCACGGTATTTCGCTTGCATTCTTACAAACTTCACTTCCATTTGCATAGCTCGAAATGTTGCCAAAGTACATGCAAGATGCATGTGCTTTGAATTCCGTTTGGTCACCTTCACAAACGTTTCATCATTTCTTCAATATTGTTCCTTCATATCAATTAATATTTGATGGTAATGTTCAATGTCTTTCGTAGAATTCATGTTTTTTTTAAAACCTCAATGGCCCTTGTGAATGCTTTTTACAACACTTGCTAAATAACAACATCTTGTTATAACCCTAAACCCATATTACTGAAGACGGAACGCTAAACAATATTATAACACTGGGCGGCTAAGTGTGAGCGTCAACCTAACGACTACTTTCTTCTGCAAAGACACTGCATAACATGTAGCCAGTTCTTCATGCAATGCATAACGCTTCGATGTCACCTCCCAAAGTTGTGTTTACATTACGCCCATTTCCCCTTGCAATGCAATCCACAAATGACTAATTTGAGTAAAGCCAAAGGAGCAACGAAGAAATAACAAGACTCACTTGATCATTCCACTGGGCCGCCAATCCACTTCTTCATAAAGGCCCCCAATCATCTTCATTTCAGATGGTTGAGTTCGCACCCTTGCAATTGAAACATTGTTTGGCCAATCCTTGGATCCTTCAGTCAAACAACAAAGTCAACAAAAATCTTGTTTGATAAACATGATATATAAACATGTTAGCATGTTTATATATCATGTTTATAATGTTGGCATGTGTTGTGGAGGACAACATGTTAGCATCATGTGCCAACCGCCCTTGATCGTTTATTGTGTCAAATGGCAAATAAGATGCCATTTGAACCACAACATCGAATTATGCTACATCCATGGGGTTGTATGTGTTCAATAGTGACTGAAGGGGACTTTGTTCCCAAGGGTGTTGAATAATTTGGTCATTCATCACAAGATCCAAATCTTGAGTATAAGAAATAATCGAATTTGTTGTTTTGAAAACAATAGGTATTTGTGGTACCGATTGAAAAGAGAAGGGGGGAATGATAGGGGCAGATTGGGGAGGAATTCAAGGTCTCCTTGTAAGAACTAGAGGAATTGTTATAGGAGGTGGATGAGATTCTAGAAGAGTCAATGGATTTGCCCTTACAAATCTATCCAGTTGATACGGATGCACATTGTCAGTTCGGTTGCCTAAAACGATCTTTCAATTGACCTGAACCCCAAACACCACCTCCACATAAACCACTCATGCCACAATCAAAGGCACATGGTTTTTGGGGGAAAAATTGTTCCTTGTCATGGCCATGTAAGCCTCCAGCATGCATGCCTTCGTATGTATATTGGACGTAATTATTTTTCATGTGGGTCTCATGCTTAGAAAGTGCGCACTTCTTGTCAATGTGGCATCATCGCACATAGGAAGAACATAATGTGGATGACCAAGGCTAGGGAAGGTTTTGCCATCCAACATTTACTACGACGATTAGGTCTTCAAGTATTTCAAGTTCTACCTCATGCCATCTTTCTTTCGCACCATGGCCCCTAACCACTCTATTTTAGTCCACATTGTTCACCATTCTACCCACCATCCATTAATAAATAATTAAATGTAAATTACAGTTAAATAAAAATAAGGTTAAAGGTGGGATAAATTAAGGTTAAGTTTTTTTTTAATGTATAATAAATTGGTATGGAGACCTCTAAAAGATTCAACATTTAAGTCCAACTCACAATTGTTTTCACAATTGGCATTGTGAACTCAAAAACCTTTCAAAGGATTCCCATTTTTTTCCAAGTGTGTGGCATTGATTGTTCAAAGCAAATAAAGTGTCACAACCTTAGCCTTGGGTTCGCGACCAAAGTAAGGGCTTGCAAGGGCGAGGGCCAAGAAGGAAGCCCACTCTCATGATCTTGAGAGTGTAGGAGAGTGTGAAGGAATGAACCCTCACATTCCCAAATGAGCTCTCACTTTGGGGATTCCCAAAATTTCAGAGAGCAATTTCAGGGGTTGAAACCCATTGAATTGAGAATTTTCTTATATCATTGGAAAACTCTTGTAACATAGATGTTTAAAATGGGCTTGTATGACCCATTTGGACATTTAAAACACAAGTTATGGCCAAAAAAAGGGCTGGGAATCAAATTGGTCATTTGAGTTCCAACCACTAAAAATTGAGAATCGCCCCGATTTCCTTGTGTGCAAGTGGTGTGCGACATACCATTGAAAAACTTTCGATGAAAACTACAACTTTGCTTTAGGCTTCATTTCAATTGAAGGTCTGCAGACAAAGTTATGGGCCCCAAAATCGCGAGAGTCCCAATTTTGGGAATTTCGAGAGTCCCACTTGGGAGACCCATGACAAAATGACATTTGGGTGCTAGTCCCGTGGCCAAGCACATAGTATACTATAAGAGGGAAGGCGGTGACTTCCCCCCCTAAGTCCGAGCTGTGGTGAGTCTTATAAGTTCGTGTTTGCCCGTGGCTCATCCGTGCACCAAAGTGCTCCAAATACGTATTAACCAACTTGTTGTTTGGTTTGTGCAGGTCTGTGTAAATAATTGAATTGCTTATCAATCATCCTAGTCCCATCCTAGAACTCTAGCACGCCTTTCTACCCCCAAAGTGCTGCAAGCCAAGGAGCACACTCCAACTCTTTTCCTTCCGATGTTCTCACCTTTGGACTCGCAGTTCAGTCCATCAAAGAGCTTAGGGGGTGCATCATAAAGTCTTCACACATAAGGAATAAAATACAAAAAATGAAAAAAATGTGGGTCTTATAGTGGACCCACACATCCCAAAGCCCTAGGATTGGGCCCATGCTTGTTTTTTATCACCTTTGGTCGCCATTGTATGCATGATATGGTGTTGGGCCTGAGTAAGTGGCCTAGATTTGCTGGTAACCAAAAGATTTCAATTGCCGTCCAATGACCTATAAGCATTGTAGACTCAAGGCCGTTGGATGGCAATTGAAAAATGGTTTGGTTCCCACCAAACCATTGTACCATTAGCAATCGAAACAAGTTTAGTTGGTGACCAAAAGTTTTTGGTCGCCTTTAGATTTGAAGGATGGCAATGAAATTTTTTCAGTCATCAATTGTTCACACATCCCATTGGCGATCAAAAAACTTTGATGGCCATTTGACGACATTTGATAGCCACATGTAGTTGGTACATGGGAACGTTGTTGGATGGCAATTGAATTTTTTGGGTGCCCCTAGTTTTGTGGTACCCCTAATTTAACCTATATAAGGAAGTTCGAATTTTAATTTTTGCTCCCTTTCTTTTCAACATGTACGATTCCGGTTATTTTGGACAATTGGTGGGCAACATTTTAAAGAAAGGGGGAAATTATTCCATGCATTTTGTTTTGTTATTTTTGTGATTCCAACTTTTTTGGCAAAATGAAATATTTCGAACAATCAAGTTGAAGGAGAGATAATCGAATAGGCTAACAAATGGGACAACCACACCATCGTGATTCGTGATTTAGGTCTATGATGGAACAAATGTATATTTCCCAGTACAAGAAGAAGGCCAATATGATGTGGATATTTTTTGATTATCGAAGGACTTATTGTACAAGGACACACCTCTAATAGTATATATTAAAATTAAAAATGTAATGGACATGGAGAGTGTGTTCATATCTTGGATCACAATGGCACTAATGTCAAATATATTCCATGCGTGTTCGAAGGAGTCTATGTCTTGGATGTCTCCAATTTTCTTAAAGACTTGTACAAGGACATCCCAACAAAATTTCAAGTTAATGACACAAAGGACTGTTTTGACACAATATAACATTTCTTAATTTTCAATTGAATTCTTAAATAGAAAAGGAACAAATGTCTTTGCCACTTGAGAATATGTTTAGAAACTCATGGAAATACCATTTTGATAGTGTATTATCATGGTTTCATCTTTTGATAAATATTGTAAGCAATTTGGTTTGAATATATATATATATATATATATATATATATATATATTTGTAATGTTTCATTTTCTTTTTATTTCAATAAAATGTTGTTTTGATTTCAGGGTGATTTTGTTTAGTACATTTGTATTTACAATTGTTAAATTAAATAGCAAGTATTTGCTAACATTTCTTAATACTTGTTTGAAGAGTGACAACAAGTTAGAGATTAATTTTTAAAATATTTTTTACCAACCATTATTATTTGGAAACCTATAAACTCCAATCAACTCGTTATGTGACTTCACTTTTAATTCACATTAATCTTGCAACAACTGAATGTTTTTGGTTATGGATATTGAAGTAGTCTACCACATCCCCATATAAACTAACATGGAATAAAAATTTATCCAAACATAAGTGAACAAAAACATTTGGAATTGAATTTTTTGTAGATCCTATTTTGAATTGCAAATATTTGTATAGTGAATTAAATATATCAATATATATAGAGCAAGTTTCCATTCACCCACATTATTTGAAACAACATACTTATACTAAAGAATGAACAAGAAAAATGAGGAATATTGGCATGATGTCAATATTGGCTCAAGTCATGTTAGGGAAAAATTGAGAAAAGATAGTAAAAGCTTGATCATATTGGGCAATAATGAGGCTACCATTGTTTTAAGTCATGCAAATAGGTTTCTTGAGACTAATACATAGACCCAAATTATGTGTTGTGCAATCTCTTGTCCAATAAATCATTCATCATTGTTGGTTTGGTATTGACGTTTGACCATACCAAGTTCCCAAACCAGGTTTTAGTATTGGGTACCTCATGAAATCAAACACTTATATAAAACATTTTGTGAAGGTTCATACGAATATGGTATGTATACCAGTTAATGCAATTTTTTTCCAACATGGCATTAATATGAAATCTCAGTGAATAAGATGTTTGGTATAATGTATTTGAATATCAACACGTGAATAACATTGCTCAACTAATTTGACAAAACAATTGTGTACAATTAAAATGAACATTAAACTAGGCATGCAAAGTTTTTTTAAAAAATCCATGAATATTTAGGGCTTGATAGTCTGAATAGAAAGGAAAAGATAACATACAAAATTGGTATTAGTTGTAGCTCATTGTCCTGAGTTGGCATCATTTTGTGGAATGGATCAAAACTTGCCAAATTGAATATAAATGGAGGCTAAATTTTCATCTATCAACCTAGTGCAAAACATGATGTTCATACCAAAAGAAGGAACAAGGAAGTGAAACTTGTGCTTATATGCTATTCGTATCACATAAAACACTTAGATTATTTTTTGAAATGTATTCGAAATGCATCTTATATTCATGAATGTCTTTCCTAAAAAAGAAGAGGAATATTATACCTATATAAGTAATAATAATATCCCTCTAACTTTTAAGAAGTAGGCATAATAACCTTCTTATGCTTGATGATTTGCATATGTTTAAATTCATAATATGCCTACATGAGTTAGCATAATATCCCTCCATTTCTCAAAAAGTAGGCATAAGAACCCTCTTGCTACACCTCGTGATCTATATATGGCATAGTGGATGTCCTTAGTTCTCAAAAAAACATTGAATGAATCAAACACTTGCAAGGGCTTCAAGATTATTGAGACTTGGCCCCTTAACCTAGATGCAACGGCAAGAAAGATTTAACCCAATGAATAGTTCATGGACCCAAAACTAGATGTTCAAGCTTCAGATTTGAAGGTTGAGAAGTGTTGGATCAAAATATTCGTCATATTGATCAAGGCAATATATGCCACTATTACATTGACATTCATGGGCAATGTGATAAATTTGAAGATTAGACCATAAAAGGCCTAACCAACATGCAAGCTTCAACTAACTTGGATGACATATAGTTAAGCTCATGCATAGTAACTTCAGTGACCCCAATGGCACTCAATTTGCACATAGTAGTTCTAATGACCTTAAAGGCACCCATGACCAAATTTTCATAGTTCTTGACATTGCTAGAAGTTCATTTTAGGTCAACTTGCTAACCTTCAAATGAACAACTTTTAATCGACTATTCCAAAAACATTATGATGGCAAAGTGATCATGAAGTGAAGGCATTAAAACAAAAATTAATACTCAAAGAAACTACTACAAGGGAGAGAATAATTGGAAAGAAGGTATGTTCACCTCAAAAGAAGTGTGAATTACTCAAAAGGGTGAAAACGAATCTTTGAAATGCCAGAAGTTGGATGAGCAAACATTTCAAAAGAAATTTGATGATGTTTGGTATGTGTGATGTTGTGTTGAAGTAGGCAATGTTATGCGTGTAGGTATCAAAACTAATGCACCTTCATAGGTGAACGTATATCAAATTCCATTATGTGATGTTATATTAAAGATCCGCAAGTTCAACATGAACACAAAGAAGCAAAAGGCACAAAGAGAAAGGTGAAATATTTTGCACCTAACATTGATCAAACCTCTATGGGTCCATAGAGGTTCTTGACATTTAGTTCATGTGTGGAATGAAGCTTTAAAGTGAAGTTGGGTTATTGAGGTTGTTGACAACATTCACAAGAAGCAACGACACTCAATGGCGAGGATTAGCAGTGAGGTTGTGCATAGGTTATTTAAGCTTTGCACGTAATCACATTTATTATAGTGCATTAGGATTCTTGTGATAGTTTGTTGAGCATTTTGGGTTAATTGGTCTATCATTTGATAATGTAATTTTTGACACATTTAGTGACATGTTGATTTACTTTTGTTGCAACACATGAGAGTGGTTTTACATTGGTGCATCTATTGTTATAATGGCAAGGCTACCATTTTTTCAATTCATGAACTATTAGTATGGGAGGTTAAGATCTTATAAATAGGAGGATAAGGCAGTAGAAGTGGGCCCCTATCTACCCATAATAGGTGTCTATATGTACCCACTTTGGAAGTTCTTATATAATGCTTGGATGGACAAAAAAAGTATGGTTTCACTTGAAATTGGGTACAATATAATTTGCTAATGGGATGATTTTTTTTGGGTGTGTGTGCCTTACATTTTTAGTGCTCTATCCTTAAAGTGTTGAGTTAAGGTTTACTTAAGCAAGGTAGTTCCTTTAATTTTGTTTTGTCATGTTGAAATTTCCCAAATCATGGGGTTTCATGCTAGGCTCTTGGTATTTTTGGAAAGATCGAATGAGTAAAGTGCACTGACTTGGTTTATAGTATGTGGAACTACAGTGTGGAAGCTATTGATTATTGAATCATTTTTTCAATGAAAACTAAATAAAATCAAAACTGATAACTGGAATTTGGGGGGCATTTTTGGTGTTGTTGGAAAGCCCTAGGTGAATCAGATTTAATCGAATTTTTATTTCACAGTGTTTTCAGAGCAAAGGTGTGGAAGATATTGATTTTGGAGTGGATTTTGTTGATGAAAATTCAAACAAATTGCAAAAAGATTGGGTTCGAAAAGAAAAATCAGCAGATCCCTTCACACTTGGGCCAAGGGCACAGTCTACACTACTACTTGAAATGAGGAGGCAAGCAAAAAAAAAAAAAAAAACTCAGCAATTTTGTTTTCGTCGTTTATACTGTCCGTGTTAGAGTTAAGGGGAAAGATGTTTTAACTTCAGTGCCGCTGTAATCTGCCACTCAGCTTCCGTCACCATTTTGTTGGCCAGCAGCAAAGTGGACGATGTTGTTCCCACAAGAAAAGAAAAGAAGAGAAGGGAGGCCCTTACTTGGCCCTTCTTCACTCCATGACGCGACTTCTCATTGGTTGCATGGAAATTCTATTCCTAACATTGGCTGCCACTATTGTGCTGAACTGATGATAGCCCTTCTTAAGAACACCCTAGCTATCAAGCTCCTACCCCGAAACGGAATAGGTAAGTACCTACCTACCTACTAGGTTCAGTGTCCAACAAAGAATGGGCAAAAAGAATGGGAAAAACAAAAACACCAATATATGGCACGCACATAGCAGGCAGGCAAACCAGCCTACAGTAGTACTTGAACTTACTGTTTGTTCCTTTGTTCCTGACGGAGATTGCTGCAAATCTTTGCACACTTTACACATGCCCATATCTGTCTCTGTACCCCTAAACCCTAAACCCCATACCTCCCTCCCCCAGTGCCCACAAAGCCCACCATGAAGGATGGATGGTAAGTGATCACGAAACAGATTTCTGTTGGGTTCCAGTTCCCTAGCTAACCGTGGTGCTTAGCTCATCTCAGTTGCTTTATGAAAAAAACTACCTACCTACTAACAACTCACAAGCAGGTTATTACTTAGTTAGTAGGTAGTAAAAACAGCCCCCTTTCCTATGTATAAACCATCAACTTATCTATCTAGTAGTTATCTATTTTCCTACCTATCTACCTATAATATATGAGACCTATTTCTTACGTAATTGGTCACCAAGGTGAAAACCATATGCTAACTCAGGTCAGGTCCATCCACAACTGATGTTGATAATAATAGGCATCTAGTGGATGGATGGTGTGCTGGTGGGTGCTGGTGGGCGCTGGTTCACTTTGGTAGTCCCCAAGTCCCCACTCTTTTGACCGTGATGGTTCACCCCCCCCCCCCCCCCAAACTTAAAAGACCAAAGACCCACTCTGATTTTTTTTAGTATTCTTGAAGTGCATGAAGTTACCCAGCCGCTTTTTCCTCCCCACTTTGGGGGCCATTTTGGGATGGGCGTTGTGTTTATTGAAATAGCCCCCCCTATTTTTTTGGGGTTCACTCTTTGTATTGTTGAAAAGCCCTCGGTAAGTAAGTAAGTAGGTAAATGGGATTTCTTGGAACTTGATTTCCACAATTTCTCGACCTATTGTGTGAGAGATACTGAGTTTTGAATTTTTTTTCCACTGTTATTAAAAATTCAACTAATTAATAGGAAAACTAATTTTGGGGGAGAAATTAGTTGGGTAACGAGTTCACACTTGGGCCAATGGCACAGGCCACAATAGGAGTTCTAGTTAAATCACGTGGTATACCTGCAGTTGCACTCAACGTTTCTGTAACCATTACGTGGTTAAAGGAACACGTGCAAACCGTGGGATTATGAGTCAGCCATACCGCGCCCCCTTCCCCAGGTAAAGTTTGACCAACTTGCCACAAATTTATTTATTTCGCCACCCTTGAAATGTTAGTAGCCGAATTTTTTTATAAATAAATAAATGAATGAATAAAAGCCCATGATCCCAGGTAAAGTTTTGCCCCAAGTGCCAAAGAATTTTTGTGAAGGAGGGAGTTACTTTGCTTATAATAACTAGGGGTAAAAGTAATGCCTAGATAGATGATTGGTGTTACTCTATTTGTTTTTACTCCACTTCCAAATTCCCCCTTCCATAGTGAACCAGCACAAAACCATCTCACCATCCACTGGATGCCTGTTATTACTCATTTGTGTATGAACCTGATCTGAGTTAATATTTGGTTTCACCTGGGGTAAACCAATTTTGTAAGAATTAGGTCACATATACACTACCATAGATGTTTTTATACATAAGTAAGGGCAAATTTTTTTTATTACCTACCTACTAACTAACAACTTGCTTGAGAGGGTTTGTTAGTTAGTTGGTGGGTAAGCCAAAAAAAGAAGAGGTAACTGAGATGAGTTAACCACCATGGTTAGCTCAGGAACTAGAACCCAATAGAAAACTGTTTCCTAACCACTTACCATTCATCCTGGAGTTGGTTATTTGGAGATACAAACAACTCTGTGCAATTTTGCAATTATACAAGAATGGTTTATTGTATGGGTAGTAGTAGTACCCCTGAGTGACACATAAAGTGGTGTAGGAACTCCCTGATTGGTAATGGGCTCTTTATTAAGCTTCTTCCTTGGATAGACCAGCTATTAAAGTGGTAGCAACTAAATAGCATTACGTCAGGCACACACAAGTTGATGGCTATAAAATATGGGTTTTTCGGCCTTTTGGATATCTTGCCACTCTGGAAAGATGTTCTCTCTTGGCTCAAATTAGGGCACTTGAACTTGGAGTTTCTTTGAACTAGGTGAAGTATAATAAAATATGCCCCAAAAAACAATTAAAAAAAAAAGAAGCTTAATTTAGCCCCCCAAAAAGGTTTGATGCCATTGAAAACGCCTTCCTATTCATGAAGAGCCACAAGGTCCACTACCCACAAAAATGGGTAATGAACTATGGTAGAAACTAGGAACCATAATTTCCTGACACCCTCAAGACGCCTAGGCTTTTTGGATTTTCTTTTGAGGGAGGGAGGCTTGGATTTTTTGGATTTTGGTGTTTCCCAATGTGCCCATCACCACCACCACCACCAAAATTCTCATCAAGTTTTCAATATGTTCACATCAAGTTCTGAATGTGTTCTCATCAATGTTCTCAACACCGAGTTCCTCAAGTTCACTATGGTCAGCTCCCCATATGAATATGTTCCCAATTGCACCACACATTATCCCATAACCTTTGCCCAAAATTGAACTGCCATAACCTATTGTAGTTGGACCACACGGCAGCACCTTTTATAATTATATTTTGGGAGTGCAAACTTATATTTGAGGATTTGCCAAAGTTTAGGCCAATCAATCAACATGTTTCATTGTCAAAACAAAAAAGGAAAAAAAACTTTGCAATGCACCTCATAACTAATTAACAGAACCAACAGTAAGTACAGGGTGGATACCTTTGAAGGTAGGAATCCACTTAACTTGTTGCTAAACAAGATGGGTCTAACATTTTAGCATACAGCGCTTGATGCCTATAAGCCATTGTGTTACATACCCAATTAAGTTACCTTGTCTATATATCTGTGAAGGAAGGTAGTTTGATATCTCACAAATCACAGCACTCCCAACTACACTCTTGCAATAAGAAATGATGAAAACCTGCCAATCATCAATAAACCAAAGCACTCAACAAAGGGCTAGACAAAGTACAAGACAGAAGGACCCAAGTCCTGGCAAATGAAAAATCCTCCAAAGAGGGTGGACCGCTAAGGGAATGGGAACAAATCAAGTATCCTGATCTTCAAGTTGTGAGAAGCATATCAAATAAGGAAAGGCGAGGAACAACTCCCCCCCCCCCCAAAACAATGTCTAGCTTACAAAAACCCTCACCTCCACTAATAGCATCCCTCAAAATAGAGGGCATCTACACTTGCTACAACATCATAAACGTCCTTTGCCAATAAAATGTACTCAAAACCAAAAGAGGAACACCTCCGATGCCCTTTGCTCTCCACACCATGTTAGCACGGAAAGCCCTTGACAAGTACAATGCACCAAGGTGATTTTGTAATGTTTAAACCTATGGTGCGAGAGTTATTGCCTATTGAACAATTTTGTATCGAAAATTTAATAGAATTGTTGAAACTAATTTAAAAAGAGAAATTAGGGTGTGCTCTTTCCATTATTAGAAAGCCCTTCATGTGTGGGATTTCTTGGAGTCGATTTCATAATCTTTAGACCTATTCTTGGGAGATATTGAATTTTGAGGAAAAAAAAATTCATTTGAAATTATTTTTATGTTTTTAAAATAAAAAATCATGAAATTTTGACTAAGAATTGAGATTTCAAATTTTAATGAAATTTTGATTTCAGATTTAGGGTGAAGAAGGAGGTTCCACTTTCCCTTTCAAAATTCATTCAATTGGGCTAATCCCACATGCCATACTAGTTTTTACATAAACATAGCATTCACAAAACCATTTTTAAAACTTTTTAGGTCTCCATTTTGATGTGTGACCTTGGGACTGATTTGTTTTGGTCCAATTGTGATGTAGCCAAAGTGGTCATCATTCATAGGAAGAGTAGCCAAATTTGGCCGTAAATGAGATATGAAAGTTAATATTGAATCATCTTCCTATATTATTGGCTAATCAATTGAAACCAAATACACAAATCTTATATATATATATATGATTGAAAACCTCATAAATCACTTTTTCCACTAAATTTAGTTAGAATTAAAACACTTCTCCCAACTTCCAAGTCCCTGCCAGTGATTTTTCATGATTTGGTGTTGGCTATTTTTCTCTAATTTGAAATTTGTTGAGAATGTGCAGGTAAGTGGACATATACCTGGGTTGATAATTGATGGGTATTTGTTTGTCGTTGTAAGAACCATCCAACATGTGTTGGTAGCTACTGATGTTGGTATATTGGCAAGTTCCCTGGTTTGAAGTGTCAACCACAAGGGATTCAAGTTCTTGTGACTTGAACTTTGAATTGATGTCCTTTTGGTGGAAGTAGCACAAGAACCAAAGTGTGGAATGAGCCTTTGGCTATAACCAAATTGAAACATTGAAAAAAACTAAAAAATTCATGCAAGTTCTGGTTTTTTTAAGGTAGATAGGTTGAACTTTTTTGGAAAGTTGTTAACTAGGTTGAACTTTCTAGGTATTTGATTTGTTTTAATTACTTGTAAAACTTTGTTCCTATGTAATCCTAATTTGATGTAAAATTCATACCCATACAATATGTCATCTTGGAGAGTATGTGCATAGAACTAGAGTCGGTTTTAACTGGCCCAAAGATTATTGAAAAAGTGTGCCAAAACTAAAACCATAGAGTTTAGATATATGAATAAACCAAGGTTCAAACCAACACCTAGAAAACCTAGTCCCCAAAAAAATGTCAAAAATTAAGGCTAAAGGTTCTCTTCACTCCTAAAAATCACTATTTTCCTTTGAGATTTCAGGATCCCTAATGTTGTTCAGGGTTTAAAATAGAAGAACTTGCCAACACTGGTAGCTGGCACAAAAAAGAAACATTCCACCAAACTTCATGTCATAGCATCCAATGTGGCCTTTCACCTAAATTTTTATAGCTCCAAGAAATTCTATCTAGAAACCCTTTTTTTGGACCCCGCCCATTTGATAATCACATCCCTACCTTTTGTGCCAAAACGTTTGGACTTATGAATCGTGTAAACATTTCCCAAGAGGAGAAGGAAGTCCCAAGAGCTCTTCTCTTGGAAATTGTTTGCTTCTTCATTGTGTTGCAACATAGCTATTTGTGTGCAAAAAGAAGATGGAATCTCATGAAAATAGCACTATTCCTTAAGCATTTGTGGGTCCAATTGAGAGCAATAGTTGAGTAGATTGCAATTTCTTCAAAATGGGTTTTCAACCTTTTTATTGCACTGTTTTTGGTAATGGTGAACCATGTGTGTCATCTTTGAGCCCTTTCGTCCCTCCTCCACAATCTTTCTATCCAGCTTTTGTTGATCTTACATCAAAGTCAAAAGAGAAGTGTAGACAATTCACACCAATAAGCTTCTAGCAAGAATCTTGCCAAAAAAACCATCGAGTCTCAAGAAAAAAGTTTGTCAAAGAAGAGCTTGCTGAATTAAAATAAGAGATAGGGAGCCAAAAAAAAAACGAGGTATGTAAGAGGATCATTGAGTGATTCAAGTCATCACGCTACAATAGGAAATGCAAGACATCTCAAGTTAGCCTTTTTTTGGCTAAATTGGCAAGTATGTTTTTTGTATATTCTTGTTGCCAATTTTTTATAATTAAAAAAAATTGTCAATTTTCTCTATTGGGTTCTAACATGTAGCCAAAAGTGTAAAAAGAAAAACTTTTTTTACTTTCATATCTTGTTTATAGCCAAATTTGGCTAAATAGTATTATGGATGATTGCCAATTCAACTAAATCACAAATTTGAAAAAAGAAACCTTGTCTCAAGCCATTTGTATTATTTTGTTGTAATTGAATTGTTTACTACATATAAGTTGTTGCTATAAAAGATTCACGTTGAAGCTTCCAAAAAATATGCATTCATTCTATTGTGATCAATGTTAGTGAAAAATATATGTACAATTCTAAAAGGCTAAAAAATTGTTTTAAAGTGTTGGTCTCACTTGCATGCAAAATTGGTGGTGTTGTGCCTTAATTTTAACAAAGACAATTAAGCATGTCAAAAGAAATGGGGCTTGGTCTATAATTATTACCAAAAAAAAAGCAATAAACTTGGAATTTGGCTTTGACATGTTAGAGAAATGCCAATAATACAATAAAGATATCCATAAAGTAAGGAAAACATAGCACTAGAACCCCCGTTTGGGCATAAGGGGGTGAGATTTCTAAAAAGAACATTGAAAAAAAAAACATTGGGGCTTAAATGGTGATTGAAACTTAGATTAGCGCCAAATTTGGTCAAATTTGAATTTAATCCTATCTTTTTATTTTCCTTGCTTACCTTCAACCAATCATTATTATTGTTGTGTACTACAACATAAATATTTTGGAACCTCATGCATTCGATCCTAAGTTTCAGCATTTTATACCCATATTTAATAAATTTTCATTATTTTTCAAATAACAATGTTTATAGGTTGAAAAAAGGGTTGGCGGATGAAAGAAAGGCCCAAAAGCAAGTCACTATACATATGAATATCTCACATGTAGTTGATGAATTTATGTCCAAAACGATTCATGCACATGCCAACACATTCAATCTTGAAGATGTTGATTTTACTATCATGTCACTATAATTCTTTTGAGTAAGTGTCAAATTGATAAAAGCTATGGAATTATTGTAGGAGATAAAAAAAGAATAAATTATAACTTGTTCAACAATATCAAAAAACAAATATTTGATTTCATAAAAGTTAGTCATAGATTTATTTAATATTAAATAGTTCGAAGGAAAAGTCCTTATTATGCAAAGAAGAAGAATATATCTTGAAGTAAAATATCTTGACATCTTTTAGGATTAAACATGACACAAATTTTTATCACCTTGTTGGTTGTTGCCATTTTTTAGAACAAGTGAAATCTGAATATCCAAATGGTCTTAACATTAATGATGTGCAATCTTCCCTTGAATAATGTATATGATTTTAAAGTTAAATTTTAAACATATATATATTATGGAGATTTTTCTATTGTAGTTATAGTTGGGATCAAGGTTGACACGATGTCCATGCGTTCACCATAACGCGATAGACACATATGGACGCAAACACAACCTTGCGTCACATCGATATAAGGTTAGCCTAGGTCAATTTAAGGTCAACCTAGGTCAATTTAAGGTCAACCTAGGTCAAAAGGTCTCTTGAATTGCGTAGGGCAAGCTTATGGGCGATTAGAATTGGGAATGTTTTGATTGCCACAAGCTTGGCGATAGAAAACGTTCCCAATGCCAATCATGTGGTGATTGCTTTTTTTTCAATCACCACACATCTGTGGATTTGGGTTGTTCAATTGATAGTGGATTGATTTCCACCATTAATTTGGCGATAGAATTTGATTTGGCAACGAAATTTGATTTGCCTAGTAATAAAATGTAAACTTTGCGTGTCAATTTTCACTTTCTCCTTTGAGGTGTGTGGGCCTTGTGTTGTTTAACACCGACCATTGCCATATACCTTGCAAAGGAGGGGTGAAATCTTTATGAGTGTTCGAATTCCAAATCATCATATTGCATTTGTAATTAATGTTGAATTTCAATTGTAGCCCTAAAGGTGAAGTTTGATTTTATTGTTGAATACCTTAATTATATTAATCTAGTTTATTGTTTTTATGTACAATGTTTTATTGATGGAGGGAAGGTGGAATGGGTGGAATCCATGGTATTTGATGCCAAATGACAAGCCAAGGAAGGTGGAATGCAAGTTTTGCAACTATGTTATTTCATACCACAAGGATATAATGTTTTTCCATTTGGGCTATCAATATGATGGCAATGGGCGAGCTAGAGTTGCAGTGTGTTTAAAAGGACATCCATGGGTGAAAAAAAAATTTGCTTGATGTGGTGGACTTGTCCCTCCACCACTAAGCAACATGGAAGTGTTATCCCATATCTCAAATGCGCAAATAGAAGATGTGGCCATGGAAACATTGAATCCTTCAGTGGAAAGAAAATTTGTTTTGATGTCTCAAATGGAAGGGGCTCAAAATTTCAACCCCCTACAAACAACATAGAGGGTCCTAACTGATCCACAAATAACAACATTTGAACCTTTCGACGTGTTTCATTGCCCAAGGGATGAATTCAACCAAAAATCAAGATTTGGACAAGAAGTGGGCAACTTTCGTTTATGAGGTGAGCATCCCCTTCAATGTTGTGTGACACTTGGTGTTCATGGAATCTTTGAAAACAACCTCCGAATCTTGAACCTATTACAAACCCCTGTCATACAATGGATTGCGCACATATTTGTTGAAGCAATCCAAGGTGGATGTGTTCAAATAGGTAACCAAGAGGACATGAAATTTGATTCACAAATATGGAACAACCATTTGTTTTTTGGGACAACATTGCACAGTGTCCATTGTTGAACGTAATGTTTGCTTGTTCAAATGGCAATGTATTCGTAGATTCCATTGACACAATTGGGAAAAGAAGGATGCCCATTACATATGTAATGCATTGGGTGGATACATCGAAACCATTGGAGTTAACAACATTGTACATATTTGTATAGAGACTGTTTTGAACATGAGAAGTGTAGTTGACCTTCTAATCCATCATTCTTCAAGTCTTTATTTTCAAGTTTGTGTTGTTCATTGTCTGGACTTGCTATTGGAAGATTGGGGAAAAACAACATGGGCAAAAGGAATCGTGAAAAAAATGAAAGTTGTTGTTTCTTTCATACAACAACACCATGCACCACTAGTAATCTTGTCATTATAAGACCAATATACTATTGCTAAACCCCACTAAAACACAGTTTTCAGCCAAATTTTTAATGGTTGAAAGGTTGCTCAAGCTCATACTCGCCATTAAAGAAATTGTTGTTGATCCTAATTGGACAACTTTTGTCAACTCATTGTGTGGCAGTCATCATCCAAAGTTGCTCACCAAGGCGAAAGTTATTTGAAGCAACATAAAGAGGGACGAATTTGGGATACTTGTGTTAATTTTGTACACATGGTGGAACCGGTTTTAATGTCATTGAAGGCATTTGATGGCAAACAACCTTGCATGGGGAAGGTGTGGTTTATCCTCTATTTGAATTGCCATCAAACCTTGCAAATGTGATTGAAGATCAATTTTCCTAGAGGTGGAAGATGTTGACGACCGACCTACATTATGTAGGGCCTTTCTTAATCCATACTTGTTGGGTGAAGCTCGCCTACATGATGATGCAAATGCGGAGATTGTAAACATAGGTTTGCAAAAAATAACTCATACCCCAACTGCCTATGCCCTAGCTTTAAAAGATTTTGTGGAAAATCAAACTCCATTTTTTAACACTCTATAATGAAAGACCTAAACTTGCTCCCACACAAGTGGTGGGATTTGATTAAAGTTGGTGGACGCACACTTGCACCCATTACTCGTTGCATTTTGGCATAAGTGTGTTCCACATCATCATGCGAATGGAATTGGAGTTCATATTAATTTGTCCACAACAAAGTGCAAAATCGGTTAACATCGAGTCGAGCAAAAAACATGGTGTACATATATAGTGATAGTAAGATCTTGCAAGAACGACCTAACGCTAACCCCACGACATGGTACAAGAAGAATATGGTGTCTGAAAACTCAATGTTTGATGTTGATGAAAATGCAGATGAAAATGACTCATTGAATGAGCATTGAATCAAGACCCCATAACCTTAGATGAACTGGATGAGGATGAAGTCAAACACGACCCTTTTGAATTCCCTCATGATAATGATATTCCATTTTCAAGATTATTTTATGATCCAACGATTCAGCAAGTTCAATGGTCTAACAATGGCAATGCAAATTTGAACCTGTCATTATAAGACAACAATGTTCAAGTGTTTGATGCACACCCCCCCCCCCCCCTTGAGATGTACATGCTTTAATGGCCCCAAATCAAGACATGTCCATGTGATCAATGAGTTCCATGGAAGTGGACCTCTTAATTAGTGCAAACACACCATTAATTCGAATCATCATTCTGGACCCAAACGCATAATAAACATTAAAAATCATTCAAACATACAAATGGATCCATTTGTTAATCCTCCCAATATTGTAGTTGATGACATTAGGGATATTACATTGGAGCCAAGTGTGGGCCCCATACGATCATTAACATAAATGCACCCCAAGTTGCAGATCCAAGTCTTTCAAGTTTTAAAGATGCAAGGCTAAAGAAGTTAGCATAAGGTTATTCAATTTCTGACCATGCACCAATCAACTGGTACTTATGGCATCCAAGACCCCCAACACTCGAAGTTCTAATGGGGTCGAGATTAATCATTGTGGTAGTTTCCATGAATCATTTGCTACTGCCTATTAAAAATTCATCCACACATTGAATTATTCAAAGTAATAGGCCTATTGTTCAAACAACAATTGCTTTTGTAGGTGAACATAATTATGAATGACCATTCACCGATGATGGCATTTTGGATATTGAAGGATGACACCCCATACAAATTGTGACAAAACGTTCAGGTTGAAATATCTTCACAACTTTGCATAGGATAAACATTTTAGAAGCAGAGGAGGGGCGCAACGATGATGATGATGATGATGACACCAACATTTTTTATGAGGCAACTGAGGCCCCAAATTATATTGATTACCATGAACCTCGACCCCAACATCTAAATTCTACCATTAGTCATCCTCCTAGGTCACAAATCACAAAGGCTTCACAATCATAAGCATTTGCCATTTTGCAATCCTTACACATATGTTGAACATTATATGCAAATCCACATGGTGGCATAAACATTTTTTTTTTCCAACTATATATTTTTTGGTAATAAAATTGTAACCATCTAATGTGGGACCCTATTCCAAAATTGGTGTATTTTATATAATACAATTTCATATTCATAATTTAAATTGGAAACTTTCAATTCCAATGGCATTCAAAATGATCCACGGGGCAAAAAGAAATGAGCATTTAGCTATAATTAATTGTAAAGCCAAATCAAGAAGCTCAAAAAAATGTTTAGAGTAAAGAATGAGTCTATGAATGTGTGGGCATTCAAAAAGTATTTTAGTTCAAATTCAAATGAAAAAAATACCTAATTTTGTAACCATTAATTATCCAATATGCTCACTAACTTATACAGTAGTATAACATGCCCAAGTAACAATATTTATCTACCTTAAATTAAATTGTATTTTTTAGCATGGTATCATTAAAAAAGAAACTACAATTATGGCCCCATGAATCAAAACGTCCATGGTTGATCCTAGTCGTACTATTGATTATTTTTTAGTTTGAAATGTTAAATTTGTAATTGACTTGGAAGTTTAAATGAAAAATATTTAAAGTTGTGATGATTTTCTTACATAAAACCAATATCATGTTCAATATCCATTGGTATTGGTCCCCTCAATACTTCTATTCATACCTTATTTAAAATTTGTGTATTTATAATTATTATACCTACAATTGATGTTTGGCATTTATTAATTCTCACGAGGGCAAGTTGGAAAGAAATTGACCTCACACTACCAAATTTTCAAAAAATTGAACCATGCACCCACATAATATAGGTAAGAGTGTAAAACATTGGGTTATTATGTTGAATGTTCATACTAAATTCAATGTGCATTATCAATAAACATGGAGGCATTATAAATCATTGTAATGCTCATTAATGTACCACATTTTATAAGATTCTTGGATGAATCAAATGTAGTTCAAATGAAATGTGTGCTTGTGGAAAACCTTGCACACCTTGAAGTGTAATTATAACATCCAATATTTTTCCAATAAAGTGTTGTACATGCTCATGTGGTGCCTAATTAAAAACAATCAAATTGTCCATTTGTAACATACAACAAAAGGCTATTGTATGAACACCTATTACATAATTATTTGAAATCATTTCAACTTTTTCTTAAGACCTTTTTCTTAAAATATAATTAATTATTTGACAAACATGTGTTTCAATTTTCCCTTGTAATATGGTATGTTATTAGTCATAGAGTGAGGATATGAACCCAATTGTAAGTCATGTTAGATTGTGAATAAGGTGCATATGTTTGTCATATTTATAAATAGCAATCCAATAACCATTAGACATTGAAACTCAAGAAAATAATTGTTATTACTTTTTAAATGTTAATGTTTTAAGACAAGTTATTCATTATGGTCCATATATTTTAATTATTCTTCTCCTTATGTTTTTGTAAGGTCATTACATCTCTTGAAACATAATATGCACATATTATGGAACTAATAATAAACATTTTCATAATTATAGTTCCTTGATGTGGGCAATAAAATGCTTCAATGTCAATTGATATTAGAAATTGAGGTCATAATCTTGATTTCATTTTATTTTTAATAAGGATAGTCAAGTTAGGTATCTTTAGGTAACCCTTACTAATATGCACAAGGATTGTATAACCAAACCTTGTTTATATTGATGCATGATTAGTCAAAGGTTGTTAGTAGTTAAAATGGGTTAAGCAATGTTTTAGCTTATGGGGGCACTACTAGCACATGAATATTAAATTGTTGACACGAGAACAATGTTGTTCAATATAAAAGAGTTGTGATCAATTAGTTGTTAATCCTATGCAAAACAAAACAACATCACAAATAATAACCAAACATTGATAGAAAAAAGGACCCAAACACCAACATTTTAAGGGAACTATGGAGGTTAACATGTGGCAATGTGGGAAGGGGGCTGGGGGGAAGTAGCATTTTCAAACATTCATCTAGGTGACAATTAGGAATTGTGGAGATGATGATGGAATGCGCTTGGAGACAAAAAAAAAGGAGGCATGTTGAGGCATCATGGAAAGGGGCTAAAGCTCTATGAAAAGGTGTCCAAAGTTTTGTTAAAAGAAAAAGGAAATGTAGCAAAAATGAAGAAGTTGAAAAATAGGGAGAGGGAATATAAATTTTTATATTTTTGAAGAAGTTTCAATTTTACATTGTTTGTTGTGGTTGGAGTAGAAACAAGGGGAAAAGAGGCAAATACGAGCTTGATTTTTCTATATATACTGGTCGATGCAAGTTAAGGTGTGATGAGCCCTCAAGTTCCTTGTTAGACCCAAAGAGGGTCCAACTATGTTAAAATGACGTGCTCCTAAATCCCTTGTTGGACCCACTTGAGGGTCAAACTACATTGAATTGCAGAAAGTTGGGACTTGAGGGCCGCTCCCGACTTCCAGCATTAAAAGGGGGTAGAGGGGCGTGCTAGAAGTCCCGGGATTAGACTAGGAAGAGGGACTAGATTATCTTGCTTGAATCTGCATCCAAAACCAACCACAAGAATGTTAGTTACCATACGGGAACACCTTTGGGTGTTGGGACAAGCCACGGGCACTTTGACACACTTGACTCACCATGGCCCGAACTCGGGGGAAGCCATCACCTTCCCCCATATAGTATACTCTGTAGCTCTCCACTGAGGTTACATTTAAATGGTTATTTTTCTTGGGACTCCCAAGGAGGAGTCTCGAAACTGTCCCCGTTTGAACTTTCGGGACTTTGGGAGCTCATAACTCATAGCTCAGACCTTCGATTGGGATGAAGTTTAAATCAAACTTGTAGCTCTCCTCAAGAGCTTTCCAAGGGTGTGTCGCATTCCACCTGCACACACTGGGATTGGGTTGATTCCCGACTTTTAATGGTTGGGAGTCAAACTACTAGTTTGGCTCTCGGCCCTTCTTTCGACCATAACTTGTGTTGTAGATGTCCAAATGGCTCATGCAAGGCCATTTTGAACATCTAAACTTCAAGACCTTTTCAATGGTATAAAGAACACCTCAATGCGAGGTGTTTTGACCCCTGCAATCAAGCTCTAAATTTTTGGGAGTCTCGGAAGACTCCAAGTTCGCATTTTTGGAAATGTGAGTTTCATCTTCACACTTGCCTCAAAGTGGGGTTGTGACAAGGTGGCTCACTATTAGCATGACACTAGTAGTTTTTGTGATATATGTGTAAATATAATGGTTAATTTTTATTTTATAGGTTAGAGTTTTCAATAGGAATTTACTTTGAGATTATTAACTTGAGTACACATATGATGTAAGTAATTGTTATGCATAACTTTTTAAAAAGAAGGTTTCTGGACTTATAAAATGAATTGAATAGATTGTGTGCCATAATAGTAAGTTGCTTTAATAGATTTCAAAATAATTCAATGATTGATATTATCATTGTTAGGGATTTCATTTTTGTTATACAATATATTAAAAAAATCAAGTTTTACAAATTTTACAACATACCAATTGTATGTAATTCTTAATGAACTTTCTGTCATATTTTGTCAATGGTAAAAAGTTTGGGTTTTTTCATAAGTCCATATCACTAGAGTTTGCGCATACATGGATAATTATTATTTTTTTAGTTGGGTTTCAAATAATAGATAAAACAATTATTTCAATTGAATAGATTGAACATTGTTTAACTATTCAGTCCTTCTAAATAGTTAAATAAATATAATGGAGATGGACTTTGGGTAGTGTTTTCATATGTTGCAAAGTGAGTTGCTTTGGTTTACATTCACCCATAGAGAAATCTCAAGCCTTTTCAACTCCAATTTTTGAGTTTGAAGAAACAAACAAAAATGAAGAAATAACATTTTCCCCAATAGTTGTAGAACTTGTTCATTTGAAGTTCCTTAAAATAGTTGAACGTACTTGCAATGTAAGGTTTTGAACCATGGGGAGACAAAATAACATTTTTGGGGGAAGTGGTAAACTTTTATAAGGTTTTAAAAAAATGTTCTTAGAAAGGTTTCCAACAAGTTGTGATCTATTGTTTTTCTTATTTGAAGTAAAACTATGGGGAGGGAGGTTATTGGTATGTAGTTTAAATAAATGTAGAGTTTTTAATGAATCAATATTTTCACCTTAGAAACAAATTCATATTTGTTGAAATGTTAAGTGAAAAGAGGATTTAAACAAAACTCTAATATGAGCTTTTGTAATGTTTGATGTATGTCATTTGACCCAATAGAGATTTTGTTGCGACCCTAGCCTTGGACTTGTGATAAAGGTGGGGGTGTTGCAAGAAATAAATGGGCCTAGGAGAATTTGAAGACACAAAATGAGGGAAACATATTCCCTCATGAAGGGGGAGGCATACCAAGATTACTTGGATGAATTCCCATTTTGGCAGTTAGGATTTAGGACTCCTTGGAAGGTTTAGAGGGCAATTTGGAGAGGGGGCGATCAAATCACCTCCAAATCATGATCTTTAACTAATTGAAAAAAATCTCATTATAAACTATAATATTATGGGGTGTATTCTCGAAAATGTTTTGAAGGAGTTGTGACGATCCAAAGATCCAAGACACATTATGTCCACAGTTTGGGGAGTCCATTTTAGAACACTAAAAAAAAACCCAATTCAATGCAACCCCCTACATTTTTTTATCAAGCCAATTTTTTTTTTTTTTTTTTCGACTAGCAAATTAAGGTACATGTGTGCAATTAAGAGCTCCCAAACATCTTGACAATCTTTTGACATCTTTTAAACAATATTTCAACATATTTAAATTATTAATGTCTATGACCATTGTAAGAGATTTCAAGCTCTTCTTATGAATGAATGAACAAATTTCCAAACAACCTTTGATTGAAACCCCATATTATTTTGATAATTTAAAAAGCTCAACTCCAAACTATGTAAAACAATAGAAACATGTTTATTCATTTATAATTTGTTTTACCTTGTATGTTAAGCTTGGAACCTTTGTTGATTTCAAATCCACACCGATGAATGTGCAAATGTATTCAAATGTTTACATCCATATTTGGCACCATTATTCCCATATGTATGAATCATCTCGTAGGGTATTGCTTTCAAATAATTTCCACCAATATAGGGATCAATTTGTGATGTAAAGATTCAACATATGAAATGACAACGATATTAGTGTTGTTATACACTATAGCAAAAACAATGTCAAGGCTTGTGAAACCATTGAAAACAAGTGTTGGATTGAAATAGTCTTGATCATCTTTGTATTGGAAAAGTTGATCATGTGCTTCCTTTTGTTGACACATTAAGAAATTAAGAATTGCTAGTGTAACTCCCAAAGCTATCATGTTCTTCATATTGCACTAATGCAACAATTGTCAAGATTGAACAAATGACTGAACCAAATTACACTTTGATAATGAAAAGGTACCAAAGAATCAAACACCCAAAAAGTTTGATCACATACATTGTCAACTATGAAAGAAGATGGTGCCATCCTTCCTTGCTAACCGACTTCAAAATGTGGTGTGCAATGTGATATGAGTGGAGCTATGCATGGATGGTGATGAAGAGAGCTTTTGTGTCCCCAAAGGTGCAGAGATAGAGAAAATTGGTTCCTATGAAGGTGTTTGAATGGCTTAAAAGTCCAAGGGTAATAGGCAGGCACTACAAGCTCGCAACAGTTTTTTCATTGGCAAAATTTCACCAAAAAGCAAAATGAAAAGTTAAAGTTAAAAAAAGAAGAAGAAGGGTTTTTGGAGGTTTTCAGTTTTCAAAAGGGAGAAAAAACAGAGTTAAAAGTTGCTAGATTTGTTATATTTGGTTTTCATCTTGTATCCAAACATATACAAGGATGATTATTTTTGGTCTATAGTCTTCCTAGGGATGATTACCACCTATTCTACATCTTCCAAATGGATGATAGCCACTTTGGCTACAAACAAAAATTCCCACAAAAACAAACTGACACAGAGTTATGTGATGGAATTAGATTGAAATGGACATATGACCCCCTTTTTGTGATTATTTTGTCAATTACTCCTTAAATTTTTATGGGTCTTGGGGTGTGTAATAGGTAGTGCCTGGGTGGGCCACATGGAAATGGACCTTTAACCAACCATAGGTTGTTGGGTTGGGAAGGGGTGTCATTACTTGCTTAGAAAAATCCCTCTAAAAATGGAAACCGACAATATAAAAAATGACATGAGGTGGTGACTACACTCATGCAGAGGCATAAGGTTAAGGTTGGTTATTCTCAGTATCCCGCACTTTGAGGCTTATGGTGAGGTGTGTAACTTTTTAACAAGTGGAAAGTGACAAACATCATCATTCATGTGTTGGGTTGTTTTTCAGAGGGCCACTTTTGATGGCCTTAAGAAGAAGCAATTCTAGTAGGTATATGAGTTTGGGATTTCCCCCCTGGGACAACAAACATTTTGTTAGTCAAACAAGGCGTCTTGGACACTGGCTGCATGGAGACTACTCTCACACATAACAAAAAACAAAATAATGGTCAGCTTGGAAACCAGTGCAAACTTGTTGCTAACTTACTCATTGTGTTTGGCCCACCCAAAACACAAAACTCCAGTTTTTTTTAAAGAAAAAAGAAAAAAAGAAAAAAATAGATTTTAGTATTGCGTAAAGCTTCTTGAGACCGTGTGTTTACCAAGTGTAAATACTTAAAGGCCTGCTCCGATTATTATTTATTTATTTATTATTATATTTTGGGATTTTTTTCCCTAATTGGTACACCTTGGGAAAAAGAAAAAGAAAAAAAATAGGGGTGGGGGTTGGGGGGGGGATATTTGGAAAAGCCCCCCATTGTGCCCGAGTGGGCATTCCATTTTTTGTGGGCATTTAGCTTTTCAAAATGCTCACCAACCAGACAACGAATCAAAAAGAAAAAAACAATGCTGGGTGAATGTGCCCTTAAATTACACTAAAAACAAATTTGGAGCAGGTCTTGAAGAAGAAGTAGAGGCTAGTAGTTCTACTTGAAACTCAAATGTGAAACTTGAATATCTATTAAACGTGCAACACACAGGATGGAGCACTTCCCAAGGAGGTACTAAGAATCAATCAGGAGCTGTTTCATGTTTAGCTAGCTCAATCAGACAAGCTGCACCCCAAGGGACCAGGAGTTCTGGATTTGGGGTTCTTTGGGTGTAAAGAATCTTCCATTCTTCTGTTCCAAAAGAAGGAAGAAAACAGACACATAAAATAAATAGTATTGCGTGTGTAGTAAGTAACTCGCTAGCTAGCTAGGAAAGACAACCAACCATCACTGCACTTGCCACTCATCTGTTCCAAAATGTCTCTGCACAGTTCATTATTTTTAGAGGTGTGAAGAAGTGTAGGAATGTAAGAGTACAGACCCAATAGTCAACCAAGCTTTGAATGGGTTGTGGCCTTTTTCCACCAAGAATCAACAGCGCTAATAAGAAACAGGAAACAAGGAGGAAGTTGGAAGTTGGAACCTCCTCTCCCTCCCCCCCCCCCCCCCCGCAATCCATCATGGTCACGTCACCAGTGAGTTCAGACCTAAATGGAGAAAGGGGTATGCACTACTCTGTGTTATATGTTTCTCCTCAGGCTCTCATCAATCTGCCTTTGTGGGGTTTCTATACTGCAACAAAAAGGTGTCCTTGTGATTTCAATAGATTTTGATTGAATTCATTTGTCTTAGTAAAGGAGGACTACTGCAGTTGAAAAACAGTGAATTCACTGATCTAGTGAACTGGAATTAATGAATTGCAACATGTTGTAGTAATAATAGCCCCTTTGCCGTCCTTTACATCATGCAGAGATGCCTTTGAGAGGGCGTAATAAGCAGCATGCAGAGACAAAGATACTGTACCTGTTAAATGGCAACTTGTGAGAATTTTGTTAACTCTGATGAGACTCGTAGTTCCAAGAAGGGCCAGAGTGAACTAGCACCCACCAACTCACCATGCAAGATGGGGCCAGAGTGAAGCAGCACCTACCAGTGCACCATGATGGATGGATGGATGGATGGTAAGTGGTCTGGAAATAGTTTTCTCTTGGGTTCCAGTTCCCTAGCTAACCGTGGTGGTTATCTCAGTTGTCTTTTATTTCTAACTACCTCCTAACGTCCCTGAGAAGCTGCAGTCTTGTTGCTAAGTAGCTACTAAGACAGCCCTTATCTACTTACCAAGGAGTCACTTATTTTCATATCTATCAGCCTAAATATAGGACCTACTACTTCTTACCCAATGGGTTACCAATGTGAAACCAAATATTCCACTTAGCAAAGGTTCATCCACAACTGAGGCATACCAGGCATCCAGTGGATGGTACGCTATGTATTATCATCCACGTGCATCTACCTACCTTGTAGTCACCAAGTGTGCTAACTCTTACTCTAGTTACATAATAACCGCCTACATTCTTTAACCTGCTTGTACATATGATACTGGCCCACTTACATAGGTAGTTACCTTGGAGGGGAAGGGGGTAAGCAAGGGGGGTTTATACTTAGGAAGGTGGAAGTGGAACCTTGGTAACTCAACTGTGGATGAATCATGATTCAACCATAACAGGCTTGCAATGGATGCTGAGTCACTTGATCCTCAAAGAGACAAGTTTAAAGTCACCAACCTGAACATAGTTGTGAAACAAATGAATTCAATTCTTGAAACCAAATAAACCTTGAACCTGTTATATGCTAGTGGAAAATTCTTGATGCAATATGAGCATAATTTTACACAAGAATTTCCTGGCAACTAGTGTAATGATCCTAGTCAGAGAAGCACCTACTTGTGACTTGCTTGGATTGGGGGTTGTTTTTTTTTCAATTTTATGATGTAGCTGATGTGGTGATCATCCATTAGATGATTTAGTCAGATTTGGCTACATACTACTATATATGAAATTAGAAAAAAACCAAAGTCCTATATTCTTGACTACTTATTGGAACTTATCATAAAAATCTGGTGATTTGGATTGTTTTTCTTTGAAATCTGATGAATGTGGGCCATTTTTTCATGAAAAATCCTTTGTATAGGTCAAAATCATATTTTTCAGGTCAAAATTTTGCCCCCAAAAAAAAACACTGACTTGGATGATACATGTATATCCCTTTACTTGGACTCAAGAATAAATGAAGGGAAAAGGTAGTACAAGCATTGGACATGTAACACCAAAATTGCTTACTAGAGGGAGAATTTATAAATATTATTCAGTATGGTCTAGGTGGAAAGATGGATAGATATGATAAATAAATAAAACCTTTATGGGCCTTATGCATAAACATTTTTTGATGAGGGATTTACTTTCGATTCATATATCTTCAGTTAATTACTGTGGGTTGGGCACAAATAAAAGTCAATTATATTACCTCATACAGGACAAAAACATTTAAATATATATAATAACATAAGAGTTCATTCATGGAGAGGTCAAGTATTCTATAATACTAGCAGGTTGCATAATATTATTGGCCTAAAGTTAATAAATGATAATATCTATTAAACTTAGATGAAAATAATAAATGATTCATCCACTCGACCTTTCAGTAATTAAGGGGGTTATGGGTGGAGCTTCAACCTAATTCACCAGTCTCATTATCATACTTTTATATGCGCCTTGGAAAATGATTTTGGTGTATGAATGTATGATCCAATAAACCCATGTATTGTTCTGATTGTGAAAAAAGTTCACAAAGGAGTGCTTATGTGTAGTATTAGGTGGGTGACCCTCATAAGGAAAGGTCTTTAAACATGTGTGATGAATTGCCTATTTAAGTGTAATGTACATAAAGACCAAGTTTTAAGTACATGGGTTCTCCTAGCCCAACAAGACATGTCAGTTTCACCCTTGTGTTATGCATGTGTGTTGTGTTAGATTTTGATTCATCCAGTGTACCTTTGTGTTTGAAAATTAATTATTCCAAAAAACAAACCCTAGTAAAGTTTAGACCCATCCTAAGCTATAAGCACATAAGTTTGTTACAAGTCACAAACTCTTGGCTCTCAGAGCCTCCCCTTCCCCTCATCAAAAAGAAGATAGGAAGCTAGATAGAGAGAAAGCGAGGCATTTCCTTTTGTGAAAAAGCAAAAAAATGTTCTTGTATGGTTCCAGTATCCAACTGACTTTGCTACCCTATTACCAATCAGGATCCTATAGGTATTCAGTCAGTCAACCCTAAACCCTAAACCCTAAACCCAATAGCCATGTGGTTGTTTCAGCTTGTGGATCTTGTGATGTATGCACTGTGATGATGCAAAACAGATAGCTAGCTGCTATAACTTCTTTTAAGGCAGTTGAAGACGTTGATGAGTAAGTACAATTTTTTCTAAAAATCAGTTCCCCTGGCAATCCTTGTCAGGTTTAACCAGGTCTTTAAGGATTGAGCTTCTCTTTACTAAAAAGTTCCTTGCTGTATTATTTTCAATGGTCACTAGTTGTTATCATCCCATTAGCTCATATCCACCTTTACCTGATTTTTTTTGGTGGGGGGTTTTGCTCTCAAAACCTGTAGAAAAACAAAAACAAAAGAAAAAATTGCCTCCTGGAGAAAATGCCCAAAACAAGGCTAATTTTTAGGGTTTCTAATTGCCAGATTTTAAAACATAAATTGGAGTTCCCACATTTCTACACTATTTTACTACTATGGTAGCCAAGACTATAGGGTTTGCAAAGTTATTACAAATCCTACATTCATAAATCCTTGGAGAATGAAAGCTTAGAGAATCCAAAATGCCTGTTTGAAGTTTGAACCTACGTGTGCATCCAATATTTCTTATATCCATATTCATCATTGGCAAAATTTGCTTCAATTTCTCAGACTTTTGGCAAGGAATTATATGAAGATGTCAGCCGTCATTAAGTGAGAAGTGATTTTATTGAATGTCTAGTATCCAGCCAATCTCCTGGATGAATGAATCACTTGCCAACACCACTCCCAACAAGTGAAATAATTTGTAAAACGTAAATCTCCACAATGTTTCAATTTCCATTGATCAAAGAGCAAATGCACACACCTAAGGTACCTGAACCTACCCTCTCATGAGTCCATGAAGTGCTTAGAACCTTGCATTAACCATCTTCTCTACCCTCCTAATAAGATCCAACACCAAGGTGCCAAGACTATTCATTTTGAAATATTGGAGATGGAAATACAATCAATATTAAAAATTTGACCAAAACAGATTTCAAATCCAAACTTCCATGTGGGTAGGTCCTCTCCATAGTTAGGTAGGTAGATAGGTAGGTAGATAGGTGGTTACTAGATAAGCAGATCTATGTAGATGGTTAGAACATAGTTGAGGGTTAATGGGTTGTTAGTAGGTAGGGTAAGAAAAACAGAAACTGAACTACAATGGTTAGCTAAGGAATTGGAGCCCAATGAAAAAGTGTTTTCCTGTCCACCCACCATCCATCCCTCATGGGTCCACTGGTTGATGTCGGTTCACTCCCCTGCAAGCTCGCAGTTTCCTGGACATCAAAGCTGCAAAGCAACTAGGCTGAATCGCCCAAGAGTGAGAGCCACTTTGTGTTTCAGAAAGCTCAGAGTTTTGCAGTAATACTGACATCCATTGCAACTTACAGTTGGACTTTACTGGACTTTACTGACAGAAATGGTCTTGCGGATGACTGTCACACAAAACATTCCAACTAGGGCAGTGGTCATTGCTAGAGGCAGTAATCTGCCTGAACCCTAGGACCCTAGACTAAAACCCTAAACCCTGACCCTAGAGACAAATTCAAAATCAATGGATTGCCTGCAAAACTTCACCCAATGTATCAGAGATTGATGAAAGGATGGTTTGTATTACTGTTATGGAGGGAGAATGTTTCTATTATTATTACAGTCCGAAAATTTTGGTGGTGCTGCTGAAGGAGCTAAGCTCAACAGTCACAGACAATAGCAAAAACCTGTTGGGCAATGCAGTGACAACAGTTGCACCAGATCAAACATGGTAGCAGGGCTATCTATTGTACACTCTTGACGGAAATTTTGAAAAATGTTCAACTATAGTCGCCCTCTTCCACAGGGCTTCAAGGGGTTAAACCACAGATCATTTCAAGCTAAGATCAATATTACAAAAGGGCATGCAGTGGAAAGTGATAGGGAAGAAGGAGATCTGTTCCTTTTTTTGAGGGGGATTTTACAGCATAACCTAAAAAGTGTTGCTTTCATATGAGCATTCGTCCAGGATTTAGTACTGCTCCATTGGGTAGGCCATTTCCAGGGCTGCCACATGATGGGTTCCAAAATAGCTCAGAGAAGTTATTATCCATGTGCCATATGTTGCTCATGATAAGACTTCCGTTTTCAACCTGCATCAAAATAGGCCACATTTTCAAGTCTCCAAATGTACACTTTTGTTGTGATTGTTCGGTTCAGCATTCAACACTAATAAAAGCATTTCTCTTTGTACAATTTGAATTGTCCATGTCAATAGGGCAATATGACATGACACATCAAAACTTTCTCATCAAACACTGAACAGGAACTGGCATTGAAACAACTGGACCCAACAAACACAAGAAAACAACTAACCTGATTGGACTCGCTTTCCTCCTTGCTCTTTGTCCAAGCAGGTTGCTGGAGAAGCTCAGCTTCTTGAAATGCTAAGATGTTGGATGAAAGATCAAACAGTAAATCAGGCTCCATGCCATCTGATCCAGGAACTTGGATGTCTGGAAGATCATCCACAGATACGGCATTGCCTGTAAAGTATGTTCCCCCCTCTTCAATTGCAATTCCTCCATCGTTTGGGGAGCTTCCTATATCAGGTGTCCCCAACTTCAAGCCGTGTGCATATCTCAGTGGTGAAAGTCCAGAGTAAGGCAAGAGATTGCTCCCACATTCAGTTTGCTTATATGTTGCTGCATGTAATTCTTCACCAGAGCTTTCCTCACTTTGGCCAGGTAACTTGCCTAAAGAGTGGTTGATACTGCCAGATCCAACTGCTACCACTGGTGCTCCAAATCCCTTCGTCTTGTCCTTGGTTGACTCTTTGTTCTGCACAGCTAAAGCGTGAGATAAGTATTGTGCAAATACATTTAAAAACAAACAAAATAAAAATCGTCATCATTGTCATGTCAGAAGCAAGATGGCTCCATGTGCCCTGTAGTCTGCAGATAGTGACATACTCCTTGTGCTTGCTTCCCTTGAACATGCAACTGCTTTCAACCTAGGTATGAACCAAAGTATGTACCTTGAAGAAATTAGAGGATCCACTCTGGCGCTTGCCATGACTTTGGAGTTGAGAGGATTGTTCCATCCAGCCTGAGTTGTTCAAATCTGAGATAGTAAGTAGCTGCTGATAATGTTGAAGGATGTGAGCACTCATTCCAGGCTCTGATGAGTCAAACATGCCCTCTGATAAAAGTTGCTGGAAGTTGTTTAGGGCCCCAACAAACTGTCCACTGTTGAACATCTCCTTCAGGCTGCAAAACAGAGAGAAGCTAGTCAGTCCCTACCTCATCACTAGGGTAGTCATTATACTAAAAGACACACCCCCTAGAGAAAGAAGATCAAACAATAAATCTGTGTATTTGTCAATATATTTTACAATCCAGTCATTTAGCACTGACCCAATCACAGCAACACATCAGGATAGGTATGCTCAGTAGAATGAACCTACACAATGCAGTATGAACAGAATATATCATGAAAGAAGTACAGCTAAAAAGACATTAATAGCTTACAGGCATTAGAGCACAAAAACCTCTTTAAAAGACACAAGTGACATCCTCAGACTTGGAAAATCATGTTCTATCAGGTGCCAAACGAAATTCAGAAACCCAACAGAGGTATCCACATACAAGGACATAAGAGTAAGTCACAAGCCCAACAGTTGAGATAACCATGAACCTGGAATTGATTATACCTTTCTGGAACTCTGCTGATGTCAAGAGATGACACAAGCTTCGCCAACTGACGTTGCTCTTGGTCCGTGAGAAGACCTGTGTAAGTGTCAAAATTGATAATGTCCTGTACAAGAAGATAGTCTGGTCGTCACTGCTTGATCCTGAAGAAGATCAACAGGGAAGGCCTCCAGAAAGTATGATAAGGCTCAAGAAAACAATCCTAAAGCTGGAAGCAATAGCTTTACCTTCAATTCCAGAAAGACTAGTGGAGACTGGCAGCTTTGGAGAACATCCCGCTTGTGGTAGGGGAAATTCTCTCTGCGCACAACTTTGATCTTTCAGGAGAGTAAACAGTGGCTTCACGTATTATATGTTACACATAAATAACTGTATGTGGTATGAGGAGTAGTGTGTGATACATAAAGCATACGTATCATCGATCAAACCTCACAGATGTTAAGGAGTCTCAACACAGAGGAGTGCAATAGAAATTTGAACCCACAAATCAATTGGACAAACCAGGCACCCCATCTTTTAAAGCTTGATACTTACAAGAGTGCCTTATTAGGAGCCATGTGTTGGTCAGAGTGCAAGTAGCCCATGGCCTCCATCTTCTTCAAAGAATGTGTTGCCTTTTCCTTCATTTGCACTGGAAAGATTGCTGCACCATTTGGAGACTCCACCATCACCCCATCAGTAACTCTTGTGTCAGTAGCATGACGAACAGCCTGTGTAGGCTTCAAATTGCCTGCACTTTCCATCAAGAATGAAATGGTGTCACCAGGAGGCTCCTGCAACAGTGGCATGGGGGCTCGCTGTAGGAATACACTGTTGACTCCTACATCCATAGCCATGGTTGAGGGCTTGCTTTCCACCAGCATCACATCCGATGACTCAGAGGGTGTAGCAGGTGAGGAGCTCGCAGATGGTGATTCATTCATGAGGTCTTGGAAACGGCTAATGAGTTTTTCAAGAGAAGTGCAAGCCCGGACCATTGATGTGCGTTTCCTGGAAGGGATAGGGCCCACCCAAGCAGGAACTGCAAGGAAAATTTAACACCACCTCATCAGCATAACATGAAAAACCAATGAAAGGTAAGGTGCTCATGGTAAGTTTTGGAGGAGACAAAAGGCAACCTGCAGAAGAATCACTCTGAACTGGAGAACTTCTGAACAAAGCAACTTTATCTGGCCCAGACACTCCTGACTCCAAGCTTGATGCTGTCTTGAGCTCCTCCTCTGCATCCTTGAGCAAGAGAGGGAGTGGGGGAGTTGGAGTTCTGTTCTCCCCACGTCCTCCATATGGTTCTTTGCGCTTATGAGAGCGGGGTGGATCAGAAGACAGCCTGTGGCTACCCTTCTTTCTACGTGCCGTACATTCAGGGTTCCCAACACCTCCAAAGCCACCAGAATGCATTGGCATGTAGTTCAGAAGTGTCCCCTTGGTGCGCCATCTTGATCCACATGCATTACAAAGGACTGGTTTCTCTGGAGGCCCATTTCGCCACAAGGGAGTTGCTGGAGGAAAAAGAGAGATACACACACACACACACACACACACACACAAACTTCTTACAGGAACCATGCAATAACACACAAAGAACCAGGCTACAAATAAGATTGTGAGAGAGAGAGAGCACAAGTGACACCCTGGACCACACAAATGATGAACATCCAATAAGAGAGTTGACCTTGGGACTGTGTGAACAAGGACTGTGCTTGCTGTAGCCAATGTGGCCACAGACCAGTGTCAAAAGAGAGACTTAGAGAGAGAAAGAAGAAGACTCACTGGCAATTCCACAATGCCCACAGGGACCTTGCTTCCCCATGCGCCTTGGGGGACTCATGGTGGATAGCCTGAAACTATGGTGGTGTCACACACCATGCAGCTCCATCATTCCCTGCTGCTGCTGTTGATGATGTTGGGTGCAGTTGTGTAGTGCATCCACCCTCATAACCAGAATGCGGAGCAGCACAAAAGAACTTGGGAGGCTGTAAAGGAGAGGATGACCAATATGGCAAATGACTGCAGACAAACCAAAACACAGTAATTTCAGCAGCACTCAGAGAGATGGATGACAATTGGGTTTGCATAAGCATAGAGAAGTGAAATAGAAGATAAATCCAGCTCTGCCAACATTCTACACTTCAACAGGTGCAAAGCAAATTCAGAGTTTGACAAAACTGGAATTTTTAGTGAAGAGAATTGAGGATGGTTCAATCTTTGCAAGCACCAAAGTCAGCCTGCAGACTTGGGGTTCACAGCTTCACAGCAGTCATTTACTCAACCCTAGAAACAAATTCAAATTATGCAAAACAAACCAAGCAATTTCTGTAAACAAAAAGTTCAACCCAACCACACCACAATTTTGGTTTCAACAACAGTTTGGCTCAAGTGGCTTAGTCTCATGGAGCCCATCATGTAGAAGCAATAGCTTCCAACCTTCTGCTGCTGCTTTCAAGCATTGTCCAAATTGTTCACACCCATTCATGCACAAGGGAGTTTGATACCGGCTGTAGCAGATTTCAAGCATGTTCCAAGTTTTTTACAATCACAACATTCAGTCAGTCAGTCAGTCAGTCAGTGGCAGTGGAATGTGAAGGTTGATTAAGATGTTGTAGACTGAAAATCAATCAAGCAAGTGATGGCATTGTTATCCTGCATTCAAAGGACATGCATCCTAGAGACAAGTGCATCCATCTATACATCCCTAGACATGGAGGAGGATAATATGAAAATCGACCCACTCCCAAGACATAGAGAGAGAGGGAGAGGCAACAATGGAGATGATGACAGCAGCAGCAGCACGGCAACACAAGCAAATTGGAGGCTGTTCTTGGCTCATGGAGAGACTTAGCCATCCATCCGTACACAAGCAAAGCACTTGAGAGAGAGAATCTGGTGACAACAACAATGATCATCATTCCCATAGCAATGAGCAGCGGCATCATAAGGACAATAGAGAGAGAGAGAGAGAGAGAGAGAGAGAGAGAGAGCTGGAGAGAAGAGAAGAGAAGAGTGTTCAATGCGCATGAGGAAGAGCACAAGGAAGAAGATGTGACCAGAATTGTACTTACAACCAGGGTCACTCCCAGGAAGCAAAAACCCCGGGTGTTTCTTGCGAGACTCGGTCAAATACAGAACCGCAACCGCTTTGCTCAACACACAAAATTAAGCAACAGGTGAATGAAAACAAAGCAAGGAAGCAAGCGGAAATGACAAGCGGGAAGTGCTGCAACAAGAACAAGGAGAAGCAAAAAGAGCAGAAGCAAGCAGATGAAGAAGGAAGGAAGAGAGAGACACACACACAGACTCAAAGACCTTCCTTCCTTCTACTTCTTCCTCCCTCAAATTCCACAGAAAACCCCCCCCCCCCCCCAAAAAAAAAACAGCAAAAGAAACGACGAGGAGCAACAATGACAATACAGAAACAGGTACAGAAAAAACATGCATAAAAAAACGTACATGAATTTCCCGAACTCCTCCGCCAGGCCACCAAACTCCACCACCACCTCCTCAACCCCTACCACACCTGGGCTTCTACTGCCTTTGGCTTCTTTTTTAAAAAATCCCGAAAATTCGGTTCCGTCACGAAAAATACTCACATTACACCAAAAGAAAGATCTTAAAGAGTAGCTGTTTACAAATATGGTTGCAGCCGATTTGCTACAATGAGGCGAGAGGTGTTTGACGATGGAGGAGGTGGAGAGCTTCTTCCGCTTTGGCCCTTTCTCTCTCTCTCTCTCTCTCTCTCTTTCTCTCTCCTCCTCCTCCTCCTCTTCTCCTCTTTCTTTGGTTTACTATATTTAGGGTTTTCCCCATTTTCCTCCTTCGTAAATTTGGAGCTTGAAATTTGTAATTTAGCTGTCGCTATCATACCACACCCTTCCCACACTTGCCTGTGTTTTTATTTTTTTATTGTTTTTATTTTTATTTTTATTTTTTAAAATAAAATTTATTTTTAATTTTAATATGTGGTTTAGGTAATTGTGGGTTTGTCCTAAATCATCCTAATTAAGTAGACCTAGATTCTTATTATTTATTTATTTATTTATTTATTTTTCAATTTTTTTTGATATCGAAATTTTTTTGTGAGTGTTTTTTTTCCAAAAATTCAACAAATGTTTTCCAATATATATTTACTTACTTGCACTCCACGAGGAACAAAAGTTTCCAGAAATATCCCAATTTCTTTTTGTTGGAAACTAAAAAAGCTCTTTAAAAAAAGTGTTTTTAGGTTCAGTGGTTTTTCTTCCAACAAATTATGTCATTATTTTCTTTTGAACCAAAAATTGAGATTTTTTTGGGGGAAATTTTTGATTTTTTCTAGTGTTAAATTTCACTTTTTTTTCTTTTTTTTCTTTTTTCTTTTTTTGGGGGAAAACTTCGCCAAATGTTTGATATCATAAAATTGGAAAAAGAAAAACCCTTGACTTCTTTTATGTCGAAGATTTAGAGTCCTACTTTCTATTTTAACTTTCTTTTTTGGGGTTTTTTTCATTGGCTCTAATTTACTTTTGGGGTAGGAGGAATGAAATATTTGCTTCATCCATATCAGTGGTTTTTTTTTTTTTTTTTGCCCCCCAAAATTTTGGTGTAGTCAAACTGGCAATCATAAAAAATAGGATTTAGCCCAAACATGATTTTTTCTACATTATGGCTATTCAGCTGAAAACCTGTTACAGAATTTGGGTGATTTAAAAAAAAAAATCAAAATCTTACAAACCCATTAGGCCCATTATTTTTCACCAAAAACCTTTATATGTTTTGAAATCATAAAGCTATGCTCATTTGTTTTTGTAATACCTTTATAGAGTGTAAGAAAAACCCATGGGTATTTTTAAAAAACAAAATGCCCACTTTTTAAAAATAAAATAAAATTGTGTGATATTTGGTGGATACCAATGGGGAACCCACTATATATCACGAATAAAAAAATAAAAAAAACAATTGTCGAGCTTTATGCCATGCAAAAACCTTCAAGAAAGAAAGTCTAGAGTTCTCTAAACCATAATTGCCCACTCTCCAAAGGGTGTTTTGTTTGTCTATTTGTTTTTGGTTTGGATGTGACCGTGTTGTAACTCTCCCAAAAACCATAGCACTCCATCATGCTTCACCTTCAATACCATTGAAAAGCTTCTTGATGAGGTGATGTGCATGTTTGTTATTTCGTAAATTTTGAACACCCATGGAGCATACATTATTGAATTTTAAATGATTTTTGGGGTGAAAATTATTTTTTGAAAAAAATGTTAAAAAGAATTTAAACCCAAAGAATCGGCATTTCGATTGGAAATGGTATTGTGATGGGTGACCTTAAATGAGGCTTAATAATATACTTGAGCCAACATCACATGGGCCCATTAGTTGTCATCATCTAGGTCAATTACCTATGGTTATCAACCATTTTGCTTGTGTGAAATTTCACATTGTTACAAAATTTTGAAATTTTTTTGGGGTCACAAATTCCATGATTAGTTTGAAAAAAAATTTACCAAAAATTGAACAAAATATCCAAAAAAGCGAGAGAAAGTCAGATTTCTATATATTATATATGGTTCAAGTAGGTAGCCCAAAAAAAAAAAAAAGAGAATGCTCAAAGTTTTTTCTTTTCATATTATGTGAATAGCCAAAAATTGGCTAAATTAGCTTATTCATGATCACAACCCCGACTACATTGCAAAAAATTGAAAAAACAAAATACTGGTTCAAAAACCCTAAATTTGTTTTTTTTTTAAAAAAAAAATAGAGCACAGAAAAACCAAGGTTTTACCACACTGGGAAAGAAGAAGGTGGTGTGTTTCCAGGAGACTTATTTGACTTACTTACAGGGCGCTCAACCCTCCAACTGGGGCTGGCTCCACCCTGGGTGTCCTGGCCTGTAAAGCTTCAGGGGGGGCTGACGACACCTTCCCCTATGCATAATTTAATTTATGGTACTACCCCTTTCAATGAAAATTCTGGGTTTTGGAATGGTACTTGGCATGGACAATGTACTCTCTTGGGAGTTTAGGATCCATGCTTTCTTCAATGTTCTGCAAAGTGACCTGCAACTAGAATTGGACATAGGAAAGTGTGGTGAATGAATAGTAAGGTCAAGGTGGCTAGGTACTAAGGAGGGAGGGTAGGAGGTAGGGAGGGAAGGAAGGAAGGAAGGAAAGGAAGGAAAGGAAGGAAGGAGGGAGAGGGGAATATTTGATTGCTAGGACCCAACAATGGCCATCATCATCATCATCATCATCATCAAGTCCATCTTGCATGGGTGGAAATTAAATTTTGTTTAGCTCTCTTTCAATACAAACTAATGACTAGGTCTCTACCCCAATTGGTGGAATATGCATAACTAAACAAAGCTTCCAAGCTTACCTTCATCTCCCAACCATGTGTTGGTTTTGGATGGTGGGAGTTGAGTGAGTTGTTGTTACCTTGCTTGATTTTTTGCTAGGATATTGTGGTATCCTCGCCCACGGGCTTTACCATACGTAAAACCCTATGTTATATATATATATATATATATATATATATCCATTGAGTATCATGGCGAAAAATATGAATGAGCGGGCATTCTAAAAAATTTGAAATTGGCTAGTGGAACAAATACACTAGGTAGCATGCCCTCCAGAGAAACAAAGAGATGGATGACTCACCCAGCTCTCTTATTATCTCTGATATTTTACAATGAAGGTTGTTTTGGTTCATTTGAGTAAGTTACATGGAGGAACATTGTCCCCCTCCAAAACCTCTTTATCACCATTGTTGTGCAATAGGGTAAGTTGGGTCATCTATGCAAGCAAAGTATGGATCTTCTTAGGACTTGGTATGATTTGAAGGATCTAGGACCCACAATGAGAGTGTGAGTACAAGGTAGGTATTTCATGCCTCATGATCGGGTCAATAATCAATGCTTCTTATTGTTGTCGTTGGTGGTCGTTTGTGAGCCATACTTGACATTTTGAGTATGTTTAGACCTAGGATATTGATCCATATTTTTTCCATCAAAAAACAAAGGTACTAACTACTTTTTAGAGTACACATTACACATCACCCTGACTTAACCAATCAAAACACCAAAACCCATTACTTGAAAACTAGTAATGTAGCTAGGACTACCAAGTGCTCTCTACCTTACAAAGATAGGTACCTCTAACTCCAAGATTCAATGGAGTGTTGTATGAAACTTAAGCCTATCCAATACCCACTCCAAGTTCACTTATGGTATGACCACACTTGGTGCTAGCTAATTAAAATTTTAAAGTTTTAACATTAATTAACCTTAGAGGTTAGGGTACTTAACTCTAATAATGTGTAGACTTGTTAACCTAACAATCGTTACATGAACACATGTTTAAACCTAGTGTCAAATGTATTACTATTTTAGGGTTTGTAAACTCACGATGAATTTAACGTAAATTTTTGTTTAGACCTAACAACCATTTTTGCACAAGGAACTATTTTTAACATTGTGGTGAAAGTGGCAAAAGTGGTTAGTTACTTTCTATGTTTTTTTCATTTTCAAACACATTGCATTATGTATGATGCTTGCTCGAATAACCTTTTCATCTTGCTCTTGTTCCATCCTATTTATTACGTTTTTGTATGATTTTTGGAGCTTTGCATGCAACTTTTTTTTTTGGAATTTTGTGTGCAACTTTTTTCTTCAAGTGTGTGCCTTTCTTGTTTTTTGTGTTCCTGGATTTGGAGTATGAACCTACAACTACTATAAGTTTTTTATTTTGTTGATTTTGTTGTTGCAAATAATTTGTTCTCAAAGTGATATGCTGCATTTTTTTTCACATTTTGTGTCAAAGTTGATCACTATAGCCAATGTTTGAGTTGTTATTTCGTCTATGTGCTTGCATCATCATAGGATTGCCTCCAAATTAAGGATGTTTACAAAATTTAGTCATTGGGTGAAATCAAGGTCAATAACTTGGTTTTCCATTTTCTTCCTTGCAAAGTATGACGATGCAAGCTAGTTCCAAAACTTCCACATGAGGAAACAAACATTGTTTGCCATTGTCGATTGTCTAAGGGTTCAAATTTGCAAGAAATATATGTAATACAAATTATCAATCCTAATGGTAGTGTGAATAGTTAATGCCTTTTACAAGATTGCACAAGATAGTACTCTATTGATTTGCAGTGAATTGTTTATAGTTGGTTGATCAACAATTTCACTTGTTTTTCAAGAGGTCATCATATAACTTTCGATGTTCTTTTCAAGAAGCTCATTTCTTGGTCCTTCAAAAATAAAATGGATGCAATAATGCAAGGATTCAAATCTTTTCATGCTCTCCCAAGCATTCAAGGGCCATTAACAATACACATTTTTCTATTTGCAAACTTGTTGGACCTTTTTGTGAGGAATACTACTATCACAAATTTGGAGGCGATAGTGTCATGTGTCAAATAGTCATAGACAACAAAAAAATGTTGACATTTTTTTTGTTCTTCCAAGAAGTGTTAATGATTCTAGAAGGATCTAGGCTTTATTATCATATTTAATTTGATCAACATTCTAGTGTAGACAAAGGTCAAGAGGTATTTTCCCTTTAAATACATGTATTTTGGTCTTGAATATACATGATAATAAGGATATCATCAAGTTAAAAGGTATCATGATATGAACTTAAGATTTATTATTACATTTGTGTTGTCATTTTAACCATTCATAGATTTCAATCTTCATTTACCAAATACACTAAATATTTAAACATAAAAATTTATTGCCCTTTTCAAAAAAAAATTATTTACCAATATTTTTGCTTGTTCAAAGGATATGTTGACATGAATCATTTTAGAACCCATAGATTAACAAATATCCCATGAACTTAAGAGAATTAGAGGAAGGAGCTAAGCACATTGATCGTGTAACAAAGGAAAGGTAAGATCTTGGGAATAAAAATATATCAACCCTATGTAAAAGTGCTTTCTATTTTGTGATCATTTCATTAATTTTCTTTTCATCCCTACTTGCTTTATTGGGCAAGAAATAATTTATTTGGCAACAACTAACCATAAAAGCATGATCAACCTATTTAGGCACACACAAATAATATTAATTGAAATGTAGAAGGACAAGCACATAACCTTTATGCTAGCAAATAAGGGAGGATTGTGTTTAAGGTAAGGCTTGGTGGGAATAATTGGCTTGCACAAGGTGGAATGAAATGGGGCTCAATATTGGTAATGCGTAACCTTGAGAACCTTACTCAATGTTAAGCCCTCTTGGAAATTGTTAATGTTTTTTTAGTAATATTTAGCAAGTATCATAAGAAAAAATGATTAAAAATAAGAGGCAAAATGCTATCCATTTTTAAGACATGACCCTCTACCCAATTTTGCAAAGACAAAATTCCTATTTATATTGGGCCTCCAAATACACTAATTTTTTAAAAGATGGTTTTTCTATCAAATTTTACGGTGAGATGGATGAAGATTCAACAAGCATTTTGATGAAAAAATATGAAAAAATAAGGAATTCAAATACTAATTTCACCAACTTTGTGTGATTGTTTAATCAAACTTCATTGATGATGATTCATTGGAAAGGTTAGATAGGGCAACTTTAGATTCCATAAATGATCCTTCAAACTAGAATTTATTTATCCACTTTCCAATTAAAGAAAAATGAAAATGTATTTTTCCCATTTGTTTCTTTTCAAAAAATAAAATTGACACCATAGTCACAAGCAAATTTTCAATACTATATGTACCCATTTGCAATTCATTTATTTTCATTTGAATAAGTTGGAATTCATAATTGAATTTAAATTTAATTCAATGAAATTCACATTGAATTCAATTAAGTTGTATGCAATGTCATTCGATATTTTCATTCGATTCAAACTTAATTCTCACAAAATCAATTCATTTGTTTCATTAATTGATCGTTAATAGTAGTGTGTAACAATGCGAAACCTCAACTAGTGCATAACAACATGAAGCCCAAACTTGATTAAAGTTCTTGAGGATCAAATTGTTTTTGGAATGAAAATGTTGGAACTTTTACTTTGGGGTTGTGACCAAGTTTTTAGAGGCATTCAGAGTTCTATCAAATCAAAGGATCAACCTTAAGAAAAATGGTAGAGAAGACATGATGAAAATGCATGAGGGGTGAGATGTTTCCAATTGAGCTCACAATGACAATGAGGGTGTTAACCGTCTCTTATTGAAGGAAGATGTTGCACAACCCAAAACTTTGAGTTCATCATCAACAATTTGATGAATGAAGTGACAAATACAAATGTAAGTCTTAACATGAAAAAGAGCATGAAAAACCCAACCAAAAAAATGTGCAAAGTATATTGCAAATAAAAAAGAAGGCCTCTAAATCTAAGAAAGCCAATTTCTATTTTTGGAACTTCAAAACTTCCCGTGAGTTTTAAATGGCTAAAACACAATTTAGGAAAGAAACTATGTTTAAATTGGGTGATATATACATTGTTTGAAAGATTTTGAAAATGCTTATAAGATATAATGATTTTAATCACATATGTTAATTTGGGAATTATGTGTCTTTGAAATTTCAATACACACTATATTTTGATTTTCAATAGGGAAGTTTTGGAAATGGTCTAAGGAATGTTTAATCTTTGTCATTGAAATTCACATGGAAACCTAGAAAACTTTCTAAGTAAGGGAGTAGAACCTTTACAAATGTCTAGTCTATATTGAATCTATGATGCATTCCAATTCTCGGTTGGGTTCACATTGCATCAAATTCATTCTTTTGTTGTTTGAACAAATAGACAATTGGAAGTATCTATTACTAAAGTCACATGTTGATATGTCTTAAGTTTTGATTGTTTAAAATTGAACCATAGAGAATCACGGAACTCAATCAAGGTTCATGAAAATTTTGTTACATGTCCACAAAGTTCACAAGTCCACACAATATGGAAGATGAAATTCCTTTCAAATGAAATTTGGAGGGAAAAAAAAAACCAACATGAAAATAATGATCATATTTTGATTTTAAAGGGTGGATATGTATGTTTAATCCTTCAATAAGTTCAACAATGGTTGATAAAAAAATTATTGAACAAATTTCAAATGTTTTGTTGAAATATAAATCCATAAAGGAATCCAAAATTTTAGGACATTTGAAAAATGAAAGCCTCTCATTTGGAATGACAATATCTTATTAAAAAAATTCAAACAATGTCCTTTTTTGTAATCACATTTCCTATACTTCTTTCTGAACCTTTGGAATATAACTTTGAAATTATTTTTAAAACTAGTGTTTTTTATCAATGGAATTTTCTTGTGATCTTTTTTTTTAGATTTCAACATCAATTCCAAAAACTTTGGTGTTTTTATAATACTAAAACTTTATGCCATCAGATACAACATAATTTATTTTATTTGTGATTAACATATGAAATAATTTGAACAAATATTGTTATTCCTATTGATTTTTTTGGGGTAAGATTACATAATTGAGACATGGTTCTTGAAATGTGTTTTAGGATATTTAAGGACATGTTTAATCATCAAAATTTTAATTAAAAAATCATAATGTACATTCCTATTTAACAAAATAATAAAAAAAACAACTTATAAAATATACAAGTCATAAAAATCTATCAAAGTTGAAATTGAAAATGATTTTGGACTGAAATTGTCCTTTTGTGTTCCCCATTTGTGCATGCATTTGTTTCAATGAAGTTAAAATCATCATTCAACTTCAAGGACTATGTAACACACCAATAGATGTACACAAAAATCATTTATAACAAAGGTTGCTTATGTGGGAAATCAAGCTAATGCATATACCTACTAAATGTACATACCCAAGATATTTAAATGGTTGTAAGATGCAAGTTAATTGTAGAAATGAAAGGTTGGATTTAATGAATTCACAAATTTAACCAACAAATATAGGTTCAAATTTGATAATGAAGTTTTCAATTGTTAATTCTCCTAGTGACAAGTTCCTTTTTAAAATGTCACATTCACCAAGAAAAAAAAAAAAAAACCTTCCATTGAATCCCAAATGACAGACATGCAAATGCAAGTCTATTTTTCTTGGAGTAAAATTTCAATTATACTTAGAAATTTTAAACCCCAACAACCATCATTGATATGATTTTTTAGTTGAAATTCTCCAAAACATAAATCAATATAGGTTTATAACATGGAACGACCCTTGAATAGGTAACAAACACATTTTCAATAAAAGAACATAATTAAAACTACTTTGAAAATTCTAGGCTTTTTCCTAGGTGCAATAGGCAACCATTTTGTAGGGTTCACTTTTTCCAATTATTTCTTCATGTTTCCAAACCTCTATGGATGTTGTAATTCACATGCTCCAATTGCAAATACCCTAGTACTAATCTCGTGTTGGAGGATTATTGTAAAGCCCCATAAATTAAAATGATTTACCCCACCTTTTTACAAATTCTACTTTGAGGGTAAAGGTCCTCACCAAAATTCAAACCCTAAGGTAAAACCTAATTGGGGGATAACCAATTTCTTCTAACACTTGGCTAGGCTTGGGGAGTTGTATGTTTACTTTCTTAGGGTGTATTATATTCACATTCCCTTATTGGATACATAGGCTTTGAACCTACAAACTTTACAATGAGGCTTCACATGTAAGTGGGTAAGTAAGTAGGTATGCAATGTATGTGATTTCTATGTATGTAGGTAAGGTACTTGGTGTCGGCCTATTAGGCAGGTAGATACATGTGGATGGTTAGTACAGAGTTAAACCACCACGGTTACCTAGAATGTAAGTGATACTATGCGTGTAAGCAAGGCACTTGGTGGGTACTAGGTAGGAAGATACATATGAATGGTTAGTAGTTAGTATGAAATAAACCACCAAGGTTAACTACGGGTTAGAAATACAATGAAAAAATGTTTCTTATCTTGCACATCATTCATCGTCTGCATGGTGGTGCTTGTGGGTGCTGGTTCACTCTGGCCAAAAGGACCTTGGGACAAATTTGCACAAAATTGCTGCCTCCCTCTCTGGCTCTACATAGTCTGGCTCCGGAAAGCTGATTCTCTCACTCACTCACCTGTTCAGCAAGCAACAAACCAAAGTACTCTCACACTTGACAAATGCACTCTCTCTCTCTCTCTCTCTCTTAACCCTTACACATCTGTGCAATAAAATTTCAAAGCTGCTACTAAGTTAGTGACAATGGTGATGTACACAATATATCCTGCCAGAGAAGACTTACTATAATGCTAAATCCTCTCCATTGCAAGCAAAATGACAGCACTCTCTCTCTCTCTCTCTCTCTCTCTCAAAAGACCCCCTAACTAGTGTACTTGGCCGGTTAAAGGTATTAGGCAGGTTCTCCAACAAGTTTTTAGGGTATTCAAATGGCTGCAAGCAAATGACAGCTCTCTCTCTCTCTCTCTCTCTCTCTCAAGAGCTCCTAAATAGTGTAGTTGGCTGATTAAAGGTATTAGGCTGGTTCTCCAACAAGTTTTTAGGGTATCCGAATGTCTGCAAGCAAATGACAGCACTCTCTCTCTCTCACAAGAGCTCTCACCTAGTTTTGTTGGCCGGTTCAAGGTATTAGGCAGGTTCTCCAACAAGTTTTTAGGATATCCGAATGGCTGCAAGCAAATGACAGCACTTTTTCTCTCTCTCAAGAGCTTCAAAGTCCCTACTCTTAACAGGGACAAGGGTTTCTCCCAAGAGCTCCTAAATGATGTGGGGGGGTTTAGGGTTCACAGTACCTATTACTAAGGCAAATGGTTCTCTAACATGTTCTTGGTCAGCTTCTAGGGTATCCAGATTTGAGGGTCTCTGAAATAATAATAAAAAATAATAAAATTAAAAAAAGAAACCACCCAAATGGAAGAAGGTTGCTTTCAAAATCAGAGAATTATAGGGTTCCTGAAAAGGCTCAATGCTGAGAGAGAGAGAGAGAGAGAGAGAGAGAGAGTGTGTGTGTGTGTGTGTGTGTTTTGATGAGAGAGCCCCATAGCCTGACCTGACTTGAACACTCAGCTCCTGGAACTTTCTTTGGGTTTCTGAGACTAAATTTGATGATTCCAGTTGTTTTCAAGTGAATGAGTTGTACCATATAAGCATGGCCAACACTTGGCATGCATCATTAGATATTGAAAAGACAACCATGTCCAATTGAAAGTTGCAAGATGGCAATGACTTTGTGTGTGTACTCTAGGAGGGTTTTAAAAAATAAAGGGTACTTACTACTTTTCACAAGGGAGGAAAGCATGTGAGAGGAGGCTATCTGTCTGTCTGTCTGTCTGTCTGTGTGAGAAGAGGTAGTAGGCTAGAAGAGGTTCCTCTTTTACTACTTCAATTTGGTTGCTTATTATCTAGCCTACTACAACTACTAAATTAGTTATTATCATTGTCCATTGCCCTTGTCATTGGCCAATAGGTATATCATCAACACACCATCATGTGTTTCATAGAGTGTCACTTAGATACCTTAATAAGTCAGCCATCAGCATTAAATGCATTTGAGCATTCTAGAAATTAAATGGGTTCTGGGCATTTTTAAATATTATATTAAAATTTTAATAATTTTATATTTAATTTATCATAAATTTTATGGAGACATAGATATTTTCAAAATGAAACATATATATTTAATATATATTCAAAAATATTTTCTTGTGTTTCTGTATCAAACTATCATATTTTTTAAATGAAAATTTAGCTAAATATATGTTTTGGTTTAATTTACCATGCTTGAACCTTATTTTATTATAACATCCTCACCCTACTAGTCAACATCTGAATATCCTTGAATTTTATTTGATAAAAAATTTAACTATAGATCCTCATTTACAAATAATCTCAAGGTTAGATGTGCCTTTTAGATATCTTTAAAATTCTTTTGCCAGATGACCAATGGGCTAATCGTGGTTTTGATAAATATTGAGAAACAAGGCCAATAGAAAATGTTAGATCTGGGCAAGTACAAACCATGGCATACATTAAACTTGTCTTACACCTTTTATTTCAGAAATGCCCTTTACCATGGGGCTCTACCCTACACAAAATTACTCCACCCATTGTGTATGGTGTGAGGATGGGTAGTTAGCTTGCCATATATGAAGGACTCCAATAAACCCCAACAAGCCACCCAATGTTAATTTTAACAAGACCTTCAGGTCATTTGATAGACTTGGATTGGAAACTTGTGACGGCATTGTTGCCATTAAATGCTATTGTAGAAATCAAAATCACACAAATCACATTAAATGATACAAAATGCATTACATAAATTGATGCTTGCAAGAGAATAAACATTTGAATACGGAATATGATTATTTAAAAAAATAAATTCTAACTAATTACGGTAGTGCTCACTAAATCAAATGGTTAAGTTTGGGGGGTGGTTTGCATCCCTCTCCAGCAATATGAGGATTATGGGATTTAATACTTTAGCCTTGTTAGCATTTGTCGACTTACAAATTTAGTCCCAAGCAACCTTTGGTTTCACTCAAATGTTTTGGATCACACATTGTTGGTGCACACCTTCATTCAAGAGGCTCACAAATCAACAAAGCTCCTCCATCAAAGATGGAATGCATTTTGGCAATTGCAATTGATACCCAAAAACACACACACACACACACACACACACACACATATTTATAATAAATGTAAGATAAAAATAAAATGATGTGATTGTAAGGAGTTGTAGATTTGTGAGATTTTGATTGATCACTAGATTTGGAAATCTCACCACATGTGGAGATTTTAATGTCACTACATTCATCTTTATTTTGAAATTCACGAAACCACCATGAAAACTTTCTACTTACTTGGAGGTGAGAAAGAAAAATCTATCCCATCAAAGTAAAACATGAGGAAAGCCTCTTCCTTACCATTCTTTCATTTGTAATCAATTGCATTTCAAGGATGTGAACGATGTCACATGCGTTCTCACCATTGAACCATGATGGTATGGATCATGTTTTTGGGCCCAAGTTATCTTCAAAGTTCTATTATGAAGTCTTGACATAAATTTTAACATTGCTTCACACATAGGTAGCCTAGTCCTCAATACTTCATGGCCTTGCCATTAGCCACAATGCAAAACACAATTAGGAGTAGAAATTCTAATTGCAGGAGGGGGTGGCTTGGGGGGTCAATTTTGATGGTTATAATGTTCTTGCAAAATTCCCAATTGAAGAGGTTCATAAAAAAACTTTGGGGGGAGAGGCTGTAGTGTCCCCCCCTCCTTCTCCCCCCCCCCCTTTTTTTTTGGGGGGTGATATAACTAAATTGGCGATCATCCACAAGAAGATTCAGCCAAATTTGGCTAAAAGATCAGAGATGAAAGTAAACAATTTATGAATCTTTTTATATTTTGGCTACCTATTGGAACCTATTTGGAGAAATCTGGCCATTTAAAAACTTGTTTTCTGAAGTCTGTTGGATTAGGGCCATTATTTTCACAAAATTCCTTTGTAGTTGTCGAAATCATATTTTTACATAGAAAAGGAATGCAAAAAATTTCCCACAAAAAAAATCAAGTAACCACAATTAACAGCCACTCTAGATGTGGTCTTGGGTCCAAATTCCTAGGAACCAATTTGGACTCATTTGAAGCAAATTAAATTCTTTGAGTTGGACCTACCTTGCATTTTGTTTCTCCAAATCATGAGCTCTCCTTTGAGGTCTTTTGGGGGGGGGGGGCAATTTCCCTTGAAACTGTGCCATGTAGGTTTAGCCTTGATTTGCCACTTTGTGGTCTTCAACCTCATCTAAAGGCCAGGGGTCCAATTTATGGCTCTCAGCCAATGGGTTTGCTCTATTTCATTGGACCCTAGACCTTCGACCCTCATGTAAAAATGGCCCTAATTGATGTGCTATGAATCCCAAATAGTGCACCTCTGACTCTCACCCATGACTTGTTACATGGAGCTGGTAATTGAATTAGGATCAATTAGGTTATTGATTTTAAAGTAGGTTCGGAAAACTTTAGGTCCGAGTTTTAGGGGATGTTTTGTTAGAATCGTCATTGGGGTCGAATTTGGGCAATCAATTTTTTTAATACAATTGAATTGGAATCTAAATGGGGGCATTGTCCTTTTGTATACAAGTTATCCAAGTAGCTACGTATAACATTTTCACCAGAAAAAAAAAGGAAAAAAAAAATTGATCTTACTTTTTATGCAATATTAGTTTTAATTGATTATTCATAATCCTTAAGATGTGTGGTTTAGTTGAATAAATTAATATTACACAATTTAAAAATATATTTAGTGCATAAAAGGACTACAAGTCATAGAGAAAAGTAAAAAATTCTGCTACAAGTCATTGGAAGCCGTCTATATTTTGGCACATTGATTTTTTTCTTCTTTTGTGTGGTGAATTTTTGACATTTTATGGAAAATAGTTTTGGAAAAAGAATTGCTGAAAATTGCCATAATTGCCTACAATGTCAAAGGGTGCTTAAGATTTTTCTACTTTCATATTTTTGAATATTGCAGAACTTGGCTAAATATACTATATTTATGGATGATCACTACTTGAGCAACATTGCAAAGTTTCCAAAAAAAAAAAAAAACCACTATTCTCGCGATATCCTAGGAGCAGGCTATGGTCTAAATTTGGCGATTTCAACTTGTTTTTCCTCAAAATAAGGCGGCTTTGTGCCATTGTTTTCCAGAAAAAAAACTTTGTAGGATTCGCAGCCTTTTTTTGGGTCGCCAAGTGGGGTAATTTCGCCCCCAAAAAAGAAAAAAAGAAAAAAAAACCAACGCTACATGAGAGTTGTAATGGGCATAGATGGATGGTGTGGGCCGGTGGGTGCTGGTTGTCTCTGGCCGTTGGATGAGATTTGCGAATCTTCGCCGAAATTTGTCATGCAGGAGCAAAGCGCATGGACAGAAAAGAAGCATGGACAGAAGAGAAAGTGACACAGACTACCGAAACATGGACAGAAAGAAAGATTGACAAACACGACCGAAACACGGACAGAAAAGAAGCATGGACAGAAAAAGTGGCAAACACGACCGAAACATGGACATAACAGAAGCACGGACAGAAAAAGTGAGAAAACCCGACCCAAAACATGGACAGAAAAGGCAGAAAAAGTGAGAAACACCACAGAAACACGGACAGAAAACGTGGCAAACACGACAGAAATATGGACAGAAAACTTGACAACCACGATCTGTTGCGAAGGAAATTGGGCAGTTTCTTTCCTCCTCAAGGAACAAAACAAACAAACAAATAAAACACAGAAAGACAGTAGCGAGAAAGTCTCAATGCTTTCTTTTCTTTATTGCTCGCGATGTCTCCAACCCCCGCCTTCCTGCTGCTGCTGTGTCCATCGCTGGCGGGCAGAGGATTCAATTCCCGAGCCTTTGCGGGAGTGCATGCATATTCTACGATCGCGTTCACTAAGGCCGTTAAACAGATTTGAGCATCGCGCAATTTGCAGGGCTTTGGTTGAAGATCGGTTGTTTATTTCTGGCTGACTGGATTGCAAGCGAGGGTTGGTGAGTTTCTGTCAGGTAGCAGGGAAGTCGGGGGAGCGGGGATCTAGATACCGCCTCAACATGTCGATGTATGGCTTCGAAGCTCTCTACTTCAATGTCGACGGGGGATACTTAGAGGCGATAGTTCGTGGCTACAGAGCCGGTCTCCTTACTGCTGCAGATTACAACAATCTGTGCCAGTGTGAAAGCTTGGACGATGTCAAGATGCATCTTGCGGCTACTGATTATGGTCCTTATCTCGCAAACGGTGAGTAGTAGTGGTAGTTGTCGTTCTTGTTTTTTTTCCTCGATCGAGCTTCTCTCCATACATTCTTTTTTGGAATCATTAGAGATCCTTAGATTTAGGCTGTGGCGGATTTGTGTTTGAAGTAATGCGCTACCTTCGATATCCCCCCCCCCCCCCCCAACCCCCGGGTTGTTATGATATCGACTCTTGCTTTAGGGTTTTGAAAAGGTCTGGTCATGCCCTATTCCTTTGGTTTTCGCAATGGATGTGCACAATAGTGATGGCAACTGGTCAAGAGGGTTCCAAATTCCAATAATCCAGAGTTTGAGAAGACATCCAGGGAATTTGATTTTGTCTTGTGTCCAAGTGTTTGAATCACTTGAACAAGGAACTATTTTGACTTCGTGCATGGTAAGCACCTTTCAATTTGGAAAGCTCAGATCCACCATGATTGAGGAGCAGAATTTTTGCACGATTCATATCACCCTGTTGTATGCAGCTGATGCTGCATCTTAATAGTCACCGAAAAACTTGTGCACACAAACTGCGGCTTTTGGATCTTTTGGTGAGGAGACCCTCAAGTTAATTGTTGAAAATTCTGCTCTCCTTTCTTATGCCATGTCTTGAGGTCCAATTGAGAATCTGGAAAAAAGTTCTGAAGGTGGTTGCCTGCCCACGACTGTCATTGCTTGCAGTTGCATTTTTGAAAATTTTATCATCATGTCGCTTGCAAACTTTAGATTTTCTTCTGTCTTCAAGTTTTGTGATGCTTCTTTCTTTCACATAGATGTCTAGGGTTTCGACTGACAATTTCAGTTTAAAGTGAGTCATGAGGATAAATTGATGCTGTCCATGTTGCTGCCAAGTTTGATTTGCAAATGAAGTGATTTGGTTCTTGAACTGGCAGAACCATCACCACTGCACACAACAACAATTGTGGAAAAATGCACTCAGAAGCTGGTGGATGATTACAATCACATGCTAACTCAGGCTACAGAACCTCTTTCAACCTTTCTTGAGTATATCTCGTAAGTGTTTGGCTTGATTGCTCTAGCTGTTTGTTGACATTATTAACTATGTGACATTTCTTTGTGTATCATTCTTGTTTTTTGGGCATGGACCACAAAATGTCTGCTGTTTTTTCAAAAAATCATCAGCATAATTGTCTTTTACTTGTGGCCCCATATTTGTGTTTGCAGGTATGGCCACATGATAGACAATGTGGTGCTAATAGTGACAGGTACTCTGCATGAGAGGGATGTTCACGAGCTTCTTGAAAAATGCCATCCACTAGGCATGTTTGACAGGTATTGGCTTTTGGGTTGAAGCGGAAATCAAAGCGATTCATGAAGAGGAGACACCTCTGTTGAGCTTTTGCACTGTCAGCATCCCTGTACTTATCTAGCATATTACATGTGAATCCAAGCCAACCATTGGGTCTCCAGAACTGAATTAGTGGCCAAATGCTATCTGCACCCAGAAGTCATATGCTGCTTAAGTCGGAATTATGTTTAGGGTTCAGGTTGCATCATACTGCTTGGTTCATCTATGTTAAAGTAAGTGCTCAGGTGTGCTTGCATGTCACAACTGACTGCAACTAGGAAAGGACCTGAAATGCTGAAGATTTTTTTCAGTCAGGCATTCTCCTATCGAGAACATCTAATAGCCACTTGTACGTGATGCAGCATTGCAACACTAGCAGTGGCCCAAAACTTGCGGGAGTTGTATCGCCTGGTCCTTGTGGACACTCCCTTGGCCCCCTACTTTTCTGAGTGTATCACTTCTGAAGTAAGTCTTCTGTTTATTTGTTATGTTGCAACTAGGCTGCATAATATAGTTTTCCTGGAGATCCAGGAATGTAATCTGTGTTTATCTTTAGCAGCATCTTGTATGGTTTGATTGCTTGTGCACTTTATACATATTCTTGGTTTCCTTGTGTTCTCATATCTATTTGTGTACTGACTTGAGTTGGTATTACCAACATATGGTGGTCCCAGGACCTGGATGACATGAACATAGAAATCATGCGTAATACCTTGTACAAAGCCTATTTGGAGGATTTCTACAAATTTTGTCAGGTATTTGCAGTCCACATGGTCTTTACTATAGTTTCTGATTTCATTGGTGTCTTTGTTCTCTTATGGTACTAGTGATGTCTTGTAGTGCAAATTTTCTGCATTGACCTGAGCCATGTGTCTCCATTTACAGATGACATCAACTAAGACCATGTAGATTCTGTTAATTTCTTGCTTGTAACAGAAACTTGGTGGGGCAACAGCTACAATCATGTGTGATTTGCTTGCTTTTGAGGCTGATCGCAGAGCTGTTGACATTACAATAAACAGGCAAATCCTGACAAATCCTTCAGCCTGGTTATTTAAGTAGAGCCCAGTTTGGCATCTCCATCATATTCTGCTTTTGTTACATTCTTTGACAGCTGATGCATCTGTGAAAGCTGCAGTGGGGAGTATTGGGCTCCGCTTTGAGTTAGTAACCACTCCTCAGTTTTTGTTTGAGTTAAAACTTTGAGTATGTCTTCACAGCATTGGTACAGAGCTCACGCGGGATGATCGACGAAAGCTGTACTCTAATTTTGGTCTTCTGTGAGTTTCTCCTCCTAAAATGTTGGAATGCCCACCCTATATTCCTGGGATCATGTTCTTATGTGTGTTTTCCTGGTTTCTTTGGTTTGTGTTTACAAACAATGTTTTGTAGGTTGTCATGTCTGCAATGCACATGTTTGGATTTGTTGATTGAATCTAATGTTTGATTGATTAGGTATCCCTATGGGCATGAGGAATTGGCAGTTTGTGATGATTTTGATCAGGTAAATCTCCCACCTGGCATATTTTATCTTCATGTGCCTCTTTGAGTTTGACATATCTGTTTCAGGCAAATGATTTTTGAAGCCAACTAAGTTCCTGGTACAAGGTTGTCAATGGTTTTGCTAGGTTTGCAAAGGAGTGAAAAATCCTACATGGATACATTAGAGCAAGCATGTGTTTTGTTTTGGCTTGTTTTGATGCATATCAAAGTACCTCTTGCATCTTTCTAAATGGTGGGTGTGCAGGTTCGTGGAACCATGGACAAGTATCCTCCATATCAGTCTATTTTTGCAAAGTTGTCATTTGGGGAAAGCCAGATGCTTGACAAGTCATTTTATGAAGAGGAGGTCAAGAGGCTGTGTCAGGCATTTGAGCAGCAGGTTCTCTCATTTACTCCACATTTTTGTTTGTTCTGGTATTCTTTTGAGAGGTTACGGTTTTGGCACCTTAGTGTCATTCCAAGTTTTAAAATTAGTTTCAGTACAAGTTTTGTTTGCAGTCATCAATTATACTCTATATAATTCTGGTACCGATGCTGTCCTTGTGCATCTTTGCAGTTTCACTACGCTGTGTTTTTTGCCTACATCAGACTGAGGGAGCAAGAGACCAGAAACCTGATGTGGATATCTGAATGTGTTGCCCAGAACCAAAAGTCTCGAATTCATGATGGCATTGTACTGATATTCTAGAGGGCAGTATATTGCTGGCTTATCTGACAATGGTGATAATTGAGTCTCAATGACTCAGGCAGCCAATGATTACTGCCCATTGGGTGGCACTTGGCTTTTTCTGAAGGGGGAGTGACATGAGCTCAACCAAGCAATGATTGAATGTCTCTTCACCCTTATAGATATAGCTTCTCTTGGTTTACTTTCTGCTCACCATAGAAAACTGGGAATGTGGTCCTTTTTTCTTCTCTTAAGGACTTGGAAGCCCCAAGGTAGAGCAATTTGATGACTGGCTCACGCAGTGGCCTGTACTGTATTAATGCTGGGTTTTTAGGGGTGTTGCATCCCTCCTTACCCAGGAGTGGTTCAAACGTTCATCGACTTGCAAGTTGATGTTGACCACGGTTCCTAGCCACAGGTCTATCAACTTGGTCTATCCTGCAGATGTGTTTTCAGCCATATTTCAAAGGTTTTTCTGGGTCCACAATTATAGAGGATCAAGAGTTCCTTTGTTAGATACTAAACAAATCAAGAACAGAGTCTTTATTTTTTTGAAAATTTTGGAAAAACTCTTCAAACAACATCAGAAGGGTTGTGAGTTCTAAGTGCAATCCCCTGAAAGAATTTTGTAAGAAGAACGTCTGTTTTCGCATATGATTTATGTGGTTGGACGGTTCAGGGTCCTCTGGCTAAATTGGAGTGCTTTTAGTATCATGTGTTCATCTTGTTGAGTGTGGTGTGGAATTTTGTTCCCTTATACTCATAACCAACATTGTGCAAGTATTTAGATGTAGCGATCTAGTAATGTATGTAGGAAATGAAGGTAATGAAAGAAACTACCTAAATTTATACCCCGTTTAAGGACTTAAATTTATCAAAGTTTCCATGAAGAGCTTTCAGGTTCATCTTCTAAAGAACTTTTCCAAACACCTTTTCAAATACACATTATGCATGAAATGTAAACAATGGTAAATGCAATCATCCAATTGATGAAAATTGAACAATGATGGATGAATTTCATCCATTTAAATAAAAATGAATGATGATACTAGCAATGATGAATTGATGATTTTCATGAACTATTTTTGATGAATTATTCTAAAACATTGTTTTGTTAACGAGCTAGTAGAATTTCGCAATGTGTTGTAAGTTTGTTCGGAAAAAAAGGAATAATTTGTCAAAAAAAAAAAAAATTTGCCAAAAAAGGAGTAATTTTGGGTTGGGTTTGCCACATTTCTATTATTGGTTGTAATAGGTAGCCAGAGTTTTGAAGGGGGTTTTTTGTTTCTGGGACAGGTCCTAACGACTAGTTTCCATTCAATGTGGTATCCCTTTTGAGATGCTCACCATTGATGCAAAATAGGAACTTGAAAAAAAAACCATTGCTAGCAAGGATTTTTTTTTGAAATATTAGGTGAAAATTTCCAAATTTGTATTCAAATTTTCCGAATCTACACTAAAAAAAAAAGCATTTTCCAAAGTTTTCCAAAAACATTTGTCACCACAATGTGAAAATTTGCCTTTAAAAAAAAGAAAAAAACACTACTTGTTAGGTGCCTACTGAACGACATTGGAACGTCATCCATGACAATTGTGCTATTAATTTGTGAATGAGTGGTCTCAGATTTGTGAAAAGCCTTACACAATCCAATCCTACAATCTGAAACAAAATTGATCATAATATAACTATGACATGAAAATAACCTAAAAATCCATTTGAACTTCTATTGATAAACCTTTAAAAAACCATTACTATGTGGCATCACACATGAAGGAGTTGTGTTATTAATTTGTGGATGAGATTTGTCAAAAACCTTACGTAGAATACAATTTTTATAATTCAATAAAAAACCATCATGACATGGGTATTATAAATCTGGAAATAATGCAAGGAAAATTACATTATAACGTTTTCATGTAACATGCCAATAAATTTTCCAAGCAATGTTATATAAACTAAGTTAATGAAGTTTAATGTGACTTTTTTGTCTCAATTAAAATTGCATGATTAATATGATAAGAATCTAGCATAAAAATATTGGAATCTCATGTTTATTTTTCACAACATTCTATGAATGATGACAAAATGGAGGAATAAGAAAGAGTGGAAAGGTCACACAATATGGAAAATAAGTTTGTGTGACAAACTTGTTGCACATGTGTCAAGATTAAAACAATTTGTTGGAAAATTTATAAATATGCATTTTATAAATGCATATTTTATAATGATGACTTGTCATTAAAATTTTAAAAAATTGCATGAAATGATCATGAGCTGTTCACCTTTTGATGTATTTCATTTCAAATCAATGTCAACATGGATTATAATATCATGTGATGGATTTTCATGTTTGAACACGTCTTTATAATGTTAGTCATTGTCAATTTTTTTATTATTATATCTATTTATTGTCTTAAAGTGTATTGTGGAAGCATATTGAACCATTTGACATTCAAAATAAATGGAGGTGCACTATGTTTCCTAGTTTGACACATGTCATTTTCATTGTTTTACACAATTACATGATAGTCAACCATTGTAGCATGATGCACGAGTGTCATGAATTTACATGGGTTTACATACATAAGTTATTTATAAGGTTTCAACTTGTTAATGGTAACCAAGATAAAATTAGGATTAAATTTACAATTGTTTCCAACATTGCAACAAAGCAATGTTATAAAATAATATTGGATTCAGGGGATTTCGTATGGGCCAAATTGTCATCTCTTAGATTTATCATTATGGGCTTTCACTCTTTTTGGAAACCATAACACTTAATTTGTAGTGATGTTGTTGAGACCACATTGATCAATTCCATTAATTGGCATTGGGAATATCTTGTACCTCCATCCAATTTCCCCTTGAATTGGTCCAAATCTATGAGTCAACTTGTAAGTGCTTGAATTGGATTGGTATATTTGTGTAGCACCTTGTGTTGGTAAGAAATATTTTGTATACATGCATTAGAGGGTGTAATTCATCAAGAGTAAAATGGTGTGTGAGTGGTTATTACTTCATATATTTCCTAGTATGAAAAATAAAATTGTGGAAAGATGTTAATTCCAATTTGTTCATTTTTCACTAACTAGTTTGGTCAAATATTTTCAATTATCTTGTTTGTGGACTCAACTTCTCCATTACCTTGCAAGAAATAAGTTGTAGAACTAATGTGGCATAATAGAAAATATTCAATATGACATCAAATTACTTGATTTATGTCATGCATTTCTAATTAGTAATGATTTTCAAGGACAATTGCACCAATTGAATTTGTACTTATAACAAAACTTGATTGTAATTACAATAATGTTGGTTCATTACACCTTCGTTTCAACTCATTTGCTTGCATGCATTCACATTTCAACATGGTTGAACATAAACATTATAAAACCATTTCCACCACATCATTTTGTTAGGGCCTTTACTAACAACTTGAAAAAAGAATGTTGTGAACTTCACATTATAACCTTGATATCACAAATTTTTGATTGGGCCCACCATTCAAGGCTCCTCACTCTAGCAATGAGGCATTTGTTTGTTGTCGTCACCAAGAGGTTTGTTACAAAAAATTGCTTGTTTTTGTGTGTTTTGTGTTTTTGAAAGGGTAAGTTGTGGGGTGACAAAGCTCCAAAACTATAATGCACAATTTCCACTTTTGTTGCTAACTCTTGAAAAGAAAGCGATGAAGAGATGAAGAGAGAAGAAAAAAAAAGAAACTTGTGTTACAAATCTTTCATAAAATAATAATATTTGAGCTAGTTATAGTGATGAAGAGAGAAAACATCTTTTGTTTTATTGATGACTTTGTATAAGGTGCTTCGGTGGATAGGGAAGACTCATTAAATCCATTAGCAAATGTCTTGGAAGATAAGATCATTGTCAATGTGACCAATGTGCTATACTTTTTCTATAACATCAAGTGGGGTTAGACACCTTCAACTTTTCTTAACTAGAAGGCATTAGAATTTTTTGTTCGTTGGACCACTACTTTTGATAATACCTTTAAAATATTATCAATCTCTTTCTTGCATTGTGCATTATGTCAAAACATAGTATTCATGACTTGACCATTTTATTACTAATGCCCAAACCTAATCATGTAATTGTATATGACATGTAAAATACATTCTAATAATCGAATTATGATTACATGATTATAGTTGTTTCCTCCATTGATCATATTTACAACTAAGGATGCAATTGACATCAATTAATCCTTCAAACCAAATGAATTGTGAGTGATTTTTCATCCACCTAGTCCATCACATATCACATTAGTTACAAATATAACGAATATTGGTCACAATGCAATGATGACATGGATCTAGAATCCTTAGATGTATGGGTGAAAGCACACTACAATGATCCCCTTTGGGACATTTTTGGGTGTAGTATTATAATACACAAAGTATAATTGTTCCAAAAGCATAGTACATTTAATTTTGGGTATCAAATTTGGTTCTTAGGCCCTACAAAATTTACTTTTACAAAGGGGTCACCGTAATGTGCTTTCGCTCATATATTTGGGTTTACTATGTATTATTTAAGTAGCATAAAAAAAGAACAAAAGAACAAAGCAAAGCTTAAGCAACACACTACAAGAGAATTTGAGCAATAGAATTAGAAAACATATACAACAAATCAAGAGATCATGAATAGAGTAAGACAAACAACAAATCAAAACAAACAAGTGCATAAAAGGAATTAATGAAAAAATAGAATTAATAACAATACAATGTAACAATGCAAAAAGACAATTTAATTAAAAGACAAAGGGAGAGGCATATCCTCCCCATGTTTGTCAATGCCCAAACTCTAAACCCTAACTACTTCTTCCACATTTAAACTCCTACCTAAGCAACCTTTCCCGAACTTAAACCCCCAGCCTACATACAAAAAATCGGAGTTAAAGTTCTTTCGATACGAAAATCAAAGGCAAAACTCATGATTTTCATTTTTAGGGGGTAATTATCTACCTATGGAAATTCTCATTAATAACTAAACCAGCAAATTGTTCCTTGAACACCTAGTAAATATATTTTCACCTCATTTATTTTCCTTAAAAGGACAAGTTAAAAACTTGATGGAGTATTCCATCTTTTTAATACATGCACAACATTAATCATAACTAGTGTTGGTTGGTTCTTACTTTTTTTCAATATCTAATGGGGAAGTTTATATGTAAAATTTTCCCTACACATAGGATATTAAATATTTGGAGTTTTCCAATGTGTTGGACCCACCCAATATCAACTTTCTAGTCTATGCAATTAATCCAATTACCGATCAATTTGATTTTTATTTTGTAATTTCTATTTGGTATGCATAATTCAAGGCTTGGTTAATTTTGCAATAATAGGTTTGAGAACCACCCAATACAATCTTTAGGTTGGTATTTGGCATAAAACTTATACCATTATTTTCATTTTCATCCAATGTGTAAATCAATTTATATCAATTGATTCACAAGGGTAGGGTGTGTAGTATTTGTCATTGTTGATGACCCATAAGCCCATTTGTCAAAATATGGAATCAAACCACCAACAATGGGGCTCAGCCATGGTTGGGGTTCCAAGAACAAGAATAATGACTCTAGGACTTTTTAAAAATTACTTTTCACAAATATCATTTACATAGAACACATTTGATTGAGAAAAAAATGAATAGTTAAAAATAAGGTGATTCATGGTGTGGTGGTGGTTTTTCACTTGCATACATAATTGTGCATCAATATTTTATTTACAAGAATTGTTTTTTAAAATGCCAAAATAAACTTTTATGGACAACCAAACATGTTTTTTTGCATGAATATTTTCTATACATGTTACCTTCGCATGGAGCTAAACTTTTGAACCTAGTGAATATCATTAACTAGCCAAATGGTTCAAACAAAAAATCCTTTCACTTGTAACCTTTTGGTTTAAAATTTCTAACCTTTGAACTTTTCATATGATTTTTTTTTCCATCAAGTTCACCCAATGAACATGTATTTACATAAAGGGAAATATCTTTCTCAAGTACAAACTTTTTAAAATCAATTGCATGGTTTTATAAATTCCATTTGATTACTTTTTTAAAAAAATGTAATGAGAACACTTCATATAATTAAAAAGACATTTACATAGTTTCCAAATTATTTTTAAATATTTTTATTAATTTAACAAGTCATCATTATATCTATTGGCATACAACAATTCACTAAATATAACAATAATTGAAAGTTGGATTTTGGAGTCTTTTAAATGTCAAATGTACATGTTGTTTTTTGGCACTTCAATCATGAATGAGCTCAACATCATATACATGCATTAGTTAACATGGAGGACTTTAACATTCACAATCCCTAATGGCTCAAGTTAAAAAACTTTGGTAAAGAAGTTTCCAGTAACAATTTCTATATATTGAATTACAAGTTGAACACAAAGTTGTTAATCCTCGTAGGACTTGCCAATCAACAATTCCTTTTGTTAAAGTGCTTTTGGTTTAAAATACATGGGGGTGAACTACGAGTAAACTTGAAACCTTTAGTTGGAAACATTTTGTCAAAGTTTTCATAGTTTTACTGTTCACTCTTTGTGTTTAGAAATTTTGATTATGTCTCCATGTTGACTACATAGTCATGTAATCATTAGTGGCATATATGACTACAAACCCTATCATGGATGTAGACATATTTGCCATGTTTTGGCATAATGTCTATTTTTGTCAACAAGATTTTGTGGACTAAGGAGCAATTGGCATAAATTTCTTTACAAGTGTGTGTGATCTTATGGTGATTGTCTTGTGTTACTATGAAAATAGTAGGAAACTTTTGGTGGTTGTTATTGATGAAGGATTTAAGATTTGCAACATGTTTGAACTCAGCATCTATGTTATTACTTTTGAATAAGATTTGCCAAATAGTAATTAGGTGTTGAGTATGCATGTGAAGGGATGATATTTGTGCCCTCCTTAATAATATGTATTGGTGAAGTTATGCTTTTAAGTCACCATGTTTTCCGCTACACCTCAATTGATGTAGAGGCATATTATCGCCATAAATATTTTAATAGAAATGGATTATAAATGGTTGTATGGGGTGATGAAAATTACTAGGGGAACAATAACACAATGATGAAATGGTATGTCATAGATGTGCATTGGTGAACATAGTTAATAAATGCATGCCTTAAACAACTAAATATGTTTAAGGTTGGGAGTTAATATGTCTTGGGTCGCTTATAAATACAAGTTTTGTTCATTAAACTAAATTATTAATTTTCTGGAAAATTGTATTATTGTGATTGTCAAGAGGAGAATGTACATATGAATGTTAATAATCATAATCATATCCAAGTCTACATGGGTTGAGGATAGGGTTGTCACTGTGCTTGTGCGTCCATCACGATGCGACAGATGCATCTAGACATAAATGCAACCTTATGTCTTGTTAATATGAGGTCAATTTAGGTCAACCTAAGTCAAAGGCCATTTTTGAATGCTTGGGGTAGGCTTATGGGCGATAAAAAAATGAAGTAATTTTGGTCGTTGTAAATGTTGTGGTGATTGAAACGCCTTTTGATTGCCATTAAACTTTAGTCACCAAACAGTTAGTGATTGAAACCCTTTCTTGATCGCTAATGACTACATTTTTCACTAGTGATTGAATTTTCTATCACCTTTGGTCATTAAGTGTAGCATTCATTGAATTTTTTTCAAAAACATATTACATGCCACCTTTCCAAATTTAGTTTCCAATGACCAAAAAATATTTGATCGCCATCCAACAATCAAACCTTCTTAAATAGTGATTGAAACCCATTTTTGGTTGCAATACATAATGCGACCGAAAGTTTTGGTCGGTAACAACTTGGTGATTGAAGCATTTTTTCAGTTGCCAACAATTGCATTTTTTGTCACTGGCAATTGAATTTTCGATTACCTTTGGTCATTGAATGTTTTGCTCATCAAGAGCTTTCCAAAAAAATTACATTATCCTTTTCCAAATTTTGTTGCCAATAGCTAAAAAAATTCATCAATCTAGGAAAGGGGGCATGTAGTATGTGTTTGGAAAGCTCTAAGAAGTTCTACACGTGGCAATGGAAGGAGATCAAAAATTTAGTCACTAGTGACAAAATAGTGTAGTTGTTGGTGATCAAAAATTGGTGACCAAAACTAAGTGATTAAAAGTTGGTGATCAAAACTATGGCAACTAAATGTTGGCAATTGAAATTTTTCATTCTCCAAGTTCAATGCCAAAAAAGTTAAAAATTGATTGTGACACCAAATTTATTTTCGGTTACTAATCATGTGGTGAGCAAATCCGTTTTCAATTACCATACATAACAGGCGTAACATAGGTGTAGTTCAAAACATTTGTGTGCCAATCTTGATAGATTCAACAAACATGTTAGGGCAAATGTTGATGTGATGCCCAATGCAAGACAGTTGTGTCATGTTGGTTTTGACAACCTTGGTTGGGGATATGGTTCATGAATTTTTATTTTAATGTTGGATGTCCAAAAGTTGGGATTTGACGCTTGGGAGTGGGCAATATGGACATAAACATATGCAAAATCAATAGAGAGAAATCAACTAGGACCTTGAAAACATGTAGTTTGAAAAGTAAAGGTTTAAAATATGGAAATGTAGATGACGTGTAGTAATTCATTTCATAATATCCCAAAATGTTTGGGTATTAGGGAATTTAAATGTGTGATGTGTAGTTGAAGCCCATGAAATCCAAAAAATGTTCACAAAAGAGTTCTAGAGGGATTTGATCCCAAACAACAATTAAATGTTGTCATGTTTATGTGATTGATAAGTCTATGCAAGAATCCATTAAAACAAATTTGCAAGTTGAAAGATTCTTCAATTGTTCAATGTATTGACACAAAAATGAAATCTTAATGAAGTTGTTGAATTCTCTTTCATTTGTTTTAAATATGTGTTATCAATAACATGATACGTGAATGTTTCTTTGTGATGATTTAATTCTACATATTAGTTTGTTGTCTATGAATAAACATAATTCAACAATTTTGATTACAATGGACCATGTTTGTCCACCTTATAATCATTTTTTTTGCAATCATGTAAGGCAAGGATGTTGGAGGCACGTTGACTAGAAAAGAAATGCAAAATCTCCCTAATTATACGCTTTGACTATTTCAACCAAATAGTTTGCGTCAATTACTTAGAAAATGAGAATTTTCTAAACCATGAAGGTGAGAACAAATTGACTAGTTAATATCTTAAAGTGCAATTGTGGTAAAATGTTCCATAACAAATGTAACCAATGTTCAATTTTTCATGCTTTTAGTGTGAAAATTTGTACTAATGTTGCAAGTTTTGAATATTTTTATATGATACCTTTGATAATATATTATGGGGAAAAAAAAATGTGGAATATTTTGAATTGAATAAATACATTACATCACAAACTTCTTACATCACAATTTGGTAATAATAGTTGTGGAACTTTTTTGTTTTTTCTTAGGTTTATACAATCTAGACACAATTGTCATGCATCTAAAACATGTATGAAGCATGTATAAATAGGATGAAAAATATACTGACAACTCTAGTCCCTACAATAACTAATCATATGTCTTTGTTTTCTTTGATTGTTTTAAGATAATCCTCATTTTTAAAATAAAGGATGCATAAGTTTTTATAGGTTTGTCTATATTTCCAATCCAAATGAATCATTTGGGGAGGGCATTAATTTAACTTTGTCTTTGTTGCAATCAATATCTTATAAACCAAGTAAATCACAAATGAATATTAATCCTAATTTTTTGGCAATACCTAGATATGTGAATGTGTGATAAGCTTTGTGAAGCATGTAACTCAAGTGACAAATAACCGAATCTGGCACATTTGGTGTACTTCATATGGTTGTCCATGGACCATTCCATGACTTTTTTTGAAAAACACTCTGCATTTTCAAGCCCATGTATTTCATTTCTTTTTTCATAACAACTTCCATTTCATAATAAATATCTCCCACCTTTTTTAATTGTTACCTTTGTACTAGAAATATCTTACTATTTTTTCGTCTCCACCAACATGGATATGACAATACAAATTACAATGATATTTATATAAATCTTAATTAATTTTAACATTCACATAAATAATGATGAATTCTTTGAAACCATACAAAAACATCAAAAAAAAAAAAATGGTGCAGTAAGGGTGTCTAATATTCTGATGATTTTTGTTGAGATATGAATGTTGTTGTGAATATTGTTTCTTCAAGAAAGTGTAGTTTGTTTTGTGGAAAATGCTTCCCACAATTCCTGATGTTCAATGACATCTAATATTACAAACACAAATTAGATCCTTTTGGTAAGTTCTTCCAATTGTGCCAAATAATTATTGCCCATAGCTTCCATTTTTGAAATTAAATGTTCAAGTAAATCTAACATTTTGGAGCCCAACTTTCACATTTAAAAAACATTCGTCACTTGCCTTTTGCTCATTCCAACTCCTCAAGTTATTTGGCCAAACTACAACCAAAATCTTATGATCCAAATTAAAGCCATTCAAAACACCTCCTTATGTTAGTCCACATCTCCAACACTCAACAAAGTTTAAGCAATGTTTTATGCAAACTTTACTATGGTTTTAAGCAATGTCTACCTTGATAGTTTAGGCTTTTCATAGCCTCCTTTGAAAATGTGGGCAATCTACTTCAGGCCATTCCAATATGCTATTTTCCTCCTTGAAGCACATTCCTTACATTGCACTTTTTCTTCATGGGCTTGCTCTTCTTGGGTTCTCTTCTAGTCATTAACTTACAACTCTAGTAGATTGGTAACATCTGCCACTGATTTGGCCCTCTAACTTTGACCAGGTCTAACACCCCCTCGCTTGTAACTATTCTTCCAATTTCCCATAAACAATAGTTCAAAATCAAAGACATTACACCAATACAATAATTCAAATTGAAGACAAAATTCATGTATTTTGGTGTAATGTAATGGACAAAAGGGTTTAGACTAGTCCTTTAGGTCCTTTTTGCCAAACCTTGCACAATGCAAATTGGTAATTAACTCCTAATGTGCAAATTTTAGGTCTAACGCGAAGTTCGGGACTTGCTAGAATAATTTTCACTAATTTTCGTGCAACCAAACAAAAAATTGCAAGGGCATAATCTATTCATGCATTAGAAGGAATGCATGATTTAACTATATTAAAATTGTAATGTTATTTCAAGAACAAGCAAGTACAATGACAAGTCATATAGTTTGAACATAATGGAAAACTTAACTTGGTCAAGTCATATAGTTTGGGCAAAATGGAGAACTTAACTTGGTTTGAAAAGCAAGCTTCCATGGAACTAAGGGAAAAAATTAAAATTAGGATGAACTGGAGATTAAAAGGAGCCCCCATGAAGGACCCCATGCAAAACTTATTGTTATAAACAACCTAAGCTTGTTAATTCAATTGAAGACAAAATTGTTGCAAGTATTATTGATGCCCATGTTACATCTCAAGATGACACACCATAGATTTCAATTAGTGAATGAACCCTTCCATCAAACACACTTGAATTTGGGGTTTAATCCAATCTGCTAATGCACTAATAATGCATCAATAACATTGGACTTAAAATGCACTCACAAATAGGCCACAAATCATTAACTGTAAACCTACAACCCTAGAATATGTACTCATAAGGAACACAATGACTTTGGGATTAATCATTAGATAGGGAATGAAATTTTTGTTTGTATTTTTTTGTTTGTGTCTTTTGCCTTTTTTAGAAAACTGCAACTAGACACATGGTGAAAGCATGGTAAAGTAGACAATTTTTTATGCTTGTCACCAAAAAAAACAAGTAACCATAAACATATTTTTAATGTATTGAAAGTAATTTTTTTTTAATTTAATAATCAACATGAAAATAAACTTTAATTTTATCACAATGATGTTGATTAGTTGAATATTTAATATGCATTCAAGTAGATTTTTAAAAAATAACTATTTTTTTTTTGGTTGTCCAAACTTGTACAAGTAGATGAAAGTAGATGAATTATTGAATATTCTCAATTTCAACATGATGTAGCTCTAAAATGTACTTGTAAGTTTTCAATATTTAAATATTGTAATAGAATACATCAAACTTTTAATGGAAAAATAGGTTTGAAATTCAATTTGACCAATCATTTTCAAACATACTTGTTATCTATTTTTATTGTGCTAAAGTTTTTCAAATTTTATAATCATCTCATTATAAACTCAAAGAAAGGCACCATGCTTTTATTATGTTATTTTCAATTATTTTCAATCTATTTTTTTCTACTTAATTTTGTCAAAAACTGGACCATTTTTTGATTGCTTTGAAAATAACTACTTTTTATGTATAACCATGCTTTCACCCCACTTCTTTTGGACTAACACTACTTTTTAATGGGCACCCTACATAACATTTAGCTATAGAATACATTGTCTCTAAACCCTAGTGTTGTTTTCCATAGTTCTACACACCCAAATTGATCATAATCTACAAATTTCTTGATAAAATACTTTTTTTTTTTGGATAGAGATAAAAAAATTACTTAAGAATCAATTGCATCTCTAATTACCTACTTACAATATTGTAAACTTTCAACCCCCATGATCAATTTCAATCCATGATCCCCAAATTCACACATACGTTACCATAACTAAACCAACTTTGCCTAGACACAACATCCAATTGTAGAGTTAGGCATTTTCAACTTCTATAATGCACAATGTTATGTTTACTCCCCATGGATGTTGCATGAAAGGAATTTTAAGCAAGTCAATAGTTTCTAGATGATCTATATAATATTCTAAAAGTAGGTCCAACTCCTAGTGGGTTGATATTATGTCTAGAGGTACAAACTGACAATGGAATCTACTATTGACACAACTTCCTACAAACACTTGACAAATACTACCATCATAAAAATTTGGTCCAAGCAAATGCATTGTTATGATTGGTCAAACTCATTGAATGCACATCTCAAACCCTAATAATTCAATGTTGTAAAACTCGTCAAATATGAAAACAAAACTTGTGCACCTCAAACCCTACCAACTCACAATTCTACAACTTTGGATACAAACAACCTTGAGAAAATGCACGTACACATCACCTCTACCTCCATGGAAGAACCCAACAAATTTTGTTCATATGTTCCGATTATCATCATTGTTGCAATGACACTTTCCAATAGGTCTCATCCATCACCTTTTCATGGAGTTCCAAAAAGCTAGAGAACAATGAAGAGACACAAGGTTGCTCCAAAATGTCCATGGGGTGAGATTCACAATTAAAGGAGCCAAAGGACTTGTTGATAATTAGTTTTTTATGTACCCTGTCTACTTTGAAAATGTATCACATAAAACATTTAAATGATATAAATATACTATTTTTTACATTATGTTCATTTACTCATGAAATTACCATCCTCTAAATTTGTTATGCCCCAATCAACGATCAAGATTAAGCTTTGAACTATAAATCCAACCGTCATGATATGCTTAAATCAATGGATGATTAAAATGTGATTGATTGAGTCATCTATTACATCATAAAACCCTAAACCTTTTGACTAGTCTAGATTGAGCCTTATCGAATCCAATTGTGACAATTTGCAAGAAGAAATGGATGATTTAAATGTGATCTATCAACTTGGGCTTACATCAAATGGCCCAAACCCATTCAAAATTAATCATGTCTACTTTTGTAGGCTTTTAATTTGCCCATTAAATGTAATGCACTGTCCAATAGAAATTTAATAGGATGGGGGAAAGCAAAAAAATGTAATTCAAAAACAACCACATGGGCCATTTTACTAAATTTGTAGGCCTTCCAAGAATATTTAGGAAATACCAAGGAAAAAACATAGCAAAAGTGGGCCTAATGACTTTTTGCCATCTACATGTTAATAAAAGCTATTTATTTTACTTTAACAAATTATATTGGTCTAATACACATGATTATGAACACATAGATAGTAAAATCAACTTGTTGCTTTGAAAGAAAAGGGTATTTCATGATGTGGACAATTTTTAAGGGGTCCAAATGCAAACATCCTAGAAGGTTGTCTATAATCCTAATGGGGCCAATACACATATCATACCATGCACATAAGAGTTAGCTATCAATGCCATAACTTGTTTCACAAAATGGTGCATGTAACATGATATTTTTGGGTTTGGACAAAAAGGTGTCCTATTGGGGACAAATTGTAATACCCATATGATACCGTTGAAATATTATGCTCCATTAATCACATCGACTCCACCTTTTGGAATTATGATGGATTTGTTATGTTCAAAAACATTTCTTATTCAAAATCATTCTATTATCATTCGAAAATTTACATATGTAGTATTCTCCATTAAAAAAACTACTAAAAATTGCTTGGGAGAGTATTTTCTTATCACCCTAAAGAATGAACACTTGGACATAACAAAGAACATTTTTTTTGAAATTGCAATACCTCTTGAAAATGCTAATTTTGTTTGCAAATTTGAAAAAAAATAAAATTGTTGGAACTTAATTATTATATTTTTTTCATTGCAGTAATACATCAGATTTTAAAAGTTACCTTATCTTCACTAAATTATACAACTTCCTTGGGGTTAAACTAAATTCAAAATGTGCCTTGTTCCACTATTGTTAATCTTTTTTTTAACATTTAGGCTAGGTTATACACTTTTGCAAATTCTTTTTTGTAGTTTAATAAAAAAAATATGTCAAATTTTTACAAATGTTTTATTCGTTGTAACATATTGGTAGACCTTGGAAAATGCATCCCCAAAAACGAGTGCCTTAAAAAATTTCTTCCAAACTTAAAATGTCACAACTTACAACTATTTTTAATGCACTAATCATTATGTTTAAGTTAGATCCTCGTTTTTCACATAAGCAATAATTTTTTTCTCAAGTTTAATAATTCAATCAAGTTTTTTGCCAAAATCTCCCTTGAAATATCTATAGCTTCAAAAAGACAAAGTGTAACATCAAAGCTTGTTATTGTAGAATTACATTCTACCAAATTTGGTAAAACATACAATTGTTTAGTTTTTTCCACTAACGTAGGGACTATCTCTTGTGAGAACTACTTTTTAAAAGAAAAATTCTTGGACACAAATGCAAACATAAGTGTTTATCTGCAAACTTTTCACAAATTGCATGGACAAATTATTTTTAATAATAAACAAACCCATATCCTCAAGAAATGTTTTTTGTCACGTATAATCTTTTTGGAAAAGATCTTTGGTAACAAAAGAATTAACAATTGCATTCCTAGACAGATTTGATTTCTTTTTGGCAAGTAGTTTATCCACTTTCCTCTCAATGGATTGTTCACTTCCTCTTCAAACATTTTTGTAATAATAAAATGGTTTACATTCACATTTTTCTCCTTCATTATTTTTTTTATTTTTTGGATTTTGACTACTTTCTATTTAAAGATTGGAAACATTTGTGCAAACATTCTTTATCCATTACATCATTCATGAACATTTTACATGTATTTTCATTTATCATATTTTCATTTTCAAAATATTAGGCCATTTTCAATTTTCACAAGGGAATGCAACACTAAAATGGAGGAAAAAACACCAAATAGATGTATGATAAACCAAAACACCTAAACCTACCCTACAATCTAAAATGCAAGTATTTACAAAAAAATTACAAATTATTCAAAGTTTTCTTCCCTTTTTCTTACAAGCATATGCAAATAAAATATGATTATGTTTATATTAATGTTGGATTCCTTCAAAAATTCCTGCAAAAAGAAAACAACAAAAACCTTTGTTATTAAACGTTATATATATATACATATATATATATAAATGAAAAAAAGGAAAAATAATTAAATAATGAAAAGATTTGCCTTCTTTTTCCTTTATTTTTTATCGTAAAAAAAATTCGACCAACTACACAAGGCAATGGGTGAATGTAATATATGGGTGAAAGCACATTGAAATGTAACATTTTTATGCGCATATGGAAGTCCATAATTGCTTAAATTAACACCATAAAGGTAGTGTGAAAGCAAAATGCCTTGAATCACATAACATGTTGCAAGTTATCATTAAAAATCATTATTAAAAAAATTTCAACCCTAATTTACATTATGGAAATTTTAAATTTGAAATAAGAACTTTAAATTATTATTTTCATTAAAGAAAGGACTTAATGGGAAAAAACCATAATTCAAAGTACATAAAAAAATTTGGTTATCAAAATCCTTTCAAAATTTTTTTTTAATATCAATGTTATCACATTATATGTCGTAACCTTAGCCTCGGGCTCACGACCAAAGCAAGGGCTTGTAAAGGTGCAGGCCAAGAATGGGCCTAGGAGTCACATTTTATGCTCCCGGGAGCGCAAGAGAGTGTGAGGGAATGAACCCCCACACTCCCAACTAAACTCCCACTTTTCAGAGCATAATTACAAGAATCGAAACTCATTGGATTGAAAAGTTCCTTATATCATTGGAAAGATCTTGGAACTTAGATGTTTAAAATGGCCTTGCATGACCCATTGGGGTAAATAAAACACAAGTTATGGCCAAAAGAAAGGTCGGGGGTCAAATTGTCAATTCGACTCTTAACCAGTAAAAGTCAAGAATCGCCTTGATTTCCTTGCATGTAGGGTGGCTTGCCACACACCATTGGAAAGATCTCGACGAGGGCTACAACTTTGCTATAGACCTCACTTCAATCGGAGGTCTACACATAAAGTTATAAGCCTCTAAAGTTGTAAGAGTCCCAATTTTGGGAATTTCAGGACTTTCACTTGGGAGTCCTAGGACAAAATGACATTTAGGTCTGATCCCATGTCTAGGCACAGAAATTACTATAAGGGGGAAGGTGGTGGCTTCCCCCAAGTTTGGGTCGTGGTGAGTCTTGTGAGTCTGTATTTGCCCGTGGTTCGTCCATGCACCAAAAGTGTTCCAGCTATGCACTAACCAACTTGTTGTTTAATTTGTGCAGGTCCATGTGAATAATTGACTTGCTTTTCACTCTTCCTAATCCCTATCCCGAAGCTCTAGCATGCCCCTCTACCCTCAAAGTGTTGTAAATCAAGGAGTGTACCCCAACTCTTTATCCTTCCGTTGTTTCCACATTTAAACTCGTAGTTGAGTCTAACAAGGAGTTTGGGGGCGCATGATTATATTATCATTGAGTATTTTACTAAATACAAAAATTATATGAAGGTGCATGAAGTCTATATTCATTGATTATGGATTGTTAGAAGCTTTTGGGTACTTCTGAAAAATCCATGAAATCATGAGAATTCAAAAACATTCAAAAAAATCATACAATGTGATTATAATATACATAACATTCTAATGTTGAGTCCTTTATCAACTAATCATTTTTATTTAATCACATGGCCAAATGTGAATCTCAAAATCTTACAAAAACTACCTTGTGACGACATTTTATGAATGGTGTAATGTGCTTTCACCCATATCACCATGGCACATGCAACATAAACGAATTAATAACAATATCAACAATGTGACAAAAGAACAATAGCACCACCAACAAAGGGGGGAAATGGCAATGGTGGGTATTTGGTAACACGAAGCAAACATCAACGTGACGGACCACCAATGCCCCACTTGCAAGGTGATGACAATGGGGTAATACTTCACCAAAACATATGCAACGCAATGGGAATAACAACTCACAACATGAAGGAACAACAACAACATAAGGGGAATGGCTTAGGTAAGTACTTTGGAGCACGATAAGTAGGACCAACACAATAAACAAGTAGCATCATTAGCAACACAACAAACCAATAGCATCAATAACAACGTAATGGACCAACACCAACACCATCAACACGACAAACTAGTAACATCACTAGCAATGCAATGGACCTAGTAGTAGCATTAGCAACATGACGAACCAATAATAACACCTAGTAATAATGCAATGGACTTAGTAACAACATCAACAATAATAATGCAATAGAGCAACGCAAAAGACCAATGCCAAGAAATAACACAAAAAAGCAATGCAAAGGAACAATGCAAAAGAGCAATGCGAAAGAAGAATCCCAATCATGATTAGGAAACACTAACCCCAAAGGGGTTTGTATACATTTGGGCACGGCTTGGGCTTCACAGCTAAACTAACAACTAACCTAATCTACCTACTGTCCTAAGAACCTAAGATCCAAATTTTAGTTCTCTCATAGAACTGATCTGGTTCTCCAATTTTTTTTAAAGGTAACCTGGTTCTCACTTGGGTAAGACCATTGGTCCCATTTTCAAACTGATTATCACAAAATGTGATACTAGTTGGGTTTCATTGTGAGAACCCAGGGTCCCAGTGAGAACTGCCCAGCACTGGTTTGGACTTTGGACTCTTTAATCCTGGCGTTTTTAGGGGAAAAAATCTTGCATTCCTGTCAACCCTGAGAATCCGGGCTGATGTTTTTAACATTGATTCTGGTTGGATCCTTTTGGAGGGAGCCAACCTTGGTGGTTACCAAATATAAACTGACAATGAAATCCATAAAGCTATAGAAGACAAAATGGCCAGATAAGTGGTCAAGGTGACTCGAATGATCATAAATGACTGGAACTCGTTACCAATGAATGACTATTCCAGACTCTTCACAACAAAACTGAGTGGACCTTTCAACAATGTTCTGCAATGCTCTTCATAATGTTGTAATCTCCTTGTTCCCAATATCCAAAAAACCATTAGCTCGTTATTCGCAAAAGTCCAAGAGAAAATATTGTCCTTTATAACATGAAGACAACAACTAGAAACAGAGTTCGGAATGCTGCAGGTCAATAATTACGTAGTCCATGAGTCGCCACTTTTCATTTAGGAGGTCCATTGGACACAAAATTAGGAGATCCGTTTTGGACTGGAACTAATTAACCTGGTCAACTTGTCTTTTAGCTAAGGGTTATTTTGGTGAGGATGCTTACTCTCACAAATGGGTAGCAAAGCGAAATGCTTGCTATTCTTTAGCGATTTGTCCTACTCAAATCTCACTATCTTCAGATGCCACAATGTGATACACGAATATATCTCATTTTCCAAGAATGGTCTCCAGGTCTCTAAGCAATCTATTTATGTGATATCAGAATATGCCATATCTATAGCTTTGAATATCATCAGAATCATAGCATTTACTGTTTACCGTAACCCTCTGCTCTGGGGGAAGAGGGAATTGAATTAATCTTAAAATAATTGTTGGGTAGAACACAAAATGAATCAAACAGACAGAGGGAATTCCGCACACCAGTGGTGATGATGTGAATATTCACCTTACAGAGTCTACTTTTGGCCACAAGTGCAATTTGTGTGGCATTGGGCAACTGTACCCACCACACAAAATGGGCAGAAATCGTTTAAAACATTGATTTTCTCAACCAAAACGGATTTGGCAGCCCCGTTTTTAATATACTAGAATTTGAATAAACCAGAAAACAAGGTAGGTATACAAACAAGTTTATGAAAGGAAACGTGATTATAAGTTGGTGATTGGAACTTGGAAAACATTCCTTGGCAAGAAATGAAGAGTTTGCTTCTCCAAAAACCCGACAGAAGATCTTGTAATGTTTTTTTTTTTTTTTTTTTTTTTTTTCAGACATTCGCTTTTGGGAATTAATTAGTGCCAAACCATAGAGGCTGGCAAGCACCATATCTTGTGCAATTTGAGTTATGTACTATCTTGAACAGGATTCACTCAAGCCCCGATCACTTTGGCTCCTGAAAACACATCTCTCTAATGTTTTGTTTATTCTAAATGTCTTATTGTGAAAGCTACATATTCTGTTTGCAATAAGATAATAAGTTTGTCTTTGGATTACAAATGTAGGTCATGATACATGGTGGTACTGCATTGCATTGTACATAGTTCTACAATTGAGGAGTGCCTAAACATTCAAAATTCTTCCGATATTTAGGGGGAGTGTCCAACATTCTCAAAACCTCTTTGAAAGTACAGTGATATTTTATTGACAACATTTAGCAATTTTTTGCCTTAAAAAACCTGATTTCAATTTTTGACCTACACAAATTTATTTTTCTATCTAAAAGAAAAAAATATGTCTCAAATTCTCCAGATGCTGAAAAAATGAAATACAAATCACCAAATTTCTCTAACTTATGTTCCAGCAGGTAGCCAAAAATATAGAAGGATGCTTTAAATTGTTTTGAACATCCAAGTCTAGTGTATAGCCAATTATTTTATTTTAATATTCTTATAGATGGTCACCACCAAGAGGATTTTTTTTTTTCCTAAATATTGAAAGTTTTGTGAAATTGTTCAACTAAATAGAAAAACTAGTAGAATTTACACTTTTTATTTTTTTTAAATCCCCATTTTTTTTCCAGATTTTCAGTTGGAAAAAATTGTCTCTTCCCCTCTCCCCCTGCCCCGCCCCCAAAAAGGAAAAGAAACCAAAGAGAAAAACGGATTGAACTTGGAATCAGCTAAAAGAGAGTCGGTACCAAAACTGATGGTGCGGCAGCTAGCTGGTAATTAAACCAAAAGGAACTTAAGAGGTGATGCCTTTAGAGGCATGGAATTAATTTAGAGGGACTTAACTTAAGCGTGTGTAAATCTATCTACATCGCGCCGTGACTTAGCGCTAAATATGGCGTTGTCACGACTATGCAAACTGCAGTTGAAGCGCATATATAGCCGCTCACTTGGTTCACTAAATGCTCAATTTCGTCAGTCATCAGCAACCGCTTCCCATCGCTCCCCTTGATTTCATTGCTGTGGACCAGCTCCTGCTTTGTTTCAGTCTTCAAGTTCACAACCAAATTGCAAGTACTAGTCGCAGCGATTCAGACCGCAGGTTCTTATCAAGAGCACAAACTAAGTTCTAGTCATCAGTGTTTGAGATCAGTTGTTACAGGCTAACTGGTCATCAGTTAGAGATCAGTTACAGGCTAACTGATCGTCAGTTTGTGGAGAACTAGGTGCGAAAGAGAGCAGTATGGGTTTGGAGACCGAGTTTCCTTCCGAGTTCCAGACCCCAGCGGCTCCCCCCACAGTGTATGTGGACGAGAAGGAGCAGCCATGGGATGTGAAGGAAGGTGGCGAGCTCAAGGTCCCCGAGAGCTTCGTGTGGCCCGATGCGATGCAGCCCAAGGTGGCGTTCAACGAGTATGTGGACGTGCCGCTCATCGATCTGGCGCCTTGTCACACTGGGGACGAGATCGGGATCCAGAAAGTGGTGGAGGAGGTGGACGCGGCGTGCCGTGAATGGGGTGCGTTCCAGGTGATTAACCATGGCATTCCCGACGACGTCGTGTTGCGTGCCCGTGAGGCTATGAAGCGTGTGTTTCATTTGCCACCCGAGATCAAGCTCAAGGCACAGCGGGATTACATCAAGAATTACAACGGGTTTGGCGCTGGCTCCATGCTTTGCCCTAGCAAGCAGTGGTCCGAGGCTTTCCAGTTCCTCATGACGGATGAGGCCGCTCCTGCCGTCATCGATGACTACGGCGAGAGGCTATTCGGCGACGACAAAGAGTTTTTCTGGTACCCATTATCCCTCCCCTGCTCCCAGCTCTGCCCCCGAACCACAAAAGAACTCGTTTGAGAGTACCCAAAGTTCGCGATTCTGTTGTTGAACAACCGTACTATAAGCTTCCTGACTGAGGGTCTCTTTCCATTAGGGTGCTGTGATCACAGGTACACACAGTCTGGCTTCTGTGTTCACAATTACACACAGTGTGCTGTGATCCCTAATGGAAACCCAGTGACATAGGGCCTTCCTTCTTGAAGCAGGACAGCCGCTTTCCGCTGGAGAGCTGCAACTGTGGTGAAAATATGTAATTAATCATGTTAAGAACTCTGGGAACACATGTTCTCATATGACTGTGAGCATAGCTGCTTGAGAAAACACATTGGAAAGATGTCCAAGTTATATAATGCCTGTGTTTCAACATGCATGTACAGCAATGCGATTAAGGAGTATTTGATCGGAAATGACAAGGTGCGGCTCCTGATTTGGGATCTTGTGATCAAGGGCTTGAAGGTAAAGAACGAGTCTTTCTTCAAGAAGTACTTGTCCGGATCAGTGAACAAGGGCTTCCGGTCCAACTACTACCCTCCCTGTCCAGATCCTTCCAAAGTCGTGGGTCTGGTGGTGCACACCGACTCTACCCTGGGATTGGTGCAACTGGGCGACGTGGGTGGCTATCAGCTGATGAAAGATGGTGTGTGGATGTCTGTGAATCCTCGCAAAGGCGAAAACACTTTGTGCATCAACATCGGAGACTACATTGAGGTGGATTTTCACTACGTGACTCTGATCATGATATAAAAATATATGTGCAGACCTTTCACAAAATTCTGTCCTCCTCACGAGGGAAGCCACTGCATGCGGGACCTGTAACCAGCTCTAATAGATCAGTGGACGACTACACATTTATTTGCATGTTCCTTAGTTCTCTAGCTCATGATTGAGTTCGATGTTTGAATTTGGGAACAAAATGTGTGTCTACAGGTGATGAGCAACAACCAGTACAAGAGCGTGATCCATCGGGTAGTCACCAACACAGAGGAAGAGCGGATTTCAATCGATTGCGTTGCCCAGCCACCGTGGGATTTCCCACTGTGCACATGCCCGGAGCTCATCGACGAAGACCACCCCCAGATCTACAAGCCTATCATCGGCAAGGAATACCAGGCAGTGAAGCTGGAGGGTCATGTGTGCCGTCCCCAGAAATTCTTCACCGTCGCTGGTGATGCCCATCTGGAACTGCGTCATGCAGCTGGCAATGTGTTCACCAGCACTTCTGACCCCAGTGTCGTTGCAGCGCGGGCTTGATCTTGATGGCAACAAGACATTTTCAAACTGATCACACAAACTACAAATCCCCCCTCCCACCCAACAAAAAAAATAATCCAAAATAATCACAAAATTGTTCTGAATGCGAAGTTTGTCTTGTGAATCTGCAGAAAGTTTGAGGAAGAAGACGTATTTTCCTCAGCCGTATGCAGTCATTCAAATACGTATATAAGTACTTTCTCTGCTTCATCAAATTCACCAACTCAACGCACTCTTGTGTGTTACCCATCACCTGTATTTTTACTTCTGTGAGACTAAATGAAACACTTTGATCCACTTTCTGTTTGTTTGTGTGTTCTTCAGGCATAACTTGACCTTTTTGGGAGTCTTTTTTTCTTTGGGTGGTGTTTTTGTCTAAATAGGTCTAGTGTATTTTAGAGTCTTGGGAAAATTGTACATGTAGTAACCTTGGAAATTTTTTGGTAATTTATAGGTGTAATGTAACTTGTAAGTTGTAACCCTCTTTTTCTCTTGTTCCTTGTTGGATTCAAGCTTGTTGATTTTTGTTCTTCATGATTACTTGTTTCTTGTTGGCTTGCCTATGTACAAGTTGCATCGTTTTCATATCGGACCTTTTCCTAATAGTTTTTTAGTTCCTCTCTTTGCATGTTGGGCCTTGAACAATAAGGTTGAAATCCTTGAAAGATTGGGAAATTTTTATTCATTTGACTCTTATAGTTTTTCAAAGCCATTTGATCCATCTTTGGTCTTGTGATGATTTGTTTTGTTGTTGATATATTTGCTTTCAAAAGTCTAGTAAAAAATAATGGGAGAGTTCATTGTATTTTGCTATAAGTTTCAATTGAAAACTTCCAAGGTTTTGAAGTTTTTTACTCAACAAAACAATTTCAGAAAATGTATAAATCTTCAAAGTTTTTAAAGTCTCAAAAGTTCTTTTTTACAAATATTGATGTTTCAAATTTTGGAAAAGAATTTTTTTCAAATTAAAAAATTCCATCTTTCAAAAAGCTTGGGATGTTTCAACATCTTTAGGAAGGAAGTGTCAAGATGCAAAAAATGCAGAAAGGTTCAAAAGTATAGCTTTGTCATCTTTCAAAGGTTGCAAAATGTATTTAAGAAAAATGTTTCAAAAGTTTCAGGTGTGCCACAATTTAGAAAGTTGTACAAGTTCCAGACTGTTATAAAACTTTTGAAACATGGCAGATTTAGAGGTTCTAGATGGTTCAACACATTTCTAATATTTTTCAAGTTGCATAAGTTGTAGAAAAGTTCTAATTTGTCATGTTTCAGATTTCAAAAGTCTCAAAAATCACACATCTCAAATTCATCATGTTGTAGAAAGCTCGAGAAGTACTGCATCATGTTTCCAAAGCATTTTTCAAGTTCACACAAGATATAAAAACTCAAAAGTTTCAAAATTTGTCTTGATTTAGAAAGTTTTAGAAGTGTGGAAAAAAAAAGAGAAAGTTCAGAAACTAATTACAATAACAATTGAGATCTTGGTCTAAATAGACACTTCTTTGATAACCCAATATTGGAAGGTCCCAAATATGTTCCCATACTTAGATGTCATGGTATATTAACAGCATACCAAGGTGAAATTTAACATGTTCACAATGCCCTAGCAATCTTAACAACCTTGGTTTTTTGGATGCAAATATGTGGTTTATTCTATAACATTACAAGCAAATCTACATGAATTTTTTATCCACATGAATTTTTTAACCATTGTTGTCAAAGTTTAGCAAGTGTAAAGTAAACCATCAACCTCATTGACTCACAAATCAAGTTCATTTTCCAATTACATCATGATGTGCCCTGCAAATATTTCTTGTCTTTCATATCCATTGTGGAAATGACACAAAACACAAGTAATTTAAGAGCACAGAGAATTGAATATAGAAGATATGTGCACTAAAAGAATAAATTAGTTGCTAAAATTATATTAAAGTTCCTTGGATGTACGTATATTTGACAAAATTTTGTGAAAATCCCAAAAAAAGCCTTGTTTCTGGGATAATATCAACAACAGGAATCTCATTAAAACAATGAGCTGTTTATATACCACCACAAATGAACACAATTTGTTTTAGTTCCATTTTAGAAAATATAATTTGAAAAATCGCTAACAATTCTCCAAGCGTGATGATTAGAGATTTTAACATAAAACATTTTAACAAATACAATTGAATCAACAACATTGCAAAATTTATGAATAAACATTTTTTTTAATTATTTTTATTAAAAGCACAACCCCTAATCAGGGTTTTTTTTTTCAAATTCTTCAAGTAGGTGTACTAGCAAGGATCCTCAGCATTAATTTAGTAATAAATGGCGACTAATTTGGTGAATTAAAAAAAAATTCCTTGAGATATGACAATCTTTTTTTTTTAATTCTCAAAAATGCCTTTGTTGGATTTGCCAGCCCTTTTTTTTGTCGCCAAATGGCGAAAATTTGTCCCAAAAAAAAAACCCTGCCCCCAATAATACACAAATACATCATATATGGATTAATGCCCAAACACAACAATATGATGTTGGATCAACACAAGCTTATTGAACAAATCATAATTCTATGTATCTTGCATTCAATTATCAAATTTTGTTCTTAAATTTAATTTGTCAACCATTATTTTTATTTTAAATTAAAAATTTACATTACATAATCATGAATCACCTACATTATTTATTCTTCAATCCCTAAATTGGCAAGACCCATTGGTCACTGAACCTTGTTTGCTAAAGATTCTTTAAAATAGTATTAAGTAGTTTTTTTGGGGGTGGGGGACAAGAATATGACATTTTGCTACATAACAAATATTTCAACTTTCCTTGAATTATTCTTGAATGCAATTTTGTGAAATTTTGCATATTTAAAAAAAGGACTAGCAAAAGCCCACCAAAATGCACCATCTGTGACAAAAGTATCACCAACCAACGATTTTTTTCATTCAAATTTAATCATTTTTTCAACAAAAATATGGAACTTCTTAAAGTGTAAATTCTACCATTTTGCTATTTTTTTGCTAAATTCTCCATATTACAAAATTATTATTTAAAAAATTAAATTTTCAACCTTTTTTTTTAAAACCCCCGTTCTTTCCCAAATCCATCCTTCCTTGAAATTTCCATGGAACACCCACGCACAATCTTCGCCGTGCCAGTAGCAGTACGAATGCAGCATGGAGTCGTTGCAAACGCAATGACAGCAAAGGCGAAGAAATTCAGAGCAAAGTATTTTGCAACTGAATTTGTGTGGCGTTGTTTTTATGAGCAATTTGGAAGCAAGCAAGTCAATAACAAATTTGGGCGGAGGATGAAATGGCGGTGATGAACCAGGACATGATCGCAATTGGTATGGAAGCAGTCGGGCATTCCGATGATCACCGGCCACAACTTGAAAGCTAAATCAATCCACATTCTTCTGTTGTGTTTAAAAAAAACAACTCCACTTCGTTTGTCATGATTTTCAAGAATCCCAAGGTCGACATCAATGCCTACAACGATGAAGTACAAAGAAGTATCCTCAACATGCATGGAATTTTTTTTCCTTTTCTGTTGTGTTGAGATTCTCAACTGTCGTTGCCAGCTTACATTCGGAGTTTTGTAGTTCTTAGAAATAGGATTGCCTATTCTTCGAAAAGAACCAAGGTTCTTGCTTTGCTCTATTATTTGCAACCAACAAAGCTTCACATTTTGCAAAATGATGGAAATTCTTCGTCATGCTATTGGTTTTGCACATGTTGCCTTCACAATATGTGTAAAATATTTGCCTAGGGATCAAGTGTAATTGAAAACAAATTCAGAAAAATGAAAAGAAAGGCACAATGCCGAAAAAAATTTAAATAATGGATTTATTCTTATGCTCACCTCGCATCCATGGAACATAATTAAAACTAGTTTGAACCTCGTGTCTAATGCACAGGTGTGTGTATTTGACGATACATATTACAAATTACAACTACAAATTGCATTTCCAAAACTTCTCTATATACCACATTCCACATGTATCCATCAGGACCTTGGCCGCTGAAAATCTTGATGTTTGCACTGCTTATGACCCCTGAGATAGCAACATACAGCTGACCATGGGAAATGACTGGAAATGGCAAATATATGTTGGGTTTGTTGTTAATATTGATATCAAAATCTTGAGGGTGCCCGCCCCTTGGGGCCGGGCATGCCTTTCCTAAACAGCAACACATGCACAGATGGGGGGGTTATTTATTTCTGCCAGGGTTTTCTTCTCTATATGATGCCATCCATGGATGGATGACAAGACAGATGGATGGATGGATGAAAAGCTTCACGAAAAATGACCATGACATCCTTTACCATATGTAATATCTACCACAAGTGTTTCTCCCACCCAAACACATTCAATATTAGTGAAGGGTCAAAACCTTTTCTAAGAGTTATGTCTTTACATTTTGTATTTATTCAATTTGTCTGTTCACCAAGAGTTGTTTTAGTCCTGATAAATAGGGGATAACTTAATTATAAGTTATACGTCCAATGCTCTCATTAATTTAAAAATTAAGTGTTATAACACTAAGTTGTCTAATTATTTAATTAAGTTTTCATCCTTAGTTTCACCTGATTTAGGTGCAACTCCACAATCCATAGTAAAATCTTCATTTTTTTGGATGGTATACTCTTGTTAAAGATGTTAGCAAATCATTATTTCAGTGGGGTAATAAGTGAACTGAACCTTAATGTTAGCAATCATATTTTCAGTGGGGTAGTAAGTGAACTGAACCTCATTATTTCCCACCTTGTCTCGAATAAAATGAAATTGTAATTCTGTATGTTTTGAACCTGAATGGAACTTTGGATTTTGAGTTAAAGGCTATAATACTTTGGTTATCACAATATATTGCAGTAGCTTCTTTTGATTCTTCACCCAAATCACACAAAAAGAGTCTTAAACCATTTTGCTTCTTTTGCTACCAAAGCAGTTCTGCTTGATTTCAGCAGGTACAGAACATACCTCGTCCTGGCTCATGTTATTAGCACTAATTCATATGGTCATCATGCCACATAATCTGATGACAGCTCCAATGACACTGCCCAATATAAGCAAGATTAGACATGATCTCTCAACAAAGGAAAGAATGACCAAATCCATACAACTTTCAACAAGCTTTTGACAAACAAAATTGAATCCTTCAAACTAATGTCCATTGTAAAGTTAAAGCCATATTTTTCTGTTTATTAAGAGTTAGAAATTGGTGAAGCTGCACATGGAGCTGCTAGTTCTACACCATAGGAGTTCAATTCAAGCAGCACTTGACTTCTGCAATAGAATGAACTCCACTGCCTGCTTTTCTGCACAACTGTGCCTTATGATTGATTGGCTCCAAAAAACTAACAAAAAACATATAGATATTCCGGAGTGTATTCAGTCCATGCAATAGCCCCCAAACTCTATAACTCCATGTGAAACTCTAAATTATGTTGTGTTCAGAGCTAGCTTCCACTGTGTCTAAACTCAAAACCTGCCATCTACTTACCATCTTCAAAGAGATTTCTGAACATTCAAAAGCAGGCAGTTAGTTCACTAGAGTAGCTATTCTGGGAGGAATAGAGAACCAGGAGGCACCAAAAGATCCACACCCCATGACAAACAGACTATATCTAATGGCTCTCCAATCAAGCAAACCAAGAACAGAGAGGACAGCATGTTGAATTGAAGCACACAGATGAAGACAATCCTTAACACAAAGTGGATATACTTGTTGCTAAAGTGCAACCAAGTGCATATTCGCCCCGTGAAGATGGACCTCTATCAATTTGCTCAAATCCAACCAAGCTGAAATTTTCCCTGTATAGTCGGTGGCTGTTCATTGGCTCATTCTCTAGCCCATCCATGGTCAAGGTACCATCTCTTTCCAACCAATCCAGGTCAAAGTAGTCACATTGTGTTGGCCCACTCCAGTAATTGAGCTCGCACTACATGTTCTCATAGCAGAAAGAGAGGGGCAAAGAATGTACCGCAGTTCAGTTAGCTCCAAACAAGCTTGAAGTCCACCTTTGCTTTACTTTCTTTTAAGAGTACTCCAAATAATTCTGTAGCTTGCTGAGTTTCTGACTTCCACAGTTGCTGTCTGAAGCTAGAACCATGATATTTTCTCTTGAGAATCTCTTGGGTTGCATCCTTGGGGCAATCCATGCATTGACCAGCATTTGATTAACCCAAGCCACTGCCGATGGTCAAAACCAGGATAGGGGCCAAAAGCTTGTAGATGATGCACAATTTTTGTTGTATGCCAGACTGGTGAAACTGCTGCAGACTTCTACCTTTCACCATGAAAGGATCTGCCTTGGGAAAAGCCACAATGCTGACCAGTTGCTTGTACTGTAAGCAGAATCATGTCACTCATAAAACAGGCCATTTTGTTCTGCACCCATGCTAATTGCTCCCCACAAAAAACACTCATTACAAGAGTGTCCTAGATACAAAATGGCTCAACTATTCAACCATTCCATCTTACCACAGACAAGGATACTTCTTCAATCCAAGGGGCAAATGAAATCCTAGAATGCACCACAGCATAGTGCCAGTGAATTCAAAGTAAAAGGAAATCTTACCAGATGTCGATTTCACCATTATGAACCTGTCACTGTCTTTTGAACAGCAACCCATACTTGCTTCTGCAACAAATCCATGTGGCCAGATGAAGTCAGGCAAGTTGGAATCCAGGCAGCTCCTAACTCACATTTGAGGGCCTTCACCAGAAAAGGATGAGAGCGGAGGATGCATCATTGACATACCTCATTGGCTCCCAACACTGGAGGAGCTCTCCCTCTTTTGGATGGTTTAGTTGCAAGCTCTGCTCCACTAATTGCTAATGCCCCCTCTTTAGGACCTTGTCCATTTCGCTCATGACGGCCCCCCTGTCTATGACCACCACCTGGCCCCCAAGAAACCTGCTGTTAAGTCTCCAGCGTTTGTTTATTTACACAGCATGCCAACAGAATATTAAAGATCTTGCCCCATATAATTGACCATTTGTTCCTATCTCCAATCAAAAAACCCACTCCTGTCTCACTCCACATTGTCTTTCAACTTGTACCAACCACAGGAGGTAAATTATAATTTAAGAGATGAATACCTTGCTCATGCCAGTAGGGGCCCTCTTGCTTCTTTCTATCCTCCGTTACTGAAGGCTGTGGGAGCAAAGTATCAGGCTCCTCGTCTTCCTTGCTTTGTCTCCCACTGTGCAAGTTTCCATCAGTGCCTGCAGTGTCACTTTTCAGATCTCCTTGACTTTGCTGCAAATCCTGTGCTGTTGGCATTGCTCCTGTGGGTGGCCCTCCTCGCCCTCCGCGAGAACTTCGACTGCCCGTCTCTACATATCGTGCTTTCCCATAAACTCCACTGCCAACACCTGCCATGTCAACATAGAATTTGTTCAGCAGTTCATCAAACAACCATATTGTCTCTTCCATTTAGACATAATCAAGGAAAAGAAAGGGCTTGTGTACCTTATCCATTTTCAATCCAAGATTCAGCCATAAAAATAAACCTTTCAGAGAGATCCCTATGTGCTGATGTATTAAGAGTAAGATAATCTTATCAACACCAAACTCTACCTAAGCATCAAATGCTAAAACATCATCTTGAAAAGTTCATCTTGAAACATCACCTGAGCCTTGCTGAGACTCTGAACCTCGTCCATCAGATCCTGATTTCCCACCATGCTTTTGATCATTCACTAGCTCTTCCTTCTCTGCCCTGGAAACGGTTTCAGTTCCTGAATGCAAATTTGCTTGTGAAGCCTCTGGTGATACCACAGATATTGGCACTACTGCAGAGGAAATACCAGATGACACTTCTGAACCAACAGCAACAGTCTCAGAACGACGTCGTGGGGTCCATACAGGCCGATCAGGCCTATCTTTGTTCCTCAAGCGCCTTGCATCCTGGCGGTCAGACATGGAAGCAGATAAACCTCCATCACTTGCAGCAATGTTGCTACCCTTCTCTTTGACATCTACTGAGCGACTGCTGTTATTGTTCTGAGATGCACCAGATTCCACCTCTGAAGCAGAAGATAGAGGCAGTACAAGAGAGACAGTCTGATCTTTGCCAGCCAGTCGAATAGCTTGTGGACGTGGTGGCCGTTTTCCACCTCTCTCCAACAGAGGCTGGGATATTCCCTTTGGTTCTGTGGGGATTTGTGTTGTAGAGATACCATGCTGAGATGAAGCAACCTGTGCATGGTCCTTAACTGATGAGCCTGCTCGAGGAGAGGACTTCCCTGACTCCCTGTGATGGCTATGTTTGGGTGGTGTAGAACTGGCAGTGGCTGTGCTTCCTGCTGATGTGGCCCGATAAGCCACTGTATGCTGTGGCTGCATACTGCTTGATGTCCCTTTGGCAGCTGCCGGGGTGCGGATCTGTTGATTTAGAGCAAATCCCCCACTTGAATTATCACTCAACTGAGCAATACTCACTTGTCCAATGTCCTGGATATAGCATACCATGCAAGAAGTTCTTAAGAACTGCGAAAGAAACTAATGAACAAATACTTCGCTTAATCAAAGGTGCTAATCAAGGGCAAGGATGCTTGTGAATTCCCCCTGAAAAGAAACACATCCAGTACATCAGCATGCCTCAGTAATGCCAGTAATAACAAACACTGACCAAAAAACAAAAGATTCACAAGTGAGCAAAACCAGTCAAGGTGCACACTGTGGCACAAAACTGCAACTTTGTGGCACTTACTGTTGAATATTCCTTATCCTTATCTTTAGCACTCAACACTTGCTTCCGCTTGGATTCCCGCTTGCTTGCTTCTTTTGCATCTCCCCCAGTTATAGCTATGTCACCTGAATTGGGAACCAAAGACAAACCCTTCCCAAGCAATAGCCCTCCAATCCCAGGTTGCTCCACATCAGCTACTAGACCAGGCAATGGTGCACCATCTGAACCTGCAAGGAAAGCAGATGAAGAGATCAAATGGCTGGTCATGTCCCAAGAATTCTGACTGCTCAATACTGTTCCTGGAGGTTTTGACACCTACAGGAGTGAAGGTACAATGGAATGCTTTGGGGATGAGCCCATTCTTACATGCACCTACTGAAGCATGGATAGAATCAGACAATACTACAGTTACATACCAGTCGGTGTTTCTGTGGAATCCTTCAATAAGATGACATGCTCCTTGAAAGGATCAATGTGTGGATTTCCAGCATTGCCCCTGAAAGATGAGGGTGCACTAGCAGCAGAGTCCCGTGAAGGCTTCTTCTCTCTGCCTTCACTGGTGTCCCGTTTCTTCCTATCAACCAGGATCTCCTTTTCTCTACGTTGTTGCTCTTCTCTTCGGGGATTTGCACCATGAGACACCTCCTTAAGAGGGACCATATTTTCTGAGATATACTGCACAGATAAAAGACCTCTCAACAGTATTTATGCAATCTCCTCGGAGATCATGCAGATGGAATCTATGTAACAAAGGAGGTCAAGTAACTCAATATCCCCAGGTAAAACCTAGCTATGAGCATGCAGTTGTGCTCCAAACGAATAAGCATCCAGCTCAAGTATGACCAACCAGTTACTTGGTACAGTCATCAAGATGCTGTGGAAAAAGCCCTTGTGTGACATCACCGAATTCACACATGACTCAGATTGCGCAAGATGGTACTTACAGTTGGAGTGCCAGGTCTGCCTCTTTCTGAGTTTCGTCTCTGAGAAGAGAGGTTATAAGTTCCAGATCCCAAATTGCTGGCTCGGGCAGCGATCTTGGTAGTTGCTGATGCACCCCTCTGTTTTCGCAGTTCATATACAGCTTGTCATTCCATAATGAACCAGATTCTATTCCAAGTCCTCAAGCTACAACTGTTAAATGATTCTTTCTTCCCAGTTCCATCTCATTGGCCTAGATGTTAGGATAATGCCTACACACACAGGAAGAGGCCCAGTCCCATCCTAAAGTTGATCTAATCTGTGAGATTGCAGAGAAAACTACATAACACTTTGAAGGTAACTGTTGTGTCAGTTCCAGCAAAACCAAAATGAACATGACAAGAAAGAGCACAGTCATAACTTTACAAGCATCACTTGTAAAGCACCAGACCAAAACCTTCATCATGAATGGCAGTGACCAGTTGCCATTATTTCTTGCTGACTTCATCAGCTCCCCAGTAAGGGAGTAGATAAGTACACAACAATCTGCTCAAAATTTCAGGCAACAATTATACGAAAATCTGCCTGGTGTTTCTGTTCCATCTCTGTAACAACAACAAGACACTCATGATGTTGGCTACCAATCAACACAAAAATGATCAGCCTATATATGTGAGTGTTAATTGCTGAAAATGCTTGAAGCTATAGCCAATAAGACAGCTGCAAAATATTATGTGCTAGTCCATTATTCCTACAGTTTGCCTGCTGATTGAGAAGTAAATAAGCATAGCAAATGGGCAATGCAATCATCCTATTCCCCAAAGATAGGCCAGGGAAAATGGTGGAGAGGACATGCTGATGGACAGCTGACTCAATCCCTGTAAAGGAGGCAACATAAGAACAAGTGAAGCAAACACCAAATGTCTGGGGAAACCTCTGTTTCTAGGCTCCCAAAGAATCATCAACATGTAAAGAGATTGTAAAGAAAGAAACCTGAGGTGAGAATCTGGCAGCCCTTCGCTGTCTTACAAACTCCATCAATGGGGTGACAATTACAGAGTCTTTAGCTGCCCCTGAAGCTGTAGATAAATCCAGAAGAGCCAGTAGGTCAGGACATCAACATCTTCTTGCAGAGGAGCATGCTGTGAGATTCCTAGAGTCAGCCATCACTATGACCAATATATGAGATTGCAAAATAAACTCCAGCATGACACTTTGAAGGTAAAATGACAATCGAAAAAAAACATAACCTTATGAGAGTCACTCACAAAGTGTCAGACCATCACCTTCATCACAAAAAGCAGTGACAAGCTGCTATGCTATCCTTGAGTCAACCCTCACTACAACCCTACAATTCAACCAAGGTGGAGGCAATACTGGACTAGCAAGCAGAAAACAACGTAACCTCAATTCATCAGGAATAATTGCAAATGCCAGGGATAACCAACACAAAATCACACAGAGATACCCAGCAAGCAAAAATCCTCAAAGTGTGACTAATTATGCAGGCAATTTGTACCATCATGAAACAGACGCACCTAAAGCAGCAGCCTTTTCAGCTTCTTTACGCTCCAGCTGGATTTCTGCACTGGGAAGATGCTCCATTGGTTTTTCTAGCAGCTCCAAAAACGCCAAATAGTCTGGATCTGTGGTGATTTATATCTTATCAGCAGGACAGAACAATCTTGGGAAATGAACAACACGTCAGCATCAGTCAACACATTATCCAGTTCAAGATTTTTTGCATACTGGACACTTGCCAGATTTACTCCTCTCACTACATCTCTAAAAATGAAGCCCAACATGTCAGGAAACAAAAACCAAGGCTCCATTTGGAGCTTGCCTTTTGTGATAGTACCCTCCCTGACATCCTTCTTCGACCGAGGCTTTGGCACCCGCTGATGGGGAGCATACTCCACCAGTGCCTTGTACTGAGCCCCTGCTGACAAAAAAAGGTCTCCTCAGTCAGACTTTACTTGAGCCAGTTTTACAAGCAAATTGTATGCACTTCTGAGTAGAGAATGTTCATCTGATACTTCTAACTGCAGGTCCACTGCATAAGCATTGAAAAGAAGAACTTGAAAACGCACCCTTCTCATTGACAAAGATATGGCCATTGAAAACCTCATAGAAGTCAATAACATCCTCTGGTTTCTTGAAGTTGATGTATGCCCGTGAATGCACCTGACGCTTATGGCTGCAGAAGCATTTCCATACACAGAGAGGCAAAACTGCATTAGTAAGCATCTCAGAGAGTATACTGCAACTCCAGTCAAGGATGGCACAAGATCCATATGAAGCACCTGGATCACTAGATCAAGGGGATTCAAACATTTTTCTATTCACATGTATCTTTCAAAGGCATCCATGTTGCTACTCAAACAGAAAACATATCTACTAGACTGCAATGACACTTCGAATGCACTACAGAATGAGTGCTACTTGAACACAAACAACGTACTATCTATCTATCCCTAGCTTTCAATGTTCCCAACCCATTCTGTAAAAATTCATGAACAGACAGAGGTCTATGTGAAACACCAAATTAGTCAACACATGATTTGAGAAGACAGAGTCCAATGTCAACAGTTGCTCCAGAACCCTAACCAGAGAGAGAGAGATGTGTGTGTGTGTATAGTGAGAGAGAGAGAGAAAGAGAGAGATCAGTACATAAGGGGGCAGGAGAGACTGAGTGTTCCTTTCTATGTTATACAGCTTTCTGTGCATACACATGAGTTTCCTTGCTGAGCAACTGTTGAAAATACAGAGTAAAGCTAAACATTGAAGAGGCAAAAACTTGAAGAAAGACCATGAAGAACACCAAACCCTCATACACAAGAATTACACCTACACCATACAGGAAAAGTGAACCACAACTGCTGCATAACCTAGGTCAAATCTGGGCAACACTATTACAGATTCTCAAGGTGCTTTTGTTTCATCATTTGATACACTGTTTAAAAGCCCTGCAGTATGTCATTTTCTGCTATGACACACTTGCAAATTGATGACACTGCCACAATATTGCTCCTTGTAATTATTTGTCCATGTGAAAACCATAGAGGAAAGGTCCAAGCAGAATGAAAAGCAGCAGAGACAGCACTTTGCTAGTGATGAAACTAAATACTGCACACTCTTCTACCACCTCTGAATGTGTTTGGATGTGTGCAGCGAAATCCGTGAAAGATTTCCCTGATGTTTTTACTCACAATACAAAATTTCCTGTTCATTCTATAGCCTCACTACACTTGGGAATAACCATTTCAAGCTGGAAATCTGCCGCCGAGAAACAAAAGACAGATGGGCGTGCAGTGAATGATCATGAAGAGGGTAGTGAAAGGTCAAGGATTTCACAAGAAAGGGCGTTAAAAAAAAACCAGAAAACCCTAGACAGGGAACAATTCAACGGCCAAACAACGCAAGAGAAATGGGAATAACCAGGCTCACCTAGATTTTCCGGGGTGGAAAGCAAACCAGTTGATAGTCCCAGCATACTTGGATAAAATCTGCTCATGTAAAACCGAGGAAGTCAAAGAAGGAGGCAGATGCCGGAGCACCACTTTGGTGCGCGCCTGCGATTCCTTCATAGCACTTTCCAGGCTCCGTCTTCTCGCACTGCTTCCTTGCCATTCTTGTCCCATCCGCACCATCTCTCCTCCTCCATGTGCGCCCCTACAGCCGCCCCCGTCCGATCCCCCCTTTAAGCCTTCTCCCCTGCGTTTCTTCTCTACTTCTTGTGCTTCTCTCTTCTCTGCCCTCTCTCCACTCTTCCCCCATCGCCATGGATTCTCTCCACCTCCAAGCATCCTTCCGAACTTCTTCCAGACCTAACCCGAACCTAATCCCACGCCTTCCATCTCCCACCAGACTCGCCTGGCCCCTCAGGACTGATCCTTCAGCCTTCCCGAGCCTACATCCAAACCTGTCGTTGTTAGCCCTTTCCGAACCTCAAACCGGACGTGGCGCCATACTTGGTAACGGCAGTTTGACGCTCCACCTAATCCTCTTTCCTATGGGGACCTCACTCCGAACCACAGTCGCCCACCTTCCGAGCCTAATAACGAACCAGGAGAGACCTAGTCACAAGTCCAAAGCTGGACACCTTGACACGAGATGCATAATGCTGCTAAGTTCTGTCTCCACGGGCAGTCCTGAGCTGCCCAACGTGAGGCGATAGCCAAGTTCCTTGGCCCTGAATTAAGGACCTTCATACAAGGGCCTTTGAGAGTAGGGTTTTTTTTATATTTTATTTATTTTCAAGCTAGACCAATTTTGATTCTCAATTAAATAACCTTTGGTTTCAGTTTCAACATCCAAAATATCAAAATGGACAATACAAAAATAAATAACTTCAATTTTTTATTCCAAGAAAAAAAATTATTATGTCAAATGTGGAAATCAATGATGTTAGGAGCTTGAAGAGGTGCCTTAAAAATAAATTCAATTAAATTCACACACACCTTGTGGAGGCAAGCATTTTTCATTTTTCAAAAACCCCATCATCATGAGACCTAATTATTTGGTGGGTACCCATCATTGAGTATCACAAGAAAAAAATATTATTATTATTAAATTAATATCAGTTTTTACACCATGTAAATGCCCCGTCCTACCACTTTACCCTACACTTAAATGCCTTATTTTTTAGTGTTATATAACCAATGTTATATTTTCTGGGATTTAACACTACAATATATATGTTTTAAATTACCCCCTTAACCACTTAAAACTACCACCATGATATATATATATATATATATATATATATAACCTAAGATTCAAGACTACTAACCCCAAGATATGTCATTTCCTTTCAATTTAACATCGCTACCTTCGTGATCGATAAATATTTCTTAAATAAAACATGGTACTTAAATATGCATTAGAAGTTTAGAAGTTTCGGTTATTAATTATTATAGATTTTAAGATTTTAAATTTTAAAATTTTTTTTTAATTTTTAAAAATTAAAGGAAGGTCCCAAGGTGGAGAGAAAGGACTCCTTGCCTAACAAAAAAAAGTTTCTCCAGCCCAAAGGAAGAAAGGTAAAGGGAAGTAAGGTGGTGGAGGAAGAAGATGTTCCCCCAAAGTTAGAATCCTTAAGTAAGGATAGTCCATTTAAACCTTGGCCTTCCTTGGGAAGATGTGGAAAGGGTGGAAAGCCACCCAAGGAAATATTTGCATCCTTATAAGAAACTTTGGGATCACAAAACTTGATTTGCTCAAAACGCCATGAAGAAATCCACATGAAGTTGGCCTAGGGGCAAATTGGGTTTAGGGTTTTAGAAGTAATGGTGAATGTGCCATTTGTTGGAAAAAGGTGACAAAGTTAGTAAAGTCACTCAAAGCCATGTTCTTAAAGTAAAGTGAGGCTTATTTAGCATTAAGTGTTGGGTGAATGTGGAAGCATGTTGACTCCCAAAGATAGGACCTCAACCAAGCCAATGAAGGATCATTATCTTGACCCCTTTGGTGGAAAAATTGAAGGTGTGATGTTACAAGTTGCATCGTATCATTGTTACCGTTTTGCCAAACTTTCATTTATATCAAGGTTATTTCGACATGTCATGTCATTGACATATTACAAACAATGTTGTTTAATTAAGCTTCATGTGGATATGTAGACATAATTCATCAGATTGTTAACAAAGGAGCAAATGTTAATGCAAAAGGTGAAATTGCAAAAATGCCTTTGCATTTAACACATGGAAACAACTATGATAGAGTTGTTTTGACATTATGCATGATAGTCAATCTCTTCTTTCTTTTGTTTCATATAGCATAAATTGTATAAGTTCCCATAACTTTTTACAATTATGTAACCATCATGTGGTAGTTACATGTAGAAAGGGCAAGAGGGGGGAAATGTGACAACATGTTATGGGTTTGGTAATGATCCAATGACAATGTGTTTCAAACACAAAACAAGAACTAAAGGTTGTCCATAGAATTAAAGACATTAAAATGGTGCATAATTGTGTTTTTATCACTTAAATTATTTTTTTATGGAACATTTTTTATCATGAGTTTTATATGTTTGAGCATGCACATTTTTCCTTCATTGTGGTTTGCATTCATTTGAAGTGTTACACAACAAATGATGTTCACTTCATTATATGTGCATTATGTGAAAAGAAACAATTGCAAAAAATAATGGACCAAAAAAAGAAAGATGTATTATTCTCTTCAATGTTCTTCCTATGCATTTTTGTTTTAGGCTAGATTATTTTGATATATGCTTAGATAATTTAATTAACATTTATATATGATATCATTACTATATAACACAAGTCATTTGATATCAACCCACTTGTATGTTTTAAATGACATTGGTGTTTATCTTTCAAGAAAACAAAAAACCTTTAAAGACTTAAAATCTACATATTTGTTAAATTGTTTAAAAAGATGGAGATTTTCTTTTTAAGATGTAATAATATCAAAAAGTGATCAAATAATGGTTGAAGAGACGTGCTTGCAAATGATATTATCTTTGAAATCCAAATTTGACATTTTGTTGTCTCATAAAATCAATCAAGTTAATGAAATTAAATAAGGATTTAAGAGTGTTTACAAGACATTGTAGATGAAAATTTTCATTTGATTGTTGTTACAAGATTGTGCACATAATGTGAATAAAGAAGGTAAAATAACTTTGTGCATCTTTTGTGGCAAAATTGATGATTAAAAATAATATATTGAGATACATAAGGCATGTTTGACATTTCAAATTTTATGATCATATATATATGGAAAGACCTTTGTATGAATCTTCTATTGAATTTTTTAAAAATTCAATGTATTCATGATGGATTAAGTTTTTGATCCTTTTACTAGGTTTTTTTTTAATTCATTAATTAAATTAAATTTGGAACATCATTGACTATATGGGTAGTTGATCAACATTGTCCTAATTAAAAATGTGATTACTTGATGATATAAATTATAATGAACTTGCAACATATTAATTATTTCTTATTATATGAACTTAAAATATCTTTGTCGTTTATGGGAACTTTGAAATTTTTATTGACATTGTAAAATAGGATTTTAAATGAAAAAACTACCATAAAACAAGCATGACTTGATGAAATCAAATGATTTTTATGTTTTGAAAAACTCATTTGATGATATTGTCCTTCATGCAAATATGATATACTAGAAGAAAATAATCCATATTGTTTATTATATAATTTATTGTACATGGATGTCACTTTTATATTTACATTCTATTTATGACTATAGTCCATTGGCATCTTTGTCATTAATTATATTATTTATATAAATGTTGTAAACACAAAACAATTGAAAAACAAAAAATTGTCAAAGAAAATACATTATCTTTTGGTATATTCCAGAATTTTTTTTTTTGACATAAAAATCTCAAACTTCATTGATTATTTTACAAACATGTGTTGAAGATTCTTTTGTATCACATTAATCAAAATTATTTTAAAAAATTGAACGTATCATTAATCAATTAAATCATGTGTGTTTTCTATAGCCCATGAATATATTATATGAATGACTTATTGTCATAGAAGTTTTAGATGAAGGAAAAAGGAAATTAACAAAGAAGGTAACCAAAAAAAAAAAAAAAGGAAAAAACATTTTTTTAGTTTGTGGGTTATTACCAATGCTTGCAATTGAGACAAAAATAATTTTTGAAACCATACAAGTTGATCACATTTTTTTTTTTAATCGTGAAATTTTCCCATTTTACATTTATAGTTCAAACATGCTCAAAGTTTGATTCTTGATTTCAAGTTTTATATTATTCCAAAATTTAAAATTTCGGTTAAATCAATTGCACGTTAACCATAAATCATATGTATTTCAACCTATTATCATGATGTATCACATCAAGGTCTTGAAAACCTTGAGATTTCTTTATGCATGTTGTTATATAAAAGTGTATGATTTACACTCAAGTGCATTTTTGTTTCACCTTTTCATTCAACAACTACACTTTTAGATGGAATATTTTATTAAATAATACATTACTTACGTTTTGAAATATGTTGACTTGAATATGTTTTTATTTTTTAAGTTTTCCAATAAAATATTTGAAAAATTAAAGTTAAAATTTGATTGTAGTATGTTTTATATATATTTTTTAAATATCCGTAAATTTTTGTATTATCAAAGTTGATTATTCTACATTATTTTGATCAATGTTGTGTTTATGAAGTTAGTTAAAATTTAATGAATTCATTTTAAACATCAAATTCATTAACATGCTTGAAATGGCATCTAACAAAAATTTAATAGCACTTTCACACATGACTTGTGTGGACATTTTTTTCCCCATGTTTCAACCACCTTCTCCTTGGATATAGGTAAGTAAAAAGAAAAAAAAAAATCTATTTTTTTCACAAATCAATAGAACATATTTATCACTTATATTTTGGTCTCTTTCATAATTAATGAATATTCAATGCATCCGACATTTTCAAATTTTCTCAAGCTTTTAAATCACTATGAATATTATTCGGCCAAGGTCTTGAAAGGACAACCCAAGATGAGATGTTGAAATATCAAATGTTCCCAAATCCAAACATCCTTAACAAAAAATTTAATTGATGTGGCATTTTGGTTTTAAATTGACTTATATTTTGTGAACAACAAAAACACACTTGGATGATGCCAACAATAACAAAAGATGAAGAACAACAAAACAAGAGTGCTAACAAAGAATGACAAAATGGCAACAAATAATAATGGGGTGTTGAAAAAAAATGTTGGAAACATTGGGTGTGTTAATTTGAAGATGATTTTATTTTCTTTTTGTACAATAAGGCTCGTTATAAAAGAATTAAGGATTGAAACCCTACATCACAAATTTCTAATATCACATTATATATAAATTATTTGTATTTTTTCCTTATGATGTTTTGATGTGAAGTACATACAATATACATTTTATTTAGATCTTGTGCAATTATCATGATGTAATTTTACATAAAATTATTATTTTTTGTGTATTAAACATGAACAGTCATGCACATGTCATTTTATTTTTTTAATTCGTCTATTTGAATATTTAAAGTATTGAGTACATGCAAATATCATTCATATTTACCATGCATGAAATTCATGGAATTTTTGTACAAACCTTTGAAGCTCGATAACTTTGTATGTAAGGGCACTAAGAAATACACGAAGGACATTATGGACATTAGGGCCAAAAATATTTTACATTTACAATTTTTTCAAATTAAGGGTCATCGACAAGCATGGTAAAAATGAGATTGGGGGTGTTGAAAAGGCCCAAAAATAATTGTGTTCGACACAATGAAGGGCACCCAAAAAAAAATCATAAGTGCAAAAAATGTTAATGTTTTAGAATTGATGAAAATTAAATTTCATATTCTAGAATTAATGAAGATAGATTTGATTTCATGGATAATTTATGTAATGTATCATTGTTAATATTTAAATATATCTATCTTTTAGATAGCTTTTAACTTTTAAATATAATAATATTTTTCCTTTTTGTTAATTGATCATTAGCATTAGTTCCAAACAACACAAACCCAATTTTTTTTGGTATTTCATAATTAGGTATAGAAAATTTAGTCCAAATTGTCACTTTCAGCAATTGTGTCATTCACACTTGACCATAGCCATTGTGTTGCATGTCCATTGGTCAAAGCTTCGTCATTATAAAGAAATGGTCCTATGTTTATCAATAGATTTTGTTGGGGTGTTCAAGAATTGTGTGAAGTTGCTATTGCAACATAAATAATGATCAATGACAACTCACATGCATTTTTGCAACTAAAAAAAATTTAGAAAAGGGCGGGGAAAGATTCAACCATCACAAATGTAACATGCAACAAATTAATGATAAAAATCGTGCGAAGTTCCTTCATTGAGTCATAGGTTCATATATTTTACACTTGAATATCATGCATTGAAAGCACATTTGACACATGGATAAATGTGTTAATGAATGAAGTACAAACATATGAATGAACGAATGTCACACAAATTTTTTATCTTCTTGTAAATTTTCAATGAATTTTCAATGCGCAATATTAGTGCATGAAACGTACAAATAATGAATGAAATTTTTTTTTTAAAAAATTATTACTAAATCATGAGATGTTGTGTTTATGATGGCTAACCCACAAATTGAAAATTCACATCTTGTAAAATTAAATGCAAAAGTATTAGGGGAGGGGGGATGTTGGGAACAATGGGAAAAAATTAGATGTATAAGTGTATAATTTCACGATGGCCATCACAAACTTTCAATATTATGAAATTTTAATAGAATCCATGTGAAAATCGTAAAACAATATGTCCTTGCAACATTCTTGGGCTTCAAATTATAAAACTAACATGAAAAGTATATATATTACTTTTATATAAACAATTTGTCTTTTTCACTTATGATGTTTTTGATGTGAAGTACATACAATTTACATTTTAACTAAATCCGTGCAATTATCATGATGGAATTTTGCATAAAATTATGATTTTTTCTGTATTAAACATCAACATTCATATATGTCATTCAAAAACAATGTTTCGTCCATTTGAATATTTAAGATATTGAATACATACAAATATTTTTCATATTAATCATAACATGGAATTAATGTGATTTTTGTATGAACGTATGAAAACTAGATTTCGCACATAATTTGTATGAAACTATGAAGTTTATTAAGTTTGTGATGGCAACAACAATGCATGAATTTAAAAATCACACAATTTTTTCACAACGAAACGAAATATTGTATTTTATGAGTTTAAGGGCATTTTTTCATTTGTTGTTTTGGGGTTGTCACTTGAATTTGAATTCGGCCTTGATTTTTATTCTCTTCTTTCTTGGAAAAAATGTTGTAGGAAAATGTAACAATATCATTGTTTTCTTCCCTTTTTTGGTTGTAAGGAGTCATTGTAAAATGGACTCAGAGGTTAATTACAACTTGCCTAAACCATTGTTCCCAAAACAAACAAGGGGGGAAAAACTTGTTCATTGACAAAATATTTTTAAAATATTGCATAAAAGGGCATGTGCAAATGCGTGGATGGATTAGACGTGACAATCAAATTTTGGGCAACCTGTTTCCCACAACATACATAGGTAAATGGGTCGTTGAATTTTTTTTGTATTACACTAACGAAATGTTTTTGGAACATGCTTATCTTTGGTAGCCAAAGGAGTTCTTCATGGTTTGCAAAAAAAATTTAAACTTGGAACTTCATAAAAAAATTTAAATGGTGAAAAAATGTGTGTAAAATATAATTAAATTTGAAGAACTAAGATCATCGTATAACCAACAACACACATGGAATTAAGGTACAAATTTTGAACGTAGTTAAGTAGGAGAGAAAACCTAGTTGGTTTTCTTAGAGAGAATAACTAAGAAAATTGTTTATAAATGGTATTGAAAGAGGATGAAAACCTACCCACAAGTGTAAGGGCCCCATAAGAACTTTCATTTTGTGCACCCAATAGATAGAAATTTTTTTTTCTATAGTTGCAATGCTCATTCTAATGATGGCACAATGTAGATTCAATCTTTAGTAAAAAGGAAAAGGGAAATTTAGGCATTTAAACCTTCCATTGAAAAATTCAAATGCAAGAAAAATGTGTTGTAAGTATTAACAATAGTTTGATATGGGGTTTATCTCTATCGTCCTCATCTTATCACTAATGGGAAATTGTTGTCACAATATTAGATTTGGTTTTCATTTTGTTGTCCATTCCCAAATGAACTAAAATGATACAAAAGGAATTTAGAGCAATTGAATTCGTAGTGTGAGATTTAAGGTTTAAAGGTTATAGTTTGGCCCTCAAATTCCTTATAAAACTTCAGCCTTTTGCTCCATCACTTCACCTAGTATCACATGCTAATGAACTTGTAATGTGAGATTTAGGGTTTAGAAGGTTTAACCACGCTAATAGGAACCACATTTGCCACCTTATAGTTGTATTTTTTCATTAACTTTTCAAAAACCTATTGAAATATTTTCAATACATCATTTAAATTTTTTTAAAGCTTCAAAATTTTGTTAATATTATTATGTTATTATATTTTTAAAATTCCAAAATTATGCCATTTAAATATTTTTCATTTTTCATTTTTTTACTACTTAATTATTATTTTAAAACATTGGTTACATAACAGTTTTTAAATGTGTATTCTTTATTCAACAAATTGATTTAAATTTTTATGGATATGTATACCAATATCTAGAAAACATCATTGTCCATTTATAGTTTTATTTGTTTATAATTTGAAATACACAAAATTAGGTAGTTGTTATGACAACTAGTGGTATGTATTAATGTGACTACTCTCTAGAGGTTACAATCTGACCCTCACATTTCCAAAGTAACTAAACTTTTCTTTCCATTACTACCTCAACTTTCATATGTTTTATAAAATGTTTTCTCACATTTTCATCATTGCATGTATGCACACAATCCATATCTAGGTGTCAATTTTTATCATACAATTTGTTTTTCATATTAAGATTTGTTTTTGTGTAATGTATGGCATGTTACATTTTGAGGATTTCAAAATTTTGAAGAGTTCATTACTATGAACCAATAGTTCATTTGCATTCACATTTCATTTGATTGTACCTTTTTTTTCTTTATTGAATTTTGTTTATTATTCAATGAAGCGCAAAGGTGTGAATTGCAATGAATTATTGTATTAATGTTGCCACTTCTTAGCATTATTATGGTGACAATGCATAAGAAAAAATCTTGTCCTTTTCTATTACCCAAATTCATTAAGTTGTTAATGAAATGGGACAAAATTAATTAATATGCAACTTGTATGATTTTGGTAAAAGAGAATTAATTAACTAAGACATTTTTATTGAAATGGTTTATAGTCATTTTGAATAGTCATATGTTGCACTAAATAATTTATAATTAAAAACATTGCATGATGCCATGGAATAATGTGCCATGTCATATGCAATGTTTTTTTCTCAGATGATGGAGTCATGGATTGTATTTAGTCATGGCATGCCATGGCAAACTAACATGTTGTGGGAAAAAAATTAATGTTTCTTTTTTTGTTTTTTTTTTTTTTGGTATTTTTTGATTTTTATTTTTTCCAAATGATGGAATCACAACTTGTATTATAATCATGGCTATGAAAAAAATTAAGGATTTTTTTTTCCCAATTTTGTCAACAAAATGTTTTCGAAACCATTTCGCCATGATGTATAATGTTTCTATATTCACCATTTGATGTATATGTGTGTAAACTACATTTACACAATATACAATAAGGCACATGCCCACCAAAGATTAAACCCAAGACCTCATGGAAACACGTTAAGGTTTTAACACCCAAACCATTTCAAGACTAAGTAACAAAGAAGAAAAAGTTTAATATTATTGTGTTTGACAAAAAGTTATTTGGGAAATTCAAACTTTAACATGTGTTTTCTTTTTCAAAATTTATTCAAATGCTACAAATGAAAACATGATATTCAATACTACGCCAAATATGACATTTTATGACTAAAAATGTAGTCATGGACACCATTTATGACTACCCATGACTACATAGTAAAATCAAACCCATCGTTTTTACCTCGTAACTGCTAATATGGTCTTAGTTGTAACCATGGTCCATAGTTATAAATTTTCACAATTGTAAATTATAGTTAAGGATGATATTACATTACATAATTCCTACCCATTGGATTTTCAATTTTTAAAATATTTATATATATATGGGAATTGATGTTAAGCTTATATGTGGTAAACATCTATGAAGTATAAGGTGAGACCTATCGTGTGAAGCCTATTTTTTCATTATTTTCCATATTTAACACTCCAAAAATAATATTATATAATTAATTTAAATGCGCCTTGTGTTAAATGACGAAGTGAATTAAAAATGTTAGGTGGCAGTAAAGTCAAATTCAAAGTCAAAATTTAAGGTTAAGGTTAAATTAAGTTTAAATTAAGGTTAAATTAGGGTTAGGGTTATATTAAGTTTAAGTTAGGGTTAGGTTAAGGTCAAATTAAGTTTAGGTTATAGTTAAGTTAGGTTTCTAGGTTAAGGTTAGGTTAGGTTTAAGTTAGGGTTAGGTTAAATTTAAAGTAAGGTTAGGTCAAGTTTAGGTTACGGTTAAGTTAGGTTTTAAGTTACGTTTAAGTTTAGGTTTTGCTTAGGTTATAACATGTTGTAAATTCCAGAACTTTTGATTAATTTTACAAGAATTTATGATTAAACCAAAAACTTACGATAAAAAAATTTACAAACCAAATGTTGTTGATTCTAGAATAGTGTTGGTATGTGCTGGGGGCAACTTTTTGTCATCAATATTATATAAATTGTTCTTCCTCTTGTTCCATTTCACTAGTAGAAAGCCCTTTTTTTTAACCAAAACATTTTCAACTAGATGTGATTTACAACTATGTTGCAACTATAATTTTTTGAATTTTCAAATTGAATAATGGCAATTACCAATGAAGTCAACTCATCAACTAAATTGGTATATAGTTGGAAATAGTTTTCAACTAGGTGGTGTTTTGCCAAATATTCCATTGAATATTCTTGACATCAACAATGTTTATAAGTTGAAATGCCTACTACATTGGTATATAGTGAAAAACATGTCTTGAGTAAAAGGTCATTCTTGAAATATTCTTAACATTTCAGGTTCTTTAATTAACACATAGTTAAGACATTAACCAATGTTCAACTATTTTGGTGACACCATCAACACATGCGTGAATGAAATATAATTTCATTTGTAGTTTTGTTGCAACTCAATTAAACAACTAATAAATGACTTTGTTTTTATACATGTCATATATGTTAATATTTATGTTAAATCATGATAACATAAAATTACATAAAAAAATATTTGTATAAATGAATAGTTATGTGTGACATAATTTTTGTAATGCATATGAATTTTGAATAAATTCTCCTGAATATAAATTAGTAACTTAATATTGTATAGGTTCATACATGTAATTTTTGTTTGTAGAAGTGAATGGTTATGTATGGTGTAAATTTTTGTTTTAAATGTTCAAAAAATAAGACTCAATTTTGAAATTATATATATATATATATATATATATATATATATTTGAAATATAAGTTGATAATAATACATATGTTAAATATATGTAATTTCTATTTTTGTGTATATCAACTTTAGTTTTCAACATATCAAGTGATGATAGAAAATTAATATTTTTGTGGAACTCTAATGTTTATTAATTTTTGTACATATGATAACTTCATATTTGTTTTAAATTTTATCAAAATTCATTAAATTGAAATTACATGTAAACTTTATTTGTAGAAATGAAATTTTTGTAGGATGCAATTTTTTCATTTAAATGACAAATTACAATAATATTAATATTAATATTAATTTATTAAGAAAAAAATAGGTTTAAAATATTGTGTAGTGAAATATTAGTTAGACTAATATGTTTATGATCAGGGGTTTTTTATTACCTTCATTTTGAAATTGACTTAAAAACATAAGATAACTAAATATATTATGATGTTATTGTTCGACATGTTTTGTGGGGTAGTTGTTTATGTCCTTTATCAAAGTATTCCAATGTATTACAATAATTTCAAATTATTTTACTTCGTAAACAAACCAAAGAAAAACAATGTCAAATGATATATATATGTATTTTTCTAGTTGAAGGAAACAACATGAAAGCATGTCCCAAACCAATAAGTTGTGCAATGTAAGTACTAATGTTCTTATATACCTTATTATTATTATTATTTAATGATAATTAGGCAATATTACATGAAATAAAAAACTTTTTTCCTCATAAATTCATTAATTTTTTTAATGAAATAGATATGTATGAAGTTACAACATAAAGACGATTACATATTAGAGGGCATCACAAAAAAACTCATCCACTTTATTTTTGATAGAATATACTTAACACATACTTGAATAAGATATTACACTACAAAAAAGGCCTTAAAAGTTATTTACGTTTAGAAAAATCTACTTAAAACCTACTTTTACAATGTGAAATTTCAAAATTAATGCATAGTATGAAGAAATATCTTGTTAGTAATCATTCAATTAAAAAATTACATATATAATAATTTGTGATGGGTTTTGGTTTCACTTTTTCTTAGTTTGACAAATAGACTACCAAGTACATTTTGTTGTATATTTTAACATGCTTTCACCCTCAAAATAGATAAAAAATGAAGAAGATATGGGCATTGAAACTAGGCGAAGTAAGTGTTCAATCATAGGCTTAATTCACACATTCCAATTTAATACATTTGTGTTCTTTGTGGTTTTTCTCTAATGGCTCATTGCATTTGAAGCTTAAAGAAGCAATTTAAAGTTTAACTTGGTGCACCCATAGCTTTTTAGATCATTCAAATTGAATAAGAAATGAATAAGATATGGCATTCTAAAATAATGGGTCATTTTTGGAAGAAACACATTATCTAATTTTGACATGATTTATGCTTCTTTTGTGTTGTTCCTTTGCTTTTGAAGTTTAAAGAAATAATGTAGAGCTTACCTTGACATTTCCATAGCTTTTTACATCATTCAAATTGGACAAGAAATGAGAAAGATCTAAAAGTTTTTAGTTATAGGCCTATGTGTGTTGTTAAGTTTGTCTTTCCATGGTGGCAACCAAATTATTTGTCCCATATTGTTTGGTTTCCATTTTGATAATCCAAATTATATAAACAAATGCACTATGATGTTGGAAAACCAAAGTGAACATGAAAATGTAATAGCCCTTCAAGATGAACACACAAAAAAGGCTTAACATTGAAGGTTAAGTTAAATGAAATAGGATTTTTATTTGTATCTTAGGTATAGGCTTAACTTAATGCCCATAATATTTAGCTTTAGCTTAGGTGCCTAGGTCTAGCTTTAACTTAAGCCTATATTAAGGGGCCTAGGTTTAGACCTAACCCATCCCTAAATAATTAGTTGATTACTTATGATTAGGCATCACGTACATTTACATGCCTATGTTATGCCAAGTGGCATGAAACTATTGGTCCACCCCAAACCCTTTAAATTATAACACATGTCATCCCAACATTGGCCAAATGCATTGACCATTGTAGTTGCAACATAGTTCACCTATTGACTTATTTTTTATCATGACCAATCAATGGTGGAATGCTTTGGGTTATGTGTCACATGTCACCACATCATTGGTTAAATTGACATAGTTGAAATGTAGTCAAAATTGCAACTAAATTTTTTGTTAATGTCATATGCAATCAACGGTTGAAGTTCATTGATTAGTTGAGGGAAATTGACAACATTTCACAACTAAGTTGGTAAGATAATTTACAACTAAAATGGTTAATAATGGCTATTGATGTGGTGTTGACACATGGCAAACACTTTCAACTAGATCGTCATTGTTAATTTGTGCTTGTTAACTTTCTTGGTTTATAGTTGAGAAAAATATATTTCAATTATAAAAAAATACTTTGTAACTATTTTTGTCACTTTCAACTATGTTTTATGGTCAAGATGTAGTTGAAAACATAGTCGCAAAAGGGGAGTTTTCTACTAGTGTTTGGACTACTCAAAGGATTAATTCACATGCATAATATTTACTTTATTACTACAAGCATTACCCATTAAAAAGCTCAAGGAATTTGATTGAGCAAAAGACAACAATTTCAACCTCTATCTCCATTGGTGCTTCACTAGGATGTTGTAATTGATGGACATCAGTGGTGATGGCATTTGGCATACAAACCTCCCATACTCTAATAGCTACATAATTTTCTAGCACAACTTTTTTGTTAACTTTACTACCACTTAGCCCACATATAGTTGCGCTCCCAACCTTGCATTTTGAAATTGGGTCAAATAATATAAATTCCATTCCAATTTGAATCTGCACATGCCAAAATGTAAGCTCAATATGATGTGCCCTTTTTCACCAATCCTTAAATTAGGCTGCAAAATAACATTAAATTACTAAAATGGTTAATGTATTCTTTTTTATGTTCATATTCAAATCAAAATCCATCAAGCATTTGAAGACATTAAATATTTCAAATTTGAATTATGTGAATTAAATTTAGCTTCATCAAGATTGGTTTTTTGGATTTGTTTTTGCATTAGTTGGCTTTGCATTTTTTGGTGCAACATTCTTTTTTTTGATCGCAAGATTAATTTTTACCTCTTATATGCCATATTCCAAAAGAAATGATTAATAAAGTATTTAGTATCTCATCACATATGACTTGACCCACTATGCCAATTAGATCACACTTCAAAATCAACTTGAAATTTGATTTCAAACCTATAGACCTCAATCACCACTTGCCTAGGCTAAACAATCATTATGCAAGCCTGAAATAGGCAAATCAAGGGTTAATCAAACCTCGTGAAGTTAATGAATGGTTATTCAAAGAGATCATTAGCATATTAAACCTTAATCATGATGGGATAGGAATTTGAATAAAGTTATTCAAGGTTGTAAGAAGGTTATTAAATTTGAATCATCACATGCCTAAGCTAAACAATCATTAAACATGTTGATCAAAGGTTAATCAATCAATAATCAGGGCTTTAGGAGGAAAATTAAGGCCAATTAGGTCTAATTAGACCATAAGTAAGCACATCAAGGTAAATCAAAGGCAAATTAGACCTCGTGGCATTTAAAAGGGGTTATGGCATACCTTAAATAACCCCATTAAGGGATATGAAATTGAATCAATGTGCATTTAACTTTAATAAAGTTTAATCAAGACCTTCATGAAGTACATTAGAGGCTAATCAAGGAAGTAGATAAGATGTTAATGAATAGTAAATTAAAAATTCCCACTTGTGCAAAGTGTCCCAATTGTCCCATCAATTGAAGGACTATCTTCTTGTTCCAATGTACCTACACTTGAAAGGGGGTTTACAACATGTTTTTCACCCACACCTCCACCCACCCACACATTAGTTTTGGGCCTTCGTCCATTTATTGTTCTTATTGTTTTTGTAGGTACTATTGCTACAAGTGCCTCCTGCACCATCCCATACCCATCATCTTACATGTCCTCTAACACTCTAATTGGTGGTGGTTGTGGTTAACATTGTTGCACCTAACTTTGGCACCTTGATTCAATTGAATCCAAGTTGGCATCTATATTCAAAAGTAGATGTAACTTTTCAGCCAAAGTCTTGTTCATGGTAATGAACATGTCCATGGATGATTACAATTCGGTAATTGAAGAAATAGCCTTAGCAAATTTATTATCAGTGTTAGATTGTTTTTTATCCACATTCTTTTGTCAATCCAACATCCCATCCAACTTACTAGAAAGATCTAGCAAGAATCCTTTGCTTGTGTCCTACATTCAACAAGACTATCCAAAAGTTAGTCCTAACCTTTACAACAAAGGTCAATTTCATGAACCATAGTCAAAAACTTGAAAAATGATAGCCAATAAGCAAAATCACAAACATTGAACATCATAGCTTGTAGGTTGAATCACAAACTTTGACAATGGCAACCCATGAAAATCAATAGAAGGGAAGAAGATATCACAAAAGTAACACTCTTTAGTCTAAGATCAACCCCCAACATTTCTTATAATGATGGTTGTTGTCCATGTATAAAAATCTATTCCTCGTAAGCCCAATCAACTCAACAATATTAAAATTTTGCAAATCTAACATGGTATATCCATCATACTGAATCAAGGCACATGTAAATTTAAGAAAAACAAAAAACAAGTATAATTATATTCTACCCATAGATTTTACATATCGATGTAGGCATATAGTTCATAGGAAGCATACACAATCCTTGTTTTTTGTTGATTGGGCCACCACGACTTGTTCTTGATCATTCTTCACTTCTGCTCAAGCTTTAGTTAAGTGGTTCCATTTTGCGGTAAACTTTGGCTTAAACCAATATTTTTTCAATGTTTCCTAATTAGTTAGGGTACAATTACCAAGTCTTGGTCCACCTATCCACATTACCATGCCCAACACCATCTTTAATAACGTCCAAATACAAATGAATTGTAATCATATTGAACATGTGGATGATAGCCTTAACACACAAACTATTTAGATGGACAAAACTTGAACCTTTAATAATTATGCGAGTCAAATTTTCATGAGGATGTTGCATGTCTTTCGCATGTGTTCAAAGCTCAAACTTGGTTCGATATAATTAAATTGATTTTCCAAACTATCCCTCATTTTTTCTAACATTCCTATTGGTTATTGTGATATTACTTTGGAGATATCTAAGTAGTTTACCACATGGCGTTTAAAGGTTGTTATCCATGTGTTTTGATTTGGCACTAATGGTTCCCCTTTTAAGCTACATTTGATTTCATCTTTTTTAGTTTGTTGCCCATGCACTACCATAGAGTGATCCATCAATTTGGCCTTTGTTGCAACATAAATTTTCCTCCATATTATATTAATGTGTAATCATTTCACCTCAACAATTGACATCACTACCCCAATTGACTTTGGTTCTAGAGCATGGGTTTTATTCCTCAATTTGCACATTTGACCATGTGGAGTATTTCTCAATCTCTAGAGGGTAAAATCCTTCGTTCGAGTACATCCCTTCTTTTAAATATAAAGGTCCATGTTGCCCATAATTAAGATGTGGGTGTGCAGCTAGTGGAGTTGGTTGTCTTGGATATAATCCATGCACTATTACAAAATGTGGGTTTAGTTCATTAATCCTCGTTCACTAGACTAGTGAATTCACTCATAATCTAGTGAAATCACTTGGTGTATAGGGACACCTTTTGTTGTACTGATGGCTAACTGTTCCTTGACCATACAACAGTTGATGTGTTGGTGGTTTTCAAGGATAAGACCCATGTGAAAGTTGTCTTCTAGTTGGGTATGTTGAAATTACATGTGGTCTTCAAGGATATGACGAATTTATAAGTGGTCCTCGAGGATGTGATGGCCTTGTAGCTCAAGCTTATGAGTATAATTCATAGTTAAATGCATAGAAATCATCATATTCAACATACCAATTCAAATGGCCATGTGTATTTAGTTGCATACCTTTCGGATGCATGAAGTTGGGTTTAACTAGTAAAAAGAAGCCATTTACTCCCCTTGGCAACTCTCCTACTTCACCTTAATACAATATTGCCTTTCTAATCTTTAAAACACCCCATTCAAACCATCCAACCACATATCTAGGCCGACTAGAGGTCATTCAAATTTGTTAGAAGGTACTTAAACCTTAAATAGTCCTTAAGGAGGCACAACAATCCTTAATTAGTCTAATCCAAGGGTTATTGGACCTTAATCATGGCCTACCCAAGCTAAACAATCATTAAACATGCCTGAGAAAAGTTAAAAAATCAATAATTAAGGGTTCAAGAGGTAAATCAACAATTAATCAAGGTTAATTAGACATGAGCATGCATATCAAGGTTAATTAAACTTCATGAACTTGATAAAAGGAAAATCAAAGGCTAATTGGGGTTAATTAGGACATGAGGAGGCATGTCAAGGCTAATTAAAAGTTGATCAATATATGGTGAAGGCCTTAAGAGGTAATTCAAAAGCAAATAAGGTTTAATTAAAGCATGAATGTGCATATTAGGGCGATAAAAAGGTTAATCAAACTTCATATAGTTAATCAAGGCATCAAAAAGAGGTAATGCTAGACCCTTAATAACTCCCATTACGGGATATGATATTGAATCAAGTGCATTCAACTTGAACAAAATCTAATAAAAATTTGATGATGATAAATATAACTTAATTAATGCATATGAATCAAGATGCATTGGCCCACTATAAAGAGGTTTGAATATATTCAATACTTGGATTGCAAGTTCGCTTGAAGTTGAAGATGATTAAAAAAACAAATTTGATTCACCAAAACCAAAAACCTTGTTATATTGAAATAAAGGTATCCAACACCTCACATAACCTTATTATGTTAAACAACCCACAACCCACAATGCCAAAACATGGCATTTACGATTACATTGACAAACAATGACATTCCATAGTTGAATTTCGTTTCTAAGAACTTGGGCTATTTGTGAAGCGGTGGTGAATGTATTGTCACTAATTGTGACTAGTTGTGTTCTTAATCAAAGTTGTGAACATTGGTTGCTTGGGGATATGTTGCAATTTGTGATTAGCAAAACCTTTGAAGTTTGTGATGAACTAATGTGGTTGTTCCTAATAGCTTGGGTGATCCAAAGGCAAATGTTTTTGATGCAGAATTGACAAAATTAACGATTTACATGAAACATCAATGTTGGAAGTTTTTCAACCTTTCTTTTCTTTTATGCATGGTTTTGATAAGAAAAAAAGACACAATATGTTGGCATTGATGCTAGATCCGAGGTTCAAAAATATGTAGTTGGTGACCAATTACTATGATTGTGAACTTGCATTTGCGTTGGTAAGGGAATATGACATTGGTTTACTTTTGCCATTGTTGGTAAAATGTTACAAGATGATGATGCTAGTTATGTAGCAAGTCGAAGTTTAGGTGGAAGCCTTTGAGGTTGACAATGAAGATTTCTTTTAGACCTCAAAAATTAATGTAGAAGTTGTGTCCCAAATTGTGGCATGAGAACTTGACGCATTTTGTTGCCACCATGTTGATGTGGAAAACTACAAATGTGCGTTGTCTTGGTGGCACATCCACACGCAAAGGTGGCTAGTAGTGGGGTCATTAGTTTAATAAATTCTTGTGATTCCAACAAGCCAAATCAAAATATAGTGAATTTTCTCAATTGTTGGAATTCTCATAGCATTGAGGAGGTGTGGATTGCAAATTGACCATATCGACCAAATGGCATGCCAATCCAAGGGTTGGTTGTTCTCAACCTTTTGATTCTATAAATGCATGTAAGGCAAAATCTTTGTTGTCGAAAAAGCTTGATGCAAAGTTTGAAAAGGAGGTTGAGCGAAAAAAATTCCCAAATCGTTGTGATATTTGAGCTTGATTTCTAATTTGTTGCTTTCAAATGTTCTTTAATGCCCAAAATGGGCACACGTATGGATTTTTTTTTATCATATTTTTTTTTGAGTTTTTTGATCTTTTGAATGGATCTTAGAGTTTCACATATGCTGAATTATAGACACCATGTTAATTTGTTATTTGTTATTTCCCATTGGTGACTTTTTCATTTCTTCTTTGGCTGATTTATTTTTTGAGTTTTGCCATGGCAGATTTCATAGCTCCATACTCCATACTTGTAAATTGTAAATGAGTTTGGCAAACAAAACACTTTTTGAATTGCATTGAAACAAAAAAATTGTAGTTTGTAGTGCCTTTGTTCAAGCTTTCCATTTTCCACATAATTGAAGTTGATAATGCTTTAAAATAATTTCTTAAAAAAACTAGCTTCATAATTGGCTTCATATTTAGGTAAACATAGGGGGTTCAATTTGACCACTAATTCCAAACTAGAATGAAAACCAAAATATTAATTGGATTACCATAATTGGACATGTGTCTGACCTAAAATTCAAATAAAATTTGGCGAATATTTTGTTCAAAAATCAGCCACAAAGAATCAAAAATTTCCCAATTAAACCCCCAAAACCGGACATTTCTTTGAAAAGTAAAAAAATTGTAAACTTAAAATTATCAAGTTTTCTAGAATGGAAAATTTTAATTAATTGGAACTATCCAATTCTTTCAATTTTTGAATTTTTAAAAACGTGAAATTTACAATTCTTATAAAAAAACAAAAAATTGCACAACATTAGTTTTGACCGTCAACCATTACCAAAATGGAATCTTATGATTCAAAAAGTGGAAGATCCATGATAAAGTCCATGGAGATTGAAGATCATAGGAATGTAATGATTGGCAAAGACTAAAGGAATCCATATGGGTGATGATGAACATTTTGATCACACATAAACATCACATGACCCCATGAAATTTTTTACATATTTCCAAGGATGTAGCCACCCATAATTTCCAAAGACTTGCTCCATGGTCTTGTTAAATCCAAAGTTGCATGTAGTTAAAACATTACGTTTAGCTTGGAGTACTTGGAGTTGAATAGGGCCATTAAGTGCATTTTGTCCATCATGATATAACAAACCATTTTGAAACAAAAACTTGTTGTGATCACCAGAAAAATCTTAACCTTGATTTTGATTCTTCAATTGACCTTTGATGCCAATAACAAAAGGATATTTTTCCAAATATTCATGAATTTGACAAAGAAAAGGTTTGTAATAATTTTTTTTTTTGTAATGCTTGAAGTTAAAGATGTTTAGGCTTGAAGATGATATCACGTTTTTGGTTATAAATTTCATCTCCTTCCTTAGGTGCAAGGTACAAGTGACATAATAATGTGTTTAGTTTCCTTTCTTGGTGCCTAGGATGATATGCGATCACAAACTGTAAATTGAGACAAAAATAATGTTTATTGAGCTTGGTGAAATTCGAAACATGAACAATTACGAAATATTAATTTTTTTTGTGATCGGGATACATGATGATTTCATGTTAAACTTTTTTGAGTAAATGGCGCCATTTGTCAAAACCATCCACAATAGCCAAAAGTTTTTTAATCATGTATCTCATAATTTATGTCAATATGAAAAAAATTATGCAAACGAAAATCAATAAGAGGAAAAAGTTTGCAATCTCCAAAATGCAATGCTTAATGCAAAGTTAGAAGTGTTAGTTGCTAAAATAAATGGTTTGGAAAGGTCTACATGAATAAAAAAATAGGATAGACATGAACAAAACCTTCAAAGATTAAAACACAAACTCTACTTCAAGTCCCCAAACAAAAGATTTAATCTTTTCAAATTAGGTGAGTGAGAGGCGTTGCTATCATGAAATAATGTGCAATGAAATGCCAATAAAAGTTGATGAATATTAAAAAACATTAAACATCACGAACAAAAGTTGGGATAATCCAATTCACAATGGTTTGGACTTTACAAAGATTCATACAAATGCCATGAAATAATATCACAAATTTAAAACGTAACAAATTAATAATGAAAATTGTATAAATTGCATTCATTCATAAATTCGTACATTTTTACATAATTCTTTCATTACATAAGAATTTCCATACCAACTTGTTTATAATTATCCAAAACACTGCCAAATAATACTTTCATTAACAAAATCAATCAAATCTAAACATAAATTCTCAATTTTCAACCTTACTAAAAGGTAATAAGGGTCCCCAATAAATTTATACAAAAAAAACCCCCACAACAAAATAGTTTACTACTACCTCTATTATAATTTATTGAAATACATTATTTCTATGATATTCTAACCATTCAAACCTAAGCCCACTTACTTCCTAAACTCTAATTGTGGGCCCTATGACCCACAAAATTGTTAGGCAAGTATGAGATGAAATTTGCTTAAATAAACAAATTGGGACATCAAATCATGAATCTAGTAGGTTCCAGGAAGAGATGAATTTTGTCGCTGGTGATTGCTTCATAACTGGAGCTTAACCCAGTTGGCATCAACTGGACCTGATCCTAAACCCACGTGAAATGTGACACATACCTATCCTTCATTGAATAACACCGGCTCAAAAAAAGATATTGGATGAATAAAATCATTATCAATTGGATGAATTTTTTTGTGAGAAAGCTTGTACTTCACACCAAAGATTTCTCATCAGGAAGCCCCCAACGAAAGTAGGCGAACAGAAGGAGGTGGACTAAGGAGGCATGGACTACCTTGCCATGATGCCCTCACCACTTGACGGATGCCTTTCATGAAAACAATAACTGGATTTCATCGTAGCAGCGGAGACACAGGACCCGGGCCACTTGACACAAGATGAAAGATGGTCGGATGAAAATAGCACTGAATTTAGTCCTAATTCGAGACAGAGGCCCCCGGGTTGCATGTGTTGACACACCAAAAGGAAGATGCTTGGATGAAAGTAGCACTGAATTTAGTCATAGTTGGAGATGGACGGCGGACACAGGCCACTTGACTAATAACACCATCATCATCATCCACAAAGATGTTTTTTTTTAAAAGGTGAAAATTGCAACATCTGGAGCCCACAAGAAGATTTCTAGACTCTTCAACAAACATCCTTCAACTTCTTCAGACTTCTCATTATTTTTGTCTGCATTAGGATTTTTCCCATGATCCTCCCTTGGATCATTTCTGCAAAAGGAGAACAAGGGAATGTGTTGCCACCGACAAAATCCTGTTCATCAGATGTCTCTGGAGAGACACAAAATCCTGTTCATGAATGATGACGCAGTTATGAAGTTTAATTCTGACGAAATTCTGACCTCATCCCTTGTTTGCAATACGGTAATGCCCTTGGCCGTTTTTTTAACACAAGGAGAAGCCGGAATTACTTGCAAAGCTGAATTTCCATCACAGGAGGCTGGTTGGAGTTCCAGTTCTTCATCAAGTGTTGTGTATTTCCAGAGGGGCGGAGGGGGGGGGGACGGGGGGATTTCCAGTTCTTCATTGGCTGTTTGGTGAAATTATCCTCACTTCATTCATGGGGCATTTTTCGTTTCTTCATGAGTGCTTCATTAGGCAGGCATTTATGTAAAGTAACTCTCCCCGCTTCGAGGGAATCACCCTCCACTAATATCTCACTCATATTTCACAATATAAAGAGTGAAATTTCAGAGAACAAGGGAATTAGCGTGCACAAATCTCTCACTCCGTGTGAGGAGTGAAACAACGCTGCTTCTGACGGCCTGACGATGCAACAGTGCTGGCAGTTGAGGAGGAGTCGAGGTGTTCCCAAAGTGGATGGAAACTTGAACCAAAGTCATGCATGCCCCCCTCGTACCACCAGTTGTCTCAGCTACGTCCTAATTGACTGAAGAGCATTTGGCTGCCTAGCTGAAGGCCACAGTAGTTAACCAGCACCGACCAGTGCGCCATCCATTGGATGCCTGTTATTACTCAGTTATGGATGAACCTCAAATGAGTTAGTATATATGGTTTCACCTTGGTAACCAATTCTGCAAGAAATAGGTTCTCATATACTATAGGTAGGAAAACACATAACTACTAGATAAGTAGATAGTTTATACACAGGTAAAGGCTGTTTCTACTACCTACCTACTAATAACCTGCTAGTGGGTTGTTGGTTAGTAGGTAGTAAAAAAAAAAAGCAAACTGAGCTAACCACCATGGTTAGCTAGGGAACTGGAACCCAACAGAAAACTGTCTCCTGACCACTTAACCATCCATCCTTCAGGGTGTGCTGGTGGGTGCTGGTTCACTGTGGCCCCCTGCTGGCCAAACAACATTTCTTGTATAGGACGAAACAACTTCTGCTTTTGTTGTGCCCACCCATATTTTGGTCGGTAAGTGAGTTGATCTACAAAGCTGGAGTGCACATGTTGTCTTGCTCGGGGTCAGCAAAAGAAAAATCTGAGCAAGTGATTTTGTATTCCTGGACCAAACTTGCATCAAAACTGAGATGCGGGGGCGAGACGGCCCCTACAAAAAAAACCATATTTCAAAAGATATCATTTACCTCTCCTATTGATAAGATGACGTGTCTCCCAAGTTTTTTTTTTTTTTTTTTTGGGGCAACAAGCCAATTTGATTGGCCCATCACTCAAAAAAAAAGAAACTACAGAGGCTCCCCAAAATAGAAGGTTCTGTTTTGAAGTATAGAGTTCCTCCCCATTTGCCAAAGCATATGGGATAAAAATGAGGTGCTTTGGAGAACATGTTGGGGAACACTTGAGGAACATATTGGGAACCTGATGGGACCCATTGGGAAATTGAAGGTAACATAATGGGAACACATTAGGAACTAGGGATTTAGGAAAACAAATTCTCGCTCCCCCCCCCACCCCCAACTTAAAAGGAAAAACAAGCAAGGCACCTTGAGTGCATGCTTGGGCCTTCCCAATTACCTGCATGAAAATTTCTCTTCCCCAAAGAGTTTGTCACCATTTTCGGCCTAGGCTAATAATACTCCTTGCAAAGAACACCCTACCTATTGTACCATATTAACCTTCTCAAGATACTTCCCAACATCTAGTTTTCATCCCTTCCAGAGCCTTCTTCTGATATTTTATTTGCTGAATTTTATCTCTATTACAGTTTATCCATAAACTACCCTACACACTTGGGGGTATTGGGCCCCAGTTTTGCCAAAACTGGGGACGAAATAAAAAAAGTCAGGAGTCAAAGAGTATAGAGGAATAAAAACAGTGGGGGGTCCAAAGTGGTTTTCTCACCTAAATTTGGTCCTCACAAGAGTTTCAACCCCAGTTTTGGATTTGACCTACCTTGCCCTTCAATGCTCTGCTGCTGCTGCTGATATTCGTCAATGAATCAGAATAATATCCTGCAAATCTTGTGAATTAATACCCAGTTTCATTAAATGCTACCCAAATTTGCCCACCTTACAGCTACTCTCAAATTGGGGAGGAAACACAGATCACATGGTCAAACTAAGGTCCAAATACAGGGTGACTTTAAGGATAATTTTAGTATCCGTCACTGTTATTACAGATTGGGTACTTAGAAATTAAATCATCCCGTGCATCCTTCCTTTCTCCATTTCCTCTTGTAGTAATGCAATAAAGTTTGGTGGATTTACATTACAAAAATGAAGAAAGACCAGATGAAAGTATTTGCAATTGTCGGAGTTTTACGGTATTTATCAAAATAAATCAACCAAATAAAGTGCATGCCACATCTATAGTTAATTAATCTTTTAAAAACACATATGTGGGGAACTCTGTAAGTAAGTTATGAGAACACATGATCCCACAAATGAGGATAACAAATGTCTCTCAGTGATGATTCAGAAGTCAGAGTTCACATACATATCTTCAACAATTCATCAATGGTTTATCTGTAAAGCTCTGAGATGACTGTGAACACAACTGGCTCGAATAAATCTAATGAAAGGCTGATGTTAGGGCAGAATTTGTGATGACAATAGTGTCGTGGAAAAAGACCCTTACTTTGAATAAAGTCAAGTTGATCAAACGTCCATGCATGTGGCCTCTTGCACAACTGACATTTTGGGCTTGAATAAGAAGTCGAACCTTCTCCACGAGTTGAGGTAAGCCTCTTTGTGGGGTTAATGTTTTCAAGCTATGTAATTACCAGTGTTGTGCATGTAAGTGTCGATAGTTGATTATAAGACATGTAAAATCTTGTCTAAGTGTAAATGATTTACACTTACACATTTGAATTTTTTACATTCACACCGACTTGCGTAAATGTTTTGAGGACATGTAAGTGTATATATTAAAGTCTTTTAAAAAAAAAAAAAGTCGTCCTATCTTTGGGCCTCCTTTCACCCCAAACCCCTATTTTAGTGATATTTGTAAAATAAGGAAAAAATATTAAATCTGAGTATGAAACTCAGCAGTTAATGCATAAGGTTCAAGAATAATTATAGTACATGTAGGAGTAGTGAACAATGTTGGGCGGTTCTCACATTTTGTGAGAATTGCCTGGTTTTGATTTTTTAAAAACTTGCTGAGAACTTAGTTGGGTATCAGTTTTTAAAAGAATTCTAAGTTAGTTGGTTTCAAACATCTTGATTTTCACAAATGTAAGAACAAATGAGTTTTCACATTTGATTCTCACAACACGGTTATTGAATTTTCATTGGTCTCTCTTTTTTTTTTTTTTTTTTTTTTTTTTTTTTTTGCATCCCAAGTAAGGGGATACTTTATAACTTAAAGTACATAAAAACTTAATGCAAATGCCAAAAAAAAAAAAGCTCTATGATTTGCATAAATTTTTTTTGAAAAAAAATTTAAAATTTTCACTTTTGAGAAAGAACAAATAAAATTTAACATATTAAAATTTTCAACATAGGTGTTGCCAGTTATAAGCAATAAACTATAAAAAATTCCTCTCTTTTAGTGGGTGTTTTAATAAAGTTTTGTAAGGTTTCATCATCTTTTGTTGTCCACTAGAACACACAATTCTATCCCCTGCTGGGGGTTTTTCTAGAACACACAATTCTAAATGCTAAATTTGTCTAGGGATTCTCAGCCACACAAGTACTTCAAAAATTTATAAAAAAACTCCACCATTCTACATCTTAGACCATAGGCTTGAGAGCTGGGTCTAGGGCCTAGCCATTGACCCCCTCTAGTTTCAAATATTTTGATTTTCAAAATGTGGACTCAATTCTCAAAAGTTGGTTCTCACTTGGATGAGAACCTATGGTCTGATTTTGAATCTAATTATCCCCAAAGGTGAAAATAGTCGATTCTCACTATGAAAATTCAACTAAGAACCGGACAAATAACCATATATTTCTATGAGAACCACCCAACATTAGTAGTGAAATTAAATGTAGCGACTATGGAGGTGCTAGGAAAAGGAAAGAGAGGGTGAACTCAAGCTTACCACAAGAATTATTGGTTCTTTGAGTATCAACCCCGGCCTTGAATGTTAATATATATATTTTTAAGTGTTATTTTTTTGAATCTCATTTTTTATGACCAAATTCAAGGTTCTAGTGTTATGTTTTTTTAATTTTAAAGATAGCTCTATTAATTAGTCGTGAGTGCATGTTTTGACTTTTAATGGGCCATTTTGTTGACCCATCATAGATTTTTTATGAAATCCCCCTTTCTCAAATAAAAATCACATTTTTGACATTTACACTATTTGACATGATCATATAAAATGATACAAGTATATTTGGCTACGTAAAATCATGTAAATGTATTTATTTTTACACACATACAATTTACACAATGTAAAATAAATTTACATAGTTTTACAATTGCATTAACATGTTTCATGTTTTTCAATGATACATGATATATGATCTACAAGAAGATCACATGTGACACAAGATTAGGGTTGGTGAAACCCTAAATGGATGAAACATATTTACGTTAATTGTCAAAAGCCAGAAAGTGACAAACTTTTGGCAATTGATGGTAATGGGAGGAAGGTCTTGTGGATAGTTAACTTTGCATTTTAAAAAAGTTTTCTCGGAGGTTATGGGAGATGGTGTTGTTATGGGAACTTTTGGTTTCAATGATGTTTGACATTGGGTGGTGTTTTCTTGTTCTTGATGTTGGATGTGTGTTGAGTTGTTGTTTGGATGATGCGAATTATGAAGCTTTGGGGTTCACTATATAAATATGGCATTCTTGACACATTGTAGATGGAATGACGGAGCTAAGTGTTTTCTTTTTGGTTGCATTGTTTGGCTTTCTTTGTTCATAGCGATCGATGAGTAGTTTTGTGGACTTTGAATACATAGTTTGGGAAGAATGCTCAACTATGAATAAGTGTTGTTTTCCCTTTGGAGTTATTCAATTTCGCTATGCCACAAGTTTCAAAGCACGTACTTAGGTGTAGAAGTAATGTATTGGGGATCAGATTAATGGAGATGATGAAACACACTTAAGATTTTGTGGGTGATCATAGTGGCAATCCAGATTCAGATTTGACTGTGATTGTGGTAATATCTGTGGGTGGAGAGAATGGTTTTGAGGTTCTGAAAGAGAGTACCTACTGGTATGGGAGGAGCTTGGAGAGAAAACGATTGGTTTTGCAGAGCAAAGTAGGGAATTCCTGTTGATGCTCCATTTGAGTTCATTGTTTTTCTGTTGTCCAAACTTTCTGAGCCCAAATGTGCATTGGGAAACGTTGCCTATTGACTTCCAGGGAAGTGGTCCATGGAAGTTAGAAATATTATGCCATTTCTGTAATTGTCACATAGACGACTAGTTGGACTCATTGAGAGCGAAATTGGAGTATGCAGATCCCTTATGACCCATAGCATAGATTTCAATTAAGAAATGATTTTCATACAATGTGTCCTTGCAACATTTTTGATATAAAAATTTGCTGGTTTTTACAGTATGATGCTCAGTTGCTTTTATTGATGAGGCTTTGCAGTTGGAAACAAATTGCTTCCCTCCCTTTTTGGTGACACACACACCAGATCACACATGCAAGTGGTTAGTGTAAGATTATATATGACACTGGGTTCTAAAAGTCTAGACAATCAACTAAGGTCTTCATGCAGATGGATGGATGCATCCCAGTATGGATGGATGTGACCCAGTGTTCAACCGACACACCTTCCCCTCACTCCTGGCACCATCGGCTGAGTTATGGATGAACCACAACTGAGCTACCAAGGCTCCACTTTGGTAACCTACCCTGTTATACCCTCTTATTTCCCCCTCACATTACTTAGGATTTTCGGATAGATTATAACAAGTCTTAGTTACACGGTACTTACACCTTTTCTTTCTCCTAAAAAAATCCCATACAAAGAAGCATAGATAGTACGGTAATAACTAGTACATTGCAACACAGAATCAGCCCGAACTGTGTTTGAGGAAGGCACCAGGCAGGATTGGCCTACTATGACCTTTTCACTAGTATGTTCGAATTGAACTGGCTAAATCAGGGGTTGATTCCAAGGCAGAATGGGGCCCTACCAGTTTTGGACCTTGAGGAGGACACACTTGCCAGAACTGGCGTTTCTAGGAGATATTCACTGGAATGTTGGAATCAAACAAACGTGCTAAATTTTTTTGTTCCTATGCAAGTGGGCTGTGAAGGTGGGTGGAAGGGGCGGGGAACCTGAGTGACCTGACCTGCAAGTTGCAACAACAAGAAGTTGCCAATGCATTTACCCCCCTCCTGTAGTTAGTTAGTTGTGTATTTTTAGCACCCAAGTTGGGGAACAAAATCAGACCATTTCTTAGTTGAAGTTTTGAACTTGGGTTGTAAGGGGAGGAGCCATTTTTGTTAACTATCCACCAGAGTGAACCACCCACCAGTGCACCATCCATTGGATGCATGTAATAACTCACTCGGGGATGAACCTCAACTGAGTTAATATCCGGTTTCAGCTTCGTAACCCATTCTGAAAAACATTAGTCCTAAATAGGTAGGAAAATAAATGTGACTAGGTACTAGCTAGGTAGATGGATTATACATAGATTGAGGTCTATCTTTACTAACTCACCTATTAAACAACTAGGATGTTATTAGTAGGTAGTATTAAAAAAAAAGAAAAGAAGCAGCAACTGAGCTAACTAACCACCATGATTAGCTGGGGAACTACCCAACAGAAAACTGTTTCTTGACCACTTATCATCCCTTCTTCATGATGCACAACTGGTGGTGGGGTGCTGGTTCACTGGGACTTTTAGAAGTTCATGGAACGTTTCTTATTTTAACTATTGTTGGTTTGAACTAGTGTTGGGTGGGCTATCAACTCTGTGTACTTGAATATTGAGATCAATATAACTCTGGTACTCGTATTACTTCACGTCCTGTTAGTCCCTACCAGGCAGGTACTGGTCCCCGCGTATGATATTTTGCCTCAGGTCACACGAGTCTGGTAGGTTCTTTGAAACCAGTACCAGAGCCAGTACCAGTCTATACTCGAGCCTGGTACCTGCCCAACACTAGCTTGAACTTACCCGCGATAAGATGGTCCAGAGTCCTTTTGGCGATGGAAGCTAAGCTTGTTTTTTTTTATAGGTGTTTTTCCTGATGCTCTGCGATAGTGATGGTGTCGTGAAGTCAAGTGCTAGAGTGCTTACGGTTCTGTTTGCTATTTAGCAAGGAAGTTGTTGGCTTCGATTGTTCGATACTCGTAAAAAAGTCATCATCTGTTTGTGCTACAGAAGTAGAGTCCGACTTTGTTTTTGGGTTTTTTGGGAGGATCTTATTACGGTCTGTAGTACAGTTTGAGCTGTGGGAAATAGGTAGTAGAGGTTTCTGCAAGCGGTGTTATTAGGGTTGCAACGGCGTTGCTGTTTGCTGTAAGGTTAGTCTATTTTGCAAAGGTTTTTTGTCTGGAGAAAGTACATATGCGCTAAGGTCAGGAAGGAAGCGCGTTGGAGGAAAGACCGAAGATTGGGAAAAAAAGAAGGATTACGGTAGCCGCGGAAACTTCGGCTTGAAGCGGACTTCGGGGATCGGTAAGGATCGAAAATCCGTTGCGGGCTTGTGGAGGCGAAGGGAGGCAAATGTAAGGTTTTCTTTTTTCTCGTAGAACTGCAGATCAGAGAGAGAGAGAGAGAGAGAGAGAGTGTGTGTGTGTGTGTGTTTGTGGGGAGAATAGAGGGAGAGGTTATCTGAGGGGCGGAGGTCATTGAGAGTTGAGAGTATGTGTTTGCCACCGGAAATATCAGTTCCGGCTTTGCCGCCGTTCGCACGAGTGCGGGACTGGCGGGTGGTGGAAGAGCTAGGATCAAAGGCATGGAGACCGTCGTACGTTCTTCGGGAGGGAGTGGAGCAGTGGAGTGGGCCGGCTGTCGAAGCAGCTCAGGATGGCTGTGACCGGGTAGCGAGCCGCCGCGATAGTGATCATCATGAGGACGCAGCGGAGTTTTGTGCCGTGGGTATTAAGCTGCCGCTGCAATCTCCTGTTGTCATATATGAGAATGACAAGAAGGCATTTGATCCAGCGCACTCTTCCACTCCCGCACGGTATGCGAACTCTCTTCTTGACGGACTCCTAAAGTTGGAGGGAGTTCTCATGCCCGAGCTTGCTTACTTCCTTCTTCCGTTCCTATTTCTTTGGGGAATTGCGGGGCTCAACTGCACCTTGTAGAATATACAACAAGCACATGTGAAGCTTTCTGACATCATCAGTGGTTTCTTGCACCAGGGACAGGGTAGTAGAAGGACGAGGGAGTCTGCCACTGGGATGTGGAGGGGATGTGTACGAGCCTCTTGAGGTGACCTCAGCCATAGCAGCTGAAGACTTGGAGAAGCTGGAACCGGTGCTACTTGAAGGAGGAGGACAGGGGCCAATCTGTCGGCCACAACCACTTGGTGCCAGTGGTGCTCCTGAGCTTGAAAGCATAGGGTCGTTCTCAGCATGGTTTGATTGCATGACCAAGATTGATGCAGAAATTGAAGCAACTTCTTTGATTGAAGAAAAGTCCACCACCACTGCAGATTTTGAAGTGGATACAAAACCTGTGAAGAAGGTTCCTAAGCTGACTAAACGTGAAAAGAAACAGAAAGCGGCTGCTGCAGTCCACAACCATGAAGGGTCTGAAGCTGATGTGTGCACTGATGATGAAACAGAGCCAGTTCTTATTGATGAAAAGAGGAAGAGAAGGTGATTTCTGATTTCCCTCACCTTTGACACTTTTTCAATCATCCTTTTTCTTGGATATTACCATTTCTATTTGAGCACTGAAATGAAGTACCTGTCTGATTTGCTGCTTCATTTGCAATTGAATCCTCTCTGTGGATGACAGGAAAGTTCAGATTTTCTCTTCAGCAATTCCTGCTCTTAGAGTTGCACAGGGCTGCAACATCTGTCAAATTGGCTAGAGTTGGTTTTGTCTGGCTAGACGATGCAGGTGGGGCTTGTATGAACTCTCATCAGCAAGAAGGCAAACTACTTCTGGTGTCTGGTGTCGGTTCCTTTCAAGCCATATACTGCAATAAATATTATTACATATCCATGAAGACTAGACCTTGGTCTTGTTAATCATGCTCTAGGATCTAGGCATGAACATGTCCTACTACATGGTTGGAAGGTGAAGGAGGGATGAGTGAAGCACGAGGTAGGTGACATATTTTGACATTGGGAGTAGCTTATTTTCAAATAGCTTCTTGATCAACCTCAGAGCACCTTGGTTGTGAACTTGAAGTTGTTACAGCACCTCACTTCCAATCCAGGAAGTTGATGTTGGTTTGACTTCAATGGTGTGAAGGATGCTTTCCAATCGTGCATCAGCTCAGCGGTCAAGGCAAAGGAGACAGGACCGTCTGGATCAGCTTGAGGTCTTGGTATGATCTGTTCCTTTTCTTTGGAAACTTTTGCCCTTTTTCTTTGGGGACAGAAACTGTCTGTTTGCTAATTGGTTATGAAATGTTCATAATTCCACAATTCAGATCCCTATTTGAAACTGTTTGGACTCCTGTGAACTGATCTCCAATACATGGATGTGATTGTTTTGTAGACTGCTCAGTTAAGAGTGGAGAATGCATCTCTATTGCGCAAGTCAAATCTTGCTTTACAGTTGGCCAGGAAGTTTGAAGCTGAGAACAAAAAGCTCATGGAGAAGGTACAGAATTTGAGCAATCAGCTAGTTGAGGCTAGGAAAATGGTGCCTGCAACACGAAGACTGCATGAAGAGTCTCACAGCAGCCCCAACACCTGTCCTGACTTTAGTGAAATTGTAAGTCACTCATCTGATCCTTAAACATGTAATTGGAGCAAGGTTTCAATGGCAGCCAACTGGTTGTATCTACTGACCATGGACATAGCTCCTGACATAGTGTGGGATGAAAGCTTACATATTGTATATTGAGCAATCTGTACCTGAATTTGCCATTCATTTGTTGACAACTTTTAGTGTTGTTCAGACACCTGACACATGGTACTCAATATTCATTATAGGTTGGAGAAGCAGATCTTTCACCAGTGGTGAAATTGAAACTTGAGAATGGCCCAGATGATGACAATAAACCACTTCAATCAGCAGTAAGCAAAAGCTACGTGACAGTGGATGATCAGATGGAGATGGGGTATACAAGTGAAGATGCAGATATGACAGCTGACTGCAACAAGAAGACAGCAGAATCCAATAAAAATGTCCAAGTTTCTGACAGTGGCAGCCCAGTGAGAGAAGTTAAGATGGCTAGTGTAAGGTCACCTATAAGCTGCAAGACAGGATGCAGAAGCACTGAGGTTTTCCAGCTGCCCTCCAGCCTCCCACAAGAAAGTGTGTTCACCCCAGTGAAGGAAGTCCCAGTGATGAACCCAATGACTTATTCTCAAGACCTTTTTGAGGAAATGCGCGACTTGTTTGAGTTTGAAACTGCTGATGATCCATACAACAACAATGAAGTCCTGAACACCATGGATCCGACTTGGTTGAATAGTTTTGCTGAGTGTTTGAATGCTTGATTTGTTGCAGTGTTATCAAGTGTCCACATTTTGAATGCTTGAAACTTCTTGCACATGGTTGTCATCAAATTTGAAGGTTTGATGAATGGAACGTAAGCTAAGAACAAACCAGTGGACATTTTGTCGGACACTCATTTATTCAATTGGAGTGCTGGCAATGATACAGTAGTTGATTTTCATGCCTTCTGAAAATTCTCTTAAGGATTTATATATAACTCTTTGTTGCTTATGAATAAGCAATCAGTGGTAGGGCATCAGCTGGTGAATGGGATTAGAGCTTAATGTAAGTTGTGATACTACATTAATCTATTTCATCAGATTTGGTAAATTCAGGGTCATTCCTATAGATTCTTGTGGCATATATTTGTACAGAGTTCTATTTCTAGGGAGTTCTCTTTAGCTCAAATTGTGAGCCCATCGTTCTTTTGAAGAATGGGAGGCTATGCACTCCAATGCTGAACCAAAGATTTGCTTAATAAGGTTCAATTTTGGTGTTTTACTGTTCTAGAATTTGGTAATCATTCTCCTTTCTAAGGAGTCGTTTCACTGGGGGGTTTGGGTTTTGAAAGTTCACTTCGTCCTTATTGACTATCTCATTGCATAAGATGTAAGATCCCTGACTCTTAACAAGTGGGTGTAAGAATCCTGACCCCTCTTACACGTTGTGATGTATGCATGTTTAGGTTAATGATAACCTTTGCGATATGATGGTAAAAACTCCCAAGTGATGAACATACCCAAAATGTTGGGTTGAACTTCGTGCAGTGTTTCTTTGGGCACTCCTTGGTGCTAGGCCCCTTTGGGAATGCTCCCAACTGTCCTACACAAAAAGAGAGCAATAAGTACTCGATATCTGCATTAAACCTTCCTTGCATTTCATTTTGTCTTCTAAGTCATTTGAGCAACTCTGTGCGATTCTTCATAACTTGTATGATGAGAACCATTGTAAACCAATTGTAGTATTCTACTAAACAATTCCAAGCGGCTTGTATTGTGTGAGTCAATGGCAGGGGCGCAAAATTGTGTGACATAGTGAACTAGGAGGAGTTTAGCAAAATTAATCAAGAATGAGCTAAACAAAGTAATTGTTCAATATCATTAGTTGTACCCTTCAATGTGGCATGGTCACTATATTTTAAGAACATGGTGAGATCATTTTTTTCTTTTTCAATTTTGGACTTTCTTATTCTATCCCTAATCTCAATCATTTACATGAGGATTTGTTGTATAAAGTGGAGTCAAAAAGCAACTCAGAACATGAGTTGGAACCAATTCTGAAGTGTTGGGAAAAATCAAGCTCCGTGATTTGTTGTGATGGTTGAACAAGCACCATAATTGGTTTTGATTGTTGAACAAACACAAAACAAAAGGCATCTTTTGAATATTCTTTGTGTTTCACTAAAAGCAAGGAGAGATGTTTTAAAAACAATCTATCTATGAAGGAAAGGAGTATGTTTGTTATGTTTGTCACACTAAGATGTTTCAAATCACAATGCCTCTTGCCATGCTATTGGTACCCTTGGAAAGCCCTTGATCAGTAGGGGTGCACCAAGTTGATTCCATAATGTTTTGACCTATGGTGGAGAAGTTATTGAATATTGAACAATTTCTTCATTGAAGATTCAAATAAATCAAAACTAAAAGTTATAGGAGAACTTGGGTGTATTTTTACTATTGCTGAAAAGCTCTCAATGAATAGGATTTGATAATTTGGAAATTTTTAAACCTATGTGGGAGATATTGAGTAATTTTTGTCATTTAAAATTCAATTAAATTACCAAAAATGATTTAAAGAATAAAATTGAATTGGGTAATCAATTCACACTTGGTCCAACAACACACTAGTGAATATTAATGAAAAGGCAAACACACCATATCTCATAACAAAACATTTGATAAAAGGAATTGTTCTCCCAAAGTTATTTAATATATAGCAAATAATGTTCCTATTTGCAAGGGAATTGGGAACATTGTTGAAGATAAGGTTCCTCAAGAAAATGTAGTGCTAGTATTTAGTATTTAGGTTGTGCTACACATGTTTTTGACTGGTACTTGAAACACATAGCTTCTTTCAATTTATTATGCAAAAACCTAGAAATGTGGTGTAATCTATCTATGAAGGAAGGTATCTTGTTTATTTTGTTTTGTTTGTACACATGAAATCCACCAAACTGGGATGCCTGAGATTGCATTCTTATTCTGTTTCGAAAGCTCTAGAGGACGAGGGGTACATTGGCTTGGTTTCATGGTGTTTGGACTTGTGGTGTAGAAGTTCTTGGATATTGAATGATTTCTTCACTGAAAATTAAATTAAATCGTAGCTGAAAATTTCAAAGGAGTTGGAATGTGCATTTGGTGTTGTTGGCAAGATCTTGATGAGCAAGATTTAATTGGATTTATTTGGTAAGATTTGGATTCAAAATGTGAGGGATATCGATTTTAAAGTGGTTTCTGCCACTGAAAATTCAGATAAATTCCCAAAATTCAGGTTATGAAAGGAAAAATAAGTTGAGGACGTGGTAACACTTGAAGGCTTAACCTTCAATTCAAGCATGATTTCCTTTCATATTTGACTATTCAAAAAATTGATACATACATTGCAAAACAATGTTTGCATGTTGAGTTCATCTATTTTGTAATGGGTTCACAATTGGGCCAACAGCACATGCCACACTAGTCTATCTATGAAGGAAGATAGTTTGTTTGATTTGTTTACACTTACGAGGTCCATCCAACCAGGATGCTTCAGGTCATGTTCTTGGTCTCTTTGGAAAGCTCTAAAGAAGGAGGGGTGCATCAGCTCGATTTCATGATGTTTCGGACTTGCGATGCAAAAGTTCTTGAATATTGTATGATTCCTTCACCAGCTAATTTTTTTGAAGGAATTGGAAGTGCCTTTGGTGTTGTTGGAAAGATCTTGATGAGCAGGATTTAATGGAATTTATTTATTTGGTAAAAGATTTGGATTCAGAATGTGTGGGAGATATTGATTTTTTAGTAATTTCTGCCGCTGAAAATTCCGAAAAATTCCAAAAAACCAGGTTTTTGGAAGGAAAAATCAGTTGAGGACGAGGTAACACTCAGGCCAACGGGCGTAGGCCACACTAATTAATTTGAATCATCAACATAACCAAGTTTCTTTTTTTTAATTTGGTGTACTAAGTAGGAATGGTCACATGTAAATATGTCTAGGAATGAAACATAAAAAGACCATATTCTTCAAATCATTTTGCTCAAATGCCTAAATAATGGTGATTGCAACTAAGCCAAATTCTTATATATTATGCTTGGATTTGACAATTCTAACCATGGGTAATTTTATTTTTTAAAAATGGATCAATTGATTGAAATTATCAATCATATGATTTCCCCTTTCTTACAAAAATTTAAATATTTCTTGACTTTGACATGATAGGGTTCAAGGTCATAATATAAAAGCTTTATTTTGATGTGTAGGACTAGGTCAAAAATGGAGAATCAATTGAAGTAAAGTGGTGCCGTGTTGGTGCCCACTTGCACCCTCTTTGCTGCCTCATCCCTGGTTTTGTGTTATCCCTAAAGTCTTAGGATAGGGGACCAAGAAGGGTCCAAATTGGGAAAACCAGGATGGGATCCCCAAATCCAACACATCACCTTTTTCTTTTCTTTTTTCACTCATGGGCTGCCCACCTTTAGCCTATATTATGGGGGCTAGGTATATGGGCTACGGGGGTTAGAGGGGTGAGGTGATGTTGGCTATTGGCTATGGCTATTTATTATTTGATTTTGATATTGATTATTGTTATGGTTATTGGTTATGGCTATTGTTTATTGTTGATGGCTATTGGCTATGGTTGTCCACTACTTGATTTTTGTTACTAACTATTGTTATGGCTATTGGTTATTTTGAGGTTCAATTTTTAGAGTTAGGGTTTTCAAAGGTTAAATATTAGGTTTACATTTTAAAGTTTTTAAAGATTTAATTTATAAAATATAAGTTTGGGTTTTTTCAGGTTCACTTTTAGGGTTTAGTTGAATTTTTTTTAGGGTCTAAGTTTTAGGGTTATTGGGTTTAAATTTGGGCTTGTTAGGGGTAGAATTTAAGGTTTAAGTTTGATCTTTTGTGGGTCCACATGGTAAGGTTTGGTTTTAGAGTTCACGGTTGGGCTTTTTTAGAGTTGAATTGTAGGGTTTGGTTTAGGGTTAGGTTTTTTACGGTTTAAGATTGGTCTTTTGTTAATACGCATGTTAAGGTTTGGCTTTAGGGTGTAGAATTGGACTTTTTAAAGTTGAGTTTTAGGGTTTGGTTTAAGGTTTAAAATTTTGTGGGTTCACATGGTAAGGTTTAGTTTTAGAGTTGAAGCTTGTGTTTTTAAGGGTCTGAATTTTAAGATTTTCTTTTAAGGCTTAGGTTTTAGGTTTTTAGGGTTTGGTTTTATAATGTAGGAATTGAAATTTTAGGGTTTAGGGTTTAGTTCTAGGGGTCACAATTGTAGTTTAAAAAAAATTATAGATGAACTTAAAATGTAAAGCCATATTCAACATTAACATTATCAAAATTTTAATTCTCCGTGTTGCAACCCATTTTAGTGGGAATCACATTAAAAAATATTGATGAATTTTTTAAAAAATGGATCGTAATAGACTTTTGGAATGATGACATTATGTTTGTCATGCATAAATAATAAAAAATGTGAACTAAAATAATAATAAAATGTCAATTAATTTTTTTAAAAAAAGTCACCATCAAATGAAGAATTTAAAAATAAAATGCATTATAAAATTCCCAATACAGAAATTTGGATTATATATTTTGAAATGCCACACTTTTTATCATTTTTTATTATTTATCATAGTCCATTTCATATTGAACTATTCAAATTTTCATGTAAATTGTTGAACCAATCACATGTCTATTAGTCATATTTAGAAAGTAGTTTACCAATACTTTGGATTTAAAAAAAGGGGATAATTATAGTATTTATATTCAAATACTTATTATAATTCCAAGAATTGTAATTAGTCTAAGATGTGGAATTTTCAAAATGTCAAAAATGGGTCATTTAACCTTGTTTTTACTAGCTTAAACATGTTATGAAAATAATATTTCTGAAAATTAATGGTTCAAAACATATAAAACACTAGGTAATGGAATTTGTATTAGTGTTATAAGAAGGCACTTTATATCCATGAAAAATGCCTTTTAGTTGTTAATTGTGGAGGCAACCCTCACCTATCAATAGGTGGAGTAAGGTGCCCCTTAATATACACTAGTAGTTGTAAAATGCTTCCAAACCTAGAAGGGTGGTTGCATCACGATCTACATATCCATCATTTGCCTTGTACTTTAGGTGGGTCTAAGGTCCATGGGTGAAGGCATTCTGCAAATATGAAGCTAGGCTTAATTATATATTGTTTAAAACAATTCCATCAATGTTCAATATGTGATCATGGAATAATAATTTTCACATCCAAGATTAGTTATTTATTTATTCCCTAGTTTTCTTTTAAAAATTCCAAAAAATAGGGATTGCAAAAGGTGGGAGATTACTAATACCAAACTGAAAACAACAACAAGAAGAAAGCAAACAAGAATTGTTGCTTAACAAAATTCATGCACCACATGATAGTTCACATGCCTTTTTCAACCTTCACATGTCAACCCTTGAACTTTACTAAAAGAGAATGCAAGCATTAAATCAAGAATTGCTCACATGTTTGATTTTGGAAAAGTAACCTTAATACACAAAATATGATGATGCACACATGAGGCCACTTCCAATTGAAGAAAAATAAAAGAAGTTTTGCATATCTTATGGACATATTATTGAAAGGTTTCAAAAAAAGAAGATTGATGGTCATCTTCATTGTCCTCTAGTTGAAAGCACATTTTGATGAGTGTTTGCCATCTTGCACTCATCATATTCCTTGTCAAATAGTTTTGATGCTTGCTATCTTGTAATGTTCCATGGTTTCAAATAACTTTGAGCATCCAAACAATTTTGATGCTCTTGCAAAGTTCCTAAATGTTGTCAAGAACTTTAACACTTTTACACTTTCATATTTCATGTCCACACAATCTTTAATCCCCCTTGCCAACAATGTTGTGAGGATTTTCGAGCTTGAGCTTCCACCATCACAACACAATCCTTAATCCCCCTTGCCAACAATGTTGTGAGGATTTTCAAGCTTTGAGCTTCCACCATCACAACAATGATTTGGGACTATACCAAAGACTTGCCAACAATGAACTATGCCATTGAAACCTTAACCCTTTATGATTCACAATTCACATGTTCTAGAATAATTTTGATTGTTGTAAACCATTGATTGCTCACTCAATTTATAATATAATTTTTTTGTCAACTATCATTCAAAACGTTCAAAATTTTCTTGAAAAGAGATGATTAAACACTCAAAGCATGGTTACATTGCATAAATAATCCTTTGGGAACCTTCATAGTCATTGGATTCATTTCATTTTTACCATCATGCTAATATGACATATTTGCAATATTATTATCCAAACACAATAATCATTAAATTTTTTTTTGACCCAAATCGCCAAAAAAAAGGAGCACTATTTTTTTAGTATTGAGTCAAGTTTGCCACATTTCTATTCATAGCTGCAGTAAGTCACCATACTGTGGAAGAATTTAGGCTCTAAAGACTAATCGCCATTTAATGGCTATATCCCTCCGCTGCCCCTGCTGCCGCTGAGGCGAAAGCAGAAACTTGAAAAAGAAAAAAGAAAAAAGAAAATCTCCTTTCCTGAACATTAATATATTCGCCAAATTTAATAATTAATATGTTTTCTGGTTATCAACGTGCGCATCATCATGTCTCATGTTCCCGACGTTCGCAAAGCCAGCGGATTTCCCAGAGCCGGGCGGGTAGGAGACGACGACCGTAGTGTCGGTTTTTGTGGCGGTGGCGTGCGAGCGTGCGTGCGGGCGGTGCTGTTGCGCCGCAGAGATGGTGATGCAAATTCCCGCACAACCGTGGTGGTGCATCGCTCGTGGAAGAAGCAGCCAACAATTGTGCATCCTCTTCTTCTCGTCATCATCGCGCTTGTATCACTAATCTCGTGTTTCTTTCTTTGTGCCCCATCGCTGGTGGAAGACGGAGCCAACAATTTGGCGTGCGTCCTCTTCTTCTCGTCATCATCGCGCTTGTATAACTAACCTCGTGTTTCTTTCTTTGTGCGCCCGCCCCATATCTTCTTTGTCTCCCAACCATTGCTGCTATTCTCGCACCCACCAACGATTTCCCGCATACTTACTGCGCAAGTCTCAGGTCATCGCAGTTGCAGAACGTTGCTAAAACTCCTACAGGTTTAATCGACAAAGAGCTTGCAATCTGGCGGGCTGCGGTCTCGGTTTCCACGAGGAATTTGAGTTGAGAGAGTGGGGTGGTACACACACACACACACACACACACACACACACATATCCACATATATACACGCATGAGGTCTTTGGTTTCGTGAAGATAGAGGGAAGCTATGGATTTGAGCGGAGGCGCCACCACTTCGACAACAAATGGGGTGGACTCGTCAGAGGTTCTGAGTAAGGAAGCAGCCCCTTTCTACTTGCGGTTTCTCTGACCCTTTTTTTTCTTCTAAACCCTAATTTTGCCCTAACTCTTCATACTATTCGTCCCCTCCCGTTAGAATTTTATCGGTTTCAGAGCTCCCAACTGCAAACTTGCATGCTTTGTGTAGTTGCCTTTGAATCTCTGTTTTAGCGATCCAAAAATGTTCGTCATGTTGGCTGCTGCAGTTTGTGCAAGCTCAGAAATGGCGATTGGGGTATGAGGAATTTTCCACCGTTTCTCTAGTTCAAGTCATGATTCCCTCAGTACACGAGCTGCTTCATGTTTCGAAGTGGAAGAATCACAAATTATGCCTTAGTCATCGATCAATCTGCTAGTGGAAAATTTGGGAATAGATACTGAGAGTTGAGATTTTAGGGTTTGATTTTAGAATCCCTAACTTTGCATGTGTTGCTGCAATTCTTTCCCCTGGGATCAGAAAATTTTGCACACAGAAGATCACACATATAAAGCCTCAGAATCTGTCTGTATCTTTGTCATTAACATGAAGACTTCTATGCAATAATCAACCCTCATTTATTTCATCAGTTTTTCTCAGGGGTTTAGTTGCAGGCCTGATTGAGCTCAGAAAAATGGTTAATGAGGTCTTTTAGTGTGAATATGAGGTTTGAAACAGAAGATAAAAATTTGTATGTCTCAAGTTGTATAGATTGTATATTTCAAGTTGGACTGCTTCTCTTAGTGACATCTTGGGAAAGTGTCCACTGGTGCAAGCTTTGATTATCTTTGCTGTTTTTACATGGCCAGAATGGCCAAGTGTGTGATCAGCAATGAGATTCTGGATTGTGAAAGATGGTGGCAAATGGCATGACTGACAAGTACTTTTGTGGGTGGTGTGCTATCAGAGCTGAAGAGGGACCATGCCCAGCAACGTGAAGGCTTAGTGCTAACCAAGCGACCAATTGCAACGGTTAAGCTATTCAGTTTATCAGTGTTACAGCAACTCCGGCGACTTTCAGCTTATGTGATTGTTCACCAGCACATGGTCTCTGCCTTTTGTGTTTTTCTCCTCATCAATATCACAACTCTGGCAATTTTGGATGGTCCCCATGAGAAGGTATCAATCTGTCACCCTCCTTTGTCACTAGTAAGAAATAGAGCACTTGAGTCTGACGATAATGTACAGGGAAGAATGGTCCTAAAGTTGTCTTGGAGCCTTTTGCATTGTGTTTTCAAGCTGCCATAGACTCACATGTGGCAGCCATGTCAATAGAGCTTGTCAACCAGTCAAATAACTTCAGTGTAAACATAGCAAATACTTGCTTTGGGCCTCTTGTGTTGGTGATGACTTAATAACTTGACGCCTGTGCTGATGATGTAAAGATCCTGAACAGACTGCCTCTTGAGATTTGCAATGGGGATAATTTTAGTCAACACCCATCTCCTGTTTTGAAGGCAATATCTTGGTCCTCACCTTTAGACTCTCCAGTAGTAAATTCTCAAAAGCCATCACCTACCTAACTTTGATAGAGGCCTTGCAACACCCACTTAACTGTTTTCTGCTTCTATGTTTTCTACCATAGTTATGTACATACTTCTCAACCATATGTTATGTGAACTTAATGGGTCTCTACACAAGCTTTTGCCATGTCAGGTCAACATGATTCTCTAATTTGTCTAGTTGCAAAGAAGTATTTTGAGTCTGAATATTGAACTATGTCTCCTGTTATGAAATTGATGTCACTACTCCAGTATGTCCTTTAACAGTGTACTCTTGCTGCCTTTTTTGAAATACAGTATATCCGGGAGGTGCTGGCATACTTGCGCTTTGGAATTTGGTGGGTAGGCCTTGGTGTAGCATCATCCATCGGACTAGGTGCTCCCTCTTTGTCTTTTTCCTGGCTTTGAGGTTGGATTACTTTCTAGAGCAAACATTATTTTCTGTTTTTCAGTGATGGTTTGTTTGATTTGGCTGCCTTTCACTGATGTATGTCTGCATGGTTGTATGTGGTGGAGTGCTGGTGAACAGGCTCAGGTCTGCACACATTTGTGTTGTATTTGGGGCCACATATTGCTTTGTTTACAATAAGAGCTACACAGTGTGGCCGTGTAGACTTGAAGTGCGCACCATACGACACCCCCCAGTTTGGACTTGCATCATCATGGCAGACAAAGGATTGTTCTCTCATAGGGCCACCAATGTACCCCCGCCTTGTTGCAGATGGGCTTGATCTATACATGGTTCCTCTTCACAAGGTTTTACTGCAGGTGCAGCTGGAAGCTGTTTTATGGGGATTAGGCACCACACTTGGGGAGCTCCCCCCTTACTTTGTTTCACGGGCAGGTCTGTCCAGCTTCCCCTCTTTGACCACCAGCAAGAAAAGCCTGGTGCTCAACTTTAGTAGGCTTCAGTGCTTTTCTTATCAGTTTTTCTGATTAGGATTTAGGCACAGTTCTGTTGAAATTCTGGTTGATTGCAGTGTAGAATGGAGGTCACAACAAATCTCAGAACTAGGCATCAATGAGATTTCAGATTTGAACAGAGGATGTAATGGATTCTCTAATGGTAAACTTCTGCACCAGTGCAGCACGGTTGTCAGGGCAAAGGGTGAAGGAGTTTGATGATCTCATGAACCCAGAAGAATCAGGAAGTACTGGCCTGTTTGATCTCTTGAAACGGTGGACGATTTTGCGCTTTCACAAATTTGGCTTTTTTACGATCCTCCTTTTTGCTTCGGTATTCTCCCTCTTGCAGATAGTAATTGTGTTGCTTTATTGCAACTTGTATGGATAAGAGCATTGTAGCTTTTGAATGCAGAGTTTGATGGGTGTGGTTTGTCATTGTGAGTACTATTTTCCTTTAAGTGCAGCAGAAGATTTTTTTTCATTCAGTGATCCTTATCTAAGGGATGATGATGTGTGCAGGTCCCAAATCCACTGTTTGATCTAGCAGGCATCATGTGTGGGCAGTTTCTTGTCCCGTTCTGGAAGTTCTTCCTGGCTTCTTTGATTGGCAAAGCTTTGATAAAGACACATATCCAGGTGAACCCTCTCTCTCAAATCTGGTCAGGACTCTGCCACAAGCATTCTGAGGTGTACAAAGTAGTTTGCTGTTGGTATGCTCGTGTACTCCTCTGAAGTTCCTGCATCCTTGTTGGAATTAGATCTGGTGTTGTTGTGTGTCTGAGAAGATTGATGTTGATTCTGGGTGGGGGCAGACAGTGTTTATTATACTTGCATGCAATGCACACCTTTTGGAAGTGATTGAAGCAGGTTTGGAGTGGGCCATATTGCATGTTCCTGCCTTTGCCCACCTCTCGCCCCGCATCATGTCTGCCTTGGGCAATGCCAAGGACAGCTTCAATGGAAAAGTGGTCGCTAAGGTATCATAACTGCACAAACAGCTCCTACTCTTCCTCTTTTGGTTGAGACCATGGCTTGCTCGTGTTGTTACTCCTTTTGCAACCTAAGTACAGGGTTTTAATCACAGTGTTTCTTTCTGGCAGCCTGCGCATGGGAGCTTCTCAATTGCGTTCGTATGGAATACAATTGTTCTTCTCATGATGGCTGGCTTTCTGGCTTCAATCATTACATCAATGGCACAGGGTTTTCTGATGGAGAGACAAAAACAGGAGATGGCAGCACTTATGGAGTTGCTCAGCAACAATGAGACCAAAAGGTGCCAAGATCCAAAAGACTTTTAGGGAGGTAAACTGGTGGACATGTCCATGTGAGGCAATTCCTTATTAGGATTTAGGTAGAACTCATACTGATTCCAACCAAATTTATTTCTTTGATCAAAAGCTTGACTGTCCACCAAACAATACGTTAGGAGTTGCAAGAAATCTAGTAGGGAGTTGTCAGAAAGAAACTTGATTTACTAACAAGATTGATTGAGATGCTTCAGCATTTTCATTCCTCTCCAGTCATCTAACCCATTTCTTTTGCCCACAATGGCCACCTTTCTCCGAAGTGTGGAGCTACAGGGCACTGTTGATGATGTTTTTCGTATAAAAAACAGCTTTAAAAAGAGGCTTAAATATAAAAAAACGTTGTTACCAATGGAGTTTTTGGTCATGAACATTTCAAACTATTTTGCCCTACAACTGATTTGTTCTTTTTGACAAGGATTCATGTATTATTCTCTATACTATGTGCTAGAACCCATTAGAAGGGAAGCCTTTTGAGGTCTAGAATAGCTTTTTCTGTAGAATTCTTGTCTCTTGTCTTGTCATGAGGATACATTATTGCTAATGCTTTTTGGATGGAAAAATCAGAGAAGTCATCAGAAAATGCTAATGAAGCCATTTTGGAATTATCATTGCTTAGGGAAAGAAGCATTCAAGGGTTGGTTAATCACTTGAAAGTTTGCATTCCAGGAGACCAGATTTCCTAAGTTTACTAGGTACCGAATTCTTACTTCTCACCAATTAGAAACAGGTTCTGGATCATAATTGCTGTTTAAGGTAAGCATACATATTATCTTAGCATCAAACATAGGCAGCAGTCAGGGACTTTTTATCTCAAAATCATGTCATTACTTTACCACATGGAGATCTGGTCTACAATTAATGTATTTTTGGAACATTTTGGATTTTGTCTCATAGCCTCTAATCGGTGATTACCAGTCTTTTACATACAGCCCATGTGCATAGCAGTGTGTATTGGCAAATAAGTAGATACTATTTTCTAGGTTATAGCCCTGTGGTTCATCTAAAACTTCAAGAGTATGTAAAACTTGGAGGAATACAGATGTGTTCTAAACATTCTCAATTTGACTGCCATTGAACATTTATGTGATCAGTGTGGTATGACAACAATTTACTGTTTGCTTTTCTCTGGTTTGACAACATGGAAGCAGTCAAGACTGATTGTGTGTCGTCAGGTCAAGAGATTCCACTGAGTTGAAGGAAAATTGAGTGTTTTCAGAGTGCAGACAAACACATTTGAGCTATGAAGTTGAAGATCAAGGGAGAGAAGCTTCAATGTGTTAGTAGTCATACATGGCCTAAAGCCCGGTACAGTTCGTGGATAGAAGCCATGGATTGATCACAAAGAGGGTTGAGCTGGAGGGATGTTTATTTCCTGCAGGAGGGGAAGAAATGGCCTTTGAAAAGAAGAACATGCCTGCAATCATGTGTTCAAGTTTAATGCTGAGGATGCCATCCAAATCCATGGAGTTAAATGTTTGCAAGCTGTGTTGTTGCAGGCAATGGTTGTTGCTTCCATCTTGATGATCCCTGAATGTGCTCTCATTTTGTGCAACCATGAAGGGTGGCAGAAATTCTCTGCCATCAACCATTGTGGGACTGTGGAACTGCAATAACCATTATTACACATGGTGCCCACCCACCAGTTTTCCACTCTTTAGGACACTGCCCCCAGGCCCAAGCATTTTGCAGATCAAAGCTCATAGCTTTAGTGGAAGTTTGTTCCATTGTGAACTGTCAAATGTCCACCTTCATATCACTGAGAACTTAGCACTATTTCCAATGGAAGTGGTGGAGCAGCAAATGGGGGGACAAGCGAAGGGACTCACTTATCTGCTAAGGGAAGTTATACTTTGTATATTTTTATGAAACACCTGAGATGAAAGAGTATTTATTGATAAGTTATGAAATAATAAAATACTTTATTATATATATTCTAGATACATTCTCATAATTCAATTCTAAGCACTCTATTTATATTTAAATAAATTGTAGATTATACTTTTTCTCAATAAATTGCATACTATATTATATTTTTTGCACATCATTTGAAAAGATATGGAAGTAACTTTCCCTTGAGACTGACCTGAAATGTGCTAAACTTGGACAAAGAACGGCCTTTGCTGAGATCCGATGTATCTGCAGACACATCAGTGTCCCTGCAGATGTCACCATCATCATCATCTTTGGCTGTTGCAAGGCACGTCAAATACGCTTCTGCCTGGTGCTCCAAAAGTTTTTCACATCATTGTCTGTACGACCTGGGAGACAACTATCAATCTTGGCCCACTTGTTGCCCAGCTTTGCTTGCATTTCTACCAGTAACCTCTCTTCTTCAGAAGAGAATTTACATCCACTCCTGCATGACTCAAAAAAAGAGAGACTCAAAAATTCAATCACACACAGGACATTTGGAAGTATAGGGGGATAGGGGGAGGCACTGCTGGCTGGCAATGCATTCCACCCTGGACCTCAGGATTCACCCTCAGTTCACTGGGTAGAAGGCATTGACAGCTGTGTCTCCCCTTTCATAAAAATCAAGGATGATCCTAATGCATTCAAATGAATGCTGCAGATCACCATACAACAAATCTCCCCCACCCTAGGGATATTAGAACATGTAATCGCACTGGCATCCAGGGAAACTTTTTGAAATATCCAGGAGCTGGAAGGTCTCCAAACTGCACTATGATTTTCTTTCAGTGGAGGTTTTTAAGTGCTGTGCACCCAATACTTGGGTGTTGCAAATTTGGGTGTTGTTGCCAGTAATTCCTTTCTCTGCACTGTTGGTCACAGGTCAGAGTGGAAGGTGAAGAAGAAGAACCTTTGAGGTCAGGCTTGAGCTGGTTCACCCATTGCAGGCGACAAGACTTGCCTGTTCGAGGCAGCAAACCTTCGCACCGGATAGAGCTCCAATCCCGAGCTCCAAACTGCTGAACATACTCCACCAAAATCTCGTCTTCCTCAGGCATCCATGGGCCTTTCCTCAACACCTCTTCACCATTTTGCTGCAGCAACAGTACCTGCTTTATACTACTCATGCTGGTGTAATAATCCCTTGGCAAAATCGTTGATGGTCGACAATTTTGGTCATAATCTGGATAGCCAATGGCAGGCCCTTACACATGGAATTCTAGTGCAGCTTGAGCTGCAATCTTTGATCTCCTGCTCTGTGAATACATTCATAGAATGTCAATTCAAGCATAATTGTCATAGCTAGCAATTATGCATGTTTGTTTGAGACCCATGTGATGAAATCTCCTGCAATTTCCCAACTCTAAGAAGCTCCACTGTGATCAGAAGCAATGTGACCAACCACAATGGGGCAGACTTAGATCCCAGAGCATTGAACAAGAAGTTCATGATTCTTTCTTCTTCTTCATAGCTTGAATTGATGAACTTGGTCTCTTTTCCAGATCTATGGAACTGAGAAATCGTGTCAGAGATTGATCTCGCAAATGGTGCTAGCTAGCTACCATAGAGCTTCAATTCTGCTGCTTTTTGTTAGTAGTTTGCAACAGTCTTTCTCTGAGGTCATGGTGGATCAGGACTGTCACAAGATCAGTCAACAAGTCTGTCAAGTACTATTGTCCAGAAGGCAGTTCAGAAATTTGCAATGACTCTGTGTTGTTCTCTGCTGTTCAGACTGAATCAGGTCATTATGAATTACTGCCTGCTGCTGCCCCCACCATAACCAATGTCACCAAAATTCAACAATTCAGCAACAACAACAACAAAAACACCAGCTCTCTGCTCCAACAGATCTTCAGCTCAACAAGCCTTTGCTGAAGCTTTTGTTAACATTATTATATTGTCCCCTCCTCCCAACCAACTTGTGCACTGTTTACAAGCTCTGAAGCTTGTTGATCAAATAACATATGCTGTTGTGCTCTGAAGCTACAAATATCCTGACAGAAATAAACACAGAGTATGTTAGTTGGAGAATGATGATGATGATGGCAAAGACCCATCTGCCCCTCCCAACCAGATTGAACACTTCCCATTGCTCAAGAATCATGATTGCAATGAAAAGGTTTTTGTTAAGTATATTCATGGAATATATGAAGTTTTGAACTTATGTTTTGCTAATTGCACTGTAAGTTGCAACAACAATCCTTAGACTACTGCAATGATGATATCTGTCAGAATAGATGATGATCATCACACTGTTCAAACAATCAGTGGCCCGATTGTTGTCTGAAAATAACAAAAGTTTACAAAGCTGATCATGTGGTGCAATGAACCCAAGACTAAGAAGAGACAAAAGTTCTGTGAAATGTCCATAATGACAGAGAAATGGGTGTAGGATCATACCCATGAAAAGAACACAGCTTGGACATCATTATTCAAAGCTGCAAAAAAGAGAAAAAGGAAAGTATTGCCTAATGAGAGAAATATTAGTAAAAGGCTGCACAACCTAGACCTACATATATGACACATGATTCATTTGCAGCTGAAGAGGTCTCAAATCAATATTGAGCAAGAGAATGGGAATCCTACAAGATTAAGACTACAACCCAGGTTGTCAAGAACAAAGCGGCAGGACAGCAGCAGCAGCACAAATCAAAAGTGGATTCACCAACTACTGCACCTACTGCAGAGAAAAGAAAGTCCAGTCTGGGCTGTATTACTAGAGTAAAAACTTCTGGCAAATCTGAAGAGAAACAAATTGAAATCAATTGCAATGGAGACATGAGAAATTGAAGATAGGAGCAAATCCAATTTTGAGCTGAATTTACAAACTTTCCATCATTGAAATCCAACACTGCTGCCTCAGCAGACATGATGGAACAATTATAGTGTCAACAAGAAAATCAATCCTTGTTATCAATACACATTCATGTTGGACAATGGTGTTGAACCTTCTCTCTTGGCCACCAATGCAAGAACAAAATATGAGCATAAGAGACGCCTTGAATCAAACTGCAGAAGGGGATGACAATATCCAATGAAAGACGTTTTGGATTTAAGCAGATGTAATAAAACACAAAAAAAATCAAACAATCCAGAGCAAGTCAAGTCAAATCAGTATTTGCAAAAACAGACATACCTGCTGCTGCAATGTCAGATGAAAGAAAAGCCAAGAATATGACCATCACAGAATTGCCAAAGAAGATGAAAGAGAGTACCCACCATATGGATCATGCATGAATCAGACTACTGGAATGATAGCATTGATCATCAATCATCCTCGGTAGCCTGCCTGCCTGCCTGCATGCCTGCATAATTGTGTTGATGCAACACAAGAAGGCAGAGGGCCTATGATACAGGGGACAACCAAAGCCTTGAGCTGAGAATGAAAGATAGCAGCAGAAAATGACAATAAGAAGCTGCAGTGCACTGGAGCACTCAGATCATGCCAGCCAAGTGAGAAAGAAGGATTCAGGAAATTAGGAAACATTCATGAGCAGAAACCTTTCACAAGCCGCTTGAAGAATCTCTGAGAAGACTCCTTGATTGTACATACTTTGACATCCAAGACACCTTGTAGACAAGCTTGCATCCCGAAGTTTGCAATCAATCCTCAGTGAAAACCGGTATGTACATGATGCAGGTGATGATCAATGTGACAGAGATCATCGCAATTTCTATTTTATTTCAGATCGCATTGAAGACCGGAGCACCCGCCGAGAGTTGGAGAAGAAAGAAACCCTCGGAAGCTTGCCTTGACGCCAAAATTTGGTAAAAGAAAATATAGGAAAAAATCCCAAAAGAATGGAACGATACTGATCTTCCACACACACACACACACTTGTAAGCATGTCTTCCGACGCAGAGAATAGAAAAGCAATTACACTCTGCCTTTCACTCTTTTATATAACATAGCGATCGTCGTCGTCGTCGTCGTCGTCGTCCATGCACGCAACGCACGCAAATCCGAATGTGGACAATGGCCATGTAGGTATGTATGGAGTGGAAGAAACTGCCGAGTTTGCTGCTTTCAAGAGCGACTAGACTTGACGGTTGGCGTCGTTCTTGGCCCACGCTGGCTGCCAAACGATACGAGGACTACAAAGTGCGTGCCACTTCGGCCTAGTGCGTACTTGCTTCTTTGTCATCTCCTCCTTCTTGGTGTCGCCACAAATATGCCAATTCCCAAATTGGGAGGATTCGAAAGTCTCTTGACCACCATCGCCATATCACACTTCAAGCACTGCCAGAAATTTCAGTGTATTTGATGCGCACCTTGAAAAGGTTAAGATTCAGTGGGCTACACTAGAGGGATCTTAACACTTTTTAGGAGGAAAATTTCATTTTGAAGAAATATTTGTCCATGCAAATGGAATGGAGGTCAGGTGAGAGCAAGTCACAATTCGCATTAGGTAAGTAAGGCACATGGATAAGGGCATAATCAAAATGCGGGTCACCTTGACTGCTGCCTTGGATAGTATACCCTTATTCTGATACCACCCTCAACCTCAAGCCTTACCTAGCACATACTTTGTCAATGTGTTTGGTATGCTTATTGCTGCCTACCTTTCCTATTGAAATTCAACTCTGATCCAAAATTCAAGCATGCAAAACATGTTGCTGTTGGGAAAATGGCGATTATATAATAGGGAAAAAAAAACCCCCTAAAAGGAGTTGTAAATAAAGACACTTCTACAGTAACATCTATTACATCCAGGACTTATAATGGTTAGAAGCATCATAATGACACAAACAGCGCACCTGGATTTATGACATTAAAAAAGACACTTGTTACAGTGTGCACATACCTGCCTATGAAGCATATCATTGCACAACATAATGTCCAAAATGTGTTACCTGTGAAATAATAACTGGTGACAAAGCACAAGGTGCAACAATTGCATCCAAAGTTCTGATGTTAGAAATTCATTTGTTAGCATTAATGTTTGATTTATAGGAGGAGAATTTATAGGGGATCCTTCACGGCAGTCACAGGATTACATACATCAATTAATCTGGAACAACATAACACATCAGTTCCCAGGTCGTATTCTCATGATAAATCCAGATCAAGTTTAGTCGGCAAGTACACTAAGAGAAATATCACAGCTTCCTGAAGACTCATCATGCACATGATAAGTGAGCAAGTGAGAGCTTTAATGATGTGTCAGCCAATAACTTACGTCCTGGCAAATTGAAGAGTACTGAAGAGAAACCTTGTCTCACAAAATAAAATGCTATCAGCCTGCAAAATTTACTCTCTTCTGTGCAGACCCTGGTTTTGGGTCTGCAGAAAGACTAGAAAATCCTCACGTCAGTGCCTTGTTGCCAAGACATCAAAGCACAAGTGTTGAAAAAGAAGCATATGGTAGTAAATCTTTTGAGGACTCCTGGCTCTTGAGCAACATCAAAGTCATTAATACAGAAAACGCTGTAAAAAATGGGGCCCAACTTAGAATGAAAATGCACAAACCTTTGTGGTGACAGGAGGTCACAGCTCATCATCATCATCATACTCTGGGTGGATGTTGATGACTTGCTGGACATCACCATATGCCTCTAGCTCTGAGACATCAGCCCGGCTTCCAAGGAAGAGAGACAAACGCTGATGCAAATGTGTGGGCTGAATTTCCAAGATACGTCTCCTACCATCAATGGCACGTCCTCCACCTTGCTCCACCAAGAAGCTCAAAGAGTTTGCTTCATGGACCAGCTGGAGTTGGGACCTAGGATTCATTGCGATCCCCCCATACAAGATTGTCCGGTGAAGATCTGCTGTAAGTGAAGCAATGTAGCGAGCAGAGTATCTTCTTGGGTTTTGCCCCCTCCCCTGCCTGATAGTGTCAACATAGTGTTGTAGGCCTGGTGGCCAGTCAAAGTACCTTCCATCATTTATAGAGTAAATATGGCCTGCATACATGAATTTTGTGGTGGGTAAGATGCATACAGTATTTTCTCTATTCCTGCCACACCAGAGGTCTGTAAAATCCTTGCTTGTGGCAAGAACATTGCAAACTAAAATTTGAGAAGGCAGGAAACCCATAGCCCTAGCCTGAAAAGGTTTGCAGCAGAAACCTAAACTTAAACATGCTTTGTGAAAACATCTTTGCTTGAGACACATGAACCATTTTCCCACTGTTGAAATATGATTTAAGAGTGTGCAAATAGTTTGACAAGAACCAGGATTTTTTAAAAATTGCACCATGAAAGAAAAAATTGGTAAATGAACAACAATTTATGCTCTGTCAAATTACCAAGGTGCTGAGCTGAGTCAGGATTGAAACTGCAAAACCTAATTCAGGGATTTGAATGCAAACCTCGTTCAGGGATTCGAATGTCTGGGTGGGTTAGCACAAATTCGCCAACCTCATTATCCAGAGAGAAACCATAAAGCCCTGAACCAACCGAAATGCAAAGCATGGTTGCAGAAGAGTATAGTGCATAGCCTGCAGCAACAAGCCTCTCCCCTCTCTGCATCACATTGATGGCTGCCTTCTGTCCTAGAGGCAGATGGTCGGCTTCAAGAATCCGGTGATAGATTCCAAAGATGGTGCCAGTGGGTGTGTGATCATCAAAGTCTCGGGAGCCATCCAAAGGATCAAAGACAACGATATATGGACCATCTCCAAACCATGTTGGTGCATCATCTTCCTGCGAAGAAATGGCTGCTACTTGCCCTGAGCTTCTGAGGGCCATCTGGAGTATGTTATTCTGCCTGCCAGCAATTCTTGTGCCACATCAGTAGTCCTCCAAGCAAGCTTCCACAAAACTTTGCAAAAAGACATAAAGACAAACTCAATTCAGCCATGTTCCACAACAGATGCTAACATTGAACTATACAGTCCTAATAAAATCCTGTACTTCTCCTGTATCTTTGTCACAGGGGCAGTTCCTCAACTCAACATCATGAGTGAGAGATTGAGAGATTCTTTCATGCACTGTCTCTCTTGAATGCATCAGTAAAAATGGGGTTTGAAAAGAGCTTCTGCAAAGCCATGGTCAAGAAAATATCCAGTTGGTTTTTTTTCTTTCTTTTCCCATTTTCCCCCCTTCTTGATCAGGTTCTTTCACAAGGAGGAGGAAGGAAGGATGACATGAGGAGTTGCTGCTGCTGCCAAGATGATTGCAGCAAGGACAGTAAACCCTAAAAATGAGATGGCAAGGAGAAGAGAACGAACACACAGAAGAAGAAGAGGATTGTGATCATCATCTTCAAACCCTACCGAAATGGTGATCATGGGTCTAGGGTTGTCGTCTCCTCCGAAGGAACGGAACTCTGTCTCGTAAGCCGACGATGCGGAATCCTGCTGCAGCTCCCTCGGAGTGGCAAGAAGCGAGGCAATGTGCTTGCAAGCTGCTTGCACATGTGCC